>CM038551.1:27182237-28398983 GCA_021527575.1 Ensete glaucum
CATGCCCTATGATTGTTGATCTCGTCATCATCGGTTCCGTCAGATCGTCACATCACTATGCGTTGTGATCTCCCGCCATGGCTTCGTGGGTCCGACTGTAACCTCCACGTTCCCACTGCGCCTTTCTATGTAATTACAAATAATCACAGGTACGCAGGTCCAACAATAAACGAAAAAAATGTAGGCTTGCAGGCCCCAATAATAATAATAATCACAATTACACACATCATAACACTTAGCTCATGATCATCCATCCACAGCATACATCATATGTAGGATTATTAGATATATATATTAATTAATTAAATTATTTAATTATTTATTTTTTAAAAAATCATGATATGCTCAAAATTTTTAGAATTGTCAAGGGTATTTTTATAATTCTGGATGAGAGGATAGTCCTCGAAATATCTAGAATTATTGAGAGCATTTTCAGAATTCTGTACACAAGGACAATCTTCGAAATTTTCAAAATTTAAAAGGATAGGATCGTTCGTTTCTAAAAGGATGTCCTAACCCCTCTTGCCCCATCTGGCATGCCGGCCCTGCGGTGGCGATCTTGCCGGTAGCCACCACCGGTGGCCACCCTATGGCTGCAGCCCTGGCGCGGCGGCACAGGCTGCGACCCCGGTGCCTGCGGTGGCCCCCTGGGCGCTATCTGCGGGTGTGCCGTGGCATCGCCTATGGGGTAAGCCTATGAAGGGGCGTTGGTCGGCGGGTGGTGGCCTGCATGGGGGCTGGTCGTGGCTAGCCACCCCTCCTCATTGCCTTCGCTGCAAAAATGTAGCAAGAACGCGTGGAACGATTCTACGCGATTCAATCTCATCACACACAGTTTAAGACCAATCTTTCACACGAAAACCTTGGCTCTGACACCACTGTTGGGAAACCTCAGCGAGTGCATCACATGCGCAGCGAAAATCAAAACAAAAAAATGGTTTCCCAAGCAGATCAAATCGTCGTGCAAAATATTGGGGTTGTGAGAAAAACACAAAAATTGATAAAATCACGATATGTGAGAGATTGATTTTACCTAGGGAGATTGTATATCTCTGTATACCAGATCCGGATAGAGAAGATGAAGGAGGTCAAGCGTCCTCCTATCTAGTTGTATCCACACGATGGATCTCTGCAGCAAAACTCCTCCAATCTGATCTCGCAACTCTTGCACAGAGGGAGGGAGGAGAATAGGAGGTGGTGGCTAAAGTTGCAGCCTATCAACCATGAGTCTCCCCTCATATTTATAGAGAACCACCAAAAAACCCTAGGGCTCCTGCCTTAGTGGGTATTGGATCTCCATCCAATTACCCGCTAACCTTGCATTATTGAATCTCTATCTAATAATCTCCTTAGATCTTTAATTGAGCCTTAATCAAGGAGCCCATCAACATAGAGTCTCATCTAATGAGAATAGGGGCTAATTGGATCTCCATCCAATCCTCTATTCGTTGAAGCATCCACCATATGTGTGTGACCCTCTAGGCCCGATACCGAGCTGGTCGTGAGTCACTCCCATCAGAACTCCTTCTGATATAGTGAATTATTATCGTCATAATAATTTACTCGACTCATCGACTATGGACGTACTAGGCCACTATGCCATAGTCCCCAGACAGTACAGGGGGGATCAAATCCATCGGACATGTCTGTCTTCGGTTACCGTGTATCTATAATCTCTTATCTAATTAATATTCTAAAGATCATATATTGGACATGGTACTATTAGGCCACATACAGAATCCGTCGTAGTCTCGCTCTAATCGGATTCTCTCGGAGAACTCTTTCTCTCTCAATCCGAATGACCCTGGTCAGGGATTTGTCTGAGCAAGCACATATGAGATATTCCTCTCGTGATACCGAGAGTGGATAATCCTCTAGTGACACTCAATTACTTTCGTAAGGTTGGCTACCAATCTCGATAACCAGTTGTACCAGATCTGGAACTTTCCAAACCTGTAAGTTTAGCTTCAAAGAAATGAGTACTCATACAAGGCATCCTTGGTGTCTCAAGTCTAAGGAGCAGATACACAACTGAGACTATGGAATCGCTGTCTTACATTAAGTATCATTAACCATACAATATTTTATAAGCTGATCAATTAGTGAACTCAATCTCTAATGAGTATCTGTACTATATCCTTAGTGTCTCCACACAAGTAGTGGTTATGAGACCAGCCGCCTCTATCATATGGACGGGTATGTAGTACATCGATCTGTCCGATTATCTAAATGTCCTTATCGAGTAATATATGATCGGGATTATTTAGAATATGTGTTTAAAGGTGAATCGATCTCATTATCGTGATCTAATCTCGATTCGATTCCCATTATACAGAATCAAAAAAATCACAATAATATAATGTAAAAATATATCAATATTAATCATAAATAAAAAGATTATGCATGCAGCAATAATTTTTTTTTTTTTTTTTTTTAAGGAACGTATGTTATATAGATGGTATGCTTTTGTGAAGTGTTGGTCTCTTTGTTTTCATCTGCACAGATCGTCCGCAAAGCTACAAATGGTGCAGTCAGCGTGCAGGGACTTGTGGCAGCCACAGCAGCGGGTTTAGTTATTGGGCTTACTTCTGTCATTGTGGGACTACTCACAGCTGAATGTGCTGCTGATGTGGTCTTGAATCAGCTTTTAGTGATACCAATTGCCGCAGCAGCTGGGCTGGGTGGTAGCCTGATCGATTCATTACTGGGTGCAACTCTTCAGTTCAGTGGATACTGCACAGTACGGAAAAAGGTATATTTTTCTTATTTCCAAGCATTGTTTTTAATGATATTTGCCGATATCATCTGGTTAACCTAAATCTAGTTTTTTCTTTTCTTTTCTTTTGCACATTTTGACAGAGTGATCCATCTGTCAAAGTGTATTTTTCAGTCAAATTTTTGTAACTATAATTATTACTATTTATTATACACCAACTATCTGTATAATAATAATAATAATAATAATAATAATAATTATTATTATTATTATTATTATTATTCTAACATGCAATTGGACGTGGAAGGTGGTCGGCAAACGTGCACCGACCGTGATCAAGATCTCAGGAACGGACGTGCTGGACAATGACGCTGTTAATGCCGTGTCCGTACTGTTGACGACGCTGCTAACTGCGGTGGCGTGCATGTACATTTTCTGATGGCAGCGTATCTGTGCCGAGCTTTTACGATCTAGTAGGCTTCTGTTACTTGAGGTACTGTTTCAAACTATACTTTGGACTGAGCGGCGAGTGACCCTCCTTTTTTTTCTTTTTCCTCACATGATATAAATGATGTGGTGTTAGTTACTGGGAAACTGAGTGAGCATATTATTGTTGAAGATGCAGCTTAGAATGCCTCGCCTATTGAGTATAGTGTCTTACGAGCGGGAGAGGTGACATGAGAAAGCCAAGCTCGACAAGTTAATATTATTGTTGAAGATGCAGCTTAGAATGCCTCGCCTATTGAGTATAGTGTCTTACGAGCGGGAGAGGTGACATGAGAAAGCCAAGCTCGACAAGTTAATATTGATAGTGTACATCCATCCAACATATACTTATTAAGGTGACAAGTTAATATTGATAGTGTACATCCATCCAACATATACTTATTAAGGTCTCGAGTAAGAACATTGTTTATATACTTCTTAAGGTAAGGTCTCAAGTAAAGAATATTGTTTTGAATCAATGCTCGAGTGACTAGGTTCAGCTCTCATTACCTGTCTTTCTTGTAAAGTTAATCTTTTATATGTTTGACACATTAGGAGGATTTATTTTAGCTCAAACAACGATTCAAAAAATGATCTTGCCCGTTATAGAGATACAATAAAGACAATCGATATCGTAACAGAATAAGATATACGATTGTAACTTCAGAAGTTGATCCTTACATGAGACGATCGTCTAGATTCTTAATCTATTGATCGACATCTCGAGGGAGCTTGCATATCTCTAGAACACCAACACCAACAAAGAGTACATGGGCAGGATTAGGCCGAGATGACACTTAGATCTTGATACCAAAAATAGATAACATATGACATCACATGCTATATATCCTAAACATGATTAGGTAGGTCCGAAATGCATGTAAAACAACTTCCCAACAAGTTAATTTATTTTTGAGGCGTCACTGCGGTGATGCAGTCACACACCCACGACTTCCACGTTCACCATGAGAGAGAGAGAGAGAGAGATCGAACGGTGGCCTATTTCTGGACAAACTTGATCATCTCTAGGCTGAAGGCGGGCAGATGGGCCGGTTGGACGCACCGCGTCATCAACCTCAAGCCCTGCTTCGGCTTCGACGGCTGCAGGTAGATGCAGGAGGCGATGAAGTTAGTGTCATCATTCAAGGGAGCCACATGGATCGGCTCTCCCCACCCATAGTCCACTTCCGCGAACCCCACCCGGCTCCAATCCGACACCACCACCGTTCCGTACTCCAGCGGCACCTTGTACGGGTCCTCCTCCGACTCCCCCATCATCCATGCCAAGAACTTGGTCGACATCCTCTCCTTGGCTTCCCTTATCAGCTCCATCACCTCCACCAGCGAAGCACCGGCCACGGTTCCGCTCCTCGCCTTGACCCCCATGGGGTACACGCAGTTGCCGTAGAAGCCTTCATGCGGCAGCAGCTGGCGCAGCAGGTGGCGGGTGTTGGCCGCGAAGCCGAGGTGCACCTCGACGTGGGGCTCCAGGCCTATCCCCCGCGTCCGGCACTGCCAGACCATGGCCGTGACCACGTCGAACGTGGAGCACTTGTGGCCCCTCTCTCGCGAGAACTGGTTCTTCACCGCGTTGATGTGCTCCAGCGAGACGTCGAACACCGCGGTCTCGAAGCGCAAAGCGGCGAGGGACGGTGGGTGCCCCCGCGATACCGTGGGCGGATTGGGGATGACTTCTCTGCACCAAACCGGCTCGACCACAAGACGAGCATGGCCTCTTGCGATCTCAGCCACAGCTTTCAGGAACTGGGCGGCTCCGAGGCCGTCGAACACCGTGTGGCTGAATCTGATGCCCACTGCGAACCCGCCGCAGCTGAAGGTTGTGACCTGCAGAGAGTCGGAGAAGCAAATGGCAATCACGACTGGGGTACGCACATATCTCGCTCCCGTCCCCTCTGAATGACAAACATATATATATCCCCATACTATTTATTTCTTTTCTATGGCTGCCATTCCTTTCTTTTCATTCCCCTTCATGTCTGTCTTATCTATGATATATGAAGAGACATTAAAGATTTTTGCACCCATAAAGGACGGGGCCAAATTTATGGAAGAGCATATACACGTGTTGCTACTGCTACAACGTGTTGCCCGCAGCACACACAGCTCAACCCACCCTCTTTTGGTTGCCATGAAACTACGTGCGAAGCAGCGAAGGGTGGTGCCATGATTCCCCCTTGGCACCTGGCAAAAAACTGTGATACTTGGCAATACGCAATAACGTATGTTGGCCTGCATGCGACTGCTGCTTTATGACCCCAAAACCCCTTACAAAATGACCTCCACTCAACTAAAGCCAACATCCAATTACTTCTATGACCCCAAAACCCCTTACAAAATAAAAAGAACCTCCACTCAACTAAAACCAACATCCAAATGCTTTATGACCCCCTTGCAAACTAAAAAAGAACCCCCCACTCAACTAAAACCAACATCCAAAATCCTTTATGACCCCTTGCAGAATAAAAAGAACAAACTCAACTAAAACCAACATCCAAATGCTTTATGACCCATTGCCAAAATAAAAAGAATCCCCCACTCAACTAAAACCACGCTTAGTTAATGGATGTTCACAGGGTATCCACCTGGGTGAAACAACTAGTTCAGCAGACTCTTTCTGCTTCCATCTCAATCTCAGTTACTGGTCCAGTTTTGCGTTGGTGTAGAGAATGATCGATCACATGGATTGCCAGTGCTTGATAGAATTGTTGAGACATGAGAAGGAAAGCTTACGTTACCACGTACCTGCATCATAAAGATCAAATCCTCCACGTTCACTTGAAGGGGAGCAAATGGGAGGAGCTCCTCCTTGCGCAGTTCGAGGGGGCGCTCCAGGTTGTTGACACCTTCAAGACTGCAGTCAGCTGATGCCTCCACGAACCACACGCCATCGCCGGTGCAGGCGACTTCGGGCTCGCCGGGGCTCGGCTCGACGATGCGGCCGGCGACGGGGTAGTAAGGGACGAGAGCCCTGGACAGCGCCGCCTTGATGGTCTTTGCCGGCTCCAGGCCATGCTTGAAGACGAGAACCAGGTCCACCAGGATCCTGACCACCGCCGTGCGGTCCATGGATGATAGAGGGAGGCGGCCGGACGGCGTCGGCACTCTGGGGGCCACGAGCTCCGGGACCTGCTTGCTCACGCGGAAGCTCATGGTTGCTGTAGCCGCTGCAGTGGTGAGGCCGGCGAGGGCATGGGATGCGTGCCTCGGTATATATCCTGGTGTCGGGCGATTCTGGGTTGGCGGGTGAGAACATGTGAATGAGGCTGTCGGGTTTGTGGTGTCGCTACTGCGCATAGACTCCACTGAAGCCTCTCTTTTGTTTTTGCTCCACTAAGACAGCACATCGTATGGTTTTTGTCTTATCCAACGATATCACACGTTCCTAGCGTGGTAATCTAAATAACTAAAAACGACGAATCTTTTCTGGTGATATATATCATATCGACTGGGGATTGTGTCTAGGTGGATGAGAACGACCCAATATCTAATCCAAATTGGTCTCTCTCTCTCTCTCTCTCTCTCTCTCTCTCTCTCTCTCTCTCGTATCCCACGGGTTTTGAGCGATCGCATGTCCAACACAATTAACGAAGACTTCATTTTTGTACTATCTTTTCTCTGGAGGAGTGTATGCAGCTTTGACTGGTTTGTTGGTAGTCAGTCATTCGAGACTTCGAACAGAATGGTAACAAAACAATTAGTCTTTACGGACGAGGCAGTTTACATAATTTTATATTGGTCTCTGTAAAATAGAATGTAAGTTAATAAGGTTTGCTGGTTTATCATTATTTATATAGGTTAAAGAAGAGTATTTTTATCAACTGATGAATGAGATTTTTTCATTCACTTGGGAAAATCTTATATGATATAATACCCTTATAAGATTGAGCTCTTGTCATGAATGTTGATCTTGGACCAATGCTATGAAAGAGTTTACAGGTGAGAGGCTTTGTAAGTGAGTCGATTAGTTGATTAGCCGTATGTACATGAGAAACACAGAGTTGATGTTTTACAACTTGATCTCTCACGAAATGAAAGTCGATGACAACACGTTTCATGCAGGAGTGGAACATTGGATTGGCGCAGAGATAGGTGACTCTAACATTATCATAATATATTATAGAAGTAAGAGTTGATGCAATATTAAGTTCCTTGAGTAGATTTGTAAACCAATTGAGTTCTGTAGTAGTTAGGGGATGGCGCGGTATTTAGCTTCAGTTGTAAACCGGGCGTTATCATTTGCTTCTTAGAATTCTAACTGGTTTGATTAGCTCTAAGAAAAATAACATATCCCGACGTGAATGTTCTATCATCAAAGTTGTCTGCCCAATCAGCATTGGCAAAGGCATGAAGATTAAGTGGCAAGTGTTCTTGGAGAAAGACACCATGATTAAGGGTCCCCTTAAGATATCGTAGGATTCGTTTCACTACAAACCAATGCATAGTAAATGGCTGATGCATGACCTGGGCTAATTTATTATCTGCAAATGAGATGTCTGGATGTGTGAGAGCTTGATACTAAACATCACATAATTGCCGGTATAAGTAATCCAACTACTTGTCGGTATTGAGTAGGGTATGTAGCATGACTACCATCACATAATTTAAGTGATTCACTATTAGAGATGGGAGTTGTAACCTCTTTCATGTCCTGTATATTGAAAATAAATCTTGAATATACTTTCTCTATGACAGGAAGAGCCCTAAAGATGTATATGTTGCTTCCACGCCTAAAAAGGTGCTAAAGTCTCCTATATCTTTGAGAGATAATTGATCTGCTAATTACTTGATGAATGTCTGGATCTCCATAGGATTATCACTTGTGATAATAATATCATTCACATACACCAAAAGATATATTGTGCCTCTAAGTTATTGTCGTAGAAATAGTAAGGTATCAGACTTAGAGTTGATAAAGCCAATATAGTCAAAAACAAGCTAAGTTCAGTATAACAGGCTCATGGAGTCTGAAGAAGTCCAAAGATAGCTTTTTGTAATTTATAAACATTTCTTAGATACTGAGGATGGATGAAGCCAAGAGGTTGTTATATAAAGACGTCTTCTGTTAGAGTCCCCCGTAAAAAAGTATTGTTAACATCCAATTGTTATAAGTGTCAACCTTTCAAGACGGCCAAACTCAAGATAAGTTAGATTGTGGTGGGTTTAACAATAGGACTGAATGTCTCTGTGAAGTAAACACCAGGTCGTTGATGAAACCTTTTAGCCACTAGATGTGCTTTATATCTAGCGACTAATTTGTCGGGGTTCAGCTTAATTCAAAAGACCCACTTACACCCAATGATATTTTACATGTGATGAAAGGGAATAACGTCCATGTAGAGTTATGGATTAGAGCATCATATTCCTCGCACATAGCTTTATACAAATGTGAAGATTTTTGGGTTTAAGTAAATGAGGTGGGTTCAATAGTCTCGGGTAAAGATCTTGTGCTAGCATGTAGGTCGAGGACATGACATGGTTTAAAAATATCATTTTTGGAGCGGGTTGTCATGGGATGCCTCGGAGCTATGGCATTATTAGATGGTATAGGTGCTGATTACAGATGCCTTGCAAGCTAATCACGTGAGTGATGACACATGTGACATGTTGCATAATCTTTTTGCTTATGATTAATATTAGTATATTCTCATATTATCTGTTACATATATATTGTGATGTCTTTGGTTCTGTGCAATGGGAGTCGGATCGTGATGAGATCACGATAATGAGATCGATTCACCTTTAAACATAGATCCTAAATAATCCCGGTCATAGGTTACTCAAGAGGGATATTAAGATAACCGGAAAGATTGGTATACTATATACTCATCCATATGATGGAGGCGGCTGGTCTTATAGCTACTTGTGTGAAGACACTAAGGATATAGTACAAGTGCTCATTGGAGAATGAGTTCACTGATTGATCCGCTTATTGAATGTTGTATGGTTAATGATACCTAATGTCAGATAGAAATTATATAGTCCCAGTTGTGTATCTGGTCCTTAGACTTGGGACACCAAGGATGCATTGCATGAGTACTCATTTCTTTGACGCCAGACTTACAGGTTTAGAAAGTTCTAAATTTGGTACAACTGATTATTGAGATTGGTAGTAACCTTACGAAGGCAATTAAGTGTCAATAGAGGATTATCCACTCTCGATATCACAAGAGGAATATCTCATATGTACTTGCTTAGATAAATCCCTGGCCAGGGTCATTCGGATTGAGAGAGAAAGAGTTCTCCGAGAGAATCCGATTAGAGCGAGACTATGATAGATACCATATGTGACCTGACAGTACCATGTCTAATATACGATCTCTGAAATATTAGTTAGATGAGGGATTATAGATACATGGTGATTGAGAACAGATAGGTCCGATGGATTCGATCCTCCTGTACCGTTTGGCGACTATGGCGTAGTGGCCTAGTACGTCCATAGTCGATGAGTCGAGTAAATTATTATGAGGATAATAATTCACTATATCAAAAGGAGTTCTGATGGGAGAGACCCATAGCCAGCTCGGTATCGGGCCTAGAGGATCACACACATATGGTGGATCCTTTAGCGAATAGATGATTTGATGGAGATTCAATTAGCCCTTATTCTCATTAGATGAGATCCTATGCTGATGAGCTCCTTGATTAAGGCCCAATTAGAGGTCTAAGGAGATTATTTGGTAGAGATCCAATAATGCAAGGTTAGTGGGTAATTGATGGAGATCCAATACCCACTAAGGTATGAGCCCTAGGATTTTTGGTGGCTCTCTATAAATAGGAGGGGAGACTCATGGTTAATAGGCTACAGCTTTAGCCACCACCTCTTATTCTCCTCCCTCCCTTTGAGCAAAAGTTGCAAGATCAGATTGAAGGAGTTCCGTTGCAGAGATCCATCGTATGGATACTACTAGAGAGGAGGATACTTAACCTCCTTCATCTTCTCCATTTGGATCTGGAATACAGGGATATACGATCTCCCTAGGTAAAATCAATCTCTCACGTATCGCGATTTTTTAGTTTTTACAATTTTTATCGTAATCCCATTCTTTTACACGGCAATTTGATTTGCATAAGAAACCAGTTTTTGTTTTAATTTTTGCTGCGCATATGATGCACCCACTGAGGTTTCCCAATAATAGGTGGTGGAGCATCACGAACATGGTTCAAGTCAGGTTGAGGGACGTCAATGGCACTGGGTGTAAGAGAATGCAAAGACAGTGATTGTGTCTCTAGGGGTAATGCTTCAGTAACAGGAGGAATATATGGAGAAATAGAGGAGGGAGAGAGGAGCCCCAAAACTGAAGTAACAAGAGAGTATGGATCCTAAAGGGAAGGACTAGACAATGTGGTTGGAGGCTCAGTTGATAGGATCAAAGGTGTATTCCAGTGATGCATGGTTGTTGGAGTTGGACATACTATAGGAGAGTTATGGTTATGAAAAGAAAGGTAGACTCCACAAAAGTAAAGTGACATAAAATAAAGACTTCATTAGTATGAGGATCATAACATCGAAAGACATTATGTTCAAGAGAGTATGAACCTAATGAAAACACAAGAGTGAGATCTAGATGTTATCTTATATGAGGTATAGGGACATAACCATAGAAAACATAGACAACTAAATACTTTGAGTTTATAAAGATTTGAATATTTATGAAATAGTTTTTCAAATGCTAATTGATATTGTGGATTGGAGTGAGCATACTATTAATGAGGTAGACTACAGTTTGAAAGGTTGTTGACCAAAAGGTTGGTGGCATGATGGCTTGATGTAAGAGTGTCAGATCAGTTTCAATGATATATCGATATTTGCATTAGCCAGAGCTAACTAGTTGAGGAATATATAGAGTTTACTTGAGATGCTGAATACCATAAGCTAATAAGCAGGATGTGAGGCTTGATATTCACCGTTGCTATCAGAGTTGACTGTTTTAATTATAGACTGAGATAAGTTCTCAACCAACCTTTTAAAGTTGGTAAAGATTATAAAAACTTCATATTTATAATGGAGATGATATAACCATATGTACTTAGTAAAATAGTCTATAAACGGTAACATAAAATATAAACTTGTTAAAGGAAATGATTGGGGTAGGGCCCCAAATATCAGTATAAATAATTTCTAATGGTTTAGAGTAGGATATAAAGTATGTTCTAAGGGGTAGTATATGACTCTTATTGCTAAGACAAGTATCACAGTGAGTTATAATGCTACTTGATTTAAAAGTAGGAAGAGAATAGTAAGAAAGTAGTTTCTTCTGGATAGAGGATGAAGGATGACCAAAACGATGATGCCACACGTTAAGTGAAGCATCAATTGAAGAGTGAGTAGTGGGCTAGGTTATATGCATAGCTGACGACCACTTGGACCAAGGATGCCCCATTACTTAAATCCTTAACAAGAAAAGAGTCAAGAAAAAATTCAATTGAAGTATTATTTTATTTACTGAATTGAGAAACAAAAATGAGGTTTCTTTTAATGTATGGTACACCTAGAACATCATCTAGTGTAAAAATTTATGACATTTGATTTAAGCATTATGGAACCAGTATGAGTAATAGAAATTTCTTTACTGTCACCGATGATGATGTCTTCATTTCTATCATAGTTATTATGAATAGACATATTTCAGAGATTAGAAGTGATACGATAAGAGGCACCAGAGTCCACGATCTAATTTGATTGACTAGTAGTTAGAGTAGTCATGAGATACGCCTGAGGCCAATTTGATGGAGCAAGATATCGAGGTCGAGACCGACAGACTTTTGCGAAGTGTTTGACTTTATCACACAACTAGCAAACAACTCATTGTTGGTTCGCATGGGCAAGACGCGATGGCTGGAGAATGATGGTGACCCCTGTTGCCAAAGAGGGCGATGAGAGAGCACGAGGGAAGACAGGCTGTGGTGCTCGTGTGCTGTGCTTGCTAGCCAATTCCGATCTTTGAAAGGCCTCATTGCTTACTTCTCCTCATTAGTGAGGAGCAAGAAAGGCTCTCTTTGGTCTTTGACATCCTCCCATCTCCAACCCGGTGCCACTCACACATCACCGTCGTTGTTTCATCAAGAGCGATTTAGAGGGAGGAGAGTATGGTGAGATAAGGGCAGTGGTTTACTATTATCAAGAGAGCTGTGATCCCATAGTGCTATCAAGGATATCTTAGGAGAGGTGTTGGCAAATCACAGTGCTGCTCCCGGAGCTGTGGGTCTAGATGGGAGAAGGGGGGTGACGAGGGCTGAGATGGCCTATCGATTGAGTTCTACTGGAGCCGGCGTGGTAGGCTGGAGACGACTTCCACCATGCATCCATTGGCGCTCAGTGAGAAGAAGAGGTCTAGCTCGACAGTAGGCATTTTTCATCAATTTCACCGTCTCACGATCTGTCTCTGAAAAGACTAGTGAGGAGATGTCGTTGGATAGCGAAAGTACAAAGATAAAGAGATAGAAACTTTGATACCATAATAAAATAGGACATAACAATAATATCCCGATAAAAATTTATTGATACATCATTTATTTATACAGATTAAGGAGGAGGATTTATGTCAATGATCAACGAGATTTTATTGTTCAGTTTAAAAAATCTTATCTACTATCAGTCTCTTTTATATATATAATGAATGTGGTCAAATAGCCTGGCAAATGAATCTTATATAGATGGACCAAAAGCTGATCGTTCGGATTTGCCACAGGCAGAAAGTGGTTCAAAGACTTAACCCGCACCAATTGCTGCTAACGATGCTTCTTTTTCATTTTTTTTACTTACACAACGAGCCCAACAGGAACCTCTTTTAAATAGTACTTTTTACAATAAGTATGGTCCGCTCTAAGACTGAGTGCATGGTTACTTGAAGACTTACTGAATGAAAAGGGGTATGCTCACGGAAGTGTCAATCAAAGAAGTAAACTATCACAAGCATAATGAAATTATGAACATCAAGTAATAAAGAAACTAAAACAAGGGATTGAACTTCAACAGTAAAAGAATGAGTTTGATAAGTAAGAGTTAACTGTGTTCACTGCTTCCAAGTATATATATATATATATATATATATATATATATATATATATATATATATATATAGAGAGAGAGAGAGAGAGAGAGAGAGAGAGAAGTGCATCGATGTGGTTGCAGTTTGATGCAACTATTTCCTCTAGAAAAGTAGTGTTCTCTTGCAGTGTGGTGTGACGCACCGGCAACATAGTTGGCATGGTAAATACAATTGGAGGGGGCATTTTGACCCACTCTTAGCAACCAAATAAAGCCAATAGGATAATCCAAGTATGACTATCTCTGCTATACATTTCAACAGGCTCGACCGAAAGCTCAAAACGCTGTAGGGGGCTCCTCAATTATAATGTAGCACATATAGTAGTACTTCTCTAGAAGAGGTTGTCTCGGGTTCGCATTATTGTTATTGTTGGTAGGGGAGAAGATATATATAGAGCAAAAAAGCAGTGATAAAAATTGGACTGGTGGTTGGTGTGGTGCTGCTGCTGATCATGCACCGGGCCGAACAAGCACGCGATGTGCATGCAGAAATATATTATTAATTGGAGGAAGTCTCATCTCGGCCAGAAAGTTCTCTGGCGGATTGAACCCAACCAAACCTAATTGGACTCGGCGGCTTCGCTTTCTGGAAAATGAAAAATGGAACTTTAGCAGCGGAAAAGAGAGCGCTCCAACAACCCACAAGAATTGTGGGTGCTTTACATGTGGCCACCACTGGCTGTCGTCACACATCGCCTCCCATCTTTTTCAGCGTCCGCTGCTAATTGGATTTGTTCTCCTCCCAACGGCAACACAAGTTACAGACACACTTTTCTCTCATGGCGGAAGATCTCGACATCGTCATGATAACTCAAATTTGTAGTTAAGACACCAACAAATCTCGACCCATTCCATGAGTCCAGTTAATTATTGGATTCCACTTTTCATCTCGGCCGCCAACTTCCGTCAAAGTATCTGATCTGAGAACTGGCACTATTAAGGGTTTGGGTTTGGATTTGGATTTGGATTTGGATTTATAGTTTATACATTCAAAAGGAATTATAACCTGTTCCACGTGATTGGGGAAATTGATGAAAAGTTTAATGGACTGAAAAGCAAAAGTTTTAAGCAAGCATTAGAACATCACACAGTGGACAAAACCAAGTCCTCGCAAATAAGGAGCACAAGCCAAAGCCAAATTCTTCAATTGAACACATGCCATGATACGAACACAAGTCATATTAAGAATATAGCATACGGCAGGTCAAAGTGCACACACTGTCCAGTGGTCCCAGCCCCCCCAACTAGACAAACACTTCAAGCGAAATCACACTCGGGGAAGGTCAAAAAACATCAACTGCTGATCTATCACAAAAATAAACTCGCTACCATCTCTGACATGCTTCCACCACGTCTAAGCCAAAAAAGAAACCTGCAGAGAACTAACCAGATCAGCGAATCATAGTGAGCCCGACCAAATACAGAGCCTTTCACAACAACAAAAATGCTCTCGTGATCTCACCACAGTTCCAAACACAAGAATGCCATTGGCCCTGCTGCCAACGGTCTACTCACACCATAACAGCAAGCGCAGGTGATATATAGCTGCAGAGATTACAATTAAAACAGTCATATGTCTTAGCATAAAACTTCTGCTTGTTTAATCCAAGAAACGGAACAATTGACTTGCGTAGGTAGGATGGTGCAAGGAAACAATAGATAAATTTTAAAAACGATAAGTCAACCTTAACAGGACAGATGCAAATTACCCAAGTAAATCCAGTGAATACTGATGATTAAACATAGGTACTTTGTCAAAGAATCAAATGGTGATGCTTCCAAAAGCAGAGATAATTCCATCTTTGCATAACAAAAAATGTCTTTTATATCATTTCTTTGTTCCATTATTATTCGCTTGTGCACCCCAGTTCAAGTGAGAAATAAAGCCTGTGTATATTGCAGTCACAGTGTAGAATTCATCAACTAAAAGAATAATCAAATAACAGAGATGAAATATGAGTGACAATAGCAGTTTAGGAAGCAACAGAAAAACCACTTTCAGAGATAAATACATCCATCAATAGAATTTTCTAATACTAGGCGATAAAATAAGGACAGAAGAGCTAAGCAAGTTGTACAACAGTCAAACTCCTGAACCCATCGCATCAGTTCAACTTCCTCATATAGCATCCCATAAGAAATCTGCATAGGGTAAATTCAAACCCCAAGCAACTAACATGATAAAAGGTAGTTTGATGGACATACAAAACCTAAAATGTCCACTTGACAAAGCTTATGTGGTCAAGTCAGTTGCTTCATGCTAGGCAGAGAGGTAGAGATGATACCACTGCAACAGACAAGCACAAAATCTTGGAAATGCATTATATCACATGAAATAGACACAGAAGTCAGTAAGCATAATTGTATTGTACAGTTATGAATTTTATTAAGAATCTTTGCACATGATTTAAACAATTAATGATCATCATATATGTAAACAAGCATAAGAACCACTCTTTAATAACAACAATTCATAATGACATTGATTCCATATACACATCAAGGATCTCACATCCACGGCATGGGAGAGGCCCAGAATACAAAATTGTTAATATTTAAACCGGCCAAGGGTCTAATGAAGATAACATGCACAACAATGTACAATATGTTGGACAATATACACCATATAACAATAATGACGAACCTTGACATTACAATTATTTGGAGTCGATTACATAGATATTTTTTCCCCATCATTGAGCTCTGTATAGGACAAAACCTCTAGTTCAAATAAGTCAAATGCCTCTTAAATGTTTCTTGTAGAGTTTTTCCTATGTCACCTGCTATCTCTTCTTGCACCATTGGTCAAGAACTTGCACCAACCAAGTCACCTATAAGCCCCTTGAAATTATCCATAACATTTATACCTCATCTTTGACATATAAACCATAATATTACATAAATAAATGTCACCGATACATATCCATAAATTTTCTGAACTATGAAGCACATATCAGGTGAAATTAATGTCTCACCATGTCGGACACATCCAATATGGGTAGGCATCAGAAATAGAGGGACCCACTTGAATATACATTTGATGCATCTGCTTAAAGGAAAGGGGAAAAAAGCCATAACACTTTCGGTTAACTTGTGAAAGCATCGCTTGAGGACAAAGACGATAAATTTTGTCCCAATGGGCACTCAAGTGAGTGTGAGATGATCAGCATCAGAGGTGCAACCAGAGCTTTAAAGCCAAAACAAAGGTTCAACTTGCAAGGTATCTGATGAAAGGTCCAGAAGAGCTCCCACAAATAAGAACCAAGGAAAGAGACGTGGATACAAAAATTTTACTAGTGGTTTGTGTGCTAGAGTGAAAAGAAGGGATCGCTTTAAAGCCGAAGCAAAGGTTCAACTTGCAAGGGATCTGATGAAAGGTCCAGAAGAGTTCCCATGAAAAAGGATCAAGGAAAAAGATGGGGATTCAGAAATTATTTTAGTGGCTTATGTGCTAGAGTGAAGAGAAGGGATCACAAGATATCGATCATGTGAAGTGGTAAGCCTTGAGATACAGGATGTGTATCTCATGAACCACCAACTAAACTAAAATATGTGGTTTTTAAAAATTGCAAAAATAAAATAGTTTGGTTTATATGGAAAGTCCCAAAAAAGGCATTGCAAGGAACATGTCCTTTGTTTAACCAACATAAATATATGTTGGGTTAATGACAATAATTTTTTAAGCTATCCCCGATGACCCTAGTCTAATATACATGGAACAAGTGTGAGATCAAATACAAGTGTTCAACACTAAAATGACAAGTATTCTTAAAATCTGTGTTTGGTTGGTTATTTCCATAACTTGATACAACTTATGTGGCTTAAACAGGAATATCAGAGGATGATGCACTTAATGCTGCCATAAGAATGTCTGGATTAATGCCTTACCAAAGATTAACAAATGATGCTTGATAAAATTTAAGACGTCAATGCAACAGAATTTTGGCAAGCAAATAAAAATGGGAGTGCATCATTGATAAAACAACTACGTCTCTTAACAGCTGCTTTAACCTCTTTTCTCACATCAACAGTATCCTAAATACTGAAATACTCCTGCCAATAAAAATGCTTCCTTCTGTAATTAATACCTTTCAGGGTACTTTTTTTAATAGTCATTTAAAAGAACTATGACTACATAAAATAATCTTTAGTATATAGGATTTTGCTTCTGTTCTCATTCATATGCAAGTTCTTTATAAAATATTAATTTTCAGAAATCTTTTTTTGAATTCCATCACAGACCTAGAATGATCCCTGATCTCTATCTTGCATTTGAAGCGACTGGCAAAACAGCTAACATATCTAAACAAACATAAGGTAATAGCTTCTACCATTGGTAAAGTACATGGTAATTGCATTCATGCAAACCTCAATAACATGTTGAATGAAGAAAAGCAAAAGTAGAGCATGATTATGTGAATTAAAAATCATGATCAATATTAAGTGGTCAATAGCATAAACTTCAGGTGCTTGATGGCAAAAGAAAAGGAGTTAAAATCCATTCTAGCCCTTATTGTTTTGACCATAAACCTCTTAAGCCCTTATGATTTACTTGTGCCTAAAATAACCCATACATTTTCGAAAAGCATAACATATAAATCCCTCTCGTTAAGTTTGAGTTAATAAACGTTAGAGTCTGCTTATTTGACATGCTGAGTCACAATAAATCATGATATAATGACACCTAAGTTAAATATTAAAAAAACTGAGACTACCATCAATGGCAGGAGAAGGCATTGTCCTGGAAGCGATCACCGGCAACAGCACTGAGCCACTCCTGCCTAGCAAGGTGTCGTACGCATGCAACCTCTCCTGCGTTGATGACAAGCTCAAGAGCTTCCGGTCCTACCTCAGGTGGATATGCGTAAATCAATCTAACGCCAGGCACGTAATGGTCTCTTGGTCCCGCTTCCTCCTCTTGGGCATCTTTGACCCCACCGCCTCCCACTTCGTCCTCTCCTATGCCCCCACCCGCCGCTCCTACAATGTGGTACTCCAGCTGTCCCTCACCTTCGCCTCTGACCTCCCCTACCTTTGTCTCTTCGCCTTCGTCCGTCGCTTTCTCTTCCTCGACAAAATGGATGGACCTTAACGCTTTTGAAAACTTAAATTACACAAATCATTATATTAATATTTTATTATGAGTTAGCATGTCATGTAAGCAGACTCTAACTCTATTAACTCAGACTTGACGGGAGAAGTTTATATGCTACGTTTGTAAAAATGTAACAGTTATTTTATACATGAGTAAACCATAAGGACTTAAGAGGTCCATGGCCAAAACCACAGGGGCTAAAATGGACCTTAACCCAAGGAAAAAATTACCTAATGGATCTTGAGACAATAATCAGCCCAGAATGCTCCAGATCAAAAGCTGAAGATCACAAAGGGCTTGAATAAAGGCCTGCAGAATAAATACGCACCACAGACCATTTAAGGTCAGTCAAGCAAAGCCCTCATTAGCAGATAAGCATTTGTCACACTGACCTTAACCTGCTTATTCCAAAATGCTAGACGAAACGTCTATTGACTAGCCAAAGTTCATCTCAGAATATCTGCTAAGGTAACCATAAAACCAAAATATATGATAACAAACAGGCATTAAATATGATGAAACAAGACTTTGACTTGCCTACGAGGCTTATTCTGGCGTCGCCCACCTTCATCAATGACAGGATCTGCGTGATAAAGAGAATCAATTCCTTAAACATAATATAACAGCACAATAGACTACATCACATCATTTTTTTAAAGTTTAAACATAAAAAAGATGCATGTGCTGATAGAGTCTACCAGATTGAGATGTATGAGGAGTAGTAGGTTTGCTTGTGGTGGTTTCTCTGCATTAAAGGAATGACCAATTAGGTTGTTGAAGTATCACAAATAAGCTACAAAACCAAGGTGCCCAGTAGGTACAATCACCAATACAAGATAAAACAAGAATCACACATTCAACTAATCTCCAAAAGCATCATGGGCATAGCAATTCATAGGAGAGATGCTTAAGAGTAGTTTCTTGAACTGGTAAGATTAGATCTATGCATTTATGTTTGTTCAAAGAAACTTTCAAATGGCCACACCTATCTTAAGTTAGAAAGGGAATAAGTAATGCCTCAAGTCTTGGATCAATCAAGCAGATACTAATACAAGAGATCTGTGAGGAAAAAAAAGCTCTTTCATTAAGTCATTATTGAAGAAATTGAAACTTCATGGTTTCACAAAATATAAGCTTCTAACTTTATTGATATGCTTAGTTATCAAGTATCATCATGGTGTAACCATGTTACTAATACAATAAAAATGCACAGTTAAAACTTATATCTTATCAGCATGACATATGGTGAGAATTAAACAATGAATGAATGTTTTACCATAATGCACTCTCTTGCATTGAATATACCTTCTGAGTTATACCATAAAGGTTCAGAAACAGACGGATAGAAATATGCTATACTAGAGTCCATTATCACCCAAGCATCATAATCAGTCATTAGATGCTTCCATCCAATTTAATGGTCACATGTATTGTATATGTTGCACGTGATGTACATGTAATATATATTGTACATAAAATAGTCAATTCCATTTCCATATACCAACATGTTAAAGTACATAAATTCTATCTAACATTACTTGGATCAACATGTGTTGCTTCTTCAATAAGTACTACCTCCCTGATACAGAAGCCTTATTATCATGAACTTAGCTGGTTTTGCCTAAGTCGTGCGGCACCATCGCATGTCCATCCACAAAGGTCAACCTCCCCAAGACCTCCTAGGGTCCCTTAGGACCTACAAAAGAGAGAACGGGTTAAAGAAATCATTTCCTACGGGATCCTCAAGCAACCACTTCAGCAAACACTTTATATAGCCAATGCAAATTACAACCATGGACTTTACAAACTCTGAATGGTCGCACATAAAGGATTAAGGTCCATTACAGACCGAAGTCCCCACAAGTGTCTATATGACACCACTCTCATTTACAAGCCGAATTAGCCACGAAAGCTAACCAAACTAGGGCTGCCAAGCCTACTGTAAACTCGCTACTTAATGTACAAAGCATGTATAAAAATCGAAAGACACGAACATACATGAACATTACATTGAGCACCCTCTTTATATGTTTGTCTGTGACACTCCCCCACTTATTCCTTCGACATCCTCGTCGAAGCCGTTGTAGACGCTGCATCTCCTCGCCTTTTGCTGAATCTACAATCTTCAGCTCCGGCTACAACACGCCTCTTCGCTCCTAACTGCTCTCAGCCGCTGTTGTTGAGTAGTCAAAGTTTGATCCGCTATGCTGCTTCAACTCACCAATGACTGACTCTGATATGGGGTCGACTGAGTTATGCTGATCCTTATTGATTCATGCAGATCCTTCTAATATAGGAAAAGACCTTGTTTTGCGCTAGTATTTGAAGCGTCTCATGCCGCTTAAACTGGGTGGATGCTTGTTGGAGCTTTAACGTCTCATCTCGCAGATTTTAAAGTTTTTGAGATCCTTCCTTCATAAAATTCGCCTATCGATTCTTCTTCAACTTAGTTGTCGCTTCCAAGTATGTTCGTATCACTTCCTCTTTCGATTAACATTTTGTTGGGAAATGAAGTGGATAATCTATTCTCAGTAGCACTGATCACCAATGGTGAGGACAACTATTGTCTTCTATTAGGTTTCTTCGAAGGGACTTTGAACTTGTGCAGAGCTCCTCTGCAAGATAAATAAGAGAATTGGGGTATTCAATTTCACCCATTCTCTTAGGAGTTGAGAAGAGAAAGTCACTTGACTTCGCCCGCCTCCTCAAGGTTGTACTTCATGCATCGAGCTAGTTACTAGTCTCCGCCCGCTCTTTGCTCACACTTCTGAAGCACTCGAAGTGTTTGCACTCTTTGCATTGAGTTAGCTACTGTGATTCGCCTTCTCACTGCTATCGAGCTTCTGGAATGCAAGAAATTTTGCTCGAAAAGAGCAAAATTTCACCCCAACTTGGAGCAAATCTTTAATAGTTTTGGTCGCCTTTGGGATTGTATCGTTTTCTCCATCATCTTTGTCACCTACTCCTCTGAGTAAAAAAGGTACAACACCACGTACTGCCTACTTCGTTCATTGGTCGAGCACTCTTGCATCAACCCGAAGTCCCCCACTTTCGACTATTTTGATGAGAAGTCCATTGACACCGATCTTATGAAGTTCTCTGGCCTCTGCCCTTCAGCCTTGCCTGGAACTTGGAGTTTGCCTCTACATTGTTCACCTTCTCGGCCCCTTTCACGACCAACGCTCTCCCTCCATGAGAGCGAGGGATTAATGACTCTACGAAAGTCCCGCCTCTGTGATACTATGGTGCTGCTAAGCCCATGACCCTAATATCCGTTGCCTTGCATCTGCGTCCCTTTCTTCGTGATCGATAGATCTACCTCTGCGGCACTATGGCACTCCTCCGAGTCCACCTCCTTTCTGACCGACGCTTTGCTTTTTGGGTAGCTGAGCGCCACTGGACTCGTTGTCGCTTCCTCGCCCCTTTCGACTACCTGCTTCAACACCTATGTGTTCTCCAACTAGTTCCCTTGGTCGATGAAAAGACAGACTGCAACTCTCATGCATGGCCTCTGCCATCCTATTGCAGGGCTCACGCCAATTATATTCTCCTTAGCTTCCTTGGTAGCAACATTTGCTAACTCGGCCTTGTCCTCTGACTCGTCGAGCTCCCTCAAACGAATATCAACACTAGAGCAGTCCAACACTCCTCCCATGAGACTCACCGGTACTTGCATGTTAGAACCCTTGCAGATTCTAAGCTTGGGGTTTGATCTCTATAGGGGATTGGCCTCCTAAAACTCTGTAGGGGTTCCCTCCTCCATGGTATTCAGCACAATGGCTAAAGAAAGATTGATCTTATTCATGATAAAAGAGTGGTGGCTACATTAGTTTATATAGAGACTCAAAACCATAACTCCAAATAGGACTCTTATCTTGAAAGACTCCCTCTCCTCTCCAACTCCTAACCCCTAGCCGACTCCTAACCATGATGTGATCGGCGGCTATAGGGGTCTCCCACTCCTAATTTGCTTCTTATTCAACCCTAGAGAGAGTTCTAGCTAAATGGATCTCTCCTCTCCTAACCCTAGCCTCTCCTAAGAGGAGGGACGCGGCTAGAAGACCCCCTCTTCGTGAGGAATTTTCCCTTAACCCTAGTCGACCACTGCTTCAATAGGGGTGGTGGCTAGTTTAGGGTTTATTACATGCATGACTCAATAAACTTAGGACCCAACATAGCTAGGGTCCTAACAGACCTGCCCTCTTCAAATCAGCCTTGTCCTCAAGGCTGAGCTCCATGTCTCTGGGTCCTGATTTGCAACTCATCATAAGGCTCCCTCGTGCCCCTGTAGTAGGTGCATCCTGCTCCTGCGATCCAGCATCAGCAGTAGTGATTGGACGGTGACGTCTCGATCCTGTGATGCCACGCAATCATTAGCTGAACTTAGGCCTCCTCATCAGCTTGGGTGTCAGTTGGATGGATCTAGGTTGAGTCATCCTTTTTAAACTTTCATTTAAGTTGGGATACCTGAAGGATAAGTTATATTTTTTATTTGATGCGTAGATCTAATCTCAAGGTTATGACTCCGATGTGATCTCCAATTTTGTCGAGTCCAAAGAAATAGGGATACCACTTCATTGAGGCTCGAGTCTTCGTAGATTCTGTTGGTAGGGAGGAAAACGAAGGAAGACTCGATCTTCAACAGCAAACTTCCTTCTACTTCGACATTTGTCGGGCGGCTGTTTCTTTTTTACGTGTGCTAGCGTATGGTTGTTCTTTAATGGTAGCCAGGCTTTCCTCTGAGATGGTAGCTGCCCACTGGTAGAGTCCACAGTAATGTGAGCCTGATCTAAGTTTGGAGTGAGTAGAAGCTGCAATTTTCTAGGGCTTTTTTTTGTCTCTCCTTTGTGTCATTGACCTGTAGCATGCTAAGCTACAAATTCAGCAATGGTCAGTATTTCCTCATCATAGATTGATAGCTTCAGGTGATATGGAGAGAGGGTTTTGCTGATGTAGGCTAGGGGTCGACCATCGACAACACCATTTCCGACTTCCGATGCGTCGAATTTGATCACGAACACTTTGTCGGAGTTGGGTAAGACTAGTATCGGTGTTGACGAAATCGCAACCGTGAGGGCATCAAAGGCTACTGTAGTTTCATCCGACCAGAGGAAGACATCTTTTTTCAGTAATGTCACGAGGGGAGCGCTAATCTTGCCATCGTCCTCCACGAACTTGCGATGGTCATGCGGCCGAGTAGGGGACAATTTTGTCGGTTCAGCAAATGCATCCAAAAATTCAACAAGAAATGAGGGAAGGTTTGGATCTTCAATCTTTGTCAGCCTCTTCATATGTAGCTGTTGAAGTTGTATTAAGAAGCCGCTATGCATTTTCTTTAGAACTTTCTCCATATGTTGCGTCGAAACCATTGTTACGTCGCTCCCATGTTTCCCGTGCAGGATCACCTGTTTCCCTTTACTGAAAAATTTCATAATTAATTTCAAAAAATTTTAGGAAACATCAACTAGCGTTAACAACCATTCAATGCCGAGCACGGCTTCATAATTATCGGGTGGGAGGAAGAAGTCCACGGTGATTTCTTGGCCCTGCAAAACTAGTTTCATCTGTGAGCAATTTCGGTTGCAGTTAAGGATTCGACCATTTGTAATTTTTACATCGAACCTGCTGCAATCGTCAATCCGGAGAGTTAATCAAGCAGCAACCTTGCTGTCCATGAAATTATTGGTGCTTCCGGTGTTGATAATAATTGTGACGGGCCTTTGCTTAAGGATTCCTTCAACTTTCATTGTTTGCGAGTTCGCATAGCCGACTAGATCGTGAGCCATGCAATCAGCCGACTGTAGGTCCTTCATGTTCTCCTCATGCTCGAGATCCTCCTCTTCATGTTTATATTCTTCAATGGGTTCGATCATGAGAAGTCCCCCCCCCCCCTTTATGCAACGGTGGTCGCGGCTCCATAACTCATCATAATGTCAGCATAAGCCCTTCACGGATCTATTGTGAAGTTCTTCTCTCGATAACTTCTTCGGTTGAGGTGGTCGGCTAGTGGTAGATGGGGCCGAGGGTCTTTATGCTGCTGGTCGTGTGATTACTTTAGTCCTCCGAGCATCTTGGTTCAACCTTTCTACTTGTAGTCGCGCGAAGGAGATAGTTGTCGTCATCGTGTAGGGTTGTCGTGCTTTGACTTCTTCTCGGATTTTCGGCTTTTAACCCTTTAGTGAACGTCCCTAACAATCGCTTCTCAGACCAATCATGTGCTTGGTTAGATAATCTCTCAAACCGTCCGTATTCGAACGTGGAGGTCCGGATTTTGCAAGTTGATGTCGTCATCCTCGCACGGCGAGTGACCCGATCTTGAATTGCCTCTGTGTTGGGATTTTGTGGGTGTGCTTGTACCAATTGTACCATTGAATTGCATCTCTCTCGAGGTGGATGGCAGCGATGTCCACCATGGAAGCCTCCGGTGTCCGATGATAAAGGAAGTAGCGTTCCGCACACGAAAACCATCCCGTCAGGTCTCCTTCTTCCCATCGAGGGAAGTCCACCCTCATGCGTGACTGCATCAATTCAGTGGCTTGTTCTTCCTTCTTGGTAGGCCTCTCTGAATATTCACCTTGCTGCAATTTTGTCAGGCTTGGAGATCGACCAATTCTGAATTCTACGAAGAGAGAGCATAGTTTGTCCTCCATGCGCGATTCAAACACCTCCAATTTGGCACCGATCGGATCTATCGATGCCATGGCATAAGACTCCAGATCTGTACTGTCAAGGTCCTTCTCTTGCTGTTGGGTCAATGGCATGAACCGGCTGGGTGGATTGGTGGCCGAAAGAGGTGGTGGATCAAGGGTAGATGGTTGCGGTTTGGGGCTGATAGGTTGCTGTTTTTGGGGCTGTGGTTTGGAGCTGCTATAGGGGCTATAAGGGGGGTTTGGTGATAGAGGTTTAGGGTTCGAGGGGTGGCTTAGGGTTGCTGTGGATGGTAGCAACCGGTTCGATAAGGATCAGGTGTGGATGCAACAAATAGTCCTAAGGGTATTGCAGCAGAATTTTTCATCAAGAAGAGATGATGTTGATGCTGCTGTTCGGGGCTATGGTAGAGGTTGTAAGGAAGGTTTGATGGCAGTGGTTTAAGGATAGGAAGATAGGTTAAGGTTGCTGTGGGTGGCAACAACCGATTTGGTAAGGATGCAATAAAAAGTATCGAAAGGTGTTGCTGCAAAATTTTTCATCGAGAACAGTCGTTTTGTGACGAAAGAATTCCAGCAGTATTCCAAAGGTTTTAGGATCGTTTCGACAGCAAGAAATAAATGAGGATGATAGCAAGCAAATGGAAATATCAATGGTTGTCATGTTGGCAAGGATGGGTTAGATGGCCGTAGAAGATAAGGATCGGTGGTGGAGGATTGTGGCTGCGGCAGGCCGTTGTTTGAGCTGCGGTTTTGGCTGCGGTTTGGGTTAGCTATGGATTCTGGAAATAGGTTACGACGGTTGCATCACAAGGCTAGAGGGGTGTCCTAAAGACGATGTGGTTGGTGGCAACAAAATTGGTAGGGTTTGGGGGTTTACAAGAAGAAGAACGACAAATGGTATAGTAGTAGAATTTTTTCGTCGAAAGATTTCAGCAGTATAGACGAAATCTTTTCCAGCATTTCATAACAAGGATTCGAGTAAAACTCAATGGGTATCCGCTGGTAAGGGAAAGGTAATGCCATCACAAAAATCATGGAAGAATACGACAGCAAAAACTTCGGCAAAATCAAAGAATACAAGGTGCTACAACAGATTTTTACGTCTAAAGTGCAGCAGTTTGGACGTAAAGGATCAACTGTTTGTATCAACAATTTTTGCACAAAACCCAAGGGAAATCCACCGATATTGAGTGTCAAAGCCATCGTAAAAAACTCGTAGAAGATAGGGCAGAAAAATAGTGGCAGCAAGATCAAGATGGGCAGTAGTATGCGGCTGAAATCTGCAACGTAACTTTTGTCGTAAAGATGGTAACTTTGCGACAATAAGTTTATGCAGCGTAATAGATGAATACTTTTTTGGATTATTGGGTTGAAGATAAATAAATTACAGCAGTACTAAGGTAGATTACCAGAACCTGATATAAATTTGCAGGGAGATTAAAAGGTAATCTGCGGCAGTGGAGATGACGATGGAGTTTGGCGACGTTCTTAACAATTGTGGGAATTGCTTGGGATGCTTGATGAGGATGATGGGCGGCTATGGAAGGGCAGCGAAGCACCAAGGAACGCTGCTCCGATACCAAGTGTTAGAAACCTTGCAAATTCTAAGCTTGGGGTTTGATCTCTATAGGGGATCGACCTCCTAGAACTCTATAGGGATTCCCTCCTCCATGGTATTTGGCACAATGGCTGAAGAAAGATTGATCTTATTCATGATAAAAGAGTGGTGGCTACATGAGTTTATATAAAGACTCAAAACCCTAACTCTTGGAAGACTCTCTCTCCTCTCCAACTCCTAACCCCTAGCCAACTCCTAACCATGATGTGGTCAGCGGCGATAGTGGTCTCCAACTCCTAATTTGCTTCTTATTCAATCCTAGAGAGAGTCCTAGCTAAATGGATCTCTCCTCACCTAACCCTAGCCGGCCTCTCTTAAGAGGAGGGAGGCAGCTAGAAGACCCCCTCTTAATGAGGACTCTTCCCTTAACCCTAGGCAACCACTGCTCCAATAGGGGTGGTGGCTAGTTTAGGGTTTATTACATGCATGACTCAATAAACTTAGGACCCAACATAGCTAGGGTCCTAACATTGCATTCGGAATTCTCCCTCGGTGGTATACAACCCTCATATACTGATGACCAAGACCTTCATCCAATGCAAGATTCGATGCACACACTGAAGAGCCATCTTTGCGGCACTATAGCATTCGCTCTCTGAATCCATAGCCCTTCTTGCCATTGTGTTGTACACCGAAGTGGAGCTCCCAGTAACTCTTGATCATACCTCCGCATAATCACGTCCCTCACGGGACTTCTCCCGCATGTGTTGTATTGCCTCGAACTATTCCACCACGATCCGTTGCGCCATGTCGCCTCCTGGTGACATCTCCATTGCATTCAGATTCTTGTGTGATGAACTCGGACTACGATATCTCCATATGTAGCCTCTACCAGCACATCGTAGGGCCTCCGCCACCTCCGATTGTGTTCGCTCCTTTGACAATTTACCTTTGCCCACCCATTCTCGGGTCACACCCAGACGAAGCATAGCACTAGAATAATACATCACCTAATAGCTCTCGAAGTCCCCAGACTTCACTAAAATTAGTGCACCATTGTCTAGATCCTAGATCTCTATCCCCCACCAGCACAATCTCCGTTGCACACCACTTTCTTCATGACAACTCGAATAGCAACACTATGACATATTCTTCAAGAGCACCCGCCTCTGCATCCTCTTGCCCCGTGTTAAGGCCTTCTGATCCCAACTTCACCTCCGCAAGTTGAATCACCTTAATTCCTCCATCAAATGCATCTTTGAGACAAGGTGCATGTGCCTCGAAGCTCCCTTCGTCTTTGGCACCATGCAAGATGAGTCCACCCCATCAGAATGAAGAACCCATGGAACAACATGATCCCACTCTTGCCTCTACAAGAGTTCATGTCCTTGACCTCTATCCAAGGAAAGCTTCATGTCTCTACTCTATGTTCCATCTTCTACGTCGACTCCCTTCATACAGCTTGGATACTTCACCAAGTTCCACTTAAGTTGCTCCGCTCCTCGATTTCCATTGTGTTGATGGTGGTCCTCACGCCCATCATTTCCCGGGTCAGCCCTCCGTTGAGTCTGATTTCCACTTCGATTCTAAGTGGGAATTCGTATAATGTTGTCATATATTGCTCCCCCACTTGATCTCGCAATGCATCTACCACTGCAGTACCTCATGCGAGATCATGCGACAACTCCTCGCCGCTCGCTCGGTCCGTTGAGCTTTATGGAAATATAGTCTTCAGGTAATCTTCCTTAACATTTGTGGTCCGCTGCACATGATTCTCCCTTTGGAGAACCAGGACCTATCCCTCTTGGATATTTGTCCTATTGGATCAACTTTCCTCTTTACATTCTTCCCTTTAGAAGTTTCGGAGACCACCATCCCCTTGGACTACTCTGTCTTGCTGAACAACCTGTGCAATGTTCTGCCCCTACAATTACGCTTGCTAGATTGCATCACTTTGCCAATACAACCCCCGCTACACCCTTCATGGCCTAGCAACATGCTGAACTTGTTGCATACTTCAACCTCCTACGGACGTATCCTTTCCATGCCAAAGAAAAGGTTTCAATCGCCTTGGGATGGCCACAAACACTCCATCGTCCGCATACAAGCCCTTGCATGAGTACCAAATTCTTCGAGTTAGCAATTCCCTCACCTCTGTGAGCTTTGCACAACTCTTTCGATCGTTGCGCAACACATCTCACTTTACACAGTCTCATCTTTTACCAAGTGCCCCGCTTGGTTGAGCACCGTCAAGTGTGGATGCCAACGTCGAGCCATAACTCGAACTAAGCCATCCCAACCTTTGTGCGCTACACATTCTTCCTAGTTTGCTTGTCCTCGTGGTGCCTCTTGCGCAAAGGGTTGGCCATTCCTCTGAATGTCAATCATAGATGCTTGCTCCTCTGAGCGACTCTTTTCCCTACATCTCAAGGTCCATTTCCCCCAAACGGTCACGCGTGCTGGCTGCCCTCCACGTAGCCCAGCTAGGTCCCTCATGTTTGCATAGCAAGTGTTTCTGCATGTACTTGTCCCGCTCTGATACTAAATGTCACGAACTTAGCTGGTTTTGCCTAAGTCGTGTGGCATTATCGCATGTCCATCTGCAAAGGGCAGCTTCCCCGAAACCTCCTAGGGTCCCTTAGGACCTACAAAAAAGAAAACGAGCTAAAGAAAGCATTTCCCACGGGATCCCCAAGCAACCCCTTTAGCAAACACTTTATATAGAAAGTGCAAATTACAACCATGGAATTTACAAACTCTGAACGATCGCACACAAAGGATCAAGGTTCATTACAGACCGAAGTCCCCACAAGTGTCTATATAACATCTCTCATTTAGTACATGATTCTTTTCCTCTTCTTCTTCTTCTTCCCTTTTTCTCCCTCAATCGACCGTCGACTGCCGACAGTTGATTTCTCCCTCAATCGGCCGTCGACGGTCGATTTCTCCCTCAATCGATTGTCGACGATCGATTTTTGGTGGTACTGCTTGGTTAGCCCACGTCGATAACTGGCAGACTAGTATATACATATACCCAAGCATAAATCGAAATTGCAAACCTTGGTATAAAGCATGTACGAAAACTGAAAAACATGAACATTACATTGAGCAGCCTCTTTATATTTTTGTCTGTGACACTATGTACATTAGTATCTTTATCCTTTAGAAGCTAAAACAAGCATTGACTTATATAAATAATAATAAATGCACCAACATATTTAAAGCAAGCAGACATTTGCATTCTTATTTCACATCAGAAAACAAACCATACTCAACTGGGTATTGCTACATTATTTCAAGCCAAACCAACCATCTCTTCCAAAAGAGTCTCTTTCAGTTGAACGAAAATTAATTTTTCTAAATTTCCATATCTATACCACTTGTTGATCTCATAAGCCTCACTTTTGCCCATGGGTCTACATAAAGATCAATCTAATTGATATCCTTTTTCTATTTGCCCTTTCCAATTTTATAAGACTCGGAAATCCTCTTCTACAATTACCTTGTCTTATCAAATGACAAATACCTTAGCTTCCAGTAATTTATAAGACACCTCTACCTGCTTAGCAAAATCTAGAAGAAACCAACAATAGCATAGTCAATATTCATCTCATCATGAAAACAAAAGAATATAGAAAACACTGACAAACAATTGAGAGTCTTGAGACAAACAGAAGAAAATTTTCTTTCACAGAAAGCTATAATAACGACATTCTTACTTAGAGGAAGCTGATGATGAGTTCTGTCCTGACGGACGATAATAGTTTCCATCAAGAGCAAGGTACGGTGGACAATAAGATGCCCCTAAAGCCCCAGGCATACCCGCCAATACTGGCACCCTAGTGATCATATGAAAAGGAAATTAAAAAAAAATATATGGTAACAAGAATCATGTACTAAATATCTCATACTCAAAAATATACATGATTAACCTAATGTACCATTTTGTATATACTGAACTACAAAACAATGATCACTGAAGTTCAATCTATCATTTGACATATGTCAATGCTCATAATTGATCCAAATTGATATTTGTCATGACCATGACATAACATCAGCTAAATACATGAAAATAGCATACTACACCTCTCTAGTGTGCAAGTAGTAACTAATTGCACTATTCTATCACAAAGTCTAGATCACTTGAAAGAAAAGTCAACAACATTGGACAGAAGATATGTACCGAAATCTTTATAAACAAAGTCCAGATGATTACTTGACAATGCATCTAGGAAAACAAAACATAATGTAGACAGAATTAGTTTACCTAAGACTATGTAGGCCATGTAATTTGTAAACAAACACACTGCTCCCCAACTAAGCATCATAGAATCTTATGTGGATCGATGTTTGACCATAAATCAAGCTTATTATTGTATTTCAAAGCTAGATCTGTTTATCTTTGACCACATGATGAATGGCACGAAGATCATAATATAAATAAATTTTGTTTTCTGGTACTCCAGAAATGATATGTCAAGTTTGGTAGTATTGGTCTAGGAACTAGATCATTAATCTCGAGCACAACACATCAAGGGTTCAATAAGTTTATCCATAGATATACACATGTAATTTTAACTATGTTTACCAGATCTAGTGCTTAATGTAATCTTTCAACTAGTTGAGTGTTCCTAGCTTTACTCCATATATATAATGTATGTATCAAACTATAATTTACTAAATCTAGTGCTTTGGGATAGTAATGTCTGCAGATGTAACAAAATGATAGGGAGGGCTTAAAATTAAAAAATAATGGCCAGATTATTTTTAATTATGTAGATAAAAAATTGATATTATATCACTTTCTAAAGCAGATACCAGATAAAAGTGTATCAAGAAGTAGAAAATTAGGAAAATAATGAAGAACATGCAGGAGATAGACAGCTGTGTGTACCCACTCTAAATCACTCTCAAGTAAAACTCCTCTTTTAACTATATTTACATCTGTTTAGGGTTATTCCACAGAGAGAACAGGCGAGCTGGCTAATAATTATGCAAATAAACCGAGTCTATTTCTCACCATTAAAGAAACAAAAGAGTCAAAATTTTAAATTATTTACAAAACGGAATCATGCATAAAGAAACTAAAACCTTAGCCCTATCTCAACTTGATTCGGCTGCAATAGTACCATAAACACTTTGGCAGGTTAGTTGGGGAAGATTAGATATGCAACTGCACAATGTAAACACCACGCTCAGAAACATAGCCTACATGATGTAGATCTATACAAGTTAAAAAATGATTAATATATCAAATGGAACTTTGGTTGACACAATTTTCACAATGAAACATTTGGAAGGTTAAGAAATTTCGCAGTATGCTGCAATCATGAAATCTAGCATACAACATACTGGACCATCAAAATAGAGATAAGAATTATGAGTTAAACCAGATCCCCATACAGTAAGGAATGAAAAGGCCGATTAAACCTTGCTACACCTATATACCACAGCGATTAGAAGTAATACCCACAAATTGAACAATAATAACCAACCATCTGCTAAAAGTCAGCAAGAACAACCCAATAGACTAAATAAAGAAAATGCATCTTATGTTGAGAACAGTAAAGTCACTGGGCACTCGGGCACTAGCCTAGGCGCCTAGGCAAGGCGAGGCCCAAGCACTCACCTATTGGGCTAGGTGGGAAACTAAAGCACGACCCAGGCACTTGCCTAGGCCCAAGTCCTGAGTGGGTCGTGTGCCCGCTTGGTTTAACTCGCTATGTTAAGCTTGAGCCGAACCAAATCACACGTTGGTTCAATTGAACCAGGTAATGCAAAGCTGTCAACACCCTGCGCGAGCCATGCCCTATCATAGAACTATCTCTTTCCCACTACATTTTGCACGATAGCAGAGTTCCTCGCATCAACGAATAATGCAAGCAACAGCGTCTTCCTCAAACAACATCTTCCTTTAGCGGCAATAGCAACATCTTCCTCCAGCGGCAATGGTGACATCTTCCTCCGGCGACAGTGGTTGTTTCTTCCCCTCTCCTCCTGGTATATATCTTTCTTTCTCCTCCTACCTCTGCTCCATTCACCACAGCCCTTGTTGCTGCTTCTTCCCTCTTCCCCTCCCTATGTGACCCATGTATCTGTTTATTGCTGCCTTTACTTCCCACAACTTCATCGACTATGCTCTGTTGCCTTCCCTACTATTGCTTATAGGACTGAATCAATGGAAAAAAAGAACTAGGTCAAGTGCTTATACCCCTTCAGCTTGTGGAAGCGGTTATTCACTGGGCTGTTCATCCAGATTGACCCCTTTACGAAACTGAAAGAGAGATTCAAGGATTTTAGCCGACTCAAACAATCACCGACAGCATCTTTTCCCTCTTCCCCTACTGTCAAAGCTTCCCCTATCCAAGAGTCACCCCTATCCAACAATCACCAGCAGCATCTTTTCAGTCACTGATAGCCATCCACCTCCTTCTATGTTAATATTTAAATTAATATAACATGTAAATTTTATCTGTTAGTATTTGTAACCGGATTGTTGCTGCTTTTTAGTGTTTTGAAATGTCACTACAGCTTTAAAATCTTGAATCATTGCTACAGTAGGCAGCACTACAAATGAATCATCAGTGAGAAACTCAAAAGAGGATCCTGCATGGAAGTACAATTATTTAAAGGACCCAAAGAATCCTAATGTTGTTACATGTATGTTTTGCGATAAGACAACAAAAGGTGGTATATTTCATGCCAAACAACATCAACTCAGAAATTTTAAAACTGCATCTGCATGCAAAAAATGTCCTGCAGAGGTGGAACATGAGTTAGAAGCATCCATGAATCAGAAAAAACCCCAAAAGACTGAATCATATTGATATTTACCTGAGGATGATGAGGTTTAAGAATTTAATGATGTGGAAGTGGTAAATGCAAATGATAAGAGAGCATCAAATAGAAAAGGAAAAAAAATTATTGTTGCTAAGAAGTCAAAAGTTTCACAAAGGAAAGGACCAATAAATTTATATATGTTTCATGAACCAAAATACATCAATACAAAGTCAACAAGGAGTCGAGTTAAGACAAACAAATATAAGTGATGCTTGTGATAAGGAAGCAAGATTTAGAACACATCAATATATTACAATTATTCCATTCAATGCAGCCCGTGTAGACAAATTTAAACATATGATTAAAGAAATTGGAAGACATAGTTCTAAGCTGAAGCCTCCTGGTTATCATGAGTTAAGAGTTCCACATTTGAAAACTAAGTTGGAATACACAAATAATTTGATGAAGGGACACAAGGAAGCATGGACAAAACATGGTTGTTAAATTATATCAGGTACATGGACCGAGAGAAGACAAAGAAGCAAAATTAATTATTTCATCAATTGTTCATTGGTTACAATGTTTGTTAAATCAATTAATGCATCTTCTTTTATGAAATATGAAGAAAAAATATTTGAATTACTTGATATGTTTGTGGAGGAAATTGAAGAGCGAAATGTGGTCTAGGTGATAACAGACAATGGAAGAAACTATGTTATAGCTGGTATGATTTTTTCTTTGAACATTTAATTATGTTATTTTTATGTTTTCAAATAATTATTAATTTTATTTTTTCTTTTTTAGGAAAATTATTACAAGCAAAAAGATCACATTTATATAGGACTCCATGCGTGACAATTATATCAATCTTATGTTAGAGGATATTGGAAAGATTACGAATATCAAGAAGACATTAGAGAAGACAATCTTTGTTGTAGGTTTTCTATATAATCATATTGGCGCTTTGAACATGATGAGAGATTCACAAACAATAAGGAATTAGTGACGTATGGGGTTACAAGATTTGCCACTTCATTCTTAACATTGTAGAGTATTCATATGCAAAACCACAATCGTATAAATACGTTTACCTCCAATAAATAGGTTACAAGTAAATGGGCAAAAGATGCAACAAGCAAGAGGACAAGTGATATAATCTTGATCCCATCATTTTAGAATCATATGGTTTATGCACTAAAAATGATGGGCCCTCTTGTTCGAATTCTTTGGCACATAGATAATAAGAAAAGGCCAACAATGGGATATATCTATGAGGCTATGGATAGAGTCAAAGAAACTATTTGAAACTCTTTTGATGAAAATAAAGAAAAATATAAGGATATCTTTGCAATCATTGATAGAAGATGAGAATATTGACTTCATCATCGACTATTATGCAATAGGACATTATTTAAATCTAAAATTCTTTTATAAGAACCCTTCGATTGAGTTTGATACATAAGTTACATCTAGGTTATATGAGTGCATTGAAAGATTAGTTCTCAGCATTGAAGTTTAAGACAAGATCACAAATGACATATCTTATATAAGAATGCTGATGGTATGTTTGGAATTCCTATGGCAATTTGATCAATGGCTACTAAGTCTCCAGGTATTTGTAATTTCATATGATTAACAGTATGCAAGTTTTTACAGTATGTTATTATTAATAATTGAATTTAAATTTGCAAGAGTGGTGAGGCTTACTTGAAAATAATACACCAAATATGCAAAATTAGCCACGAAAATTCTGGGTTTAAGTGGTAAATTAGATTGTTTTAAAAAATGTAACTATATAAGAAATTTTTAATTTAATTAATTTATTCTTTTTTATATATTGATGTAACTAAATGAATCTGTAATTTGTATATGCTAGATTCATACAAAGAAAAGAAATCGGCTGGAGCATCAACGATTATATAAACTTTTGTACATCATGTATAATCAAGTGTTAAAAGCTCGTTATAATTCGTGAGACAAGATTGATCCGATTTCATTGAATTATATAGATGATTCAAATGAATGATTGGTGGGAAAAATGGGTGCAAATTTGGAAAATGCTGAAGATAATCTTGTTTTTCATGATGATACTTTGACATAGGAAGATGTAGCAAGAGCTTCAAGTGTTGAAGTAATAAAGGCAAACACAAGACAACTCGTAAAACAAATAGGAATGTAAAAGCCACAACCTCATCAATTGCAATTATGGAAAAAGAGGAACATAAATCACCTACAAAGGAAGAAAAGGAATATGGTAAGAAGATTAAATATGATGAACTAGATTTTAATGATCTTTGATGTTAATATTGTTTTTATTTTATCATTTTTGTCAGTAGATATGGACAATGTGGCTTGGTACTTAAAATGAATGCAACGTTGATGTGTTATTTTAGTTTTAGTTTGTTTTTATTAATCATGATATATAATTTTAAAATTATAATATTCATGAGCACGTCACTTTGCTTGGGCGAGTGCCTCGAGTGTTTTGGGATTGTGGCGCCTTTTGGTGCCTAGCACTTTTGATGACACTAGTTGAGAAAACAGTTAAATCATGAAATTGCTTCTCTAACTTGAGCTAAAGGATGAGTGAGGAACATCAACACCTATAAAGTATAAATAAATAAATGACCAAATATTTTATACATAAGAGCAAAAGAATCATACCATGTCATTTCAGAATTCCCAAAACCAAGCTGTGGTTGAGCAACATATCCAGGAAGTGCCATACCAACAGCTGGGACTCCAAGACCACTGGGATGCTGGCGTCCAAATTGCATAACTATGAAATAATCAACAAAATTCAGTCAAAAGGAACTCTATATATCTTAACAAGGTTTACATCGCATTATCCTAGACAATGTTTAGCAAGACAGCTTATTTTTGGAACCTAAATAGACGAATTACAAAATGTTGGAACCAATACTAATTTTTAAAAAATGACTGAAGCAAAGGTTTAGGGTCATAGTAAGTAAAGACGAGAATATAACTTTGTTAAACCTGGCAAGAGTGCTGGAGTGCGGAAGTTTTGATCACCATGGACAAGGCCCATAGCCCCAGTCGCTCCAAGAACTTGGCCTCCACTATAAATGAAAGAACTTCCAGTTCCTTGATTGTTAATTTTGCCCTTCCCAACCACTGAAGTTCTGGATTTACTTGAACCAGGAGGTGAATCAGCATCTCCAACTTCGGATGAATTTCCTGCTGGAGGCGGAGACGAAGATGAAGTTTGATTTCCACTGACAGAATGGTGGATGAATTGCTGAGCAGGAACCCGTACAGCAGATTGAAAAGAAGTTTGAGCTGGGCTCTGCAGAACATTTGGAGACTGGGTATGTGCAGAAACTCTTCCAACATGGTTAACAGCAGAAGCAGATTGATTATTTGGTGGTCCAGCAGTGTTAAAACCTGTTCCTTGGACCCTGGAGCTGCATGAAATATCAGCATTATCAGGTGATGGATGAAACCCTGAAGGCTGCAAATGACCACTAGCCAAAGTTTTTCCAACAACTGATCGATGGGAATCGCTCATATACAATCTATCATGGCCAACAGAATCAACAGCTGTCTTTCCTCTCAGCAATGTGCTAGACTGAGATGACTGAGAATTCTCTTCCATATGCATTGAATAGGAGAGGCTCTTGTTAATAATTCCAGCTTGCGCATCTCTTTTCTGCATCAACAAGATGTCTTGGTTGGAATCGGATGACCCAGAGGGGTAAAAAGGGGGTGAAGCAGAATTTAGGCTTGAAGCAAAAGAATGCTTTTGAGGAACAACAGGGTCCAACTCCACATTTGTAGTTTGAGAAGATTGTTTCCTTGTACTGGCACTCGTTGTTGGCTCTTGAGGTTTTGCAGGGGATCTAAACAAAAGAAATGCAAGCAGAAATATACCATCACACTTCCAATAAATCCACAATAGGGACACTTTGATGAAGAACAAAACAAACTGAGTGCTATAACTAACTGTTTCTGTCGACTGGCAGGAATGTCTCTATTGTTCTTTGGAAGAGCTTCATAGCGCCTAGGTCCTCTTCCTCTTACAGTCCTTGAGGTACGGTTTTGACTGTTGACAACATCACTGTAATCGCGATGTCTACTGCCTCTACCATAACCACGACTAGCACCCCGACTTTTGCCACCACCTCGACCTCTGAAACGGCCCCTCGATCTCATTCTTTCCTGGACCAGAGACATGTATATATCGTTCACACTTAATGTGTGCACAGATAAAGAACACATGAATACAAAATGCACAAAGCATTACATGATAAATGGTTGAATGAAATGAAAATGACGACTATGTCAGATAAAAACTCTTATTGCAGCATACCTCATCGTGTTGTGCATCTTGCAGATTCATCTCTTCAAATCTATCATGCACCCAGGCACGTTCATCCTTAGGATCCCACAACTTCCGCCCACCAAAAATACGCCTGGACATTTATCAAATAATGAAATACTTCATAAGGAGACAAATCGAGTGTTATACCTGTAAGGTATTCTTTGTGAATACAAAAATGCGAAACAAGAGAGGTAGAAGGGTACAAAAATTAAGTGCATAATTCTTGCAAAAAAAAGACTCCAGAAAAGGTATGCTTTGTTTATGCGGTACAGAGATCTCTAAACTCAAAAATGCCACAACTGAAAATGAAGACCAAATGTCAAATACTAAATAAGCAAACATAAGCATGAAAGATATTAGTAACAAATTTTGCATAACATTAAAGAACTAAACTTTCTTCAAGATCATAAGTGAACTATAAATTTTATTGATTTTCTCCTAGTACAACATGGATTGCCATAACAAGCAGCGAATACTACTTCAGCAATCTGTGTAAATGTTGGCAAGCATGCGATTACACACAGACATACTGCTTCAAATATAACTAGCAGCTATAATGAATGCCACCAGGATCATCCACCAACTAAATCATCCTCAACCATTAAATAGATCAAATGGCACTTAAAGTTCACAATTATTGCAACCCCTATGGATCCATATTCCATTCATTCAAATATATGAAATCCGTGACTAATTGAACTCTAAATAAGGACTACTATTTTGTGTTTCAAATGTGGTGCATATCATGTAAGAAGTAATTTAGACAAGATTACTAGAATAAAATACCAATTAGAGTCAAAGCAACTAAAGGCACAGGCAATATGCACCTCTTCTAGCATTTAGCACTATGAAAGCAGAAAAGAGAAATAAAATGGTATAACCTGCGGCGTCCCCTGCCATTGTCCTGGAATCGGTCATCATGCATGTAGAAAGCCCCAGCAGTGGGCACAGCATACGGCTCATTCTCCTTCTTCTTCTCCTCTTCATCTTCCACCTGATTCTTGTCAGGGTGTTCTATTGCGTTCCCAGTGTATTTCCGATCACCATCTCCCTGGCCCTCATATTCCAGGGACTGCCACACCTCCTTAACACCCTCTTCCTTCACAGAGGCAGCACGATGTCCTCCCTCTTCCACGACTTCATCTTCCATTTCCAATTCCTCATCCATTTCTCCATATTCCTCTTCCTCATCGTAGTACTCCTCCATCTCATCTTCCTCCTCATCCTCTTCATCGTCGTAGACCTGTGCTCCACCTTGCCCATCCGATTCCCCATCAGATCCGATCCCAGCCCTCGGGTCCTTCCTCACCGGCTTCCCCCCGCCTTCGGATGTCATCCCGTCCTCGTCGTCGCTGGCCTCCCTCCGCCGCATCGAGGGGAGGGGCGCGTCCTCAGGATCGCTCTCGTACTCCGCGTCCTCACCCCTTGTCGCCATCGATCTCCTCCGAAACCCTATCCAGTCCTCCAAGACCACAAGCAAGCCTCGAGAACTCGGAAACCCGAGCAGCAAACCCTAGCCTGACGTCAGATCGGCGGGATCGAAGACAAATAAATGGTTTTGTGTGGATTTGGAGTAGAGATCTGTCGTCCGAAAACAGGCGCAGATTGTGGAGGACGGGTTCTTTTCCTGCTTCCTCGAGGAAGCGGGGAGGGAATCTTTGGTTTTCTTACGACGGTTTTTGATGCGGACCGGTTCGCCCTGGTAATAAACTCTATTTATTTGTTTTCTACGCATGTTCGCTAAGTAATTTAAAAAAAAAACCTCTCTTGGATTTTTAATTTTCGAAAAGAGACTTTTTTTATGGGGGTTTTTTTTTTTTTGCAGTACCTTTTTCATGTTGCATACTTTCTATTTTATCATAATCCCCAAAATATCTCAAATAGAGTAATATCGATTCATCCATCGATCGATCAATAAAGTGAATAAGATTTTCAGTATCAATTATAATATTTTTGAATAGATTTATAATATTTTTGATACATTCATCAAAATATTATATAAATTTATTTAAAAACATGCTAACGAAGACAAATAAACTCAAAAAACCATTAGAAACCAACTCATCTAAAAAAATAGGAGATTAAAATTGGTCTCTTATTAAATTATGCATGCGAATAAACCAAGGAAGCTTTTATATCAATTATAGTTTCTTGAATAGACGGAAATCAATAAAAAAATATTGATTTTGTATACATGGAAAGAAAAAAAGGTCTAACCTAGAATCATTTTGGATTGATATTCAATTAGTATTGTCACATGATAACATACTATATTCTACATAATCATGATCTTATTTTAATATTGATATTACAAAATAAATAAAAAATATTATAATAATCATTATCTTGCAAAGGAAGAGTATCATGTCCCAAAAAAAAAAAAAAGATTATTTTATAAAAAATTTATCTTGCAAGAAAGAAAGAATATCGTCCATAAAAATTATTTTATAATATCATTTTTAAAAGTTTATTATCGAAAAAAAGAGATTTCATTTTCTTTATTATTATTATTATTATTATTATTTGTATTTATGGTCTATATAAACATCACAAGAATTATAATACGATCATCAATCTTTGAATATTAGTGTTATTTCTCATGTAATGTGTAAGTGGTGCGAGGCCATAGTTTTATCCCGTGAGTCGTAGGATTTAAACCGAATGTTAAAATTATATCCTGTCTTCATTTTCTTTCTCTCCTCTGAAGTCAACCTCAAATAAGGATCGATGGATCAACTTGTCAATAATGTTTGTCAATAATATACGTCAGAAGAATATCTCAAAGCCCTTTTTCTGGACCATTTTAGTACACATTAACTTTTGGTACTTATTTTTTATTAAATTAATATTTTTATAAGTGAGGTTTTCTTGCTTCCTTCTTTTGTTTTAACTTTTTTTTTTATTTATTATCCACTCCCACCCAATTCTCTTATTATATTCCATTTGGATTGTCTTATTTCATAGCTTGCCCCCCAACCATGTCCGTTAGAAATAGGCAACCTTACTGACTAATAAACAGAAAGATGAACTTTTGTATTATCTAAATAAAAAGTTTGAGTGTTTTAACATGAAATGAACTACTTGACAGGAAATTTACCTACTTTAATTACTATTATAGTTTCCTTTTGGTAAGAAATAACATATTAAGAAAACTGAAACTTCAAAAGTCCTAGATCTAACTCAAGATGCTGATAATTTAAATGAGACAGATCTAAGAGTTGGACCAAGAGCAAAATCTTATTTAAAGAAATAACATTCCTCCAAATCACTATAAAAATTATTCATAATATTTTGAATACAAGCCTAAATGAGTATAATAAAGATCTCGTGCTGCACCACTTGCACCTAACCATGTACAACTTGGATATGCATGACAACTATTAAGACCATTTTGGCTCATAGTAGACACAATCTTAGAGAGGTGAATAATGATATTAGAAAATTGATCAAAATAAAAGCACCCTACTTTGATGGCAGATCGGACTAATAAGTCTTCAAAGATTGATTGCCGCGCATGAATGATTATTTCAAGTGGTATGACATGCAAGAAGGTGGTGAGGTACAATTTTGTAAAGATAAAACTCATAGGGACCAATATTAAGAAACAAATTCAACATTCAAACCAAACTTTGAAAAAAATATTGGGATGAAATTAAAAAAAAAACACTAAAAGAAAAGTATATCCTTATATCGTACTAAGAATATTTGATAGATCATATCTAAAACTTATGTCAAAACAATATGTTTGTAGCCAAATATATTAACAAGTTTGATGAATTGGTTAGATGTAATTTTTAATAGATTACCCAACAAACTATTTCATGATTTCATGTGGTCTAAAACATGAAATTAGAAAAGAGTTAATTCTATATATTATTGATTCTTAGAACACATATAATATAGTCTTGGAGTATGAATAGTATATTAAGGTTCATGTGTCTCAAATTTTAATGACTAAATAAATTAATAAATAAATATTATGCTAAGTTATATAGAAAAAATTTCGTCCATAGATTCGAATAACCAAAGAGCCAAATATTGAATCTGAGGTCAAACATTATGTCGAAAGATTATTAAGTTGAACATCAAGCTTAATACTAAAAGTTTAGACATCATCTTGGATAATTAAACATTATGTCCAAAGATCTTATGTTATAGTAAAATCAACATGTTGGAGTATTATATAGGATGGTATATCGAAGGTTTGAACAAAGTATTTAAACATCGAACGATATGCTATAACAGTGGATAACATATCAAAAGTTTTGACGAAGTGTTAAAAAAATTATTACTATTTTGAATCTTTTGTGAAGATAATTTAAGTTGTATTTGAGCTCCAATTAAGCTAAATTTATCCTATAATAAAGCGGGCTAAATTCTAGCTAATTATGGGCTATAACTTGCCCCGTAACTTTCAACACTTGTCTCTTTTCTTGATCATACCAACCGTAATAATTGGTACCGAGGTAATATTTTTTTATTTGGATTAACACATAAGAGATAACACATAAGAGATAAATAATAATATTTTTGAGAAATCAAAACGAATGGTTACACATATTGGAAAAAAAATAAAAATTTTCTTACTTTGTATAGATTATAATTTATGGAATATTATTGAATTTATTTTTCAAAAATTTTTAAAACATATGATTGAATATATAGATTTTGAAAAACTAATATTTTTTTGAAATACTAAAACTTGTATTATCAAATGAATTTGATCAAATTTTTACATGTGAAGCCACTTTTGATATTTGACATATTTTAAAAGTTTCTAAGAAACCATAAGCATCATTAAAGAATCAAAGATTAATCTTTTAATATATAACTATATAAATTATTTAAAATAAAACGAAACGAGTGACATGTATTCTCGGATTTATGAATGTTATCAATAGATTAAAATTACTTCACAAGAGTTATTTCAAGGTTAAATTAGTAAGTAAAGTTCTAAGGCCAATTTTAAAGAATTCGGATGCAAACATGATTATAACTCAAGTAACTAAGTACTTAAATAATTTTTAACTTGAAGAATTTGTAATTTTTAACTTGAAGAATTTGTAAAATCATTAATGACTTATAAGATGATATATAAGACACATGAAGAAAAAGAAGAAAAACTATCTATGAAATAGAAAAAGTATTTTATCATAAAAAAAAAGAAAAAGACATTCAAAACAACGATGAGTTTAGTGGTTCAGAGACAAAAGAACAAATTGCTAAAGAAAAAGTGGCAAAATATACTCTTGTTAAAACAATTCATAACCTACTTAGAGTTGACTTATATGATAAATTTAAAATGATCTATAAAAATGATAATTAATTAAAAATGATCATGCTTTTGATAATCTAAAAAATGCTCATGATAAACACTTGAAAAGAAAAATAAGTCCCTAAAACAAGCTCTAGTTAAATTTAAGGTTCATGTATTGTTTCATTCTTACAATATCAAATATGGTATGACTAAGTGTGATTAAGGACCAACCTTATATATTTCAAAAGCGCACACACCTTATTTAAAGACATATGCAACTTTTATGGAAGACATGATTATTATGTTTATTCTTGCTGTCTTGAGAAAATTGATAACATATGTAAATAAATTTGTTTGGAACCATTTTAAATCCAAAGTCTAAAGGCAAAAGTAATTCTAATATTAAATAATCCAAAGCTAAATGGATACCAAAATTATTTTTTTTACAAGATAAATTCTCAAAGGCTAAGAGCATAAGATAATACTTTGAAAATGAATGCTTAAGGTGTATGATCGAAGATACTATATATGTTTCAAAGCTCATTAGCTATGATGAAAGATATTTCAATTTTAGTTAAAACAATAGAGAAAAAAATCATTGGTATTGATAACACATCCAATCTTATAAGATGGCATATAATACTTAGACATAAAAGAACTAAATATATCGTGTGAAGATTTGTTTACGTACAAGTTCACTAAAAACAATTGACAATACATCAATAAAAATTTTGTTAGTTCATCATTTATAGTTATGTCAAAGACAACATAAACAACAAAGTTAAGATATACACACATCTTTTAGATGATATGTTTGATCTACTATTTGTTGCATAAGCATGAGAGTGTAAAAGTGTTGTATTAAGTTTTATAAACAAGAGGAGTGAAAATATTTTGAAATGTTCACATTAAAATTCATCATAGGGATGAAGTTGATAGTATTATTTTTGGTATTCTTTGCAATGAATGTAAATTTACTAACACTTCTTCTCTCCAAGAATCTCCCAAACGTATGTAATTTAAAGCGTGCAAATGAAAATATTTTGTGATTAAGATCACCTTGGAATTATTTTATCTATGCTTTATCTTAAGAAAATCATGGTTGCAAAAGAGATTATTCATGTTTTTGGTTTATTTATTTCTTATTACATTAGAAACATTTTGATGGTGAAATAACTGATGATTATAACATGAAAAAGTTATCACTCAATGTCAATGATTTGTGTGGAGAATAATGTTTTAAGGGGATAATAATGTTTCACACACTATGATGATCATTTTTATACATTGTTCCTTATTTTTCTTTTTGCTAATGACAAATGAGAGAAGTATCTTGATGATCTTAATGTGGATGATCTACTCCATGTCGTTTTCTTGATGTCTTACTACTTCAATTTTATTGATATCTTGTCACAATTGTCGAGTCTTTTAATCTAATTATTGATCATTTTAAAAAGTTGATATCAAATTTAGAAACTCAAGAAAATGGTTTATTATAAAGTTCAAAAATTTTGAATCATTTGTGTGCCATTCTTTAAGCTAGTGATAAAGGGAGAGAAGTATTAAAGACTTGGATTTAATGATCTATATTAGCCGTGACCTTCTGGTATTCATGCCTTGTGACCTATATTTTTCTTAAGTTCTTGATTTCAATGACTTATTACTTATATTTCTCTTGAATTTGTGCTTATGGCTTATGACTATGACTTATCTTTCCTACAGCACTTTGATATTTATGATTTATAATTTTTATTATTAAATTTTTAATTTTGATGATGAAATTAATTGAATTATTGATCTAAAAAGGTTATTAGAGTTGATTGATGTATGATTAACTACGATATAGAAAAAATTATAATCAGAGGTTTGGCTAATGTCAAGTTCAGGTATCGAGCCAAAGTGAGGACGATACGATTGAGAACTCGCCTGGAGTGCATCGGGAGCTCGCTTAGGGTATCGGGAGCTTGCCAGGATGGCGCAAGGGAGTTGATTGGAAGAAAATTAAGACTCGTCAGAATATTATCGAGGCTAGCCAAAATGATTGTTGGGAGTTGGGAAGGTCTTGATTGGATTTATTGGCCATGCTAATTATAATTAATTAAATAATAGTTACCATCATTAAGATTAAGTCATACTTAAGTTAGATTTAGAAAAATCCAAATTAACTCAAGTGAGGCTAACTGGGTCTACTACAGAGAGTGGATTGAGCTTAGGTCGAGCTCAATTGGTTGACCTGTGAAGTGGTCAATGAAAAGTACAAGTAAGAATTGGAAAAGTGAAAGGAATCAATTTTTTAAGTTTTTCGACAGTTGTACCGCCATCGCCTAAGTTTCTGGGCAGCTACTGGTGATTGTACCGCCTAGGCTGACGGTTGTACCGTCGCCACCCAAGATTTCGAGTAGCTTTCGATGGTTGTACCGCCTGTACCCAGATTTTCCGAGTGCATTTAAAATTTTGGCTCCAAATTCTGAAGCCAATTGGGGCCTATAAATACCTTAAGTTTTCTTATATTTCACACAACAATTTGGGCTAGAAATTTTGAGAAAAAATTATGTGTTAAACTTGTAAAAAAAAGAAAAGGGATAGGGGAGTGAGGAAAGTCTTGTAATACTTATAAATCTCTATTATAAGGTTGTAAGATTCATCTCCTAAACCTGGTAAAATGAGAGAAGAAGCTATAAGGGTTTGATCTTCACCCATAGAAGGTTGATAGTAGACACCAATGGGCCTCGAGGAAGAGGACTCGAGAGTGGACGTAGGCCATATTGAGGCCGAACCACTATAATTTTGAGTGTACTTTAATTATTTTTATTTTACTTTTGATTGCTCTTAAACACTTGATAGTTAGATTCAAAGTTTAAATCTCTCAACTTCTTTAAATCGGTTTTCAATCGATTTTATTGAAATATAAAGAGAAGCTTCTGTTGTTCACTCTTTACTTTCAGAAAGCAAAGGTTTTTAATCGAGCACTATTTCTCTTACACTAATTCACCCCTCTTCTTAGTGTCAATTTATCTTAACAATAGGCATCAGAGCCAAGTACTATTCATTGGACTAAAAAACCAAATGAGTAAATGATCATTTTTGACATAAATGAAGGATATTGTATTGACGTCCGCCCATATTCAATGGGATGGATTATACTTATTGGAAAACTAGAATGAAATGAACAAGAAAAATACTTTCCTAAGACCATAAAGAATTTGACATTAAGAACCCAAGAATACCTTCCAAAGAATAGGAAAGAATTTGAACTAAAGATAACATATAACTTATCGAGTGAAATGTCGAATGATGAGAACTTTGAACCTTTAACAAATGAACTAGATAAATCAATGAACATGAATCATAAAAGTAATCTTAAGATGGACAAAACCTCTTGTTATTAACGCAAGAAGTTGAGGTGCTCTAAAAATGAAGAGCATAATCAAGAAGAAGTGAAGAATATCGCACTTATGGCTATCGACAATGAGGTAAGTGAGTTTTAAAATATTTTCTTTATTGAATTATTGAATATGTTTCATAAATTATTTGATGAATTTAGAAAAAATAGTAACTCTTATAAGAATGAACATGATTCGTTGGTTAGTAGAATTGTTCAAATGCATGATACATTATCATCACATAATCTTTACTCTAAATGTGAAATACTAGATGATGTTAAAAAGGAAAATATCATGCTTAAATAAATATTAAAAAAATTTAAAATAGGAAATAAATTTCTTAATATGATCATTGCTAATAAAGGTTTTGTTAATAAGAAAGAGAGTATAAGTTTTGTTGGCAACACTCAACCAATGCCAACCATTTTTATTAAAGGACCCACTCTAAACTTACCATCAAAAACTAAATATAATTTTTATGAAAAATTAGGACATAAAGTCCATAAATATTTATTTAAAAATTATAGTCCTCACAAATTAGTTTGGGTTCCTAAGAGAACAACAAATAATAAAAAATTATTAGATAAGAAAGACAAAGTTCTTGATATAGGTACCTAAATCTTTCTTGCAGGTTTATTATCTATTAAGGCTAGGAGCACTAAGTAATGTTCTGAAAGTAGATGCTCAAGCCATTTGACTTGAGATCTAACTCACTTAATAAGTTCTCTAGCCAAAATATCAAAAATAAGGAAAATTATTTGAATCAAGGTATAACAAATCTTTTTATTAAAAATAGTTCATGATTATATAATTAATCTTGATAATGAATAGCCAGAGCATACTAGTACAAAAATGAACTAGAACTAAAAGAACCTTAGTTATTAAAGAATATGTTTATATTGAAATTTTTGAAAATGAGATTTTGATTATGATTGAATACTAAACTCAAAATCATTAACTTGAATATTTATTGATTTAAATGAAAAGGCTATTGTTGAATGACTTAATTATTATGATGTTTTTTACTAAGTTAGCTTATAAATATCATTATTAATGATTAATTTAAATAGTTAAATAGTTGTAAGTTGAGATTAAATGTGTGTTGTTAAATGATATATTATTCTTAAATTTGAGTATAGAAGCAAATAAAAAAAGGAGAGAGAGAAAAATCATGCTTTATTGTCTAGTATTTTTGAAAAATTGAAGATATATTTAATGAGAATGAAATAAGCATGATAACTCATTTCACTAAAAATCATTAGAATTAAAATAAATCGAAGCTCTTGTTTGAAAATATTTTATTACAATGATCTTGATGAAACTTGGTGCCAATTGGGGTCGACGGTTGTACCGTCGCTGCTCAGGATTTCGGGTAGCTTTCGATAGTTGTATTGCCTATACCCAAATTTTTCAGATGCGTTTAAAATTTTGGCTCAAAATTCTGAAGCAAAATGGGGCCTATAAATACCCTAAGTTTTCTTGTATTCCACACAACAATTTGGCCTAAAAATTTTGAGAAAAAATTATATGTTAAACTTGTAAGAAAAAGAAAAGAGGTAGGGGAGTGAGGATAGTCTTGTAATACTTGTAAATCTCCCTTGTAAGGTTATAAGATTCATCTTCTAAGCCTGGTAAAAGGAGAGAGAAAACTGTAAGGGTTTGATTTTCACCCAAATAAGATTGATAGTGGACGTCGGTGGGCCTCGGAGAAGAGGATTTGGGAGTGGATGTAGACTAGGTTGAGGTCGAACCACTATAATTGTGAGTGTGCTTTAATTATTTTTATTTTACTTTTGATTACTCTTAAATACTTGATCGTTAGATATGAAGTTTCAATCTCTTAACTTCTTTAAATTGGTTTCCAATCAGTTTTATTGAAATATAAAGAAAAACTTTCATTGTTTACTCTTTACTTTCAGAAAATAAAGGTTTTTAATCAAGCACTATTTCTCTTACACTAATTCACCCCTACCTCTTAGTGCCAATTGATCATAACATTTATGACTTCTTGGTCTCCATGACTTGAACATATCTTTGATGACTTCGTTTTGAGATCCTTTAAGTATCATGATATCAAAGCTATTTTTAATCTCACATAACTAGAACATTCATATACTCTTTTTTTTACCTAATTACAGACGAGAGAAGATATAATTAGATGCAACAGTACAATTGTGTTCAAGTTATGTTTCATTGGATAATATCCTTTTACTTAATACATTCTAAAATTCATGATACTATTGAACTAAATATTATGTTTTTAATATATATATATATATATATATATATATATATATATATATATATATATATATATATATATATATATATATATATATATATATATACGAGAGAAGTCTTTAAAACCCTATGTTAGGATCACAATAAAATGGGGAGGGAGGAGCGAGAGAGTGACTAATGACATGTAGACATGGGGAGTCTTTCAAATCCCTTCAACAATTGAAGAGGGGGGAAGGAGAGAGAGAGAGTGAATTAGTGCTATAGTAAAATTGAATCGATTTTATTGTTTGATTGATAAATCTATATCATAAACATAAATAATCAAAAATATGAGTAAGTTGCGAGTAAAGTAAATGAATAAACAATAACAAATCAAAAGTAAAAGAAGGAATACAAATCGATTTTTGGTAATTCGGTCTTCCCGACTTACATCCATTCCTGATTTGTCTTCCCTCCTAGTAATCGACTTTTATTATCAATCTTATTTCCAATAGACAAAGATCAAATCTACTTGTTATAGCTTTTCTCCTTTTAATATGCTTAAGAAAGAACATTTACACTCGCTCTTTTATAAGATCTCTCACCTCCTATATCTTAGAATTGCATCTAAATTCAAGAAGGAGGAAGAGACTCAAATAATGCTAAAAGATAGAGTTTATAATATTTTGTGCTAGGAATAGGTGCTCCATTAACTAAGCCTAAGCGGGGTATTTATAGACCCCAAAAGGCTTCAAGAATGAAGTTAAAAATTTAAATCTCTAAAATTTCATGGTAGTAGTTGTACTATAATTGACACCAAGTAGTACTTACCATTATAATGAGGTCATGAATCATGGTTCTAATAGTACTACCATCAATCTAGGTGGTATTATTGTTACCCTAAGTGGTACTAATGTCGAAAAAGTTTAAAAAGCACAAATAGTGCTTTTCGGCTAACTTAGGTGGTCTTATCGATTTGGCCTTTTAACAAGTCCAGTTTGGCCCTAGTTTAATCTTAATAGGTTTCTTGACACGTTGGCATAGTTTCAATCAAATACTAACTCAATTGACCTAGAAAAACTTCGATCAAGACTTTAATAATCCAACCACATATCCGATATAATTATTAAGTTTTCAGCATATTGTATACTATTCTGGCATGTCGTTTGATCTTTTAATACTTCATCTGAACCTCTGACACATCATCCTTTCCTTTAACATATCATCTGATCTATGGTTATGTCAACTTTCCCATAACATCCAATCTTTTGATGCAATATCTGATCCTTCTGGCACGATGCCCAAAATTATAGTATAAACTTCAATCTTCGACACGTCGCCAGCTCGACATGTAATTTTTAATATGATACTTTTCCCAGCATAATGTCTAATTCTCGTCCTTTAACTCCATTGATGGTTCGAGTTTGTGATTAAAATATTTCATGGGTTACTTATCTCAAAAGCATATTAGTCTATAAACTCATTAATTGATTTCATCATCAAAATTCAAGATTCAATAACCTCTCCCTTTTGATGATGAAAACCAATTGATGATGAGTTTTAATAAGAATCCTATATCTATTTATCATTTTAAAATATTATGTTAAACTTAAACCTAAATCATCATATATTCATTTTGTTAACTTAAAGAATAATATGAATAAATCCCTCAATAACCATGAATCTCTTATTGAAAACTTGACAAGCTTTAAAGATAAAGCAATATCTAAGAAAAATATTTTTTATTAAATTTTACATCAAAATTTTCTAAGGTATCCTTTTTATTTAAAATAAAATATTTATATCTAAAAACTTTGAAATACAAGATATTGAGTCTTTTATTATTTCACAATTCATAAGGAGTTTTAGATAGATAAGGTCTTAAAAAAACCATGTTCATGATATAATATACTGTGTTATTGGCTTCGATCCAAAAGTATTTGGGTAGGCTATGTTCATTAAGTATGGTCTTTGCTATCTTTTGTAAGCTCTTATTTATTTAAAAATTATAATTTTTAAATTTACCACCATTACTACGAATAGAAGAAATCATAAACCCTTTTTATTTTGATTAAAAATTTTATTAAATATTTAAAATAATTATTTTTATATAATAAGAGGTATGTCCAAGTATATGTACTATAATCATTAATAATCACATAAGCATACATGTTATCTCCTAGACTTGATATCAATAGGTCCAAATAAATTCATGTGAATTAGTTGTAATGGTCTAGAGATACTCAAATAGTTTTTAGGTTTGAAGCTACCCTTTATATATTTTCCTAGTTTGCACACATCACAAATTTTATCTTTATTCAAATTTAACATTATATCTCTTATTATAAAGTTGGCTAACACTTATTAAGTTATGTTTAAAGCCATCTATCAAGAGCATATCTTTAATTAAAATATTCGATTTGTTACAAATATTTTCAGGGCTAATGATTTTTTCCTTTATTATTATATTTGAACATATCATCCATCTCGACTAGTGAGCTTTGAGAAATTAATCAGATATCTGGTCTTTGAGTATCTACTACCAAGGTATCATCTTTTGCTCCTAACTTGTACTTGGAGACAAACCTACAAGAAAGAGAGGTTTGTTCTAAGTACCCATTTAACTTTGGATCCTTTGTGGTTAGATCTATTTTTCTTACCTTTTGGCTTTAAGTCATTTATGATTTCTTTAGGAATTCAAATTAATTTATGATGATTATATTTCATAAAAGAGCATGTGTAGTCAAAGTGACCAAACTTTTCACAAAAATTGCATTTAGCCTTATAAGGAATATATAATACAAGTCCTTTTATAATTTTAGTTAACCTTTGATGTGTGTTATTACTTGTAAAACTAATACATTCCTTTCTAAATCCACAATCTTGTTTAACAAGAATCATATTAAGCAATTTATTTTTAATTTTAAATTTATCTAATATTTATCATAGTAACATATTCTCCTTTTTAAGTAATTCTATTACATCATTACTATAAATAGACTGCTTTAAGAAATGTTCTAACTTTAAGTAAGTCATTCTTTATATTTTTAAGGTAGACAATTCTAGTAATTTTTTAACTAACTCATTTTTAAATTGAAGGCTAGATGATTCTAAAATCTTTACATTTAACATATAGTTATCATACTTATTTTTTAATATATTAAATTTATTAGTGAGAGACATGATATCTTTTTAGCAAACTATATTTATCATGCCGTAAAGAAGTTTTGAGAGAGTCAAATACCTTATTGTTAAAAGCCATTAATGTATAATTTATCACTCTTCTTCACTGGTCATCAAAGAGGAAGATTGTTCAAGTATTTAGCTTCTTACATTTTCATTATTTTTGGATCCCAACTTTTAAGAAGAGACCTTCAAATCTTGCTCACCAATTCTAGATTAGTATAGTTTTTACTAAGAGCTTTTAATCTATTAATAACATTCATAAAATTGATGTACATATCACCAATAGATTTGCTTGGCTTTATTTTAAATAATTCATAACTATGAATAAGAAGATTGATTTTAGATTCCCTTATTCTATTGGTTCATTCATGTGTGACTTCAAGGATATGTCATATATCCATTGAACATAAGAGGATGAGTGATGGAGTAACCCTCTCGATTGCTTAAAAAAAACCATTAGATCTCTCTTGGGTTTGGGTGTTAATCCAACTAAGAGAATTATGGTTTGATACCAATTGTTATGATCCTAATGGTCCTTAGGAGGGAGGGGGTTTGAATTAGTGCTATAGCAAATTTAAATCAATTTTAAAGCTTAATCGATAAATTTATATCATATATATGACCAAAAATACGAATAAGGGTTGCAAGTAAAGTAAATTAATAAGTAACAACAAATCAAAATCAAGAGAAGAAATTTAAATCGATTTATAGTGGTTTGGTCTTTCTGATTATGTCTACTCTTTATTCCTCTTCCATCGAGCCATCGGCTTTTACTATCGATCTTTCTTCAAATAGGCAAAGATTAACTACCTTTGTTACAACCTTTTTTTACTTTTAACAGGCTTAAGAGAGAACCTCCAGACTCACTCTTTTATAAGATCTCTCATCTTACACAACTTAGAATCACCTTTAAACTAAAGGAGGAAGAGACTGAAACAATACTCAAAGAGAGAGTTTACAATATTTTTGTACATAGGAATAGGTGTTCCAATAATTAAGCCTAAGTGAGGTATTTACAGACCCGTAATACTTTAAGAATGGAGTCAAAAATTTAAATCCTTAAAATTTTAGGATACTGGCGATACAATCGCCATTATCGGGTAGTACTATCACCATAATGGGGCCACCAATCATGGCTTTGGTGGTACTACCACTATCCTAGGTGGTACTACCATCGACATAGGCAATGCTATCATCAAAAATGTTGAAAAAGCACAAATAGTGTTTTTCAACTGACTCAGGTGGTACTGCCACTTGGGCCTAGCGGTACCATTGCCCAAGTCTGCTTTAGGTCATCGATTTAGCCTTCTAAATAGGTCTTCTGACAATATGTTGACTTTCCCATGACATTCAATCTTTTTGCAATAATGGTCCTTCTGACATGATGCCCAAACTCATAGCACAAAGTTTAATCTTTGGCACGTCAACCAATCCTCCAACTCAACGTCTAATTTCTAACATGATACTTTTCTCGACACAACATCCGATTCTCATACTTTGATAATTTGTCCTTTAGATGGTTCTAGTTTGTGATTGAAGTATTTCTTGCATCACTTATCTAAAAAGTATATTAGTCTATAAATTCATCAATTGATTTCATCATCAAAATCTAGGATTCAACAAATTATATCTTAGATTTTGATGATACATTCAACTAATAAATTTGATGAACTCATATTATGCTAAGTGACGTAGGAACTATTTTGACTAAAGATTCAAATAATTGAAGGGCCAAATATTGAGCTGGAGAGTTAGACATTATGCCAAAAATTATCATGTCGAAGATCAAACTTCATGCTGGAGGTTCAAGAATTGCATTAGAAAATCAAATATCATGACAAATTTGACATGTTAGAGGATTAATGATGTACTTGAAGTTCAAGAAAAGTTTTAGAAGATCACATAACAAAAGTGTCAAAAAAAAAAAGGATAGCTATTTTGAAGCCTTATCTAAAGATAATTTAGACTGCCCTATGTTAGGTTGAGATAGAAGTGAGGTGAAGATGGGCTAGAATTGAGCTCTTACCAGGCTAAATATGTTTCAGTGGTGGTACTGTCCAAAGTAAGTAGCAGTAATGGCTAGGATAATGAACAATACAAATAGCACCGTTTAAGTGGTGTTGAAAGTCATATCATTCGAAACGATGATAATTCCTCTAGTACTCTTAATTTTAGGTATTTTTTTCATAATTTTGTTAGAATCAAAATGGTACTAAGAGGGGGGATGGGTGAATTAGTGCTATCGTAAAAGATCCGATTTTAAAAGTTTAATCGATAAATCCGTACCGAAAATATGTTTAACCAAAAGTGCAATGATAATGAGTAAAGTAAATCAACAAGTAATAATAAGGCAAAGAAAGAGAAGGATGCAAACCGATTTATAGTAGTTCGGTCATCTTGACCACATCCACTCTTGATTCCTCTTCCCTCGATGTCACTTGCTTTCACTACCGATCTTCCTTCCAATGGGCAAAAATCAACTGTCCTTGTTACAACCCTTCTTCTTTTAAGAGGCTCATGAGATAACCTTTATACCTCTTTCCTTTTAATAGGCTGAAGCGAGAATCTTTATAGCTCTCTTTTATAAAAGACATTAACCCTCTGATAACTTAGAAACACTTCTAAACTCAAGAAGAAGGATGAGATTCAACCAATGCTTAAAGAGAGTTTACAACACTTTTAACCTTAAGAATTCTTTCTTGTTCACCTTTGCATTAAGTAAGCATGAGTGAGATATTTGTAGATCCCCAAAGGCTTAAAAAATAGAGCAAAAAATTTAAATCCCTAAGTTTTCGAGGTACTGACAGTACCACCATCAGCACTGGGTGGTGCTAGCACTGAACAGAGCCCAAGAATTTGGGCTCTAGTGGTACCATCATTGGCTTAGGCGGTACCACCATCGCTAGCCACATACGGTACTATTGCAATCTTGAAAAAACATAAACTAATGCTTTCTGACTATTTGGGCGATACCACTGCCTAGGCTTGGCGGTACCACTACCTAAGCCTACTTTAAGTCACCGAATAAGCCTTCAAACAAGCCTAATTCGACCCTGATTCAGGTCTAATAGGCTCCTAATTAAGTTGGCATGCTTTCGGCCTAATACCAACTTAATTTAATACCAAACAATCTCGATCAATACTTAAACACTCAATCACATATTGATAGAACCCCAGAAGGAGCCCTATAGATTTTAATCGCTGAGGGAGATCAACCCTTGGAACGTTGTAGGGGTTCCTCCCTCCTAGATTTGGCACAAGGCTGAATAAAAGATGATATTTGCTTGATAAAAGAGAGGGGGTGACTACATCATTATATAGGGTTCTAAACCCTAGCCCACGGGATGCTTGCCTAGGTAAAATTATCCTTGTGCCCCTTCTATAGTCGACCTGTCTTAGTAGGAATAGGGGCCAGCTAGGTTGGCTCTATAGTCGACCTAAGTAGGGGAAACCCTAGCCGACCAGCCCAGTAAAGGGGGCAGTGGCCACTAAACCCTAAGGCCCTAATCTAAACCTTAGCCACACTTTTTTATAGGATAAAAGTAACTAGGTGGGGTTTTATTACAATCCCACATGATTTTTATTGACTACTTCTAAGGTGATTATGACTCAACCTTGCTGGAGTTCTATCAAGTCCGCCCTATTAAAATCAGTCTTGTCCTCAAGGTCGAGGGTCAATAAACTCTGAGAATTGGGTCTTTAGCTTCTTGTAAGACTCCCACATTATACCTTCGGATAGTAAGTTATTCTACTTTATGAGTACTTTAGTTGAAGGGCGTCGACGACGCATCACAATCCTCCGATCAAGTATGGCTTCAGGTTGGGCTTCAATCTCACCATCATTTGTAATGTTCGGTTGTTGAGTCTGCGCCAACTCTCGTTCTCCCAATTTAAGATTTAACAAGTATATGTGGAAGACGGGATGAATCTTAGTGTCATCTGGAAGCTTTAATTTGTATGTCACGACCCTAATACCCTCCAAAATCTTATATGATCCATAGAATCATGGAGATAATTTCATTGATACTATGGTATTGATTGATAGTTGCTTGTATGGTTGTAGGCGAAGGTAGACCCAATCTCCTACTGAAAATTCTCGCTCGCTCCGGTGAGTGTCCGCTTGTTGCTTCATGCGGGCTTAAGCGACAGTTAGGTTGTCTTTTAGTAGCCGTAGAAGTTTGTCTCTGTCAATTAAATTTTGATCGACTTGATTTACTTTGGTCATACCAATTACATATTTTGGCATTATTAGGGGGCGATTGATTATACAATGCCTCATAAGGGGTACATTTAATTGATGAAAGATAAGTTGTGTTGTACCACCATTCGACCCAAGGAAGCTACCTTGTCCACTCTTTGGGTCGATCACTGGTGAAGCACCATAGGTAAGTCTCGAGGCATCTGTTCACCACTTCAGTTTAGCTATCTATTTGTAGATGATAGGTTGTGCTCATCTTTAGTTGGGTGCCTTGTAGTTAGAAGAGCTCGGTCCAAACTTTACTTGTAAACACCCTATCACGATCACTCACAATCGACCTTTGCATCCTATGCAGTTTTATAATATTTTTTACAAAAAATTGAGCAATACTAATAGAGGTATAGGGATGTCTTACAGCACAGAAATGAGTATATTTGATTAAACAATCTACCACCACAAAAATTGTGCTTTTATCTTCAAATAGTGGCGGTCCTTCGATGAAATCCATGGAGATGTCCATCCATGCTGAGTCCGGTATAGGTAGTGGTTGTAGTTTTCCCGGATTTACTACTGTTTCACCCTTCTGTTGCTGGCATACATCACATTTGGATATATAATCATAATTAATACACATCTACCACGTATCATCCTTCTTACGTACTAGCAACACCGGACTGTAGCTTGGTCGAATTACTCCGATGTTGAGCATCTCCTTAACGATGTTCTCAATCTTATCCTTCTACAAGTGAGGATGGTGGTATGATCTCAAATTTACTGCAGGTTTGCTTGGTAAAATAGGAATATGGTGGTCATGCGACCGATTAGGGGGAAGCCCACGTGGGTACGTGAAAATATCCATGAATTCATCTAGCAAAAGGGCAAGCTTATGATCTGAATTTTATACATTCTCCTCCTTGGATGGCTACTAGATATGCATAAAAAATCCACCATTTATTTTGTGTAGCACCTGCTCTATTCGCTATGTCAAAACGGTGGAAATATGGCTCTCGCACTTGCCTCATAATATGACCTATCTCCCTTTGCAATACACTTCATAATTAGTTTAGAAAAATTCCAGGAGATGTCATCTAATGTTGTGAGCTATTCAATCCTAAGCATGACTTCATAATCATCAGTAGGTAGGAGGAAGAAATCGACCATCACTTCTTGGTCTTGTAGGAGAAATTTTACCCACGGGCACCGTTGGTTGCAATTGAGGATTCAACCGTTAGCGACCATTATATCGAACTTGTTGTAACCTTCAATTTGAAGTGCCATACATGTAATGACCTTGCTATTGAGGAAGTTATTTATGCTGCTCGCATCGAGGAGAATGGTGATCAATTGCTATTTAAGAAGTCCTTCAACTTTCATCATTTGCGGGTTGGAGTAGCCGGCCAGCGTGTGCACTAAGTAGTCAACCGGTTGGGGCTCTTCCTCTATGGCTTCATCTTCAAGTTTGAGACTTTCTTCAATCATGAGGAGCTGGCCCTTTTTGCAGTGATGTTCTCAGCTCCACGGTTCGTCACTGTGCCAACACAACCCTTTGGCCGATCGTTCACGAAGCTCATCTCTTATTAATTTTTTTTTAGTGCGAGGGCTCGGATGGCAGTAGAGGGGGTTGAGGGCTTCAGCATGGCTAGTCGAGGAGTGACCCTTGTCCTTCGTACTTCATAGTTCAATCGTTCTTCTTGGATTCTCACGAAGGAAATTGCTGCTGTAAGAGTGTAAGGTTACTGCGCCTTTACTTCCCCTCAAATCTTCAGCTTTAGGCCCTCAATAAAAGTCCTTAAAAGTTACTTTTCATACCAATCTATAGTTTGGTTAGATAAATATTCAAACCTTGTTTGGTATTCATGTGTTATTGAGGTTTGCTGAATCTTTGCCAATTGTCCATCAATGTTGTCAAAATCGGTTGGTCCGAAGTGATTAAGTAGTCCTTCCTTAAATCACTGCCAAGAGAGACCTCTATAGGTGTGCTCATACCAATTAAACCACTGAATAACATCTCCCTTGAGGTGGATGGCAGCAATGTCCACCCTTATAGCATCGGCGGTTCGGTAGAACCGAAAGTAGCATTCCACGCGTGTGATCCATCCAATCGAGTCTCCTTCTTCATATCTAGGGAAGTCAACCTTATACATGAAGTGTTTGGATCAGGGATGATATGGCCATGCTCTTGAGAATCATCTCACTGATATGAAGTTTCTCCTTGTTGCGATTTCTTCGAGCTAGGTGGCCGACCTATGCTAAATTTAGCAAAAAGGGATCGCATCTTCTCCTCCATGTGGCTTTCAAAGGCTTCAAACTTGGCGTTGATGGCCTCCTCTAATGCTATGGTGTATGCCTCTAGATCTATAATATTAAGATCTTTTTTCTATTATCGCGTTAGTGGCATAATAATTTTTGGAGAGGGGATGACCGGTTGGATGGGTGGATTAGGTAGATGGAAGTAGGCTACGGTTTAGGGCTGATTTAGGTGGCTTTTTAGGATCGATTTAGGGTGCAGTTTGGAAGAGTTTCTAATGAGGATGTTAGGGTTTATAGATGAGAGAAAAAGAGTCCAAAACCCCACAAAAACAACACTTAAATCCGATGGAATTTGATAAAGAAAGGTGTTGCGATATGTTGTCCTACCAAACATATTTTATGTTAGAGAAACAATAAATTCTGGATATAAATTCCAGAGAAAAACTCAAGAAAAATATGCAGAAATCCTCAGCTTAGATGTGGTTAATATTAGTAAAAAGTTTGACAAAATTTCAGCAGAGTAACGGTAGGAAAATAAGGTAAAAGACAGAAGATAGATCCTTCATTATAAAATTCTAACATCGCGTGATGATGAAAGAAGACACAATAAAACTAGTTTCAGAAGGAATTTTTTCAAGAGATCAATCAAAGATGAAATTTAAGTTGATCTAGGGAATTGTGTAAAAAATTTGGTAAAAAAGGAAAAGCAATAAACTAGTTTCAAGAGGCAAATACGCGGCCAAAAATTTCTGCAGTGTTTCACCTTTGCAACAATGATAACGTTTGCATTGGATAAAATTTACAGTGGATAAAATTTAAGAAAATTTTTCAACATGTAAGGTAAAGGATATTATAGTATTGAAGAGGCGTAGGTAATTACAAGATACCAGATTTTCAGATCAAACGTAGGGGCAGCACAGACTGATGTGATCTATAGCTGGGGTGGAAGGTGGAGGTGTGTGTCACAATAATTATGGGAATTGCTTGGGAAAGTGAAGGTGGTAGAGATGGCTACAGGGTAGCATGAGCGTGGCTCTGATACCATATGATATAACCCTAGAAGAAGCCCTATAGATTTTCATCGCTGAGGGGGATCAATCCTTGGAACGCTGTAGGGGTTCCTCTCTCCTAGATTCGACACAAGGCTAAGTAAAAGATGATATTTGCTTAATAAAAGAGAGGGGACGACTACATCATTATATAGAATTCTAAACCCTAGCCCATAGGGTGCTTACCTAGGTAAAATTATCCCTTTGCCCCTTCTATAGCTGATCTACCTTAGTAGGAATATGGGGCGGCTAGGTTGGCTCTATAGCTGACCTAAGTAGGGGGAAACCCTAGCCGACTAGCCTAGTAAAGGAGGCGATGACCACTAAACCCTATGACCCTAATCTAAACCCTAGCCACACTTCTTTATAGGATAGAAGTGGCTAGGTGGGGTTTTATTACAATCCCACAAGATTTTTATTGACTACTTCTAGGGTGATTAGGACTCACTCTACTAGAATCCTATCACGTATCTAGCACAATCATGAAGCAATCAGCATGTTGTCTAGCATTTTGATATGTCATTTGATTATCTAGTACTTCGTTTGAATCTCCAGCACATCATCCTTTCCTTTGGTGTATCACCTAATCTATCAGCATATTGACTTCCCACAATATCCGATCTTTTGGCGCAATACCCGATCCTTCTGGTCCGATGCTCGAACTCATGGCATGAAGTCCATCCTTTGACATGTTGACCAATCCTCCAGCTTGATGTCTAATCTTTGATATGATACATGTCTAGCCCAATGTCTGATTCTTCTACTTAAACAATTTATCATGTGATGGTTCGTGTCTATGATTGAAGTTTTCTCTACGTCTGTTATCTTAAAAGTATGTTAGTTCATAATCTCATCAATTGATTTTATCATCAAAATTCAGGATTTAATAATTTCCCCCTTCTTGATGATGACAACCAATTGATGATAGAGTTTTAACTAAGCTCGCCCTATGTATATGTCATAATAAACCCAAATTCAAATGATCATGTATCATTTTAAATGCATATAGTGAATTCAAGTTGAAATAATTTTAATACAAAATTATAGTTTCTTTTAATAGTAAATATTACAAGAATCATATGTATAATTTTAGTTAAATATCATATCATATCCATAGTCAGAATACTAAAATAATTATATAACTCAAACAGATATCATAAGTTAATGTCATCAAATATAACATATATAAGAGTGCAACATAGTTGCTATGTCATCAAAATATATTATGATTACTTCTCCCCCTTTGTCATCAACAAAAAGAAAAATTATACAAGCGATTACTTCTCTCTCCTCCTTTATCATTATCAAAAAGAAGAGACGGGTATCATGGTATCATGATGCTACTTCTCTTCGTTTATATCAATATGTCAATTGTAAAACACTACTTTGATATCACATGAAAGATATTAATATCAAAGATAAAAAAGGTCAATTGATTAATGATTTGGTATACATGTCATGAATACAAAGGAGTCCTACGAAATAAATTTCAAGTTGTGATTATCGAAAGATCATGATTCATTTGGATAATTTTCCTCCTTATTCATTAGCAAAAAAGAAAGAATCATATGAGAAAAAAATAGTAAACAATTATGATTCATATAAATCTCAAGTTATAAATATCGATAAGTCAAATGAAAGATCATGATTCATTTGGATAAGTCTCTTTTTTAGTTATTATTGAAAAGAAAGAATTATATGAGAACAAATACAAAATAAATCTTAAATCATAAATATCGATAAGTCAAACAAAAAAATTTTCTTTAGAAAATAGCAAAAAGAATTATAAGAAAATAATTAGTAAAAGTTCTTGATTTATATAAAATAAATCTCAAGTTATGAATATCAAGAAGTTAAGTAAAAGATCATGATTTGTTTGAAAAAAATCTCCTCTTTAATAAATAACAAAAGAATCATAAGAGAATAATAAGTAAAGGGTTTTAATTTATATATTTGAATAAATATTTTTCAATGAAGAGCAAGTTTGAACACCTTTTGATATATTTCCAATAATTAGCTCATTTGGATATGCATTTATATATTTTCATTCATCGGGTAAGGTTTCTTTAGAAGTAGATGTATCAAAGTTGCTTTGGAAATGAGAACTCTCATTCAAATAAAATTAAAAATCTATCATCAACATCAGATTTCTTACCTTTAGAAAAATTATTGAATAAAACATAGATAGATTCCTAATTAATTTTTTTTAGTTTTAATTTATGAGATTAATTTCATACTTTCATGTCCTAATCTCCTATGCCAAGGCCATACATCATCGTTTAAAATCGAAAAAAAGTTTCATCATGAAAATTATCAAGATCAATAGTATAAACATTATCGCTCCCTAAAGTAATCATATTCTTATTTGATATTTCTATGATGCAAGTATTAGATTTAAATTTAATATTATATCCCTCATCATATAATTGACTAATGCTTAATATGTTATGTTTTAAACCATCTACTAACAGAACATATTCAATTAAAAGATTTGATTTATCACTAGTTTTTTCAAATATCGATAATTTTTTCTTTGTTGTTGTCTCCGAAGGTGATATATCCCTCGTCTCAGCTAGTGAGCTTTGAGAATTAAGTTAGATCTTCGGTCACATGCCTTAAGTATCTACTATCAAGATACCATCTTTAGCTCCTAGCTCTTATATGTAGACATACCTACAAAAACGAGGGGTTCGCTTTAGATACCCACTTAACTTTGGGTTCTTTATGGTTAGATCTTTCTTTCTTGACTTTTGATATTAAATCGTTTATAGTTCCTTTAAGAACCTAAATTAATTTATGAGAGCTATATTTTTTAAAAGAGCATGTATTAACATAATGACTAAATCTTCCATATAAACTGCATTTAAGGAAGATATGTAGTGTGTGTCCTTTTATAAATTTTGTTGGCTTTTGATGAGTGTTACTACTCGCAAAGTTGATTCCTTCCTTTCTATATACATAACATTGGTTAGCAAGAAACATGTTTAATGATTTATTTTTATTTTTAAAATTTTCTAGTATTTGTTGTAATAACATATTTTCCTTTTTCAAATGAGTCTAACTTTTCATATTTAGAGCAAGGGGTACAAGATGTTGATGTTTCATGCATAATCTTAATGAATCAAATTTATTAGTAAGAAATACATGATCCCTTTTTAGTGACTTATATTTCTTATTAATGTTTTTGATTTCATCATATAAATTATGAAATATATTAAGTAATTCATCATAAGAAAAAAATGTTTCGAGTCACATAACTTATTATTGAAGGCCATCAATGCATAGTTCGCCATGTCACCTTTATTGATTTGCTCTTCATCTTCAGATGCACTTGATTCATCGCATGTTACCTTGAATGTTTTATTCTTTAGTTGTGGACACTTATTTTTAAAGTGCCCAGGCTTTTTTACATTCATAATATATTATTGTATCTATTTTAGGTTCACTTTTATTCTTATATTATTGTCTTACAGAATTAGTTTTGTTCCTTTTAATGAACTTTTCAAGTCTTCTTGTAAGGAGTTCTATGTCATCATCATCATCACTTTAGCTTTCACTCAAATAGTCTTCTTTAGTTCTAAGAGCAATATCCTTTCTATTCTTTGGAAGTTTCTCCTCTTGTTCATCATGTACTTTGTAAGTCATTTTATAGGTCATTAAAGATCCTATGAGTTCTTCAAGAGAAAAGTTGTTCAAGTCCTTTGTTTCTTGGATAGCCGGTACTTTTATATCTCATCTTTTTTAAAGAGATCTTAAGATCTTATTTACTAATTCAAGATTAGTATAATATTTACCAAGAGCTTTTAAACCATTGACAACATCCATAAAATGAGTGTATATGTTATCAATGGTTTCACTTAGCTTTAATTTAAACAATTCATAACTATGTACCAAAATATTAATTTTAGATTCTTTTACTCTACTTGTGCCTTCATGAGTAACTTCAAGTATGTGCCAAATATTATGTGTAGTCTCACAAGTAGAAACACGATTAAACTTATTTTTTGAAAGCATACAATAAAGCGTTCATAGCCGTAGCATTTAAGAAAAATATTTTCTTCTCAAAATCATTCCATTTTATGCGTAGAATTGTTCTACGCATTCTTACAGCACTTGCGAACAACCTGCTCACGTGAGGGGGGGGGGCCACTACGGGCAGCCGCAAGTAAGAGTGGCCACCCATGGCCAAGCTCCCTGTAGGAGTGATCGCCCATGACTAGGCTGCCTATAGGGATGGCTAGGCCACCTATAGGGGCGGCTAGGTCACCTATAAGAGCGATCACTATGGCCATAATCACTTGCAAGGAAAACCACTATGGGCAGAGGCAGTGCCCATAGGGGCAGCACCCATAGAGGCGTGGCCTGCAAGCATGGCGCCCACGGAGGCGCCGCTTGCAGGCATGATGCCCACCCACAGAACAGGAAGGAACTGATGATAGCGGGACCCACGATGCCTTGGCGGGCGATCATGATACATGGTGATGCACTAAGGATCCGATGGAACCAATGATGATAAGATGAATAATCATAGGGCATGGAGATTCGTTGATACACATATTGATGCTATTGTGAGTGATTAGGCCTACTAGCTCATGCCTAATCATATTAACTGATGATTCATGATTATCCGGTGTGGTTTGCTTATGTGATAGATATATATTAATATGTATATATGTGACAAGACATATTAGGAGATAGAAACAAAACAAGAACTCCTCCTATGATAATATTAAGTCGGTGAGCGTGAGACAATAAGATTGACCCACGTGACCTTCTATCGTTATAAGAAGAGATTGAGTCATGATATAGGTTAAGTTGGTCGAGTCCCTCGAGGCTCACCTATCTACGTTGTTCGAGATTTTGCCTATGACATAGAAATATCACCGGTGACCTAAGAACATTGTATGTTTGGTCGAATCCCTCGAGGGTATATGATTAAATCAAACTTATCTAGTAACAATGGTGTGACTTAATTGAACATCATAGTTAGTCGAGTCCCTCAAGACCATGATAGTTCGGAGGCCGTATATGATAGGAATCACAAGGAGTTGTGATTGATAAAGGTTACCTACCTTTTTGGGCTTAGTATGATTAGTCGAGTCCCTCGAGATTATACTAAAAAGCTGATTGGATCTCGATCCCTACTAGAAGTCTACCAGAGACTTCTGTTTTATGTGCCAAGGGTGTGGCGTGATTTCCTAAGAAAATAATGAGAGTAGATTATGATAGAAGTCTATATCTTAATTAATTTTTTATAAAATCTACATGTTATTAATTCATGCTACATCTTGTTTGTTAGAAACATGTCACTTGCAAACCCCCTACGTGGCATACTTAATACCAACTGCCTCACTGGTCCAAACTACATGGATTAGCTCTATAATTTAAGAATTATTCTTACAAGAAAGAAAATCACATATATCCTTGACAACATTGTGCCCACATAGGAGGAAGGGGCAAACAAGGATGAGATCGCTTGCTATGTGAAGTATATAGATAATTCCACCTTAGCATAGTGCTATGTTGGTCTCTATGACTTTCGAGTTATAGAGGTAATATGAGAGTATGAATGTCAATTTTATCCTTCTTCATCTTCGCTAGCTGTTTGAGGAATAAGTAAGAACTCAAAGATATTAGATATCCAAGAGTTTCTTTCGTGCCAGTATGATAGAAGGGATATCGATTCAGAACCATATCCTAAAGATGATAGAGTAGATCGAGAAACTTAGGTCTAGGAATAGTATTAGAGGATAACCTATATATTAATCTTATACTTTAGCCCTTGTCAGATTCCTTTTCACAGTTTATTATGAACTTCAATATGAGCAAATTTGAGGTGACTCTACCTAAGCTCCTTCATATGTTGAGGGAAGCTGAGAGTATCATCAAAAAAGAGAAGTCAGTTCTCTATTTGGTGAGACCAATAAGAAAATGACAACTAATAAAACCCTTAAGAAGGGTAAGGGTAAGGACAAATAGGGTAAGGTAAAGGTTACTAAGAAAGACCTAGCTAAGGGCAAAGGCTAGTGCTTATACTACGGTAAAGAGGAGCACTGAAGAGGAATTATAAGAATTACCTTGTAAATAAGATGAAACAAAAGCTTAGAGAGGCTTCATGTATATTCATGATCAGTCTCTATATGTTAGATTTTCATGATAATACATATGTATTGGATGCCGGGAGTGCTTATCATATTTACAATTCATTGCAGGTTTTGATAAAGTCTAGGAGATTGACGAGAGGCAAGATGGACCTCAAGATGAGCAATGGAGCAAGAATTGCTACAGTTGCTATTGGTAAGGTCACCCTACATCTGCCTAGTGGAGCTACCATTATATTAAATGCATGCTATTGAGTTCCCTCTATTATCAAAAATATTATTTCTATTTATTATTTGATAATTAGTGGATACAAATTAGTTTTTGAGAATAATACTTATTTGTTAATTTTGGATGATGAGATTATCACTATATGGACCTTGATTAATGGCTTATATATGCTAGATATTTTACGACACATCATGAATGTAAATATATTCAAGAGAAAATGAAAAGAGGTGAATAACGCATACCTATGATATTATAGGCTAGGTCATATTCATGAGAGAAAGATTCAAAAGATGCTGAAAGATGGATACTTAGATCCATTCGACTATGAGTCGTATATGATTTATGAACCTTGTCTTCGTGAAAAATTAACCAACTCTCATATTGGTGGAATTGGAGAGAGAGCCACTGAGTTATTGGAACTCATACATAGTGATGTATATAGTCTTATATCGACTCAGGCTATAAGAGGTTACTTATACTTCATTATAGTACTAACTATTTCTCTAGGTATGGACACATGTACTTGATGAAGTACAAGTTCGAGGCCTTAGAGAAATTTAGGGTATATAAGAATGAAGTAGAGAACCAGATTAGAAAGAGTATTAAGACTCTTTGATCAGATTGAGGAGGATAATACTTGAGTACAAAGTTCACCCTTTTCCTTAGGGACTATGAGATTTTATCCCAATGGACACTTCTTTATACACCTTAGCTCAATGGTGTATCAGAAAGGAGGAATCACACGTTGTTAGATATGGTGCGGTCCACGATGAGTTTCGCCGGCCTATTATCTCATTTTGGGGATATGTTATGGAGACCGCAGCTTACCTTCTGAATATAGTTCAATCTAGGTCGGTGATAGGACCCTAGCAGGGTTGAGTCCTAATCTACTGAGTTATGTTATTGATTTAAACCCTGATTGACCGGCCTAGACCTGATGTACTTTGGCTAGGAGTCAATTTAAATAAGAGGGTCCAAGTCCTAGTTGGACTAGGATTCGGCTAGACTAGGAGTTTGAGTAGGAGTAGGAGTTCTATTAGGGTTTAGACTTGAAACCCTATAAATAAACATGTATATTTTTCCTTTTATTAATGAAGAATTCAGATTTATTTTTAGCTCTTGTACCTAAAACCTAGGATGGCTGATCCCATATAGAGATTAAGGAGGGCCGATCCCCTACAACGATCAATCTATCTATGATAGAAACCTCAGGTTCCTATAATTTAATATTAGAGCAATGTTCTTGGCATCTCGTTATTTATCTACCCCTGTCGATGCCATCTTCATCTACTGTAGCTGACTTTATTGCTGTCGCTGCCACCTTCATCTGCTGTAGTCGACCCCTGTTGCTGCCACTACCACCTTCATCTACTACAACCGACGCCTATTACTATCGCTGCCATCTTTATCTGTTATAGTCGACCCCTGTTGTTGCCGCTGCCTTGCTACCATCTTCATCTATCGCTACATCTTCGTATGGTACTGCTATCTTCATCCGTGCTGCCATCTTCATTTGGTGCTGCCACCTCCATCTGCTATTGCTGCCACCACCAGCAATATTTATTGTAGCTATCTAGCCCTAGATTGCTGTCGTCTTCACCATCTTCACACCTATCATCGTCACCATCAGTAGCCATCTACCACAGCCATCTAACCTTAAATTATTGCTGTTGTCGCCTCCTCTCTTCCTGTTATTGCCGCCAACACCTTATGCCCTTGACTTATCAACAGAAGAAGGATTTAAACATTACAGACCTTCAATCTTACGCAATGGCCTCAGTTGATGCACTTAAGCGAAGCTTGAAGCCTTCGAGGCCAGCATATAGGATAAGTTGGAAGCACTCTTCCAAGAATTCAGATTAGGCCAATTGGAGACCCCAAAAATATATCAACATGGTGAAAGTTTAGATTACAAGGAGAACCAACCCAAGAAGTTTGATCGAGCATAGGACTCCACATACCTATGCATGAGGGTGGACTTCCCCATATGGGAAGATGGAGCCCTAATCAGATGGATCTCGTATGATGAAAGGTACTTTCGCTTCCATAAAAATCCTAAAGAATTAATGGTCAACATCACCATCATACACCTCGAGGGAGATGCGATCCAGTGGTATGACTGGTTCAAGCATACACATGACGTACCTACATGGAGGCAATTTAGAAGCGAACTACTGATCCGTTTTGGACTATTGGAGTATAAGAATGCAAATGACCAACTCGTAAAGATTCATCAAATCTCAACCATGTAAGAATATCGAACCAGGTTTGAACGTCTCTGAAATCAAACTTGTGATTGGTCTAAAAAATAGTTGCTAGAAACATTCATCAAAGGACTTAAGCTTGAAATCCAAGGCGAAGTCAAGGCTCATCAACCGTACACCTTTATGGCTGTCATCTCCTTCACCCGTATCTAAGAAGAAAAGCTGAACATCGATGTCCAAAGGATCAAGACCATGAGTAGACTAGCAAACATCAAGCCTTCAGCCTCTCTTTTTGCCAATCGAAATCCTCAGCCTAAGAGACTTACCCGAGAAGAACTTTAAGAGAGATCGGCTAAAGGGCTGTGTTGGCACTATGATGAACTATGGAGTAGAGATCATCATGATAGAACCCCAGAAGGAGCTATATAGATTTTGACCCTTGAGGTGGATCAACCCTTGGAATGCTGTAGGGGTTCCTCCCTCCTAGATTCGGCACAAGGCTGAAATAAAATTGATAATTGCTTGATAAAAAGAGGTAGAGGCTACATGCTTATAAAAGGCTCCAAAACCTAGCCCTAAAGGGTGCTTGCCTAACTAAAATTATCCTTTTGCCCCTTCTATAGCCTACCTACCTTTGAGGAACAGGTGGCGGCTAGGTTGGCTCTATAGCCGACCTAAGTAGGGGGAAACCCTGGCCAACCAGTCCAGTAAAGAGGGTGGCAGCTACTAAACCCTAATCATACTTCTTTATAGGATAGAAGTGGCTAGGTGGGATTTTATTACAATCTCATAGGGTTTTATTGACTACTTCTAGGGAGATTAGGACTCAACCCTGTTGGAGTCCTATCAAACCCGCTCTCTTAAAGTTAATCTTATCCTCAAGGCTAAGGGTCTATGAACTCTAGGAACTGGGTCTTCAGTTCCTCATCAGCTTGGGTGTCAGTTACAAGAATTTAAGTTGAGTCGTCGTCTTTAAATTTCCATTTGAGGTGGGATACCTGGAGGATCAACTATAATTTTGATCTGGTGCACGGATCTGATCTCCGTGTTAGGGTCCCAATGTGATCCCCAATTTTACAAGACCCAAAGAAATAGGGAGACCACTTCATTAAGGCTCAAGTTTCCTATTGATTGGGCTGGAGCTGTAGAAAAACTCGATCTTCAATTTTTCATCCATTTTGAAGTTTGTCGAGAGGCCATTTCTTCTTTGCATGTGCTGCCATATGGTTAGTCTTTAGTGATAGCCAATCTTTTTTCTGGAATAGTGATTGCCCTTTGGTATGATTCAGGATGATGAGAGCCCAATCTGGCATAAGCATAGATTGAAATTCTTCTAGTTTTACTCCTCTTTCGTGTCATGGACTTATATCCAGCTATATTTTAAATTCAGTAGTAATTAGTATCCTTTGTAAAAACCTTGTGTGGAGCATAAGGAAAGTCTTGGTGTAAATTAGGAGTCTACTATCTTGCATAAGAATAGCCCTAATTCCAACTCCTGACACATCGGCCTCAATGACAAAAGTGCGACTGAAATCGGGCAGTGCTAGGACCGACGTCATCGTCATGGCTACCTTGAATCATTCGAAGGCTACAGAGACTTTATCTGACCACAAGAAGGAGTCCTTTTTTAGTAAGGACATGAGTGGGGCACTGATCTTGCCATAATCTTTCACGAATTTTTGGTAGTAGCCCGTGAGTCTAAGGAAATCACGTAGTGATTTTACATTTGTAGGTCTCGACCATTATTGCATTGTCTCGATCTTTGTCGGGTGTATTGCCACTCCATCCTCTAATATAATATGCCCAAGATACTCCACTTTATGCTATAAAAAGCTGTACTTTGACTATTTAATATAAAGAGTATTCTCCCAAAGAATCGTTAGAACAGTTCGTAAGTGCTGAAAATATATATCAAGCGTATGACTATAGCTGAGAATATAATCAAAGAATACCAATACGAACTTGTGTAGAAACCTTCAGAAGATGTCATTCATCAAGCTTTGAAAGGTAAAAGTAGCATTTGTAAGTCCGAAAGGTATTACTAAAAACTCGTAGTGGCCGTGATATGTGCAGAATGTAGTTTTCGAAATATCTTCAGTGCATACCCGAATCTGATGGTATCTGGATCGGAGATCTATTTTAGTTAAGACTCGGGCTCCTTTTAGTTCATCCAAGAGTTCATCTACGATTGAGATATGATATTTATCCTTAATGATGATGGCGTTTAGAGCCCGGTAGTCAACGTACATCCGTCAAGTACCATCTTTCTTGCGCACTAGCAACACCGGTGAGGAGTGAGGGCTGCAACTTGGTCGAATCACCCCAGTGTCAAGCATCTCTTTAACGATGTTCTCGATCTCATCCATTTGCAAGTGAGGATAGTGGTACGGTCATAAATTTGCTAGAGGTTTGCCTGGTAAAATAGGAATGTGATGGTCATGCGACCAGTTAGGGGGTAGTTCGCATGACTCCGAGAAAATATCTGTGAATTTATCCAGCAAAAGGGCAAGCTTAGGATCTGAGTTTTGTATGTTCTCCCCCTTAAATGGCTGCTAGATATAAATCAAGAATCCACCATGTGCTGTGTGTAAAACTTTCTCCATTCGTTGCGACGAAACGGTGGAAATTTGGCTCCTGCGCTTGCCTCGTAACGTGACCTATCTCCCTTTGTAATAAAATTTCATGATTAATTTAGAAAAATTTTAGGAGAAATCAGCTACCATTTCTTAGTCTTGGAGGAGTAGTTTCACCCGCGGACACCATTGGTCACAATTGAAGATTCGACCGTCGGTGACCTTTATGTTGAATTTGTTGTAACCTTCGATTTGAAGTGCTAAACATGCAGCAATCTTACTATTGAGAAAGTTATTTGTGTTGTCCCTGTTGATGAGAACGGTGATGGGTTGCTATTTTAGAAGTCCTCTAAATTTCATCATCTGTGGGTTGGAGTAGCCGGCTACGTATACTGCATAGTTGGCCAGTTGGGACTCTTCCTCCATGGCTTCTTCTTTAAGTTTAAGGGCTTCTTTAGATGTTTCATTGTCCTCATCCTTTGCTAGTTCAATCATGAGGAGCCAACCCTTTTTGCAGCGATGTAAACAGCTCCATGGTTTGTCGCAATGCCAACACAACCCCTTGGCCGATCGTTTGTGAAGCTCGTCTCTTGTCAACTTTTTTGGTGCGGGGGCTTGGATGGCAGTAGAGGGGGCAGTAGGCCTCGGCATGGCTGGTTGGAGAGTGACCCTTGTCCTTCGTACCTCATGGTTTAATCATTCTTCCTGGATACGCGCAAAGGAAATCACCGCCATAAGAGTGTATGGTTGTCGCGCCTTTACTTCTCCTCGGATCTCTAGCTTTAGGCCCTCGATAAAAGTACATAAAAGTTATTTCTCAAACCAATTCTCATTTTGGTTAGATAAACACTCAAACCTTATTTGGTATTCTTGTATTATAGAGGTTTGATGAATCTTTGCCAATTGTCCATCGATGTTATCGAAATCGATTGGTCCGAAGCGGTTTAGTAGTCCTTCCTTGAATCACTGCCAAGAGAGTCCTCCATGGGCATGTTCAAACCAATTAAACCACTAAATAATATCTGCCTTGAGGTGTATAGTAGTAATCTCCACCTGTGTAGCATCGGCGGTTCGATAGAAATGAAAATAGCGCTCCGTGCACGAGATCCATCCGATCATGTCTCCTTCTTCTCATCTAGGGAAGTCAACCTTCATGCGTGGGTTGTTGAGATCAGAGGTGATGTGGCCACATTCTTAAGGATCATCTTGTCGATATGAAGTTTCTCCATATTGTGATTTTCTCGGACTCGATGGTCGGCCAATGTTGAATTCGACGAAAAGGGATCGCATCTTCTCTTCCATATGATTTTTAAAGGCTTCAAGCTTTACATCAATAGCCTCCTCTAATGCCATAGTATATGCCTCTAGATCTATAATATTGAGATCTTTTTTCTGTTGTCAAGTTAGTGGCATTGGAATTTTAGAGAAGGGGGTAGCTGGTTGGAAGGTGAATCGGTTTGGATGGGAGTAGGCTGCGGTTTAGGGTAGATTTAGGTGGTTGTTTAGGTTCGATTTAAGGTAAGGTTTGGAAGAGTCTTTAGTGAGGATGTTAGAGTGTTTAGATGAGGAAAAGAGAGTTCGAAATCTCACAAAAAATAACACTCAAATATGATAGAATTTAGCGAAAAAAAGTGTTGCAATGTGCTGTCCTGTTGAACTGGTTTTACATCGGAGAAACAATGACTTCTCGACATAATTTCCAGAGGAAAGTTTAGGAAAATTATCCAAAAACCCTTAATTCAGATGTTGTTAATACTGATAAAAAGTTTAACAAAATTTTGGCAATATAACAGTAGGGAAATAGGGCAAAAGACGAAAGGCAGATCCTTTATCGTAAAGTTTTAGAACTGCATGATGGTGAAATATTGCACAAGAAAACTAGTTCCAAAAAAAGTCTTTTCTAGAAATTAAATCTAGATGAAAGCCAAGTTAATCTCTAGAATTATATAAAAATTTTGGCTAGAAAGGAGAAGAAATAAACCAATTTCAAATGGCAAAAACATGGCTGGAAATTTCATTAGTGTTCCACCTTCGCAATAATGATAACGTTTGTGACAAACGAAATTTGCAGCAGATAAAATTTTAGAAAGATTTTTAACGTGTGAAGTAAGGAATCTTACAGTATTGAAGAGGCATGGATGATAAAAAAAACACCAAATTTCTAGATCAAGCAACGATAGACTGATTTGATCTGCGGCTAGGATAAAAGGTGAAGGCGCATGTCATAGCAATTATGGGAATTGCTTGGGAAGGTGGAGATAGCTGAGATGGCTATAGGGGCAGCAAGATTGCTGCTCTGATACCATATGATAGAATCCCTAAAGGAGCTATATAGATTTTGACCCTTGAGGGGGATCAACCCTTGGAACGCTGTAGGGGTTCATCCCTCCTAGATTTAGCACAAGGCTGAAATAAAATTGATAATTACTTCATAAAAAGAGGTAGAGGCTACATACTTATATAGGGCTCCAAACCCTAGCCCTAGGGGGTGCTTGCCTAACTAAAATTATCCTTTTGCCCCTTCTATAGCCTACCTATCTTAGTGGGAATAGGTGGCTGGCGGCTAGGTTGGCTCTATAGCCGACCTAAGCAGTTAGAAACCCTTGCTGACTGGCCCAGGAAAAGGGACAACGGCTACTATATCCTAAGGTCCCAATCTAAACCCTAACCATACTTCTTTATAGGATATAAGTGGCTAGATGAAGTTTTATTACAATCTCACAGGGTTTTATTAACTACTTCTAGGGAGATTAGGATTCAACCATGCTAGAGTCCTATCATATCGCTAAAAAAAGGAAGGCTTTTGATGATTGAACCAATTGAAGGTTTAGAATCTGAGGACATAGATCCCAAACCTAAGGAGGAAGATGTAGAGGAAGAACTATAGACAGCCATAAGCACTATTCATGCCCTAGTTAGCTATGCCAACCATAAATGATGAAAATCAATGGATTTCTTAAACATCAGTTGATCACTATACTCATTGATGCTAGTTACAGGTGCCCTGTAAGTCAATCACGTGAGTGATAGCATGTGTGACATGCTGCATAGTCTCTTTGCATAATTATTATTTATTAGCATACTCTCACATTATATTATCTATTAAATAAATAAATGAATAAATATATATATATTATATGCTATATAGATATATATTAAATATGTATGTGGATGATATAACATATTAGGAGACTGATATAAAATAAAAACCCCTTCTATAATAATATTAAGTTGGTGAGCATGAGGTAATAAAATTGATCTATGTGGCCTTCCATCGTTATAAGAAGAAATTGAATCACAATATAGGTTGAGTCCCTCAAGGCTCACCTATCTACATGATCGAGATCTTGCCTATGAATAGAGATATCACCAATGACCTAAGGATTTGGTATGCTTGATCGAGTTCATCGAGTGCATATCATTAAATCAGACTCATTTTGTAATGATGGTGATGACTTAACTGAACATCATGGATGGTCGAGTCCCTCAAGACCATGATGGTTCGGAGGTCGTACATGACGCGAATCATAAAAATTTGTGATTCGCAAGAGTTGCCTACCTATTGGGCTTATTGTAATTTTTCGAGTCCCTCGAGGTTGCACTAAGATGCCAATTTGATCTGATACCTACTAGAAGTTTACCGAAGACTTTCGCTTTACGTGCCGAGGGTGTCACAAGATTCGCCAAAAGAATTAGTGGGAGTAAATTAAGATAGAAGTCTATATCTTAATTATTTTTCTATAAAATCTATATATTATTTATTTATGTTATATTTTGTTTGTAAGAAATATGTGATAGGACTCTAACAGGGTTAAGTCCTAATCACCCTAGAAGTAATCAATAAGAACCTTGTAAGATTATAATAAAAGTCCACCTAGTCACTTTTATCCTATAAAGAAGTGTAGCTATGGTTTAGATTGGGGCCTTAGGGCTTAGTGGCCATCGCCCCCCTTACTGGGCTGGTCAGCCAGGGTTTTCATCTACTAGAGTCGGCTATAGAGCCAACTTAGCCACCGCCTATTCCTACTAAGGCAGGTCAACTATAGGAGGGGCAAGGGAATAATTTTACTTAGGCAGCACCCCCTATAGACTATACTTATTGGAAAACTCGGATAAGAGTTGTCTTGCTTTCTTTAGACCTTGATTTATGAACTATTATTGAAAACAGATATGAAAAGTCTTATCTTCCAATAAACAATTGGAATGATTTGGAGAAGAAGACTTTCTCTTTAAACGCAAAGGCTATGAATGCCTTACTTTGTGCTCTTGATAAAAATGAATTTGATCAGGTTTCTTATTTTGATTTGGCTTTTAATATATGACATGCATTAGAAATAACATATGAAAGCACACTTAATATAAATGAATCATTAAATGAAAATACTTCTAAATACGAATAAGAAAAATATCTTCTTAAGAATCGGAAGGAATATAAACTGAGAAGAACACATGACTCTTCGAGTAAAATCTCAGTGATGAGGACCTTGAACTTTTTGATAAATGAACCAGAAAAAGTAACAAACTTAAACCTTAAAAATTATATAAAGATGGACAAAACCTCTTGTTATGAACGTAAGAAGTTGAGGAGCTCCAAAGATTAAAGCACAACCAAGAAGTGGAGAAGTTTGCTCTTATGGCCATTGACAATGAGGTTAGTGATTCATTAAGTAATTTTTTTTGAAATTATTAAATATGCTTCATGATTTGTTTGATTAATTTAAAAAACTTAGTAAATCTTTTAAGTTGCTTAAACATGAATATGATTTGTTAGTTGGTAAAGTTGATAAAATGCATGAGTTATTAGCATCACACAATCCTAGTTCTAATTGTAAAATGCTAGACAACATTAAAAAAGAAAATATCATGCTTAAGATAACGTTAGAAAATTTTGAAATTAGTAATAAATCATTGAATATGATCCTTATCAATAAGGGTCATATTAATAGAAGAATTAGAATATGCTTTGTGGGCAATACCCAACAAAAACCAACTATTTCTGTTAAATAACCAGCAAAAGCCAACCATTTTTGTTAAAGTACCAACCTTAAATGTGCTAACCAAGAATCATGTGTAATTTTTGTGGAAGATTCGGACATATAGTCCTCACAAGTCAGTTTGGGTTCCTAAAGGAACCATAAACAATCTTATGTCATTAAAGAAAATGGGAAGACCCAATATTAAATGCATACCTAAATCAAAACCTCTCTTAATATTAAGTTATTTCCTAATAAGGCTAGAAACAATAAAAATATTTTGAAAGTAGATGCTCAAGTCATATTACTTGAGATCTAACACTCCTTCAAGCTACTAGCCTAAGCAGTAATAAAAAAATTATTAAAATTAAAATAATTAATAATAAATTTTTTAATGGTTCATCATTATATAATTAATATTGATGATGTATAGTTAGAGTATACAATTATGAAAATAAATTAGAGCCAAAGAACCTTAGTTATTGAAGAATATATTTTAAGTGAATGCTAAAATCATTGGCTTGTTTAAATATAAAGACTATTGTTAAATGATTCAAATATTGACAAAGTCTATGGAATGATTGATTTAAATGATTGAAATGCTATGATTAAATGATTGTGTTGAATGATATAATTTTAGCATAGAACAATATAGAAAAGAGAAAAAAATCATGTTTCATTGTCTAATATTTTTGTAAATTAAAAATATTTTTAATGAGAATGAAATAAGCATGGTAACTCACTACTCTAAGTCTAAAAATTATTTAAACTAAAATAAATCAAAGTTTTTATTTGAAAATATTTTATTACAATGATGTTGATGAAATTTTATTTTTGACTTTAAATGACATTGGATTCTTGAAATAAATTTCAAAAGAAAGATAATTATTCTTGAAATAATTTTTATTCTATTAATCCTTCAACAAGAGACAAAATAATACTATTATTGTTGAATCTCTTAAACTACAAAAATGGATTAGAGAATTTTAGCTATTGAAAAATAATCTATGATACTTTCATTGAATTTTTTGAAGAAGTAAATTTTGATGATGATTTTAAATAAGTCTTCAAATGATTTTATTTTAAAAAGAGATTAATGAATCGATTATGTTACTTTTATGACTCTCTTCAACTATGAAATTGATTTTGACGATTTAATGATTTGAAATTGAATAAATTATTATTATGTTTTTGGCAAGTTTAGAAAATAAAACTTAAAAATATTTTATTTTATCATCTAAGAAGAGATTTATTAAATTAAATAATATCTTTAATATTCATGAATGTCTTTTGATATCAATATTTATCTTGATATAATTTATTTTAAAACTCATGAATGACATAACTTATCACCAAAATTAGTATTTTTTAAATTTATGATAAGTTTAAAATTGAAAGAGATTTGTATTATCATGAATATTCTCTTAATTTATTAAGTTGACTTACATGTTATGGGAATCATGTTATTGATCTCTATAATTTTTTTAAATAAAAATATAATTTATGATCTTAATGGTATTAATTAAAATTATTATCAGGATCATTCTTCTTTATTAAAAAGATTTATCGTGAATGAATTGAGATTATCCACTAAGACTCATTTTATTATTCATTAAATTAAGGAGGAGGGGCGGGGGGTGTTGGAAGAAAATTTTTAAACGAAATCATGTTTTTTGATATTCAAAAATTTGGTTTTATCTTTAATAACATGATCTCCTTGTATTTTTTAGCTAATTTGAATATGAATACTAAGAAAAATTATGACATCATATTTTTTTCTTGACAATGACAAAAAAAAGGGAAAGATAAAATTATTAATATGATTAGAGGAAAATTTTGATATGATAACATTGAATGAGGAACAATTATTTAGAAGAAAATTTAGAATTTTCTAAATGCATGCAAAAATTCTTGATTTAAAATTTAAGCTTGATCTACTATCATGCATTCTTATGAAATTCTTGATGATTTTTATCAAAATTTAAAATAGATGATTTTTTTGCTATACTTAAAATAACATGATATGATCTTAAATGCATGAGTAGCTCTTAAACTTTTGAATCTCCTTAAATATCTTGAAGTTTTGAGCTTAATTTCAAAATTCACATCTATAAAATTTATATCTTTAAAATTAAGCATTCTTGTGATATGATATTGTTTATTTCTCTACCTTTATTCTATCGTCGCACAAAGTGGAGAAGGAAATCGCTAGTATTTCAAGAGACTAATAAGTCTATTAATGACATTTTGAATCTCTTGAAAGTGATTTTGATGATTTTGAAATTGAATGAGTGATTTACCTATATCGTGGTTTTGATTTCTTGGAATTACAACTTGAAATCTTTTATGAATCAAAATATTTTGTTATGTGTTCTCGTATTATTCAAAAGAAAATTTTATACAAATCATGAACTTGACAAATGAGTTTCTTATGAATGAATCAAGATATTTTATTTTATTTATTTCTCTTATAATTTATCTCTTGATATTCATAATTTATTTTCATAAATTGAATATCTCATCCCCATGTTAATTTTTCTTGATATATTTCATATGATGATTGATATGTTTTTTGATTTATTTCTTGAAAAATGATGTAATGAAAAAGTTTTGCACTATTCTAGTCATCCCTTCTTTTGACAATGACAAAGGGGAGCAAAACTTGTTAGCTTGTAAAATTGCTAGCTTGAACAATACAAAGGAAGCAAATATTTGCTAGCTTGGACTTCTTAAAAAGAAGAATTAATTCACTAGCTTGCATGTTCTAAATTAATGAAAAATTTATTAAATTGCTAAGCTTTTATATATCAAAAACTTGCTAATTGTACTTTTCCTTTTTGATGACAAAGAGGGAGAAGATATAATGATGTGAAATCATGTATGATAATCATGCATGTAATGATGATTTTAAAAATCTATATAAAGATAATGATTTATTATTGTTTGGATTTATTAGCTAAATTTTCTTAAAATTTACATGAGAAAAATTGTTGAACTTATATTCAAAATTTTATATATACAAGATTGAGGTTGAGACATAGAAATGTTAAATCATGAAAATATATAAATTACTAATATAGATTTCATGAAATGAAACCTTTTTGTAACATTTTTTGAAAACTTTCTCTATGATTTTATCTTATTGTTTTCAAAAAAAAAATTATTGATATCAAGAGATGACTTTTGCTATATTTGAAATATATAAGTAATCTTTAGATCTCTTGAACTTTTAAGCTCATTTGAGTATTGCTTTTAAAATTTATTAAGAGCTCTTCTCTATGATGAAATGATTCAACAACACCTCTCTTATTCTCTTCTTATTAAAAGGAAAGAAAATTTTATAATGTATATATTAAGGGGGAGTAATGCTATCCTGTGCTTTGAAATTATTAGCTATATTTCACATTTTTGTTAATGACAAAGGGGGGAGATATATATATATTGATGACATATGATGAATACATTGATGACATATGATGAATACATTGATGACACATGATCTTGTTGAAATACATGGATATCTTGGTTAAGGATATGAATTGAACATCTTGGATATAGATGCTTAATTCCTTTTTACTCATGAGTTGATGACTTGATGCAAATTTATGTTGAAATTTACATAGAATATTGATTGCTTGAATTTAAGAGTGCGCATGGATTTAGGGGGAGTTAGGATTAACCCCTGTCATTAATTGATTGTCATCATCAAAAAGGGAGAGATTGTTAAATCTCAGATTTTGATGATGAAATCAATTGATAGGTTATTGATCTAATATAGATTGTTAGAAATTGATTGATGTAGGATTAATTACGACAAAATGACTATTACAATCGGGATTGGCTATGGTTAAGTCTATGCATCGAGTTGATATGGTTGGAAACTCGCCAGGAGTGCGTCAGAGCTCACCGAGGGTATCGGAAGTTTACCAGGATGACGCAAGGGAGTTCACTAGAAGAAGACCGAGACTCGCCAGAAGATTATCGAAGATAGTTGAAAAGCTTATCGGGAGTTAGGATGGTCTTGTAATGGATGTTTGGCAATTATGATTGTATTTAATTAAGTCATAATTAGCATCATGCAGGACTAACTATGACAGGAGCAATAGAGTTACAACTAGATGATGGACCAAGATCAAGCTTGAGCATTGGATCGGGGTTCAGACGATGTAGTTGGATCTCATCGGAGTTCACTAGGAGATTCGCCGAAGGGATCGGGAAGCTCGCTGGGAGCATGCCGAGAGATCATTGAAAGAAGACCGGATGACTTGCCGCAAGAATGCCGAAGGTTACTAGATTGGCGAAAGTTGGGTCTTAGTTTAAGCTTGTAGTCTTTAAGCGTTGTAATCATTGAGTCATAGTTAGAAGTGAGTCCTAATTACGTTGGATTTGAACAAAATCTAAATCAACTCAATAAGGCAACCGGGTCCACTATTGGGGTTTGATTAAGCTCAGGTTGAGCTCAATTAGTTGACCAGAGAGTTGGTCAACATCAGGTTCAAGCCAGAATTCGAAAAGTAGAGGGAACCACTTTTGTGAAAATTCTTGCGGGTATATCGCTAGTGAGCGACGAGTGTACTATCGTTACCGGGCTTTGGGTGGTGATGGTTGACCTACCTAAGCTAGGCGGTTGAACCGCTAGTATCCAGGAATCTAGGTACTTTCGGTGGTTGACCCTCCCGGGCTGGCAGGTGAACCACTTGTACTTGAATTTTTTGGATACGATTGGATTTTGGCTTAGGTTTTGAAGTCAATTTGGGGCCTATAAATATCATAAGTTTTTTTACATTCAAAATAATAATTTTGAGGATTATATTTTCAGAAAATATTATGTGAGAATTGTAAGAAAAAGAAAAGAGGTAAGGGAGTGATCAAAGAGTGTAATTTTGTTTCCCTTATAAGCAACGTGTAAGGGTTTGGTCTTCACCCAAAGAAGATCAGTAGTGGACACCGGTGTGCCTCAAGAAGGACTCGGGAGTGGACATAGGCTGTTGGTATCGAACCACTATAAAAATTGTGAGTTCATCTTTTGCTTTCCTTATTAATACTTCCGATCTTGTTTACTCTTTGAAAGCAAACATTTCACTTATGAGATTTCTTATCTTTCATATTTCCTTCCTCTTTTTTAAGTAATTAGTAAGTAAGTAACTTAGCAATCTTCTTATCATTCACTTGCTTTATTTGAACAACAAACTTTAGATCTTTCTATCGTGCTTAAATCGAAACATTTTTGTTTAAATTGAAAAATTTACACTTGCACTAATTCACCCCTATCTTAGTGCCACTTGATCATAACATAGCCATGCCAAAGCTTTTAGCCCCCTCTACTGCCATTCGAACCCCTACACCAAAAAAAAAGAAAAGATAAGAGGTCAACTTCGGGAACGATCGGCCAAGGGGTTATGTTGGCATTATGATGAACCATGGAATCGAGAATATCGATTCAAAAAGGGACAACTCCTCGTGATCGAACTAGTAGAGGATGAGGACACTGAACCATCTGAAGAAGACCTCAAACTCGAAGATAAAACCATGAAGGAAGAGCCCTAACCGGCCAACTATGCAGGGCATGCGTTGGCCGGTTACTCCAACTCGTAGACGATGAAGGTTAGAGGACTCCTTAAACAACAACCCATGATCGTTCTTATAAATATGGGCAACATAAATAACTTTCATAATAGTAAGGTTGCTGCACGTATAGCACTTCAAATCGAAGGTTGCAATAAGTTCGATGTAAAGGTCGCCGATGGCAAAATCCTCAAATGTGACTAATGGTGCTCGCGAGTAAAATTGCTCCTACAAGTCCAAGAAGTGGTAGTCGATTTCTTCCCCCTACCCCTCGATGACTATGAAACTGTGCTTGGGATTGAATGACTCACAATCATGAAGTAGGTCACCTTGCGTGGCAAGTGCGGGAGTCGTATCTCCACTGTTTCGGTGCAGCGGATAGAGAAAGTACTACACAAGATATATGGCAGATTTTTAATATATACCTAGAAGCCATCAAAGGAGGTGAACATACATAATTCAGATCCTAAGCTTGCTCTCTTGCTGGATAAATTCACGGATGTTTTCACGGAATTGCATGGACTTCCCCCTAACCGGTCGCATGACCACCGCATCCCAATATTGTCGGGCAAACCTACAGCTAACTTAAGACCATACCACTATTCTCACTTGTAGAAGGATGAAATTGAGAACATTAAGGAGATTGAGAACATCATTAAGGAGATGCTCAACACTAGAGTAATTCGACTAAGTTGCAACCCTTACTCCTCGTCGGTGTTGCTAGTGCGTAAGAAGGATGATACGTGGCATATGTATATTGATTACCGGGCTTTGAATGCCATCATTGTTAAAGATCAATTCAGTGCATATCCGAATCTTCCCCAGAGCAATAATGATGGATAACTACACTTCTTGGCTTTGATTATGAAATTATTTATCGAAAGGGGAAAGAGAATGTTATTAAAGATGCTCAATCTCGGCTACTGGGACAACCAAAATTTCAGCCATATCTCTTCTCTCCACCAACTTCCTTAAATATATTAGAGAGGAATGGAAGAGCGATCCAGAGACCCGAGGCATCATAGAAAAGTTGGAGAAGAATCTGGGTTCCATGGGCCGTTACACCTGGGATTCAAAGGACTTGCATTATAATGAATTGTGATTGTTCCTTCTTCCCCTTGCATTAAAATTATTTTGCATGAGATGTAGTCTTACCTTCAACTGGCACTCTAGATTTTTGAGAACATATAAGAGTGTGAAGAAAAACTTCTTTTGGAGAGGCATAAAAAGATTGATTTGTGATTATGTATCTAAATGTGATGTATGCTAGTAGTAAAATGGTGAAACAGTGGCAAGTCCGGAAAAACTACAACCACTACCTATACCAGACTCAGCATGGATTGACATCTCCATGGACTTCATAGAAGGGCTGCCACCATCTCAAGGTAAAAGCACGATCTTTGTGGCGGTAGATTGTCTAACCAAATATGGTCATTTTTGTGCTGTGAGACATCCTTATATTGTTGCCAGCATTACTCAACTCTTTGTGGAAAATATTATTAAACTACATGGGATGCTAAGGTCAATTATGAGCGATCATGATAGGGTGCTTACAAGTAAATTATGGATTAAGTTATTCTAATTACAAGGCACCCAACTGAAGATGAGCACAACCTATCATCCATAAGGTATGAAACAACAAGCAGACACTCATCGAAACGAGCAATAATTTTTGGTAAGAAATTGAGTCTATCTTTGCCTACAACCATACAAGTAGCTATCAATTAACACTAGAGCATTGATGAAGCTATCTCCACGATTCTACAGACCATATCAGATTTTTGAGCGTATTGGAGCCGTGGCATATAAATTAAAGTTCCTAGATGATGCTAAGATCCATCTTGTCTTTCACGTATTCTTGTTAAAGTCGAAATTAGAAGAAAAACGTGAGTCGGCTCAGACTCAACTACTGAGTACTACAAATGATAGCAAGATTCAAGCTCAACCACAAGCTATACTTGATTGGAGGATTGTGATGCACCGTCGATGGCCCTTAACCGAAGTACTCGTGAAGTGGAATAATTTACCATCCAAAGATGCAACATGAGAGTCTTATGAGGAGTTGAAGATCCAGTTCCCAGAGTTTATAGACCCTTAGCCTTGAGGACAAGGTTGATTCAAAGAGAACGGACTTGATAGGACTCCAGTAGCATTGAGTCCTAATCACCCTAGAAGTAATCAATAAGAACTAATAGGACTTCAGTAGAGTTGAGTCCTAATCACCCTAGAAGTAATTAATAAGAACCCTGTGAGATTGTAATAAAATCTCACATAGTCACTTCTATCATATAAAGAAGTGTGGCTAGGTTTATTTTACGGCCTAAGGGCTTTGTAGTCGCCACCCCCCTTACTGGGCTAGTCGGCTAGGGTTTCTAGCAGAGGGGCGTGTGTTGTGACCACTTAGGCTGTTGCCCCATTTATTTACGCATCATATCTATAGGAGGGGTAAAAGGGAGAATTCACTTAGGAATCACCCCCTAGGGTTAGGGTTTTGAGTTATATATAATCTTGTAACCTCCATCTCTTTTTATTAAGTAAGATCAATTTATAATTCAGTCATATGTCAGAGTACTAGGAGGGAGGAACCCCTTTAGTGTTCCAAGGGTTGATCCCCCTCAAAGATCAAAATCTATAGAGGTCCTTTTGCAGTTCTATCATCTGGTATGAGAGCCACATTTTTATTGACCTTGTTGCCATCTGTGATGCCTCCACCCTTCCAAGCAATTCTCATAATTGTTGCAACATGCACTTCCATCTTCCACCCCAAGCCGCAGATCAAATCAATCTACTACTGCCCCCTGCATTTGAATTGGAGATCTGGTATATTTTCATCACCCACGCCTATTTATTACTACAAATCCTTTACCTTATATATTAAAGAAGTTTTTCCATATTTTCCTCATTGCAAAATCCTACTGTGGCAAATGTGATCATTGTTGCGAAGGGGAAACATTGCAAAAAAAATTTCAGCCAACTATTGCTTCTTGAAATCAAACTATTGCTCATCTTTCTTAGCTGAAACTTTTACACAATTTCATAGATCATCTTAGCTCTCATCTAAGATTGATCTCTGAAAAAATCCCTTCTGAAACTAGACTTATTGTGTTGCAATTCTTCATTGCGTATTGCTAGAATTTTATGACGAAGAATCTGCCTTCCATTTTTTCATCTATTTTTCCATCGTTATGCCACTAAAATTTTGTCAAACTTATTCACTAATATTGCCACATCTGAACTGAGGATTTGTTGACAAATTTTTACATATTTTCTCAAAATTTTCTCTAGAATTTACGTCGAGAATTCATTACTTCTTTGATGCAAACTCTGTTTGGCAAAATAGCACATACGTAGCAGCCTTTCGCCGAATCCTATCAGATTTTCACTGCTATTTTTCTAAATTTGAAACTCTCGTTTCCTTATCTTCATCCCCTATCACCACAACCCCAAATTTCATAATTTTTTGCTAGAATTTTTATTGAGAAACTGTTGTTTCTTCAATGATAATTCTACTTCTGCAAGGCAGCATACACTACAGCAAACTTTGTCGAATTCTATCATCCCTTCGCTGGCATCTCTTCCAGATCTGAAACCATCTTTCCCTTACCTTTACCCTCTACCATCACAGCCCCAAAAACCTACTAAACCATAACCAAAATCATACCTAAATTAGCCATCAAATAGCCTAAAATCATAGCCTTCTACAACCAGCACCTATTCGTAGCATACCCCTACCGATCCCTATCAAACCTTTACTACCATCTATTCTAGATCCAAAATCCCTTTTCCTAACCTTCATCCACTACTATCACAGCCCTAAAACTACACTAAATAGTAGCTAAAACTCCATAAAATCATAGCCCTAAATCACACCAAAAATAGCTACAAAACAAGTCCCAAAAACCACAGCCTTCCACCTTCGATCCACCAGCCTTTCAACCACCCAATTTCCGTTATCTCTTTAACCATAGTACACATCTCTCACTGCACAATACTGCTAGTAGCAATCTATCATTGCCATCCTCCTTGATCGTAGCTAGCAGTGATCCCTTGCGGCACGAATGCTACTAATAGTGATATTTCGCTGCCATCTGTTTTCAATGTAGCCATAGCAATCTCTCACTGCCATCTACCTTGATCGCAACTAGCAGCAACTTGATTACATCTAGCAATGTTCTCTCACTACACAACACTGCCAATGGCGACCACTCACTGCCATCCTCCTTAATCGCAGCCAACAGCGATCCTTTGCGGTAAAAAGCTACCAACAATAATCTTTCACTGCAATCTGTCTACATCACAGCCCGCAATAATCTTTCACTACCAACTATCTTGATCATAGCTAGCAATGAATTGAACATGACTAGTAGTGGTCTCTCACTCCATACCACCGTTGCCCTCCTCTTCAATAGTCGTGCACTCCGCTACCCTGTCTTCCTCCTATTACAGCTGTACCCTTACTGCAATGAATGCCACCTGCAGCCACAAAGTCGCACCACAATCATAACTGACATCGCTGCTGCCCTCTTCTTTCTCTATCATTACTACTGCCTTCTGACTCAAATCTCTTGGCTATCATCTTTCAACATATATCAGCCACCTAAAAAATCGCAGCCTCGACGAACCTGCAGCATCATCACAGCTGATGTTACTATTGTTGTCTTCTTTCTCCATCGTTGCTACTACCCTTGGCTACCATCATCTATCAATGCAGTAACCACTTGGAGACTTCACCACCACAGCCTAAACAATTTTGCAGTAACATCATAGCAGCACTTTCTTATCCTTTTGTTTGTATTGTGCCTTCAACCTGAAGATTGCAGCTACACTCTTCAATCAGTTTATTTGACAGGTTAGAGATCCTTATGTCATGACATTGGTGGGCTTATTCGAAGCCAAATTGGAGGCTTTTAAGATGTGTATGGATACTAAATTATACATTCTCTTCGAGGAGTTTAGATTAGGCTGATCACTGAGCCCAATAAGATCACAATGTGGTATAAATTCAAATTGTAAAAAGAACCCATCGGAGATAAGAAGCGAGGATAAGACACAGTAGCCCTACACCTCGACGATATCGATCTCCTTTGCACAACTTCAAGAAGGGCACCTCAATCAAGATGCTCAAAGCATGAGAGCCATATCCAAACTAAAAGCATATAAACCTTTAGCACTAATCAATTACAAGAACCTTAACAAAGAACTAGTGATAATCCATCAAACCACCACCATCCAAGAGTACCAAATCAAGTTGCAATGTGATAAAAAAGTGTTGCAATGTGCTGTCCTGTTGAACTGGTTTTACATCGGAGAAACAATGACTTCTCGACATAATTTCCAGAGGAAAGTTTAGGAAAATTATCCAAAAACCCTTAATTCAGATGTTGTTAATACTGATAAAAAGTTTAACAAAATTTTGGCAATATAACAGTAGGGAAATAGGGCAAAAGACGAAAGGCAGATCCTTTATCGTAAAGTTTCAGAACTGCATGATGGTGAAATATTGCACAAGAAAACTAGTTCCAAAAAAAGGTCTTTTCCAGAAATTAAATCTAGATGAAAGCCAAGTTAATCTCTAGAATTATATAAAAATTTTGGCTAGAAAGGAGAAGAAATAAACCAATTTCAAATGGCAAAAACATGGCTGAAAATTTCTTTAGTGTTCCACCTTCACAATAATGATAACGTTTGTGACAAACGAAATTTGCAGCAGATAAAATTTTAGAAAGATTTTTAACGTGTGAAGTAAGGAATCTTACAGTATTGAAGAGGCATGGATGATAAAAAAAATACCAAATTTCTAGATCAAACGCAGGGGGTAACGATAGACTGATTTGATCTGCGGCTAGGATGAAAGGTGAAGGCGCATGTCATAGCAATTATGGGAATTGCTTGGGAAGGTGGAGATAGCTGAGATGGCTATAGGGGCAGCAAGATTGCTGCTCTGATACCATATGATAGAATCCCTAAAGGAGCTATATAGATTTTGACCCTTGAGGGGGATCAACCCTTGGAACGCTGTAGGGGTTCATCCCTCCTAGATTTAGCACAAGACTGAAATAAAATTGATAATTACTTCATAAAAAGAGGTAGAGGCTACATGCTTATATAGGGCTCCAAACCCTGGCCCTAGGGGGTGCTTGCCTAACTAAAATTATCCTTTTGCCCCTTCTATAGCCTACCTATCTTAGTGGGAATAGGTGGCGGCTAGGTTGGCTCTATAGCCGACCTAAGCAGTTAGAAACCCTTGCTGACTGGCCCAGGAAAAGGGACAACGGCTACTATATCCTAAGGTCCCAATCTAAACCCTAACCATACTTCTTTATAGGATATAAGTGGCTAGATGAAGTTTTATTACAATCTCACAGGGTTTTATTAACTACTTCTAGGGAGATTAGGATTCAACCCTGCTAGAGTCCTATCATATCGCTAAAAAAAGGAAGGCTTTTGATGATTGAACCAATTGAAGGTTTAGAATCTGAGGATATAGATCCCAAACCTAAGGAGGAAGATGTAGAGGAAGAACTATAGACAGCCATAAGCACTATTCATGCCCTAGTTAGCTATGCCAACCATAAATGATGAAAATCAATGGATTTCTTAAACATCAGTTGATCACTATACTCATTGATGCTAGTTACAGGTGCCCTGTAAGTCAATCACGTGAGTGATAGCATGTGTGACATGCTGCATAGTCTCTTTGCATAATTATTATTTATTAGCATATTCTCACATTATATTATCTATTAAATAAATAAATGAATAAATATATATATTATATGCTATATATCTTATTAAATATGTATGTGGATGATATAACATATTAGGAGACTGATATAAAATAAAAACCCCTTCTATAATAATATTAAGTTGGTGAGCATGAGGTAATAAAATTGATCTATGTGGCCTTCCATCGTTATAAGAAGAAATTGAATCACAATATAGGTTGAGTCCCTCAAGGCTCACCTATCTACATGATCGAGATCTTGCCTATGAATAGAGATATCACCAATGACCTAAGGATTTGGTATGCTTGATCGAGTTCATCGAGTGCATATCATCAAATCAGACTCATTTTGTAATGATGGTGATGACTTAACTGAACATCATGGATGGTCGAGTCCCTCAAGACCATGATGGTTCGGAGGTCGTACATGATGCGAATCATAAAAATTTGTGATTCACAAGAGTTGCCTATCTTTTGGGCTTATTGTAATTTTTCAAGTCCCTCGAGGTTGCACTAAGATGCCAATTTGATCTGATACCTACTAGAAGTTTACCGGAGACTTTCGCTTTACGTGCCGAGGGTGTCACAAGATTCGCCAAAAAAATTAGTGGGAGTAAATTAAGATAGAAGTCTATATCTTAATTATTTTTCTATAAAATATATATATTATTTATTTATGTTATATTTTGTTTGTAAGAAATATGTGATAGGACTCTAACAGGGTTGAGTCCTAATCACCCTAGAAGTAATCAATAAGAACCTTGTAAGATTATAATAAAAGTCCACCTAGTCACTTTTATCCTATAAAGAAGTGTAGCTATGGTTTAGATTGGGGCCTTAGGGCTTAGTGGCCATCGCCCCCCTTACTGGGCTGGTCAGCCAGGGTTTTCATCTACTAGAGTCGGCTATAGAGCCAACTTAGCCACCGCCTATTCCTACTAAGGCAGGTCAACTATAGGAGGGGCAAGGGAATAATTTTACTTAGGCAGCACCCCCTATAGACTAGGGTTTAGCACCCTATATAATCATGTACCTGCCTCCTCTTTTTATTAAGCAAGAATCATCTTTTATTCAGCATTATGCTGATATCTAGGAGGGAGGAACCCCTATAGTGTTCCAAGGGTTGATTCCCCTTAAAGATCAAATTCCATAGAGCCTCCTCTTGGGGTTCTATCATCTAGTATTAGAGCCACGTTCCTGCTACCCCTATTGCCATCTCTGTTGCCCCCACCCTTCTAAGCAATTCCCATAACTGCTGCAACATGCGCCTCCACATTCCACCCAAGCCATATATCAAATCAATCTATTGTTGCCCTCTATGTTTTAACTAGGCAATCTAGTATAATTTCATCATCCATGCCTCTTTACTATTATAAAATCCTTTACCCTACATGTTGAAGAGTTTTCTCATATTTTCTCCGCTGTAAATTTCTACTGTCGTAAATGTTATCATCATTGCGAAGGGGAAACACTGCATAAATTTTCAGCCGACAGTTTGCCTCTTGAAACCAAATTTATTACTTTCCTATTTTGGCTGAAACTTTTATATAATTTCATAGATCATCTTGGCCCTCATCTGAGATTAATGGCTAGAAAGAATTCTTTCTGAAACCAATCTTATTGTGCTCCAATTCTTCGTTATGTACTGCTGAAATTTTACATCGAAGAATCTGCCTTTTGACTTTTTATCTACTTTCCTACCGTTATGCTATCGAAATTTTGTCGAACCTATTTGTTGATATTGGCCACATCTGAAACGAGGATTTATGATAAATTTCTATATATTTTCCTTGGGTTTTCCTCTAAAATTTACATTGAGAATTCGTTATTTCTCTGATGCAAATTCTATTCGGTAAGGCAGAACATACGCAACCCTTTCTTCATCGAATTCTATCATATTTGAGTGCTTTCTTTTTTAATCTTTTGGACTCTCTTTCTCTCATCCTCAAACCCTATCATCTTCACCCAAGAACCCTACCAAATAACACCCTAAATCAATTCCAATTAGCCTCCCAAGATCAGCCATAACCGTAGCCTACTTCCATCTACACCGATCCACCGATCCAACTAGCCACCTCTTCCCCAAAAATTCTTATGCTCCTAACCAGACAATGGAAAAAAGATCTTAACATTATAGATCTAGAGGCCTACACCATAGCATCAAAAGAGGATATCAACACCAAGTTTGAAGCCTTTAAAAGCAACATGGAGGAATAGATCTTATCCCTTTTCACCGAATTCAGCATGGGCTGACCATCGAGCCCATGGAAATCACAGTAACGAGAAACTTTAGATCAGCAAGATGATCCTTAAGAGCATGGTCACAACATCCCTGATCCAAACAATCCATGTATGAAGGTTGACTTCCCTAGATGGGAAGGAGACCCGATCAGATAGATCTCACGCGTGGAGCACTATTCCGTTGATGCCACCAGGGTGGAGATTGCTGTCAGCCACCTCGAGGGAGATGCTATTTGGTGGTTTAATTGCTTTGAAAGGTCTCTCTTGGCAGTGATTCAAGGAAGGACTACTAAATTGCTTTGGACTGAATGATTACGACAATATCGACGGACAATCAGCGAAGATTCAGTAAACCTCTACAATACAATAATACCAAACAAGGTTTGAACGTTTATCTAACCAAACTGTGGATTGATCTAAAAAATAACTTTTAGAGACTTTTATTGAGGGCCTAAGCCGGAGATTCGAGAAGAAGTAAAGGCGTGACAACCGTACACTCTTATGGCGGTGATTTCCTTCGCAAGAATCCAAGAAGAATGATTGAACAATGAAGTACGAAGGATAAGGGTTACTCCCCAACCAGCCTATTGAATCTCAAATTTTGATGATGAAATCAATTGATAGGTTATTGATTTAATATGGATTGTTAGAAATTGATTGATGTAGAATTAATTACGATAGAATAATTATTACAATCAAGATTGGCAAAGGTTTAGTCCAAACATCGAGTCGATGCAGTTGGAAACTCACCAGGAGTATGTCAGGAGCTCACCAAGAGTATCAGGAGTTTTCCAGGATGGCGTAAGAGAGTTCGTCAGAAGAAGACTGAGATTCACCGAAAGATTATCGGGGGTAGACGAAAAGCTTGCCGGGAGTTAGGATGGTCTTATAATAGATATTTGGTAATTATGATTATATTTAATTAAGTCATAATTAGTATCATTCAAGACTAACTATGACAGGAGCAATAGAGTTACAACCAAATGATGGGCCAAGATCAAGCTTGAGCATTGGGCCGGGGTTCGGATGATGTAGCGGGATCTCGTCGGAGTTCGCTAGGAGATTCGTCGAAGGGATCGGGAAGCTCGCTGGGAGCATGCTAGGAGATCACCGGAAGAAGACCGGATGACTTGTTTCAAGAATGTCGAAGGTTACCGGATTGGCGGAAGTTGGGTCTTAGTTTAAGCTTGTGGTCTTTAAGCATTATAACCATTGAGTCGTAGTTAGAAGTGAGTCCTAATTGAGTTGGATTTGGATGAAATCTAAATCCACTCAATAAGACAACTGGGTCCACTAATGGGGTTTGATTGAGCTCAGGTTGAGCTCAATTGATTGACCAGAGGGTTGATCAATATCAGGTTTAAGCCAAAATTCGAAAAATGGAGGGAACCACTTTTATAAAAATTCTAGCGAGAAAATCGCCGGTGAGTGGTGGGTGTACCACCGTCGCCCAAGCTTTTAGGCGGCTGACAGTAGCTGACCCACCTAGGCTAGGCGGTTGAACTACTCATACCTAGGAATCTAGGTACTTTCGACGATTGACCCGCCCAGGTCGGTGGGTGAACTGCCCATACCCAGATTTTTCGGATATTGTTGGATTTTGACTTCGATTTTGAAGCCAATTTGGGGCCTATAAATATCCTAAATTTTTTTACATTCAAAACAATAATATTGTGAATTATATTTTGAGAAAATATTATGTGGAAATTGTAAGAAAAAGAAAAGGGGTAAGGGAGTGATCAAAGAGTGTAATTTTGTCTCCCTTATAAGCAAAGTATAAGGGTTTGGTCTTCACCCAAAGAAGATCGGTAATGGACATTAATGTGCCTCAAGAAGGAGGACTCGGGAGTGGATGTAGGCCGTTGGTATCGAACCACTATAAAAATCATGAGTTCATCTTTTGCTTTCCTTATTAACACTTTCGATCTTGCTTACTCTTTGAAATCAAACATTTCACTTGTGACGTCTCTTATTTTTCAGATTTTCTTGCTCTTTTTTAAGTAATTAGTAAGCAAGTAACTTAACAATCTTCTTATCATTCACTTGCTTTATTTAAGCAACAAGCTTTGGATCTTCCTATCGTGCTTGAACTGAAATATTTTTCTTTAAAATAAAAAAATTATACTTGCACTAATTCACCCCCCCCCCCCCCCCCCCCCTAGTACCTATTGATCCTAACAATTGGTATCAGAGCTTTGATTTTTCTCATTTGGTCGAATACCCAAGAGAAATGGCTCTTATTTGCTTTCAAGAGGGCTTTTATATTATTTATCCTCACATATTTAATGGGATAGACTATACTTATTGGAAAACTCGGATAAGAGTTGTATTGCTTTCTTTAGACCTTGATTTATGAACTATTATTGAAAACAGATATGAAAAGTCTTATCTTCCAATAAACAATTGGAATGATTTGGAGAAGAAGACTTTCTCTTTAAACGCAAAGGCTATGAATGCCTTACTTTGTGCTCTTGATAAAAATGAATTTGATCAGGTTTCTTATTTTGATTTGGCTTTTAATATATGACATGCATTAGAAATAACATATGAAAGCACACTTAATATAAATGAATCATTAAATGAAAATACTTCTAAATACGAATAAGAAAAATATCTTCTTAAGAATCGGAAGGAATATAAACTGAGAAGAACACATGACTCTTCGAGTAAAATCTCAGTGATGAGGACCTTGAACTTTTTGATAAATGAACCAGAAAAAGTAACAAACTTAAACCTTAAAAATTATATAAAGATGGACAAAACCTCTTGTTATGAACGTAAGAAGTTGAGGAGCTCCAAAGATTAAAGCACAACCAAGAAGTGGAGAAGTTTGCTCTTATGGCCATTGACAATGAGGTTAGTGATTCATTAAGTAATTTTTTTTGAAATTATTAAATATGCTTCATGATTTGTTTGATTAATTTAAAAAACTTAGTAAATCTTTTAAGTTGCTTAAACATGAATATGATTTGTTAGTTGGTAAAGTTGATAAAATACATGAGTTATTAGCATCACACAATCCTAGTTCTAATTGTAAAATGCTAGACAACATTAAAAAAGAAAATATCATGCTTAAGATAACGTTAGAAAATTTTGAAATTAGTAATAAATCATTGAATATGATCCTTATCAATAAGGGTCATATTAATAGAAGAATTGGAATATGCTTTGTGGGCAATACCCAACAAAAACCAACTATTTCTGTTAAATAACCAGCAAAAGCCAACCATTTTTGTTAAAGTACCAACCTTAAATGTGCTAACCAAGAATCATATGTAATTTTTGTGGAAGATTCGGACATATGGCTTACAAATGTTCATTTAAAAATTATAGTCCTCACAAGTCAGTTTGGGTTCCTAAAGGAACCATAAACAATCTTATGTCATTAAAGAAAATGGGAAGACCCAATATTAAATGCATACCTAAATCAAAACCTCTCTTAATATTAAGTTATTTCCTAACAAGGCTAGAAACAATAAAAATATTTTGAAAGTAGATGCTCAAGTTATATTACTTGAGATCTAACACTCCTTCAAGCTACTAGCCTAAGCAGTAATAAAAAAATTATTAAAATTAAAATAATTAATAATAAATTTTTTAATGGTTCATCATTATATAATTAATATTGATGATGTATAGTTAGAGTATACAATTATGAAAATAAATTAGAGCCAAAGAACCTTAGTTATTGAAGAATATATTTTAAGTGAATGCTAAAATCATTGGCTTGTTTAAATATAAAGACTATTGTTAAATGATTCAAATATTGACAAAGTCTATGGAATGATTGATTTAAATGATTGAAATGCTATGATTAAATGATTGTGTTGAATGATATAATTTTAGCATAGAACAATATAGAAAAGAGAAAAAAATCATGTTTCATTGTCTAATATTTTTGTAAATTAAAAATATTTTTAATGAGAATGAAATAAGCATGGTAACTCACTACTCTAAGTCTAAAAATTATTTAAACTAAAATAAATCAAAGTTTTTATTTGAAAATATTTTATTACAATGATGTTGATGAAATTTTATTTTTGACTTTAAATGACATTGGATTCTTGAAATAAATTTCAAAAGAAAGATAATTATTCTTGAAATAATTTTTATTCTATTAATCCTTCAACAAGAGACAAAATAATACTATTATTGTTGAATCTCTTAAACTACAAAAATGGATTAGAGAATTTTAGCTATTGAAAAATAATCTATGATACTTTCATTGAATTTTTTGAAGAAGTAAATTTTGATGATGATTTTAAATAAGTCTTCAAATGATTTTATTTTAAAAAGAGATTAATGAATCGATTATGTTACTTTTATGACTCTCTTCAACTATGAAATTGATTTTGACGATTTAATGATTTGAAATTGAATAAATTATTATTATGTTTTTGGCAAGTTTAGAAAATAAAACTTAAAAATATTTTATTTTATCATCTAAGAAGAGATTTATTAAATTAAATAATATCTTTAATATTCATGAATGTCTTTTGATATCAATATTTATCTTGATATAATTTATTTTAAAACTCATGAATGACATAACTTATCACCAAAATTAGTATTTTTTAAATTTATGATAAGTTTAAAATTGAAAGAGATTTGTATTATCATGAATATTCTCTTAATTTATTAAGTTGACTTACATGTTATGGGAATCATGTTATTGATCTCTATAATTTTTTTAAATAAAAATATAATTTATGATCTTAATGGTATTAATTAAAATTATTATCAGGATCATTCTTCTTTATTAAAAAGATTTATCGTGAATGAATTGAGATTATCCACTAAGACTCATTTTTATTATTCATTAAAAAAAGGAGGAGGGGCCGGGGGGGGGTGGAAGAAAATTTTTAAACGAAATCATGTTTTTTGATATTCAAAAATTTGGTTTTATCTTTAATAACATGATCTCCTTGTATTTTTTAGCTAATTTGAATATGAATACTAAGAAAAATTATGACATCATATTTTTTTCTTGACAATGACAAAAAAAAGGGAAAGATAAAATTATTAATATGATTAGAGGAAAATTTTGATATGATAACATTGAATGAGGAACAATTATTTAGAAGAAAATTTAGAATTTTCTAAATGCATGCAAAAATTCTTGATTTAAAATTTAAGCTTGATCTACTATCATGCATTCTTATGAAATTCTTGATGATTTTTATCAAAATTTAAAATAGATGATTTTTTTGCTATACTTAAAATAACATGATATGATCTTAAATGCATGAGTAGCTCTTAAACTTTTGAATCTCCTTAAATATCTTGAAGTTTTGAGCTTAATTTCAAAATTCACATCTATAAAATTTATATCTTTAAAATTAAGCATTCTTGTGATATGATATTGTTTATTTCTCTACCTTTATTCTATCATCGCACAAAGTGGAGAAGGAAATCGCTAGTATTTCAAGAGACTAATAAGTCTATTAATGACATTTTGAATCTCTTGAAAGTGATTTTGATGATTTTGAAATTGAATGAGTGATTTACCTATATCGTGGTTTTGATTTCTTGGAATTACAACTTGAAATCTTTTATGAATCAAAATATTTTGTTATGTGTTCTCGTATTATTCAAAAGAAAATTTTTATACAAATCATGAACTTGACAAATGAGTTTCTTATGAATGAATCAAGATATTTTATTTTATTTATTTCTCTTATAATTTATCTCTTGATATTCATAATTTATTTTCATAAATTGAATATCTCATCCCCATGTTAATTTTTCTTGATATATTTCATATGATGATTGATATGTTTTTTGATTTATTTCTTGAAAAATGATGTAATGAAAAAAGTTTTGCACTATTCTAGTCATCCCTTCTTTTTGACAATGACAAAGGGGGAGCAAAACTTGTTAGCTTGTAAAATTGCTAGCTTGAACAATACAAAGGAAGCAAATATTTGCTAGCTTGGACTTCTTAAAAAAGAAGAATTAATTCACTAGCTTGCATGTTCTAAATTAATGAAAAATTTATTAAATTGCTAAGCTTTCATATATCAAAAACTTGCTAATTGTACTTTTCCTTTTGTTGATGACAAAGAGGGAGAAGATATAATGATGTGAAATCATGTATGATAATCATGCATGTAATGATGATTTTAAAAATCTATATAAAGATAATGATTTATTATTGTTTGGATTTATTAGCTAAATTTTCTTAAAATTTACATGAGAAAAAATTGTTGAACTTATATTCAAAATTTTATATATACAAGATTGAGGTTGAGACATAGAAATGTTAAATCATGAAAAATATATAAATTACTAATATAGATTTCATGAAATGAAACCTTTTTGTGTAACATTTTTTTTGAAAACTTTCTCTATGATTTTATCTTATTGTTTTCAAAAAAAAAAATATTGATATCAAGAGATGACTTTTGCTATATTTGAAATATATAAGTAATCTTTAGATCTCTTGAACTTTTAAGCTCATTTGAGTATTGCTTTTAAAATTTATTAAGAGCTCTTCTCTATGATGAAATGATTCAACAACACCTCTCTTATTCTCTTCTTATTAAAAGGAAAGAAAATTTTATAATGTATATATTAAGGGGGAGTAATGCTATCCTGTGCTTTGAAATTATTAGCTATATTTCACATTTTTGTTAATGACAAAGGGGGGAGATATATATATATTGATGACATATGATGAATACATTGATGACATATGATGAATACATTGATGACATATGATGAATACATTGATGACACATGATCTTGTTGAAATACATGGATATCTTGGTTAAGGATATGAATTGAACATCTTGGATATAGATGCTTAATTCCTTTTTACTCATGAGTTGATGACTTGATGCAAATTTATGTTGAAATTTACATAGAATATTGATTGCTTGAATTTAAGAGTGCGCATGGATTTAGGGGGAGTTAGGATTAACCCCTGTCATTAATTGATTGTCATCATCAAAAAAGGAGAGATTGTTAAATCTCAGATTTTGATGATGAAATCAATTGATAGGTTATTGATCTAATATAGATTGTTAGAAATTGATTGATGTAGGATTAATTACGACAAAATGACTATTACAATCGGGATTGGCTATGGTTAAGTCTATGCATCGAGTTGATATGGTTGGAAACTCGCCAGGAGTGCGTCAGGAGCTCACTGAGGGTATCGGAAGTTTACCAGGATGACGCAAGGGAGTTCACTAGAAGAAGACCGAGACTCGCCAGAAGATTATCGAAGATAGTTGAAAAGCTTATCGGGAGTTAGGATGGTCTTGTAATGGATGTTTGGCAATTATGATTGTATTTAATTAAGTCATAATTAGCATCATGCAGGACTAACTATGACAGGAGCAATAGAGTTACAACTAGATGATGGACCAAGATCAAGCTTGAGCATTGGATCGGGGTTCAGACGATGTAGTTGGATCTCATCGGAGTTCACTAGGAGATTCGCCGAAGGGATCGGGAAGCTCGCTGGGAGCATGCCGAGAGATCATTGAAAGAAGACCGGATGACTTGCCGCAAGAATGCCGAAGGTTACTAGATTGGCTAAAATTGGGTCTTAGTTTAAGCTTGTGGTCTTTAAGCGTTGTAATCATTGAGTCATAGTTAGAAGTGAGTCCTAATTGAGTTGGATTTGGATAAAATCTAAATCAACTCAATAAGGCAACCGGGTCCACTATTGGGGTTTGATTAAGCTCAGGTTGAGCTCAATTAGTTGACCAGAGAGTTGGTCAACATCAGGTTCAAGCCAGAATTCGAAAAGTAGAGGGAACCACTTTTGTGAAAATTCTTGCGGGTATATCGCTAGTGAGCGACGAGTGTACTATCGTTACCCAGGCTTTCGGGTGGCTGACAGTGGTTGACCTACCTAAGCTAGGCGGTTGAACCGCTAGTATCCAGGAATCTAGGTACTTTCGGTGGTTGACCCTCCCGGGCTGGCAGGTGAACCACTTGTACTTGAATTTTTTGGATACGATTGGATTTTGGCTTAGGTTTTGAAGTCAATTTGGGGCCTATAAATATCATAAGTTTTTTTACATTCAAAATAATAATTTTGAGGATTATATTTTCAGAAAATATTATGTGAGAATTGTAAGAAAAAGAAAAGAGGTAAGGGAGTGATCAAAGAGTGTAATTTTGTTTCCCTTATAAGCAACGTGTAAGGGTTTGGTCTTCACCCAAAGAAGATCAGTAGTGGACACCGGTGTGCCTCAAGAAGGACTCGGGAGTGGACATAGGCTGTTGGTATCGAACCACTATAAAAATTGTGAGTTCATCTTTTGCTTTCCTTATTAATACTTCCGATCTTGTTTACTCTTTGAAAGCAAACATTTCACTTATGAGATTTCTTATCTTTCATATTTCCTTCCTCTTTTTTAAGTAATTAGTAAGTAAGTAACTTAGCAATCTTCTTATCATTCACTTGCTTTATTTGAACAACAAACTTTAGATCTTTCTATCGTGCTTAAATCGAAACATTTTTGTTTAAATTGAAAAATTTACACTTGCACTAATTCACCCCTATCTTAGTGCCACTTGATCATAACATAGCCATGCCAAAGCTTTTAGCCCCCTCTACTGCCATTCGAACCCCTACACCAAAAAAAAAGAAAAGATAAGAGGTCAACTTCGGGAACGATCGGCCAAGGGGTTATGTTGGCATTATGATGAACCATGGAATCGAGAATATCGATTCAAAAAGGGACAACTCCTCGTGATCGAACTAGTAGAGGATGAGGACACTGAACCATCTGAAGAAGACCTCAAACTCGAAGATAAAACCATGAAGGAAGAGCCCTAACCGCCAACTATGGGGCATGCGTTGGCTCCAACTCAGACGATGAAGGTTAGAGGACTCCTTAAACAACAACCCATGATCGTTCTTATAAATATGGGCAACATAAATAACTTTCATAATAGTAAGGTTGCTGCACGTATAGCACTTCAAATCGAAGGTTGCAATAAGTTCGATGTAAAGGTCGCCGATGGCAAAATCCTCAAATGTGACTAATGGTGCTCGCGAGTAAAATTGCTCCTACAAGTCCAAGAAGTGGTAGTCGATTTCTTCCCCCTACCCCTCGATGACTATGAAACTGTGCTTGGGATTGAATGACTCACAATCATGAAGTAGGTCACCTTGCGTGGCAAGTGAGTCGATTCCACCGCTTTGGCTGGATAGAGAAAGTACTACACAAGATATATGGCAGATTTTTAATATATACCTAGAAGCCATCAAAGGAGGTGAACATACATAATTCAGATCCTAAGCTTGCTCTCTTGCTGGATAAATTCACGGATGTTTTCACGGAATTGCATGGACTTCCCCCTAACCGGTCGCATGACCACCGCATCCCAATATTGTCGGGCAAACCTACAGCTAACTTAAGACCATACCACTATTCTCACTTGTAGAAGGATGAAATTGAGAACATTAAGGAGATTGAGAACATCATTAAGGAGATGCTCAACACTAGAGTAATTCGACTAAGTTGCAACCCTTACTCCTCGTCGGTGTTGCTAGTGCGTAAGAAGGATGATACGTGGCATATGTATATTGATTACCGGGCTTTGAATGCCATCATTGTTAAAGATCAATTCAGTGCATATCCGAATCTTCCCCAGAGCAATAATGATGGATAACTACACTTCTTGGCTTTGATTATGAAATTATTTATCGAAAGGGGAAAGAGAATGTTATTAAAGATGCTCTATCTCGGCTACTGGGACAACCAAAATTTCAGCCATCTCTCTTCTCTCCACCAACTTCCTTAAATATATTAGAGAGGAATGGAAGAGCGATCCAGAGACCCGAGGCATCATAGAAAAGTTGGAGAAGAATCTGGGTTCCATGGGCCGTTACACCTGGGATTCAAAGGACTTGCATTATAATGAATTGTGATTGTTCCTTCTTCCCCTTGCATTAAAATTATTTTGCATGAGATGTAGTCTTACCTTCAACTGGCACTCTAGATTTTTGAGAACATATAAGAGTGTGAAGAAAAACTTCTTTTGGAGAGGCATAAAAAGATTGATTTGTGATTATGTATCTAAATGTGATGTATGCTAGTAGTAAAATGGTGAAACAGTGGCAAGTCCGGAAAAACTACAACCACTACCTATACGGACTCGATGGATTGACATCTCCATGGACTTCATAGAAGGGCTGCCACCATCTCAAGGTAAAAGCACGATCTTTGTGGCGGTAGATTGTCTAACCAAATATGGTCATTTTTGTGCTGTGAGACATCCTTATATTGTTGCTAGCATTACTCAACTCTTTGTGGAAAATATTATTAAACTACATGGGATGCTAAGGTCAATTATGAGCGATCATGATAGGGTGCTTACAAGTAAATTATGGATTAAGTTATTCTAATTACAAGGCACCCAACTGAAGATGAGCACAACCTATCATCCATAAGGTATGAAACAACAAGCAGACACTCATCAAAACGAGCAATAATTTTTGGTAAGAAATTGAGTCTACCTTTGCCTACAACCATACAAGTAGCTATCAATTAACACTAGAGCATTGATGAAGCTATCTCCACGATTCTACAGACCATATCAGATTTTTGAGCGTATTGGAGCCGTGGCATATAAATTAAAGTTCCTAGATGATGCTAAGATCCATCTTGTCTTTCACGTATTCTTGTTAAAGTCGAAATTGGAAGAAAAACGTGAGTCGGCTCAGACTCAACTACTGAGTACTACAAATGATAGCAAGATTCAAGCTCAACCACAAGCTATACTTGATTGGAGGATTGTGATACACCGTCGATGACCCTTAACCGAAGTACTCGTGAAGTGGAATAATTTACCATCCAAAGATGCAACATGAGAGTCTTATGAGGAGTTGAAGATCCAGTTCCCAGAGTTTATAGACCCTTAGCCTTGAGGACAAGGTTGATTCAAAAAGAACGGACTTGATAGGACTCCAGTAGCGTTGAGTCCTAATCACCCTAGAAGTAATCAATAAGAACTAATAGGACTTCAGCAGAGTTGAGTCCTAATCACCCTAGAAGTAATTAATAAGAACCCTGTGAGATTGTAATAAAATCTCACATAGTCACTTCTATCATATAAAGAAGTGTGGCTAGGTTTATTTTACGGCCTAAGGGCTTTGTAGTCGCCACCCCCCTTACTGGGCTAGTCGGCTAGGGTTTCTAGCAGAGGGGCGTGGCTTGTGCAGCCACTTAGGCTGCTGCCCCATTTATTTACGCATCATAGCTATAGGAGGGGTAAAAGGGAGAATTCACTTAGGAATCACCCCCTAGGGTTAGGGTTTTAAGTTATATATAAGCTTGTAACCTCCATCTCTTTTTATTAAGTAAGATCAATTTATAATTCAGTCATATGTCAGAGTACTAGGAGGGAGGAACCCCTTTAGTGTTCCAAGGGTTGATCCCCCTCAAAGATCAAAATCTATAGAGGTCCTTTTGCAGTTCTATCATCTGGTATGAGAGCCACATTTTTATTGACCTTGTTGCCATCTGTGATGCCTCCACCCTTCCAAGCAATTCTCATAATTGTTGCAACATGCACTTCCATCTTCCACCCCAAGCCGCAGATCAAATCAATCTACTACTGCCCCCTGCATTTGAATTGGAGATCTGGTATATTTTCATCACCCACGCCTATTTAGTACTGCAAATCCTTTACCTTATATATTAAAGAAGTTTTTCCATATTTTCCTCATTGCAAAATGCTACTGTGGCAAATGTGATCATTGTTGCGAAGGGGAAACATTGCAAAAAAAATTTCAGCCAACTATTGCTTCTTGAAATCAAACTATTGCTCATCTTTCTTAGCTGAAACTTTTACACAATTTCATAGATCATCGTAGCTCTCATCTAAGATTGATCTCTGAAAAAATCCCTTCTGAAACTAGACTTATTGTGTTGCAATTCTTCATTGCGTATTGCTAGAATTTTATGACGAAGAATCTGCCTTCCATTTTTTCATCTATTTTTCCATCGTTATGCCACTAAAATTTTGTCAAACTTATTCACTAATATTGCCACATCTGAACTGAGGATTTGTTGACAAATTTTTACATATTTTCTCAAATTTTTCTCTAGAATTTACGTCGAGAATTCATTACTTCTTTAATGCAAACTCTGTTTGGCAAAATAGCACATACGTAGCAGCCTTTCGCCGAATCCTATCAGATTTTCACTGCTATTTTTCTAAATTTGAAACTCTCGTTTCCTTATCTTCATCCCCTATCACCACAACCCCAAATTTCATAATTTTTTGCTAGAATTTTTATTGAGAAACTGTTGTTTCTTCAATGATAATTCTACTTCTGCAAGGCAGCATACACTACAACAAACTTTGTCGAATTCTATCATCCCTTCGCTGGCATCTCTTCCAGATCTGAAACCATCTTTCCCTTACCTTTACCCTCTACCATCATAGCCCCAAAAACCTACTAAACCATAACCAAAACCATACCTAAATTAGCCATAAAATAGCCTAAAATCATAGCCTTCTACAACCAGCACCTATTCGTAGCATACCCCTACCGATCCCTATCAAACCTTTACTACCATCTATTCTAGATCCAAAATCCCTTTTCCTAACCTTCATCCACTACTATCACAGCCCTAAAACTACACTAAATAGTAGCTAAAACTCCATAAAATCATAGCCCCAAATCACACCAAAAATAGCTACAAAACAAGTCCCAAAAACCACAGCCTTCCACCTTCGATCCACCAGCCTTTCAACCACCCAATTTCCGTTATCTCTTTAACCATAGTACACATCTCTCACTGCGCAACACTGCTAGTAGCAATCTATCATTGCCATCCTCCTTGATCGTAGCTAGCAGTGATCCCTTGCGGCACGAATGCTACTAATAGTGATATTTCGCTGCCATTGTTTTCAATGTAGCCATAGCAATCTCTCACTGCCATCTACCTTGATCGCAACTAGCAGCAACTTGATTACATCTAGCAATGATCTCTCACTACACAACACTGCCAATGGCGACCACTCACTGCCATCCTCCTTAATCGCAGCCAACAGCGATCCTTTGCGGTAAAAAGCTACCAACAATGATCTTTCACTGCAATCTGTCTACATCACAGCCCGTAATAATCTTTCACTACCAACTATCTTGATTATAGCTAGCAATGAATTGAACATGACTAGTAGTGGTCTCTCACTCCATACCACCGTTGCCCTCCTCTTCAATAGTCGTGCACTCCGCTACCCTGTCTTCCTCCTATTACTGTATTCTTTACGAATGCCACCTGCAGCCACAAAGTCGCACCACAATCATAACTGACATCGCTGCTGCCCTCTTCTTTCTCTATCATTACTACTGCCTTCTGACTCAAATCTCTTGGCTGTCATCTTTCAACATATATCAGCCACCTAAAAAATCGCAGCCTCGACGAACTTGAAGCATCATCACAGCTGATGTTACTATTGCTGTCTTCTTTCTCCATCGTTGCTACTACCCTTGGCTACCATCATCTATCAATGCAGTAACCACTTGGAGACTTCACCACCACAGCCTAAACAATTTTGCAGCAACATCATAGCAGCACTTTCTTATCCTTTTGTTGCTATTGTGCCTTCAACCTGAAGATTGCAGCTACACTCTTCAATCAGTTTATTTGACAGGTTAGAGATCCTTATGTCATGACATTGGTGGGCTTATTCGAAGCCAAATTGGAGGCTTTTAAGATGTGTATGGATACTAAATTATACATTCTCTTCGAGGAGCTTAGATTAGGCCGATCACTGAGCCCAATAAGATCATAACGTGGTATAAATTCAAATTGTAAAAAGAACCCATCGGAGATAAGAAGCGAGGATAAGACACAGTAGCCCTACACCTCGACGATATCGATCTCCTTTGCACAACTTCAAGAAGGGCACCTCAATCAAGATGCTCAAAGCATGAGAGTCATATCCAAACTAAAAGTATATAAACCTTTAGCACCAATCAATTACAAGAACCTTAACGAAGAACTAGTGATAATCCATCAAACCACCACCATCCAAGAGTACCAAATCAAGTTTGAAAGGTTATCTAATCAAACTTATGATTGGTCTGAAAAATAGATATTGAGGACTTTTATTGAGGGCTTGAAGCCGGAGATTCGGGAAGAAGTTAAAGCACAACAACCATACACACTTAAGACAGGCATCTCCTTCGTGCGACCTCAAGAGGAGCAATTGAATTATGAAGCCCTAAGGACTATGGTAGCTCCCTAACTAGTGGCACCAAAGCTTTCACCTCCTCCTACTGTCAGCCGACCCCCTCAATCGAAGAAATTAATAAGCGAAGACTCTCATGATGGATCGATAAAGGGCCTATATGGGCATTATAGTAAAATGTGGAGCCTAGAACATCATTATAAAAAGGAGAAGCCTCTGATGATCATGTCCACTGAAGAACCCAAACTTGAAGATACGACTCTCAAGCCCAAGAAGAAGGATACACCACAATCGGCTACCTGCACGGTCCCTATCTTAGCCGACTACATAAATCCACAGAAGATCAAAGATAAGACGGTCGCCTAAGAGATGACAGAGACATGAATTGTTCGGCTATGGTTATTTTCCTCTACTACATATCCTTACATCCTTTTCCCTAGGGATAAGTTACTTCTGAAGTATTACATCCCGCCGAACTCACCATGGTTGCTAATGTAGCACTTCTAGATCTCAAGTGACTTCCATGATTTTCCCCAGGATCGGACCATGATGCTCAAAGACCTCCTTAATGATGACTTCCAATCTATGGCCCAAGACCGTAAGAAAATTGAGCCCCTCCAGTGGTAAAATCAGAATAAGAGAAAGATCATTCGTAGATCTCAAAACATCGTCTCTCTCACTGTGAAGAAAGATGCACCATCTTGGTTGAGTGGAATTATAGCCCTCATGACCATGATATTGTCCACACCAAGTCGTGGCCAAATGTTTATGATTGGAGCAGACACATCCAGAGTTTGGATCGACGTCACCCTTATGCAAGATGGCCGACTCATAATTTACACCGAGGCTTCCCCCATACTCCACACGAGGTTTTTAAAGAGGATACTCATTGCTACCAAATTTAAAATTTGGTTGGATATAGTTTAATGGCACGAAAGAGGAGTAAGCCCTGAAGAATTACAATTTATGCTCATGCCAGATTGAGCTCTCATCATCCTGAACTATACAAAGGGCAGCTACCATTTCAGAAGAAAGATTGGCTATTACTAAAGACTAACTACATGATAATACATGCCAAGAGAAAATGGCCTCCCAGCAAACTACAGAATCGATGAAAAATTGAAGATCAAGTTTTCCTACACCTCCAACTCAATCAGTAGGAAACTCGAGCCTTAAGGAAGTGGTCTCCTAATTTCTTTGGGCCTTACAAAATTGGGGATTACATTGAGGCCCTAACCTAGAGATTAGATCTGTGCACCAGATCAAGATTATAGTTGATCCTCCAGGTATCCTAACAAATGGAAATTTAAGAAGATGAGTCAACCCAAATTCTTTCAACTGACACTTAAGCTAATGAGGAGGCCAAAATTTAGTTGATGATAGCATGAGAATCATATGAGATGCTAAATGTTGAAAAACCTCAATGGGAGCATCACATGTGTAGTGGAAATTAAAATAAAATAGGTTTTCCATGCAGATCAAATCGTCATGCAAAGATTGGGTTGCGAGAAAGCCGTAAAAACTGAAAAAATTACATTATATGAGAGATTATTTTACATATGAAGATCACATATCCCTGTATTTCAGATCCAAATGGAGAGTATGAAGGAAGTCAAGCGTCTTTGTCTCTAGTGCTATCTACACGATGGATCTCTATAACGAATCTCCTCCAATCTAATCTTACAACTCTTGCACAGAGGGAGGGAGGAGAATAAGTGGGGGAGGCCAAGGCTATAGCCTATCAACCATGAGTCTCCTCTCCTATTTATAGAGAGCCACCAAAAACCCTAAGGGTCTTGCCTTAATGAGTATTGGATCTCCATCAATAACCCATTAGCTTTGCATTATTGGATCTCTATCCAATAATCTCCTTAAGCCTCTAAAGGATATGTGTTTAGGATATATGTTTAAAAGTGAATCAATCTCATTATCGTGATCTCATCATGATCTAATTCCCATTATACAGAACCAAGGACATCATAATATATATGCTATAGATAATATAATATAAGAATATACCAATATTAATCATAAACAAAAAGATCACATAGTATGTCACACGTGTCATCACTTATGTGAGTGGCTTGTAGGGTATCTGTAACCAACAATCTCCCACTTTACCTAAAGCCAATCACCTATATGTCAGATCCCCATCAGACCCCTGTAACGCTCAAATACAATATGAGACATCGGCTTCGTCAATGGATCTATAATGTTATCTTTGGATGAAACTTTTTCCATTGCTGTGTCTTTATGGGCTATGATCTCTCTAATTAAGTGGAACCTCCTCAGAATAATTCTGATGAGACCTGGGTTTCCTTGCTAGAGCTATTGCCCTATTGCTGTCACTGTATATGGGAATCGACTCTACGTTGCTCAGAATAATTCCTAAATCCCTAATGAACTCCTTCATCCACACCCTTTCTTTTGCTGCTTATGCTGCAGCAATGTATTCCGCCTTTGTGGTCGAGTTAGCAGTAGTATCTTACTTGGAACTCTTTCAGCTTACTGCTCCTCCATTTAGGGTAAAAATATACCCTGAGTTTGACTTGCTATCATCAATATCAGACTAGAAACTCGAGTCCGTGTAGCCCTCAACCTGGAGATACCTTCTTCATATACTAGTAAAAGATCCTTAGTCCTTCTCAAGTACTTAAGGATATACTTTACTGCCTTCCAATGTTCTAAATTAGGATCTGGCTGATACCTGCTCATGACACTTAGAGCATGCACTATATTAGGCCTAGTACATAGCATAACATACATGATGGACCCTGTTGCTGAGGCATAGGATATTCTATCCATGTTTGCCCTTTCTTCAGGCGTCTTTGGGAACATACTCATAGAAAGTGATATTCCATGTCTCATCTGGATGAGACCTATCTTGGAATTCTTCATGCCAAACCTTTTGACAATAGAGTTAATTTACCTTGACTAGGACAAGCCAAGTATCCTCTTGGATATATCTCTATAGATCTGAATCTCAAAAATATAGGACACTTCCCTTAAGTCTTTCATGGAGAAGTTTCTGGATAACCAAGCCTTTACTGTGAAGAGCATTCATATATCATTCCCAATAAATAGGATGTTTTCCACATATAGCACCAAGAAGGTGATAGCACTCCCACTTACCTTTATATATACTCAAGGCTCATCTTCGTTCTTAATAAAGTCATAAGATCTGATCGTCTCATCAAATCTTATGTTCCAACTTCGGGAAGCTTGCTTTAGTCCATAAATGGACTTGAGCAACCTGCACACTTTATCTGGACTCTCTCTAGGAACGAATCCCTCTAGATGTATCATATATACCTCCTCCTCGAGGTTACAATTGAGGAATATCATTTTGACATCCATCCACCAGATCTCATAATCATAGTGTGCTGCAATGGCTAAAGTAATTCTAATGTAAGCATGGTTACATATGAAAAGGTTTCATCATAGTCAATTCCTTGTCTTTGATGACATCATTTAGCTGCTAGCCTTGCATTGTAGGTCTCCACTTTTCCATCTACTCTGATCTTCTTTTTGAAGATCCACTTGCACTTGATGGGTACTATACCCTCAGGTGCATCCATAAGGTTCCAAACCTTGTTAGAGTATATGAAATCCATTTTGAAATTCATGGCTTCTTATCATTTCCTGGAGTCTATACTCATAATAGCCTCCTCGTAGGTTTGAGGATCAATATCCTGAGAGTCCTCTCCATCGATATGTCCCACATATCTTTCAGGAGGGTGAGATACTCTGCTAGACCTATGCAAAGTTGGAACTTGTGTGTTACGTATCTGAACAGACTTGGACTCTGAATGGTTCTTGAGCTAGGTTCTCCAGCCTTGATCAACTCTATCACACTCCCACTATTTCTACCAAGAATGTGTTCCTTCTCAAGGAACATAGCTCTCTTGGTAACAAAGACCTTTCAATCCTCCGGACAATAAAAGTAATACCCCAAAGTCTCCTTAGGGTATCTTACGAATATGAACCGTTCCGTCCTTGATTCTAACTTGTCGGGGTTATGTCTTCTAACATAGGTAGGATAGTCCCAAATCTTAACCACCGTATGATCAAACTTCTTTTCTTTCTATATCTCATATGGTGTAGACACTACCAACGTTGATTGAACTATGTTCAGAAGGTAAGTTGCGGTCTCTAAGGCGTTACCCCGGAATGAGACGAGTAGGTCAGTGAAACTCATCATGGACTATACCATGTCTAACAGCATACAATTCCTCCTTTCTGATATACCATTGAGTTGAGGTGTATAAGGAGATGTCTACTGGGATAGAATCCTATTGTCCTTGAGGAAATGGGTGAACTCCATACTCAAGTACTCTCCTCCTCGATCTGATCGAAGAGTCTTAATACTCTTTCCAATTTGATTCTCCACCTCATTCTTGTATTCCCTGAATTTCTCAAGTGCCTCAGATTTATACTTCATCAAGTACACATATCCATACCTAGATAAATCATCAGTGAATGTAATGAAGTATGAGTAACCACCTATAGCCTGAGTTGACATAAGACCACATACACCACTATGTATGAGTTCCAATAACTCAACAGCTCTTTCTCTAGTTCCACTAAAAGGAGAGTTGGTTATCTTCCTACGAAGGCAAGGTTCGTAAGTTGCATATGACTCATAGTCAAATGGATCTAAGTATCCATCTTTCAGCAACTTATGAATCCTTTCTTCATGTATATGACCTAGCCTACAATGCCATAGGTATGCATTGTTCATTTCATTTATTTTCCTCTTATACATATTTTATATTCATGTTGAGTGGAGAAGTGTCTAATACATATAAGCCATTTATCAGTGTCCCTCTAGTGATGATCTTATCATCCATAATTATTGAGCAACTATTATTCTCAAAAACTAATTTATATCAGCTAATTGTTAAACAAGAGATTAGATATAATATTTTTGATAATAGAGGGAACAAAATAACATGCATCCAATGCAATGATACTCCACCAAGCAAATGTAGGGTGACCTGCCCAACGGTAAGTGTAGCAACTCTTGTTCCATTGCCTATCTTGAGGTCTATCTCATCTCTGGCTAATCTCCTAGGTCTTGCTATAAATTACAATGAATTATAAATATGATAAGTACTCCCGGTATCTAATACCCATGTGTTATCATGAAAATCTTACAAGTAGAAACTGATTATGAATATACCTGAAATTTCTCCAAACTTCTATTTTACCTTATCTGCAAGGTAGTCCTTATAGTTCTTCTTCCAATGTCCATCTTAGCCACAGTGGAAGCATTGTCCTTTGTCCTTTATCGGATATTTTTTGCCAACCTTTGCCTTATCTGGTCTTTCTTTGTCCTTGCCCTTCTTAAGACTCTTACTAGCCTTCCTTTTCTTATTAGTCTCACTAATATAGAGAATTGACCTCTTCTTCTTGATGGTGCTCTCAACTTCCCTCAACATATTGAGGAGCTCAGGTAGAGTCACTTCAAGTTTATTCATATTAAAGTTAATAATAAACTTGTGAAAAGAAATCTGGTAGGGACTGAAGTATAAGATCAACACACAGGTTATCATCTAGGACTATCTTTATACTTCACAAAGCAAGCGATCTCATCCTTGCTTATCATTTCCTCCAACGTGGGCACAATTGTGTTAAGGACATATACGATTTTCTCTTTCATGAGAACAATTCTCAAATTACGGAGCTTTTGGACCAATGAGGCGGTTGGCATCAAGTATGCCACATAGGGGTTTTATAAGTGACAAATAAGATATAGCATAAATAAATAACATACAGACTTTGTAGAAAATACTAATTAAGATATGGACTTCTAACTTAATGTACACACACTATTTTCCTAGTGAATCACGCGACACCCTTGACACGTGAGATGAAAGTCTCCGACAAACTCCTAGTGGGGATCAGAATCTAATTGGCATCTTTGTGTAACCTCGAGGGACTTGACCAATTACACTAAGCCCAAAAGGTAGATAACTTTTGTTAATCACAACTCCTTATGATTCCCGTCATGTTCGGCCTCCGAATCATCATGGTCTTGACTACTCGACCAACCATGAAGTTAAGTCATCACCATTATTACAAGATGAGTCTGATTTGATAGATATGCTCTCAATTGCTCGACCAAGTCATACCATATCTTCAGGTCATCGGTGACATCTATAAGTCATAGGCAATAACTCGATCACATAGATAGGTGACCCTTGAGGGACTCGACCAACTCAACCTATATCGTGATTCAATTTCTTCCTATAATGATGGAAGGCCACGTAGGCCACTTTTATTTTCTCACGCTTACCGACTTAATATTATCGTAGGAAAGGTTTTTGTTTCTTATCGATCTCCTAATATATCGTGTCACACACATGTATATTTAATATATATCTACATCACATGCAAATATATATATATATATATACATATATCTAGTATATGTAAGTCCAAGCCATATGATAATCATGAGTCATCACATAATATGATTAAGCCCAAGCCAATGGGTCTAATCACTCATAATAGGATCTATGTGTGCATTGACGCATCTCCATGCCCTGTGATTGTTGATCTAGTCATTATCGGTTCCGTTGGATCCTCGTCGTATCACCATCTATTGTGATCTCCCGCCATGGCATCATGGGTCCCGTTGTCACCTCTACGCTCCCGTCGCACCTCTTCATGTAATTACAAATAATCACAGGCACACAAGCCTAACAATAAACAAGAAAAATGGAGGCTCGTAGGTCATAATAATAATAATAATAATCATAATTACACACATTGCAACACATGACTTATGATCATCCATCCATATCATACATCACATATACATCACATATACATCATATCATATATAAGATTACTAGATATATAATAATTAATCAAACTATTTAATTAATTATTTTTTTTGGAAATTAGGACATGCTTGAAAATTTTAGAATTATCAAGAGAATTTTTAAAATTCTGGATGAGAGGACAGTCCTCAGAATTTCCAAGGGGCCTGGCCATGACCGGCCACCCCTGTAGGTGGCCTGGCCGTGGCTGGTCGCCCCTCCTCGCTACATTTGCTGTAAAAACATAGCAAGAATGCGTAGAATGATTCTACACGATTCAATCTCATCACACATAGTTTAAAACTAATCTTTTACATTAAAACCTTGGCTCTGATACCACTGTTACGAAACCTCAATGGGAGAATCACATGTGCAATGGAAATCAAAACAAAACAAGTTTCCCATGTAGATCAAATTGTCATGCAAAGATTTGATCGTAAGAAAGTCACAAAAAACTGAAAAAACCATATCATATGAGAGATTATTTTACCTAGAGAGATCGTATATCATAGTATTCTCCGGATGGAGAAGATGAACGAAGTCAAGCGTCTTATTCTCTAGCGGTATCCACACGATGGATCTCCGTAATAAATTTTCTCCAATCTGATCTTGCAACTCTTGCGCAGAGGGAGGGAGGAGAATAGGAGGGGGAGGCCAAGGCTACAACCTATCAACTATGAGTCTCCCCTCCTATTTATAGAGAGCCACCAAAAACTCTAAGGGTCTTACCTTAGTGGGTATTGGATCTCCATCCAATAACCCACTAACCTTACATTATTGGATCTCTATCCAATAATCTCCTTAGGCCTCTAATTGGACCTCAAGCAAGGAGCCCATCAGCATAGGGTCTCATCTAATGAGAATAGTAATTGGATCTCTATCCAATCATCTATTCGCTGAAACATCCACCATATGTGTATGACCCTCCAGGCCCGATACCGAGCTAGCTGTGAGTCGCTCCCATCAGAACTCCTTCTGATATAGTGAATTATTATCTCTATAATAGTTCACTCAACTCATCGACTATGGGCGTATTAGACCACCATGCCGTAGTCCCTAGACGGTATAGGGGGATCGAATCCATCAGACCTGTCAGTCCACAGTTACCGTGTATCTATAATCCCTCATCCAACTAATATCCCAAGACCATATATTGGATATGGTACTGTTTTTATGATCAATTGATATTAAGGGGGGGTGAATTATTACAAGTCTAAATTTTCAGTTTAGATGAAAACTTTTTGATGAAACCAAGATAGGAAATCCGAAGCTTTTCATTCTTAGTGAAACAAGTGAGTGATTGAAAGAAAATGACTAAGAAAATCGAAAAGATAAGCAACATTTGAAGAAAAGAACTTATCGTGGTGCTTTCAAAGAGTTGAGTTAGATTGGAAGCGTCAATATAAAAATATGTAAATAATGAAAGCAAGGAAATACTCACAATTTTTATAGTGGTTCAGCGCCAATGGCCTATGTCCACTCCCGAGTCCTCCTTCTTGAGGCACACTAACGTCCACTACCGATCTTCTTTAGGTGAAGACCAAACCCTTACACTTTGCTTACAAGGGAGACTTTGAAAAAAATTCTAACTCTAAGCTCTCTTCCTTCCCTTTTCTTTTTCTTACAAATCACACCCATTTTTTTTTCACAGAGTTTAATTGCTCAAAAAGAGTTATTGTGAATGCAAGAATACTTGGGATATTTATAGACCCTAAGTGACTCTAGAAATTAGAGCTAAAAATCAAACATACCCGAAAAAACCAGGTATAAGCAGTTTACCAGCCGATCTGGGTGGTTCAGCCGCTCGAACACCAGGGTACGAGCGGTTTACCCATCATCCCTAGGCGGGTCAATCGTCGAAAGTATGTGGATTCCTAGGTATGGGTAGTTCAATCACCCAGCCTGGGCGGGTCAGCCATCGTCAACCACCCGAAAGCCTAGGTGGTGGTGGTACACCCGTCGCTCACTGTTGATTTACCCGTCAAAATTTTTACAAAAGTGGTTCCCTCCACTTTTCGAATTCTGACTTGAACGTAATGTTGACCAACCCTCTGGTCAACCAATTAGGCTCAACCTGAGCTTAATCAAACTCCAATAATGGACTCGGTTGCCTTATTGAGTTGATTTAGATTTCATCCAAATCTAACTCAATTAGGACTCATTTCTAACTGCGACTCAACGATTACAATGCTTAAAGATCATAAGCTTAAACTAAGACCTAACTTTCGCCAATCCGGTAACCTCTGATATTCTTGTGGCAAGTCATCCGGTCTTCTTCCGATGATCTCCTGGTGTGCTCCCAGCGAGCTTTCCAATCCCTTCGGTGAATCTCCTAGTGAACTCCTGGCGAGATCCCACTGCATCGTCCAAACACGGCCCGATGCCTAAGCTTGATCTTGGCTCATTATCTGGTTGTAACTTCATTGCACTTGTCATAGTTACACATGCAAATCTTCCTCTAACATACATATTAGATAAACACTCATCAATTGATCTCATCATCAAGATATGAGATTCAACAATCTCCCTCTTTTTGATGATGACAATGACGAAAATTAATCCTGACTCCCCCTAAATTCATGCCATAATAAAAACGCCTTAAGTTCAAGAGAATCACTCACTTTTGAATTCAAGTGAATTAAGGCAATAAGACTTATATATATCAATAATAATTTACTTTTAAAGTATTAAGTCATCAATACATCAAGGATTTTATGAATTTTAAATATTTAAAAATTTTCCATCAAGTCATCAATGCATTAAGGATTTTCATGAATTTTAAATATTTAAGATTTTCTCCTTCAATTATTACATAAGTCATCAGATTTTTATGAATTTTAAATTTTTAAAAATTTCTTCTCAAATTATTATATAAGTCACCAACATCCATTTGATTACATAAGTCATCAATATCCATGTCTTTTCCTTTGTCATCAATAAAAAGGTAAAATGTGGGGCTAAACTAAATTTTTGCTCCCCCTTTGTAAAATACGATATGATTTATAAAGAACTTTCTTCCTCTTGTGAAAAAAAAAAAAAATAATGGAGGAGTTGCAAAACATCATTAAGAAGAGCTTTCAATTTTGTAGAGGTAAAATTTTAAAAATAAGCTTAAAAATCCAAAATATTCAAGGATATTCAAAGGTTTAAGAGCTACTCATACATGTAAAAATTATTTCATATAATTTCAAACAAATATAGCAAATAAATTCGTAAAATAACAAAATTATCATCATACAACTTTTTTCTCCTTTTTGTGAATAATAAGATAAACATCTTATGGGAACAATTATCACAAAAATAGCTCATTCTTATGAAATCAAGTAATTCATATATTTTCATGATTTAGTATTCCAACCTCTCTTCTAGAAAAATCAAATTATTCTTCATTTAAGGGTTTTATAAAAATATCTGTTAATTAATGCTTAGTGTTAATAAATTCCAAAGAGATATCTTGACAATTTGCATGATCTCTTATAAAATGATGTCTAATATTAATATATTTGGTTCTTGAATGTTGAATAGGATTTTTGGTTAGATATATAGCACTTATATTATCACACTTTATAGGAGTATTTTTCAGTTTTATTCCATAGTCTTCTAGTGTGTCTTTCATCTAAATGACTTGGGCAAAACATGCACTAGCTGCAATGCATTCTGCTTCTGCAGTAGATAAAGCTACTAAATTTTGTTTCTTGAAAGTCCAAGAAACAAGTGCATGCCCAAAAATTGACATGTTCCAATAGTTCTTTTTCTATCTATTCTACACCCACCAAAATTAGCATCAGAATAGACAATCAAGTCAAAGTTCTTTGATTTAGGATACCATAATCCTAGTTTAGATGTTGCTTTCAAGTATCTAAATATTTATTTAACTACTTTCAAATGAGAGAGTTTTGGGTTAGATTGATACCTTGCATATAATTCAACACTAAACATGATATTCGGTCTTATAGCAGTTAAGTATAATAAACTTCCTATCATACCTCTATAAGTTTTTTGATCAAAGTTTTCTCCATTACTATCTAAGTCCAACTTTGTAGATATGCTCATGGGAGTGTTTAATGCTTTAGTATTTTTCATCCCAAATCATTTTATCAAGTTCAATGTGTACTTATTTTGACTAATAAAAATACCATCATCAAGTTGTTTTATTTGTAATTTTAAGAAGAATATTAACTCACCCATTAGACTCATTTTAAATTCTTGACTCATTTCTTTAGCAAAAGACTTACATAAAGATTCATATCCAAAAATGATATCATCAATATAAAATTAAATAACAAGTAAATTATTTTTAAAATACTTAAAAAATAATGTGGTATCAATGTTGCCTTTTGAAAATTTATTTAAAATGAGAAAAGAAGTAAGTGTTTTATACCAAGCTCGAGGGGCTTGTTTTAATCCATAGAGAGCTTTTGTAAGTTTGAAAACATAATTAGGAAAAAGATTATTTTCAAAACTAGGGGATTGTTCAACATACACTTCTTCAGAAATAAAACCATTTAGAAAAGTATTTTTAACATACATTTGAAACAACTTAAAATTTTTAAAAGAAGCAAGGCCAAGGAGCATCCATGATTACATTAAGCAGTGGCTTCAACTCTAGCAACGAGAGTGAAGGTTTCATCATAATCGATTTCTTCTTCTTAGTTAAAACCTTTAGCCACTAATCTAGCCTTGTATTTAACCATGATTACATTTTCATCTTGCTTATTTCTAAATACCTATTTAGTACCAATCACTAAATAGTCATTAGGTCCAGGAACAAACTCCTATACCTCATTTCTCTCAAATTGATCAAGCTCTTCATGTATTGCATTAACCCAAGAATCATCTCTTAGGGCCTCATCAATACACTTTTGCTCGATTTGAGAAAGAAACATGACATTTGTACAAAAATTTCTAAAGGAAGACTGAGTTTGAATTTCTTTTGATGTTTCTCTTATTATAAGCTCCTTATGATGATCATTCACATACTTCCATTCCTTGGGTAAGATATTGGAAGTGGATACATCCAAGTTACTTTTAGGAGTATTATCTTTTAAATTCAAAGTATCAAAATCAATTTCATCATCAAAATCAATCTTCTTAAATTTGAAAAGTTCATTAAAAACAACATGAATGGATTCTTCTATTACTAATATTTTTATTAAAAACACAATAAGCTTTTGAAATAGAAGAATAACCTAGAAAAATGCCTTCATCGGATTTTGCATTAAATTTATCTAAAGTATCATTTTCATTCAAAATAAAATATTTACAACCAAATATTTTAAAATAAAAATATTAGGCATTTTACCATTCCACAATTTATAAGAAGTTTTAGTGAGTAATGGTCTTACTAGAATCTTATTTAAAATAGAGCATGCCGTATTAACGGCTTCGACCCAAAAATATTTGGGAAGACTATGTTCATTCAACATTGTTCTAGCCATTTCTTGGAAGCTCCTATTTTTTCTTTCTACTACTCCATTTTGTTATGGATTTTGTAGAGTAGAGAAGTTATGGATATATCCATTTGAATTACAAAAATTTTGAAACTCATTATTTTGAAATTCTCCACCATGATCACTTCGTATTGAAGAAATCATGCATCCTTTTTTATTTTGAACAACTTTATAAATTTTTTTAAAATATTTAAATGTATCACTTTTATATGCTAAGAAATAGGTCCAAGTATATCTACTAAAGTCATCCACTAAAACAAATGCATATTTGCTACCACCTAAACTTGTAATGTCAATTGGTCCAAATAGATCCATATGGATCAATTGAAGTGGTTTAGAGGTGCTAATTTGATTTTTCAACTTAAAGCTACTCTTTATTTGTTTTCCTAATTGACAAGTGTCACATACTTTGTTTTTGATAAACTTAAGATTTGGTAAACCTCTTACCAGTTCCTTGATAGAGATTTAGTTTAGAAGTTTTATACTACTATGACTTAATTTTTATGTCAAATCCAAGCATCATCATTTAAAGCCAAAAAACAAGATTCATCATAAAATTTTTCAATATCTATGGTGTATATATTGTTGTTTCTCAAGGCAATCAAGGATTTGTTTTTGTGTGGTAATTCAATTATGCAAGCATTAGGTTAAAATTTAATCATATATCCTTTATCACATAATTGACTAATGCTAAGCAAGTTATGTTTCAAGCCATCAACTAACAACACATCTTCAATCAAGAGGTTTGATGTGTTACATATTATTCCTTTTCTAATGATTTTACCCTTATTGTTATCTCTGAATGTAACAACTCCTTCATTTAAGCTAGTAAGCTTAGAAAAATAAGATGGATCTCTGGCCATATGCCTTGAGCATCCACTATCAAGATACCATTTGGTGCTCCTAGCTTTAGTTTGGAGATAAATCTCATCTTCGATTGCTATTAAGGCATAGTTGGCCACTTTTTCTTTGGAGTTATCTTCCTCATCCGAAGAGCTCAATTCATTCCAAGTAGCTGAAGGTGATTTCTTTCTTAGTGTTGACTTCTTCTTCAAATGAGGACATTCATTATGGAAATGTCTCGATTTTTTGCATTCATAGTAAATGACGTTGTCCTTCTTCGGTTCTTTTTTATTTTTTTAGTTCTTATTTCTTTTATATTTTTTTAAATTTTCTTGATAACAAAACAATATCATGATCCTCACTCGAGGTTTTACTCAAGGAGTCATTTGTTGTCTGAAGTGCTATATCCTTCTTATTTTTTGGAAGGGGTTCATCAAGCTCATCATGAGCTTTACAATTTAGTTCATATGTTATAAGAGAGCCAATCAATTCTTCAAGAGATAAGTTATTTAAGTCTTTGGCCTTTTGAATAGCGGTTACTTTAGGATCCTAATTTTTAGGTAAAGATCTCAAAATCTTAGTAACTAATTCAAAATTAAAATATATTTTCCAAATGCTTTTAGGCCATTAACGACATCTGTGAAACATATGTACATGTTTCCAATGAACTCACTTGGTTTTATTTAAAATACCTCATAGTTATGAAAAAATATTTATCTTAGATTCTTTTACTTTACTAGTTCCCTCATGTGTGATTTCTAAAGTGTGCTAAATATCAAATGCCGATTCATAAATAGAAACATGATTAAACTCATTCTTATCAAGAGCATAAAATAAGACATTCAGAGCCTTGGAATTTAAAGAAAAATTCTTCCTTTCCAAATCATTTAGTTCATTCATTTGCTTGGAAGATTTTTTAAATCCATTTTCAATAATACTCTATAGATCAAGGTCCAAAGAGATAAGAAAAATACGCATCCTTGTCTTCCAATACATGTAATCTATCCTATTGAATATGGGAGGACGTGAGATGGAATGTCCCTCATTCATGCTAAAATAAACTATTTACTCAAGTGGGTATTAATCCAAATAGTAAGTACCTTGCTCTAATACCAATTGTTAGGATTAATTGGCATTAAGAGATGGGGGGGGGGTAGGTTAGGTGAATTAGTGAAAGTGTAAAATTTTAATTTAGATGAAAACTTTTCGATTAAACTAAGATAGGAAATCCGAAGCTTTTCGTTCTTAGTAAAACAAGTGAGTGATCGAAAGAAAGTTGCTAAGAAAACTAGAAAGATAAGCAACATTTAAACTTTGCTAAGAAAAAAACTTATCATGGAAACTTTGCATTTAAAGAGTTGAGTTAAATCGGAAGCGTCAATATAAAATATATAAACAATGAAAGCAAGGAAACACTCACAATTTTTATAGTGGTTCGGTGCCAACAGCCTACGTCCACTCCCGAGTCCTCCTTCTTGAGGCACACCGACGTCCACTACTGATCTTCTTTTGGTGAAAACCAAACCCTTACACTTTGCTTACAAAGGAGAATTTGAGTAAATTTCTAACTCTAAACTCTCTCCCTTCCCTTTTTTTTCCTTACAAATCACACATTGTTTCTTTTCTATAGAGTTTAATTGCCTAAAAAGAGTTGTTGTGAATGCAAGAATACTTGGGGTATTTATAGACCCCAAGTGGCTTCATAAATTGGAGATAAAAAAACCTAAAAAAATCGGATACCAGTGGTTTACCAGCCGACCTGGGCAGCTCAATATACTTGAAAAATTCGGGTACTAGTGGTTTACCAACTGACCTAGGCAGCTCAGCCACCCGAACACCAGAGTATGGGCGGTTTACCCGCCGACCCTAGGCAGGTCAACAGTTGAAAGTACCTAGATTCATGGGTATAGGTGGTTCAACCGCCCAGCTTGGGCTGGTCAACCATTGTCAACCGCTCGAAAGCCTAGGCGACGGTGATACACCCGCCACTCACTAGCAGTTTACCCGTCGAAATTTTCACAAAAGTGGTTCCGTCTAATTTTTGAATTTCAGCTTGAACGTAATGTTGACCAACCCTTTGGTCAACCAATTGAGCTCAACCTTAGCTCAATAAAACCTCAATACCGGACCTAGTTGTCTTATTAAGTGAATTTAGATTTTATCCAAATTCAACTCAATTAGGACTCATTTCTAACTATGACTCAATGATTACAACGCTTAAAGACCACAAGCTTAAACTAAGACCCAACTTCCGCTAATCTGGTAACCTATGGTATTCTTACAATAAGTTATCTGGTCTTCTTCTAGTGATCTCCCGGCGTGCTTCTAGCGAGCTTCCTAATCCCTTCGGTGAATCTCCTAGCAAACTCCCGGTGAGGTCCCACTACATTGTCCAAACCATGCCCGATGCCTAAGCTTGATCTTGGCCCATTATCTGGTTGTAACTTCATTGCTACTATCATAGTTAGACCTACAAATCTTCCTTTAACACACATGTTAGATAAACACTCATTAATTGATTTCATCATCAACAACTGTCAGGTCATATACGAAATTAATTTATTTTGCTCTAATTGGATTCTACGAGAGAACTCTTTCTCTCTCAATCCAAATGACCCTGGCTAGGAATTTATCTGAGCAAGCACATATGAGATATTCCTCTCATGATATCGAGAGTGGATGATCCTCTATTGACACTCAATTGTCTTCATAAGGTTGGCTACTAATCTCGATAACCAGTTGTACTAGATTTGAAACTTTTCAAACTTCTAAGTTTGGTGTCAAAGAAAGAAGTACTCATATAAGGCATCATTAGTGTCTCAAGTCAAAGGGCCAGATACACAACTGGGACTATAAAATCGTTGTCTGATATTAGGCATCATTAACCACATAGTATTCCATAAGTGGATCAATTAGTGAACTTATTCTCTAATGAACACCTGTACTATATCCTTAGTGTCTCCACACAAGTGGCTATATCTGGTCTTATTCTCTAATAAGACCTGTCGCCTCCATCATATGGATAGGTATATAGTACACCGGTCTATCCGATTATATCGATATCCCTCTCGAGTAACTTATGACTGGGATTATTTAGGATCTGTGTTTAAAAGTGAATCAATCTCATTATCGTAATCTCATCACGATCCAATTCCCATTACTTAGAACCAAGGACATCATAATATATATGTTATAGATAATATAATATGAGAATATATCAATATTAATCATAAGCAAAAAGATTACACAATATGTCACATGTGTCATCACTTACGTGATTGGCTTGCAGGAAACCTATAACCAGCACTAAAGACCCAGTTCCCTGAGTTTATAGATCCTCCGCCTTGAGGACAAGACTGATTCAAAGAGGGCGAGCTTGATAGGACTTTATCAGGGTTGAGTCTTAATCACCCTAAAAGTAATTAATAAGAGCCCCGTGAGATTGTAATAAAAGCCCACTTAGTCACTTTTATCCTATAAAGAAGTGTGGCTAGTCACTTAGTCACTTGAGGACAAGACTGATTCAAAGAGGGCGAGCTTGATAGGACTTTATCAGGGTTGAGTCTTAATCACCCTAAAAGTAATTAATAAGAACCCCGTGAGATTGTAATAAAAGCCCACTTAGTCACTTTTATCTATAAAGAAGTGTGGCTAGGGTTTATTTTGGGGCCTTAGGGCTTCCTAGTTGCCAGCCCTCTTATTGGGATGGTCGCTAGGGTTTCTAGCAGAGGGGCATTGCTTGTGCAGCCATAGGCCACCGTCCCTTTTATTTAGGCATGACAGTTATAGGAGGGGCAAAAGAGAGAATTCACTTAGAAAGCACCCTACTAGGATTAGGGTTTTGAATCCTATATAAGCTTGTAGCCTCCACCTCTTTTCATTAAGTAAGATCAATCTATAATTCAGCCATATGGTTGACTACTAGGAGGGAGGAACCCCTATAGTGTTCCAAGGGTTAATCCCCCTCAAAGATCAAAACCTATAGAGCTCCTTTTGGGGTTTTATCAAAAACCTGTAAGATTGTAATAAAACCTCACCTAGTCACTTTTATCCTATAAAGAAGTGTGGCTAGAGTTTAGATAGGATCCTTAGGGCTTAGTGGCTGCCACCCTCCTTACTAGGCTGGTCGGCCAGGGTTTTCATCTGTTAGAGTTGGTTATAGAGCTAACTTGGTCGCCACCTATCCCCACTAAGGCAGGTCGGCTATAAGAGGGGTAAGGGGATAATTTTACTTAGACAGCACCCTCCATAGACTAGGATTTAGCACTCTATATAATCATGTAGCCGCCTCCTCTTTCTATCAAGCAAGAATAATCTTTTATTCAGTCTTATGCCGAGATCTAGGAGGGAGGAACCTCTATAATATTCCAAGGGTTGATCCCCCTCAAAGATCAAATTCTATAGAGCCTCATCTTGGGGTTCTATCAATATGTCACTTGTAAACCCCTTACGTGACATACTTGATGCCAACCCCTCACTTGGTCCAAACTATACGGATTGGCTCCGCAAGTTAAGAATTATTCACACAGTGGAGAAAATCGTGTATGTCCTTGATATGATTGTGCCCACGCCGGAAGAAGGGGCAAACGAGGATGAGATCACTTGTTATGTGAAGTATATAGATGATCCTACATTGACAAAATGCTACATGTTGGCCTCTATGATTCCTGAGTTAAAAAGGCAACATGAGAGCATAGATTTCAATTCTATCATTCTTCATCTCTACTAGCTATTTGAGGAATATGGAAGAACTCAAAGATATGAGATATCCAAGAGCCTCTTCCAAGCCAGATGATAGAAGGAATATCAATTCAGAACCACGTTCTGAAGATGACAGAGTGGATCGAGAAACTCACAGGTCTAGGAATAGTCCTAGATGTTAACTTATGTGTTAATCTTATATTTCGGTCTATGTTAGATTTCTTTTCTTACTTAATCATGAATTTTAATATGAGCAAGTTTGAGATGACTCTTCCTAAGCTCCTCAATATGTTAAGAGTGTCATAAAAAAGGAGAGACCAGTTCTCTATATTGGTAAGACAAAAAAGAAAAGAAGGCCAGTAAGACCTATAAAAGGGGCAAGGGCAAAGAAAGACTGGGTAAGACAAAAGTTGCTAAGAAAGACCCGATAAAGGACAAATGACAATGCTTCCACTATGACAAAGACGAGCACTGGAAGAAAATCTGTAAGGATTACCTTTTAGATAAGGTGAAACATAACTTGGAAGTGTTGAGTATATTCATGATTAGTCTCTACTTTTAAGATTTTCATGATAACATAATGGTATTGGATACTGGGAGTGCTTATCATATATATAATACATTGTAAATTCTAGCAAGACCTAGGAGATTGGCCAGATGCAAGATGGACCTTAAGATATGCAATGAAGCAAGATTTGCTACAATTATCGTTGTGGAAGTCACCCTACATCTACCTGGTGGAGCTATCATTACATTTGATGCATGTTATTTTATTCCCTCTATTATCAAAAATATTATTTTTATTTTTTGATAATTAGTGAATATAAATTAGTTTTTGAGAACAATAGTTGTACACTAATTCTAAATAATGAGATCATCATTAGAGGGACCTTGATAAATGACTTGTATGTGTTAGACACTTCTCCACACATCATGAATGTAAATACTTCTGAGAGAAAACGAGATGAGGTAAACAATTATAGTTATGGAGGTCACCCTACATTTGCTTGGTGGAGCTATCATTGTATTGGATGCATACTATTTTGTTTCCTCTATTGTCAAAAATATTATTTCTATCTCTTGTTTATCAATTAGTAGATATAAATTAGTTTTTGAGAGTAATAATTATTCATTAATTCTGGATGATGAGATCATCACTAGAGGGACCCTAATAAATGGCTTATATATGTTAGACATTTCTCCACACATCATGAATATAAATACATCCAAGATGAAATGAGATAAGGTAAACAATCCCTACCTATGATATTATAGGCTAGGACATATCTATGAGGGAAGGATTCAAAGGTTGTTGAAAAGATGGATATTTAGATCCATTCGACTATGAGTCGTATGCAACTTACAAACCTTACCTTTGTGAAAAGATGACCAACTCTCTTTTTAGAGAAAGAGTCACTGAGCTATTGGAACTCATACATAGTGATGCATATGGTCCAGTGTTGACTCAGGTTTTCGGTGGTTACTCATATTTCATTACATTCACTGAAAATTTCTCTAGGTATAAACATATGTACTTGATGAAGTATAAGTCTGAGACCCTTGAGAAATTCAGGGAATATAAGAATGAAGTAGAGAACCAAATTGGAAAGAGTATTAAGACTTATCGATCAGATCGAGGAGGAGAGTACTTAAGTATAGAGTTCACCCATTTCCTCATGGACCATGGGATTATATCCCATTGGACACCTCCTTATATACCTCAGCTCAGTGGTATATTAGAATAGAGTTCCATTAAAGTTGATAGTGTCTACACCATATAAGATATGAAAAGGAAGGAAGGCTGACCTGAAGATGGTTAAGATTTGGGGATATCCTACCCATGTTAAAAGACACAATCGTGATAAGTTAGAATCAAGGATAAAATGATGCAAGTTCGTAGGATACCCCAAGGAAACTTATGTGTACTATTTCTATCATGTTGAGGACTATAAGGTCTTTATTACCAAGAGGGCTATGTTTCTTAAGAAGAAATACATTCTTGGTGAAAATAGTGGGAGTGAGATAGAGTTGAGCGAGGTTTAAGAACCTAGCTCAAGCACCATTCTAGAGTCCGAGTTTGTTCAGGTGCATAACACAAAAGTTCTAACTTTACACAGGTCTAGTAGAGTATCTCACACTTTTGAAAGATATATAAGGCATATCAGTGGAAATGACTCTCAAGATGTTGATCCTCAGACCTACGTGAAGACTATTATGTGTATAGACTCTAGGAAGTGGCAAGAAGTCATGAATTTTAAGATATATTCCATATACTCTAATAAGGTTTGGAACCTTATGGATGCACCTAAGCGTATTATACCCATTAGTTGCAAATACATCTTCAAGAAAAAGATCAGAATAAATAAAAAGTTGGAGTCACATAAGGCAATGCTAGTGGCTAAAGGATATCATCAAAGATAATTAGTTGACTATGACAAAACTTTTTCACCCATAGCCATGCTTAAATCTATCAGAATTCTTTTAGCTATTGCAGTATACTATGACTATGAGATCTAGCTTATGGATTTAAAAACTGCATTCTTCAATAGCAACCTCAAGCAGGAGGTGTATATGATATAATTAAAGGGATTCGTATCCAAAGAGAGTCTAGATAAAGTATGCAGATTGCTCAGGTCCATCTATAGACTGAAGCAAGCCTCCCGACGTTGAAACATAAGATTTAATGAGGCAATTAGATCTTATGACTTGTTAAGAATGAAGATGAGTCTTGTGTATATAGGAAGGAAAGTGGGATCGCTATCACCTTCTTGGTGTTGCATGTGGGTGACATCCTAATCATTGGAAATAATGTAGGAATGCTTTCTATAGTAAAGGCTTGGCTATTCAGAAACTTCTCCATAAAGGACTTAGGGGAAGCATCCTATATTTTGGGGATTCAGATATATAGAGATAGATCTAAGAGGATGTTTGGTTTGTCCCAATCTAGGTACATAGACTCTGTTATCAAAAGGTTTGACATAAAGAATTCTAAGAGAGGTCTCACACTGATGAGACATGAAATATTACTTTCTATGAGTATATTGCCAAAGACACCTGAAGAAAGGGAAGACATGGATAAGATACCCTATGCCTTAGCGATAGAGTCTATTATGTATGTTATGTTATGTACCAGGCCTAATATAGTGCATGCTCTAAGTGTTATGAGCAAGTATTAGGTGAATCCAGGTTTGGAATATTGGAAGACAGTAAAGTGTATTTTAAATATTTGAGAAGGACTAAGCATCTTTTGTTGGTACACGGAGAAGTAGGCTCTAGGTTGAGCTACATGGACTCAAGTTTCTAGTCCAATATTGAAGTCAAACTCAAGGTATATTTTCACCCTAAATGGAGGAGCAGTAAATTAGAAGAGTTCCAAGCAAGATACTATTGTTGACTCAACCACAGAGGCAAATATTGTTGCAATAAAAGCAGTAAAGGAAGGGTGTGGATGAAGTTCATTAGAGATTTGGGAGTCGTATTGAGCAGTGTAGAGTCGATTCCTATATACTATGACATTAATGGGACAATAGCTCTAACAAGGGAACCTAGGTCTCATTTGGAGGTTGCAACTGATTAGAGTGCTCATAATGCTAAAAGATATAACAATAGAAAAAATTCTATCCGAAGATAGCATTATAGATCCACTGACAAAGCCGTTGGCTTAGATTATCTTTAAGCGCCACAGGGGTCTGATATAGATCAGACACATAGGTGATTGACTTTAGGTCAAGTGGGAGATTGCTGATTATAGGTGCACTGCAAGCCAATCACATGAGTGATGGCACGTGTGACATGCTACATAGTCTCTTTACATTATTATTATTATTATTTATTAGTATATTCTTATATTATATTATTTGTTAAGTATATATATTATGATGTCCTTGATTTTGTGTAATGAGAATCAGATGATGATGAGATTATGCTAATGAGAACGATTCATCTTCAAACACAAATCCTAAATAATCCCAGTCATAGGTTGCTCGAGAGAGACATCGAGACAACCGGATAGACCAGTGTGTTGTATACCTATCCATATGATGGAGATGGTTGGTCTTATAGCCACTTGTGTGGAGACATTATGGATATAGTACAAGTGCTCATGTTAGGACCCTTGTTAAGTTGGGTCCTAATCGATTGAATCAAGTCCTTATATTGGGATTTGTTGGCCAATATAGACCGAACATTAGGTTGGCTAGGAGGAGATTTGAGTCCATTGTAATAAATCAACCCAAATCCTAATAAGGTTAGGATTCGGCTGAACTGGAGTCGGGTGAAGAGTCGGAGTTGGATTTGAGTCAGAGTCAATTGAGTCATAATTGTAATAAACTCTAATTGGTCACCCACCTTGGTTGGGGAAGTCAGCTACGATTGAGTTCCTTCTAGAGTTATGGCTCTTCTAGTAGAGTTTTACTTAAAGTAGGAGTTGGAGTTAGAGTTTTATTTTTAGTGGGATTCTTATTAGGAGTCCTAGTAATAGGACTCCAACAGGATCGAGTCCATCGGTTTCCAATTAATTCAAGCTGAGTTATGTTGGTCTATTCAGTCAGAGTCAATTATGGGTCAAGTGAGCCCAATCGAGTAAGTTATAAGTTCGTTAGAATTGGTTAATATCTTTAGTTAGGGTGGAGTCAGTTATTATTTTCAGTTAGAGATTTTATTTGATTTCTACCAGTTAGTTAAGAGTCCAAGTTTAGTGGGACTGTGAGTCCAAGCCGAGTAAGCTCAATCAAGTTAGTTAGAATTGGTTATTATCTTTAGTTAGGGTGGAGTCGGTTATTATTTTTAGTTAGAGATTTTATTTGATTTCTATCAATTAGTTAAGAGTCCAAGTTTAGTGGGACTCTAAGTCTAAGCCTAAAGGGACTCTTAGCAAAGCCCTATAAATAATGGTGTAAACTTTTTTATCAAGGAAATGAAAAAGTATGAGTTTTAGCCAATAGACAAAACCCTAGGAGGATCAATTCCCTATAAAGATCAAGGAGGCAGATCCCCTCGAAGTGATCAAAGATACTCGATCCACTCGAAGTGATCATTTATCCCTCATTTTTTATCTCTATCCATGATATAATCATATGGGGTCATATTAATTGATATCAGAGTCACGTTCCTATGCACTTTCACTGTTGTCGTTCATCATCCACACCTCGTTGCCATCTTCCATATCTTCGCAGCAATAATTATCAAAAAAAAAAGAGAAAGAAAAGGAGAAAATAGAGAAGAAAAAGAAGAAGATTGAAGCCGACAACATCATCCTAACCAAAGGACTACCGTAGACCACCTCTCTTCCTCCCCACGCTATTGCCTTCCTCTCCTCCCTGCCACTGCCACTGACCAGCCCTCAGCAGCACACAACCAGCAGTTGCTAGACCCTTTCTGTTGTTTCCCATCCCATTTGCCGCCTGCAGCCCCAATTCTACCTTTGTTGCCTCAAAGAATGGCATCTGTCGTCTCTGCCATGCTACCTTCCTTCTCCTCAATCATAATCATAGTCGCACCCTCCTCTCCTGTCGCCCCCATTGCCTCTACCACACTACTCTTCCCCATCTCCCCTACCATAGCCCTCATTGCTGCCGCTGGTACCTTCTTCCTCTCCTAGTACTACCATTGCCTAGCCACCACTGCTTCCCTCTACCGCAGCCCACCCGCGCACAACCACCGACCATTGGTTGATGTCTTCTTCTTCCACCATTGTCACTATTGAATCTCGAATTTTGATTATGAAATCAATTGATGGATTATTGATCTAACAGGATTGTTAGAGTTGATTGATATAGGATTAATTACAATAGAAGGATTATTACAATCAGGATTGGCCAATGTTAAGTCCATGCATCAAGTCGGTGCGATTGGGAATTCACCGGGAGTGCATCAGAAGCTCATCGAGGGTTTTGGGAGTTTGCTAGGATGATGCAAGGGAGTTTGCTAAAAGAAGACCGAAACACGCCAGAAGATTGTCAGGGGTAGCCGAAAAGCTTGCCGGGAGTTGGGATGATCTTGTAATAGATATTTTGGTAATTATGATTGTACTTAATTAAGTCGTAATTAGTATCGTATAGGTCTAACTATGATAGGAACAATGGAGTTACAACCAGATGATAGGCCAAAGGAACTATGAAGTTCGCTAGGAGATTCACCAAACGAACCAGGAAGCTCATCAGGAATGTGAAGGGAGATTGCCAGGAAGAAGACCGGAGGACTTGCCGCAAGTATGCCGGAGGTTACCGAATTAGCGAAAGTTAGGTCGTAATTAAGCTTGTGGTCATTAAGAGTTGTAACCATTGAGTCATCATTAAAAAGTGAGTCCAATTTGATTTCGATTTGGAAGGAATCCAAATTAACTTAATAAGGCAACTAGATCTACTATTGGGTTTGGTTGAGCTTAGATTGAGCTCAATCAGTTGACCAAGGAGCTGGTCGCTGGTCAACTTTAAGTCAAAGTTGGAGTTCGAAAAGTGGAGGAAACTACTTTTGTAAAAATTTTGGTGGGTAAGCTGCCTGTGAGCGGTGGTTGGACCACCCGTACAATAGAATGCAGCGACGACCAGTGGTTGATGGCGGGTGAACCGCCCAAGTCAGTAGGTAAACTGCTCATACCTAGTTTTTCTAGGTATGTTTAATTTTTGGCTCCAATTTCTAAAGCCACTTGGGAACTATAAATACACCAAGTATTCTTGCATTCTAAGCATAACTGAGAAATACTTTAGGAAAATTAAATTTTGGTAAAAGAAATTATGAGTGATTTGTAAAGAAAAAGTAAAGGGAGGAGAGAAAGCTTAGAGATAGAAAGTTTATCTTAAGTCTCCCTTATAAGCAAGTGTAAGGGTTTAATCTTCACCTAAAGAAGATTGGTAGTGGAAGCCAAAGTGCCTCAAGAAGAAGGACTCGAAAGTGGACGTAGGCCATTGGCATTAAATCACTATAAAATTGTAAGTGTTTCATACTTGCATTGCTTGAATGTTATTGTATTGATGCTTCCAATTTAACTAAACTCTTGCAAAGCAAGACGATAAGTTCTTTTCCTCAAACGTGATTATCTTTTCGATTTTCTTAGCAACTTACTTTTAATTACTCAATTATTTTATTAAAAATGTAAAGCTTCAGATTTCCTATTCTATCTTATTCGAAAAGCTTTTGCTTTAAAAAGAAAAATTTAAGCTTGCACTAATTCACCCCCCCCTAGTGCCAATTGATCATAACAATTAGTATTAGAGCAAGGTTCTTACTCTTTGGATTAACACCCATTAGAGTAAATGACTTATTTTGCATAAATGAGGGACATTCTATCTCATATCCTCCTATGTTCAATGGGACGGATTACACGTATTGAAAGACAAGGATGCGTATTTTTCTTATTTCTTTGGATCTTGATCTATAGAATATAGTTGAGAATGAATTTAAAAAATCTTTCAAATTAATGAATGAGCTAAATGATTTAGAAAGGAAGAATTTTTCTCTAAATACAAAGGCTATGAATGCCTTGTTTTGTGCACTTGATAAAAATAAGTTTAATCATGTTTTCGCTTGTGATTCAGTTTTCGATATTTGACATACTTTGAAAATCACACATGAAAGCACAATTAATATAAATAAATTAATTAATAAAATATATTACAAAAATGAACTTGAAGAACACCTTCCAAAGATTAGGAAGGATTGTGAACTAAGAATGACATATGACTCATCGAGTGAAATCTCGAGTGATGAGAACATTGGACATGAACTTTTAATGAATGAACCAAAAAAAATAATGAACTTGAGCCTTATAAAAATTATGGATACAACCTCTTGCTATGAACGCAAGAAGCCGAGGAGCTTCAAAGATCAAATGCTCAACCTAGAAGTGGAGAACATTGCTTTAATGGTGATCGAAGATGAGGTTAGTGAGTCTTTAAATATTTTATTTTTAAAATGATTAAATATGTTTGATGATTTGTTCAATGAGTTTAGAAAACTTAGTAAGTCTTTTAAGTCACTTCAAGTTGATCATGATTTGATAGTTAAAAGACTTGATGAAATGCATGACTCCTTAGCATCACATAAACTATGTTTAAAATGTGATATGCTAGATAACGTTAAAGAAGAGAATTGCATGCTTAAAACAATACGAAGAGATTCGAGATAGGAAATAAATCCCTAAATATGATCCTTGCCAATAAGGGTTATATTAATAATAGAAATGACATAGGCTTTGTTGGAAATATTCAACAAAAACCAACCATATTTATAAAAGGATCTACATTGAATATGCCACCAAGAGTTAAGTGTGTTGAATCTCGGATTTTGATGATGAGATCAATTGATGTGTGTTGATCTAACATATATATTAGAAGAAATATTGCAGGTCTAACTATGGCAGGATCAATGAAGCTGCAACCAGATGATGGGCCAAGATACAACCTAGGCATCGGGCCAAGTTCGGACGATGCGGTGGGATCTCGTCGGAAGTTCGCTAGGGGATTCGCCGAAGGAATCAGGAAGCTCGCTGAGGACACGAAGGGAGATCGCCGGGAAGAAGACTAGAGGACTTGCCGTAAGATTATCGGAGGTTGTAGGAGTATGCGAGAGTTATGTCTTAATTAGGCTTAATTAGTTATTAGGTATTGTAATCATTGAGTCATAGTTAAAAGTTAGAGTCTAATTGAGTTGGATTTGGAAGGAATCCAAATCAACTCAATGAGGCAACCAGATCCACTACTAGGTTTGGTTGAGCTCAGGTTGACCAAAGAGTTGGTCAACGTAAAAGTCAAGTCAAAATTCGAAAAGTGGAGGGAACCACTTTTGCAAAAATTTTGATGGGTAAACTGCTAGTGAGCGATGGTTGGACTGCCCGCACCATAGAATCTGGGTGGTGGCCAATAGGTGTTAGCGGGTAAACCACCCAGATGGCGGTTGGACCACCGATACCACAAATTACGGGTGGCGGCCAACGGTTGATGGCGGGTAAATTGCCCAGAACGACGAGTAAATCGCCCGTACCCGATTTTTTCGGGTATGTTTGATTTTTAGCTCTAAAAATCTGAAGCCACTTGGGGCCTATAAATACTAAGTATTCTTATATTCATAAACAACTCTTTTGGGCAATTAAATTCTGTGAAAAAGAAAGTGTGTGTGATTTGTAAGAAAAAGAAAAGAGAAGGGAGAGAGCTTAGAGATACTGGTGTGCCTTAAGATAGTAACTTCTTTAGTCTCCTTGTAAGCAAGTGTAATGGTTTGATCTTCACCTAAAGAAGATTGGTAGTAGATGCCGGTGTGCCTCATGAAGGAGGACTCGAAAGTGGACATAGGCCGTTGGTGCCGAACCACTATAAAATTGTAAGTGTTTCATACTTATATTGCTTGAATGTTATTGAATTGATGCTTCCAACTTAACTAAACTCCTTAAAAGTAAGACGATAAGTTCTTTTCCTCAAATGTGATTATCTTTCTGGCTTCTTACTTTTAATCATTCACTTGTTTTATTAAAAATAAAAAGCATCAGATTTACTATTCTATTTTATTCGTAAAGCTTTTGCTTTTGAAAAAAAAATCTTAGCTTGCACTAATTCACACCCCCCCCCCCTCTTAGTGCCAATTGATCATAACAATTGGTATCAGAGTAAGGTTATTACTTTTTGGATTAACACCCATTTAAGTAAATGACTTATTTTGGTATAAATGAGGGATATTCTATTTCACATCCACCCATGTTTAATGGATGAATTATACATGTTGGAAAACATGAATACGTATTTTCCTTATCTCTTTGACTTTGGTTTATGGAACATATTTGAGAACGGATTTAAAAATTCTTCCTAACCAATGAATGAGTTAAATAATTTGGAAAGGAAGAATTTTTCTCTAAATATAAAGGCTATGAATGCCTTATTTTGTGCACTTGATAAAAATGAGTTTAATCGTGTTTCTATTTATGAATTAGCTTTCGATATTTGGCACACACTAGAAATCACACACGATGGGACTAGTAGAGTAAAAGAATCAAATATAAATATTCTAGTTCATAACTTTGAGTTGTTTCGAATGAAACCAAGCAAGTCTATTGGAGATATGTAAACCCGTTTCACAGATGTCGTCAATGGATTTAAAGCACTTGGAAAATATTTTTAGAATTTTGAACTTGTGAGTAAGATTTTATGATCTTTGCCTAAAAATTGGGATTCTAAAGTAATCGCTATTCAAGACGCTAAAGATTTGAATAACCTACCTCTTGAAGAATTGATGGGCTCCCTTATGACTTATAAACTAAACTGTAAAGCTCATGATGAGCTTAATGAACCCCTTCCAAAGAACAAGAAGGATATAACACTTCGAACAATGAATGACTCCTCGAGTGAAACATCGAGTGATAAAGATCATGACATTGCACTTCTATCAAGAAAATTTAAAAAAATTATAAGAGGAACAAAAACTATAAAAACAAAAAAGAACCAAAGAAAGACAATATTATTTGCTATGAATGCAAAAAATTAGGACACTTCAAAATTGAATGTCCTCAACTGAAGAAGAAACTAGCGCTAAGAAAGAAGGCACTCTCCGCCACTTAGTATGATTTAAGTTCCTCTGAGGATGAAGACCAATCCAAAGAAGAGGTGGCTAACTATGCTTTAATGACATTTGAAGATGAGGTTAGTGAGTCTTTAGATTTTTTATTTTTAGAATTATCAAGCATATTTAATGATTTCTTTAATGAGTTTAGAAAACTTAGCAAGTCCTTTAAATTACTTTAAAAGTTGATCATGATTTGATAGTTAAAAGACTTGATGAAATTCTTGACTCTTTAGCTTCACCTAAATCATGTACACAATGTGATATGCTAGATAATGTTAAAGTAGAGAATTGTATGCTTAAAGCTACATTAGAGAAATTTGAGATAGGAAATAAATCCCTAAATATGATCCTTGCCAATAAGGGTCATAACAATAATAGACATGACATAGGTTATGTTGGAAATATTCAACAAAAGCTAATCATATTTGTAAAAGGACCTACATTGAATGTGCCACCAAGAGTTAAGTGTAATTTTTATGGCAAATTAGGACATAAGTAAAACGAATGCCCTTTTAGAAAATGTACACCATATCATCTTATATGGGTTCCAAAGAAAACTCTATACAATGGAAATTAGTTAGAAAAGAAAAATAAAAATCTTTATGAAGGACCCAATATAAAATGGGTACCTAAACCGGAAATATCTTTCTTTTAGGTTTGTCTCCAAACTAAAGCTAGGAGCACCCAGTGGTATCTTGATAGTGGATGCTCAAGGCATATGACCGGAGATCCATCTCACTTTTCCAAGGTCTCTAGCTTAAGTGAAGGAGTTATCACATTTGGAAATAATAACAAAGGTAAAATCATTGGAAAAGGAACAATAGGTAACATATCAAATTTTTCTATTGAAGATGTGTTGTTAGTTGATGGCTTGAAACATAATTTACTTAGCATTAGTCAATTATGTGATAAAGGGTATGTGATTAAATTTCAACCTAATGCTTGCATAATTAAGTTGCCACACAAAAATAAATCTTTAATTGCTTTAAGAAACAACAATATACACTATAGATACTGAGAAATTTTGTAATGAAACTTATTTTTTGGCTTTGAATGATGATGCTTGGATTTGACATAAAAGACTAGGTTATGCTAGTATGAAACTCTTAAATAAAATCTCTACTAAGGAACTAGTGAGAGGTTTACCTAATCTTAAGTTTATTAAAGATAAAGTATGTGACACTTGTCCATTAGGAATATAAGTTAAGAGTAGCTTTAAGTTAAAAAATCAGATTAGCACCTCTAGACCACTCCAATTGATTTATATAGATCTATTTGGACCAATTGACATTACAAGTTTAGGAGGTAGCAAATATCCATTTGTTTTAGTAAATGACTTTAGTAGATACACTTTGACCTATTTCCTAGCACAAAAAAGTGATACATTTAAATATTTTAAAAAGTTTTATAAAATTTATTCAAAATAAAAAAGAATACATAATATCTTCAATACAAAGTGATCATGGTGGAGAATTTCAAAATAAATATTTTTAAAACTTTTGTGATTCAAATAGGTATATCCATAATTTTTTTACTCCATGAAATCCACAACAAAATGGAGTTGTAGAAAGAAAAAATATGAGTTTACAAGAAATCCCTAGAACAATGTTGAATGAACATAGATTACCCAAATATTTTTGGGCCGAAACCGTTAATACAACATGCTATGTTTTAAATAGAGTCTTGTAAGACCATTAATCACTAAAACTCCTTATGAATTATGAGTAAAAAGACCAATATTTTCTATTTTAAAATATTTGGATGCAAATGTTTTATTTTGAATGAAAATGATGCTTTAGGTAAATTTGATGCAAAATCTAATGAAGGCATTTTTCTTGGTTACTCTTCTATTTCAAAAGCTTATCGTTCTTTAATAAAAGAATATTAGTAATAAAAGAATCCAGTCATGTTGTCTTTAATGAGTTTTTCAAATTTAAAAAGATTGATTTTGATGATGATATTGTGAATTTAAATGATAACACTCTTAAAAGCAACTTGGATGTATCTACCTCCAATGTCTTACCCAAGGAATGAAAGTATGTGAATGATCATCCTAAGGAGCTTATAATAGGAGAAACATTAAAAGGAATTCAAACTCGATCTTACTTTAAAGATTTTTGTGCAAATACCGTCGAGCCAAAATGCATTGATAAAGCCCTAAGAGATGATTTAGGCTAATGTAATGTATGAAGAGCTTAATCAATTTAAGAGAAATGAGGTATGGAAGCTTGTTCCTAGACTTAATAACCATTTAGTAATTGATACTAAATAGGTATTTAGAAACTAGCAAAATGAAAATAGTATCGTGGTTATAAATAAGACTAGATTAGTGGCTAAATGTTTCAACCAAAAAGAAGGAATCAATTATGATAAAACCTTCACTCACGTGGCTAGACTTGAAGCCATAAGGATGCTCCTTGCCTTTGCTTCCATAAAAATTTTTAAGCTATTTCAAATGGATGTTAAAAGTATTTTTCTAAATGGTTTTATTTCCGAAGAAGTATATCTTGAACAACCCCCTGGTTTTAAAAATAATCTTTTTCCTAATCATATTTTAAAACTTACAAAAGCTCTTTATGGATTGAAACAAGCCCCTCGGGCTTTGTATGAAAGACTTAGTTCTCTTCTCATTTCAAATAATTTTTCTAAAGGCAAGGTTGATACCACATTGTTTTTTAAGTATTTTGAAAATGATCTTCTTGTTATTCAAATTTATGTTGATGATATCATTTTTGAATCTACAAATTAATATTTATGTGAGTCATTTGCTAAAGAAATGAGCTAAGAGTTTGAAATGAGTCTAATGGGTAAGTTAACATTCTTCCTAGGATTACAAATAAAATAACTAGATGATGATATTTTTATTTGTCAATCTAAATATACCCCAAACTTGATAAAAAGATTTCGGATGAAAAATGCTAAGGATTAAACACTCCTATGAGCACCACTACTAAGTTGGACTTAGATAATGAAGGTGAAAACTTTGATCAAAAAGCTTATAGAGGTATGATAGGAAGTTTGCTATACTTAACTACAACTAGACCTGATATAATGTTTAGTATTAGATTGTGTGCAAGATATCAATCTAACCCAAAACTTTCTCATTTAAAAGCGGTTAAGCAAATCTTTAGATACTTAAAAGGGATATCTAAATTAGGTTTATGGTATCCAAAATAAAAAACTTTGATTTGATTGCTTATTTTGATGCTGATTTTAGTGGATATAGAATAGATAGAAAAAGTACTACTGGAACATGTCAATTTTTGGGGCATGCACTTGTTTTGTGGACTTCCAAGAAACAAAATTAAATAGCTTTATCTACTGTGGAAGCATAATACATTGCAGTTAGTGCATGTTGTGCCCAAGTCATTTGGATGAAAAATACACTAGAAGACTATGGAATAAAATTAAAAAATATTTCTATAAAATATGATAATACAAGTGCTATTTGTCTAACCAAAAATCTTATTCAACACTCAAGAATGAAACATATTGATATTAGACATCATTTTATAAGGGATTATGTAAATTGCCAAGATATCTCATTGGAATTTATTAACACTAAGCATTAATTAGCAGATATCTTTACAAAACTCTTAAATGAAGAGCAATATGATTTTCTAAGAAGGGAACTTGGAATGCTAAATCATGATAATTTATAAATTCATGAAATTAATCTATTTATCTTTGTAATTAATTCAAGTGATGTTTACTTACAAAAAGAATTACATGATGTTTTAAATACATGAGTAGCTCTTTTCTTTATATATCTCTTGGATTTTTGAATCTTCTAAAAAATTTTATTTTACATTGAGAGCTACATTTGACGATATTTTAAGACTCTTCCTCTATTCTTTTTCCTTTTTGATTTACAAGAGAAAGAAAATTCGTTTGTTGTATTTTTCAAAGGGGATAATAAAAACTCATTTCCTAAAAAGTTTAACCCCACCCTTTACCTTTTTTGGTTAATGACAAAGGGGGAGAAAGGTATGGTTGATGACTAGAGTTTAATTTTTAAATGTATTAAATTTATTGAGAAATGTATGGTTGATGACTAGAGTTTAATTTTTAAATATATTAAATTTATTGAGAAAGGAATGGTTGATGACTAGAGTTTAATTTTTAAATGTGTTAAATTTATTGAGAAATGTATGATTGATGACTAGAGATTAATTTTCAAATATATTAAATTTATTGAGAAATGTATGCTTAATGACTTGAAAATTTTCTATGACTTGAAATTTTCTATGCTCTATGAGTTGAAAATTTTCTATGCTCAATGACTTAAAAATCTTCTATTTTCTATGACTTAAAATTTTCTATGCTCTATGACTTGAAAAATTTCTATGCTCAATGACTTAAAAATCTTTTATACTCTATGATTTAAAATTTTTTTATGCTTAATGATTTGAAGAAATTTTTTTAAATATTTTCAACTTCATGACAATCCTTGAAAATTCTTGATAAGTTAAAAGGTTTAAAAGACAATCTTCATTGTACTTGAAATGTTAAATGCTTGAAATACTTATTGCTTTGATTTACTTGAATTCAAGAGGATGTGACTCTCTTGAATTTAAGTCTTCTATATGATGGCATAAATTTAGGGGGAGTTAGAATTAACTCCTATCATCAATTAATTGCCATCATAAAAAATGGCGAGATTATTGAATTTCAGATTTTGATGATGGGATCAATTGATATGTGTTGATCTAACATATGTGTTAGAAGAAATATTGCAGGTCTAACTATGACAGGATTAATGAAACTACAACCAGATGATGGGCTAAGATACAGCCTAGGCATCGGGCCGAGTTCGGACGATGCCGTGGGATCTCGTTGGAAGTTCGCTAGGGGATTCGCTGAAGGAATCAGGAAGCTCATTGAGGACGCAAAGGGAGATCGCTGAGGACACGAAGGGAGATCGCTAGGAAGAAGACCGGAGGACTTGCTGCAAGATTATTAGAGATTGCCGGAGTATATGAGAGTTAGGTCTTAATTAAGCTTAATTGGTCATTAAGTGTTGTAATCATTGAGTCGTAGTTAGAAGTTTGAGTCATAATTAAGTTGGATATAGAAGGAATCGAAATCAACTCTATGAGACAACTAGATCCACTACTGGGTTTGGTTGAGCTCAGGCTGAGCTCAATCAATTGACCAAAGAGTTCGTCAATGTAAAAGTCAAGCCGAAATTCGAAAAGTGGAGGGAACCACTTTTACAAAAATTTCGATGGGTAAACCATCGGTGAGCGACGGTTGGACTACCTGTACCACAGAATCCTAGTGGTGGCCAGTAGGTGTCGACGGGTAAACTGCCCTGATGGTAATTGGACTGCCCGTACCATATATTACGGGCGGCGACCAACGATTGATGACGGTTAAATTGCCGAGAACGACGGATAAACCATTTGTACCCGATTATTCTGGGTATGTTTGATTTTTGGCTCAAAAAATCTGAAGCCACTTGGGGTCTATAAATACTCAAGTATTCTTACATTCACAAACAACTCTTTTGGGCAATTAAATTCTGTGAAAAAGAAAGCATGTGTAATTTGTAAGAAAAGGAAAAGTAAAGGGAGAGAGCTTAGAGATAGAAACTTCTTAAGTCTTCCTTGTAAGCAAGTATAAGGGTTTGATCTTCACACAAAGAAGATTAGTAGTGGATGCTGGTGTGCCTTAAGAAGGAGGACTCAAAAGTGGACGTAGGCTGTTGGTGCCGGACCACTGTAAAATTATAAGTGTTTCATACTTGCATTGCTTGAATGTTGTTGAATTGATGCTTCCAACTTAACTAAACTCCTTGAAAGTAAGACGATAAGTTCTTTTCCTTAAACATGATTATATTTTCGGCTTCTTACTTTTAATCACTCACTTATTTTATTAAAAATAAAAAGCTTCGGATTTCCAATTTTATCTTATTCTTAAAGCTTTTGCTTTAGAAAGAAAAATCTTAGCTTGCACTAATTCACCCCCCCCTCTTAGTGCCAATTGATTGTAACAAAGTATAAATTTTGTGACAAATTAGGACATAAGGCAAACAAATACCTTTTCAGAAAATGTAGTCTGTACCAACTTGCTTGGGTTACAAAGAAAACTTTACACAATGAAAGCTAAGTAGAAAAGAAAGATAAAGTTCTTTATGAAGGACCCAATATAAAATGGGTGCCTAAATCAAATATATCTTTCTTGTAGGTTTGTGTCAAAATTAAAGCTAGGAGCCTCGAATAATATTTTAGAGGTCAAGATATATAACTTGAGATCTAACATTATTTCAAGCTCACTAGCCTAAATATTAACAAGATTAATAATAAAAATAAATTTTTATTATGGTTAATCTTGATGATAGATGGCCATTGCATACTATAATTAGAAAAAGAAATGTTAGTTATCTTGAATAAAAATCATATGTATGAAATGAGATTTTGAAGATAATTGAAAATAATTGATTTGGATGTAAAGACTATTATTAAATGCTTCAAATATTAACTAAGTTTGTGGAATGATTGTTATATTGATTGAAATGCCATGATGATTGAATGCTTATGTTGAATGTTAGAATATAGAAAATATATATGCTTCACTTTTAAGTAGTTTTAAAATGAGTTTGTCAACTTCTTGCATTATGTGTAAAGAGTTATACTCATTTAAATATTAAAATTAAGAAAGGTTAAATTTATGCTTTATGTCTTATAGTAATAACGTATTGAAATGAAATTTGGTTTTTAGTCTTAAATGAAAAATTATTCTAAAACAAAATCACATGAAACAATCTAAAGGAGGATAATTAATCTTAAAAATATTTCTATCATATAAATCCTTCAATAAGAGATAAAATGATACTATTATTGTTGAATCTCTTTAACTATAAAGATGAATTAGAAAAACATTTAGCTATTTTCTTTTGGAAAACAATCTATGATGACTTTATTGAAAATTTTTAAAAATCGATTTTTGATGATGATTTTGGATATGTTTTCAAATGATTTTATTTTAAAGAATGGATATGTTTGAATCTATCCAACTTCATTTATATTTTACTTTTGATTATTTGATAACTTAAATCATGATCTTGAAATCTTGAAAATTATAATTTGAGATCTATTTATTCACTAAGATTTTTATCTTTTATTAAAGAAAAGCTTTCATCCTAATCATGATCTTGACTTATCAATATTTATAAATTCATATTTCTATCAGAATCAAGATCCTTCTTACTTGATCTTCAAGATTTCAAAAGCCTTGAAATTTCATCTATGAAGAAATATGTCAAAATAAATAATGTTCTTGGTATTTATGATTTGATAATAATAATCTTTATGACATGATTACTTATGACTTTTTTTAGTATAACTTATCACCAAAACTAGTATTTCTTAAATTTGTGATAGGTTGAAAATTAAAAGAAACTTACATATCATAAATATTCTCTTAATTTCTTGACTTGACTTATATGTTAAGGGAATCACGTTATTGATCTTTATAATTTTTTAATTAAAAGGAGATTTATGATCTTAACAATAACAGTTAAAAATTTTATCAAGATTATTTTTCTTTTTTTATTAAAAAGATTTATCTTGGATGAATTGAGATTATCCCCTGAGACTCATTCTCATTATTTAAAAAAAAGGAAAAGAAACTTATTAAATGAAATAATGTCTTTTGATATTTAAAAATTTGATTTTATCTTTAATGACATGATCTTCTACTTTTTGGAGTAATTTGAATATGGATGTTAAGAAGAAATTATACAATCATATTTTTTTTTAAAATTAACAAAGGGAGAGATAAAATTATAAATACGTCTAGAAGCAAATTGGATATAATAACATTGAATGAAAATCAATTTGCATAGAAGTAAATGTAGGATAGTAAATTTTCTAAATACATGCGAAATGCGAGCTTGATTTACTATTTCCTTTGGATTTCTTAGACTTTATAAATTGGACTTCTTATCAAAATTTGTATGCTAAATCAATAATTTGTTACCTTGCCTGAAATTTGCATAAGACAAATTAAAATACATGAGTAGCTCTTGATTTTTTAAATTCAGTATAAAATTGATAACTTTAAAATTGAGTATTTTTGTGATATATTATTTGTCATTTCTCTACTTTGATTCTACCTTCTTGCTCACACATGTAGAGAAAGAAGATCACTAGTATTTCAAAAGACCAATAAGTCTATTAATTTTATTTTGAATCTATTAAAAATGATTTTGATGATTTTGATTATTTAAAATTAAATGAGTTCTTTACCTATATCCTGATTTTGATTCCTCATAATTATAACTTAAAATCTTTAATAAATTAAATCTCTTATGTCTTCTCGTATTATTTAAAATGAGATTTTTTCATAAATCATGATCTTGACAACGTGAGAATTATTATGCATGAATCAAGATATTTTATGATTTGTTTCTTGATATTCATAATTTGTTTTCACAAATTAAATATCCCACCACCATATTAATTATTCTTGATATATTTCATGTGATGATTAGTATATTTCTTAATATATTTATTGAAAACTGAAGTAATGAGAAAAGTTTTGCACTATTGCAACCATCCCCTCTTTTTGACAATGACAAAGGGGGAGCAAAACTAGTTAGCTTGTAAAATTGCAAGCTTGAACAATGTAAAGGAAGTAAAAATTTGCTAGCTTGCACTTCCCAAAAGAGAAGAAAGAATTTACTAGCTTTATTTGCTATGTTTTCTTAAAATTTACCTGAGAGAGATTTGTTGAGCTCATATTCAAAATATTCTTTTAAATTTTTTGTATCTACAAGATTAAGGTTGAAAATTAAGAATGCTAAATTATGAAAATATAAAAATTACATGAAGATGTGCTACATTTAAAATTTACAAGAGATAATTTTTGGTATCAAGAGATGACTTTTGCTGCATTTGAAATACATAAGTAGTCTTTAAATCTCTTAGACTTTTGAGCTTATCTTAATATTACTTATAAATTTAATAAGAGATCTTCTCATGATTAAATAATTCAACAACACCTCCCTTGTTTCTCTCCTTATTAATTATAAAGGGAAAGAAAATTTTATAATGCATACACTAAGGGGGTGTAATGTCATTATGTATTTTGAAAGTATTAGTTATACATTTCACCTTTTTGTTGATGACAAAGGGGGAGAAATATATATATTGATGACACATGACATCGAAAAATATTCATTGATAACACTTAATGATATAACTTGGATATTTTACAATTCATGATTTGATGACTTGATGTAAATTTATGTTTAAATTTGCATAGAATGTTGATTGCTTGAATTTAAGAGTGTGTGCTTCTCTTAAATTTAAGTGATATAGATTTAGAGGGAGTTAGGATTAACTCCTGTCATCAATTGATTGTCATCATCAAAAAGGGAGAGATTGTTGAATCTCAAATTTTGATGTAGGATTAATTACGATAGAAGGATTATTACAATCAGGATTGGCCAAGGTCAAGTCCATGCATTGAGTCGATACGATTGGAAATTCGCCAGGTGTACGTCAGAAGCTCACCGAGGGTATTGGGATTTTGCCAGAATGATGCAAGGGAGTTCGCCAAAAGAAGACCGAGACTCACCGGAAGATTATCGGGGGGTAGCTGAAAAACACATCAGGAGTTGGGATGATCTTGTAATGGATATTTTGGTAATTATGATTGTAGTTAATTAAGTCATAATTAGCATCAAACAGGTCTAACTATGACAGGAACAATGGAGTTATAACCAGATGATGGGCCAGGTTCGGATGATGCAATGGGATCTCGCTGGAAGTTCGCTAGGAGATTTGTTGAAGGAATCGGGAAGCTCGCCAGGAATGTGAAGGGAGATTACCGGGAAGAAGACCAGACGACTTGCTGCAAGTATGCCGGAGGTTACCAGATTGGTGGAAGTTAGGTTGTAATTAAGCTTGTGGTCATTAAGAGTAATAATCATTGAGTCATAGTTAAAAAGTGAGTCCAATTTGAGTTGGATTTGGAAAGAATTTAAATCAATTTAATAAGGAAATTAGATCCACTACTGGGTTTGGTTGAGCTTAGGTTGAGCTCAATCAGTTGACCAAGGAGCTGGTCAACATTAAGTTAAAGCCGGAGTTAGAAAAGTGGAGGGAACCACTTTTGTGAAAATTTCGACGGGTAAACTACCGGTGAGCGACAGTTGGACCACTCGTACCATATAATCCAGATCGCCGCCAGTAACTTAGGACAACCACCCAGGTTATCATGGGCTTAGCTAATTTTGCCTAAGTTATGCGGCACCCATGTGTGTCCGTCCGCAAAGGTCAGCCTTCCCTGAGATCTCCTAGGTCCCTTAGACTTACAAAAGAGAAAACGGGCCAGAAAAAGTAATTTCAACGGGATCCACAAGCAACTGCTCAAGCAAACACTTTATAAAGCTATATACAAATTACACCCATGGATATTATAAACTCAGAGAGGTTGCATACAAAAGATAATGATCCATTACATACCGAAGTTCCCACAGGTGCTTACAAGACATACTCATATTTACAAGCTAAAATCGACTATAAATCAAACTAAACTAGGGCTGCTTAGCCTATTGCAAGCTCGTTACTTGCTGTACAAGGTATGTACACAAACCAAAGGACACAGACAAACATTAGCATTTTATCGAATACCTTATTTACATTGTTGTCCGTGACATTCTCCCTCACTTATTCATTCAACGTCCTCGTCGAAGCCACTGTAGATGCTGCATCTCCTAACATTCTACTGAATCTTCAATCTTCTACTTTGGTTGCAACATGCCCCTTTGACTCCCAGCTGCTCTCCACCATTGTTGTTGAGTAGTCGAACTCTGATCCGTCATGCTACTTCAACTCACCAATGACTGAATCTACTATAGGATTGGCTGAGTTGTACTGATCCTTGTTAGTTCTCGCAGATCCTTGTGATGAAGAAAAAGACCTACCTTATTATGTGCTAGTGTCGTAGTATACTCATGTTGCTTGAACAGGGTGGATGCTTGTTGGAACTTTGACGAGCATCGCCTCGCAGACTTTAAGGTTTTTGAGGTCCTTCCTCTACAATGTTTGTCAATTGTTCCTTCCTCCATGTTTAGTTGTCACTTCCAACTAGGTTCGCATCACTCCTATTTTTGATTGGCATTCAATTAGAAAATAAAATGGACAATCTACTCTCAGTAGTATTGATCACCAATGATGAGGATTTGACAACTATTGTCTTCTATAAGCTTTCTTTGAATGGTCACTAAACTTATACAGAGCTCCTCTGCTGGATAGGTAAGAGAACTGGGATACTTAACTTCACCTATTCTCTTAGTAGTTGAGAAGGCAAGGTTACTTGGCTTCACTCATCTCTTTGACTTAAGAGAATTGGGGTACTCAGTTTCACCCATTCTCTTGAGTTAAGAAGACAAAGGTTATTCGATTTTGCCTGCCTCCTCCAGTTTGTACTTCATGCATTGAGCTTGTTACTAACATTTGTCCACTCTTTGCTCGTATTTCTAAAGCACTTGAAGTATTTGCACTCCTTGCGTGGAGTTAGCTACTGTGATTCGCCTTCCCACTACTATTCAACTTCTAGAATGCAAGAAGTTTTACTCAAAAAGAGCAAAAAATTTACCCCAACTTGGAGTCTCCTAAGTTGGAGTAAGTCTTTGATAGTTCTGGTCACCTCTGGGATTGTACCGTCTTCTTTATCACCTTTGTCGCCTACTCCTCTGAGTAGAAAGGCACGGTACCGTATACTGCCTACTTTGTTCATTGGTCAAGCACTCCTGCATCAACCCGAAGTCTCTCATTTTCTGCTATCTTGATGAGAAGTTCATTGATACCGGTCTTATGAAGTTCCTTAGCCTCTGTCCTTTTGCCCTGTCTTGGTACTTGGAGTTTGCCTTTGCATTCTCCACCTCTTCGGCCCCTTTTATAACCAATGCTCTCCCTCCATGAGAGCATGGGATCGATGACTCCATGGAAATCTTGCCTTTGCATTCCCATGGTGCTGCCAAGCCTATAGCCCTACTATCCATTACCGTGCATCTTCATCCCTTCGTTCATGATCAGTAGATCCGCCTCTGTGGCACTGTGGTGCTACTCTGAGTCCACCTCCTTTCTAACTGATGATTTGCTTTTGGGTAGTTGAGCTCCACTGGACTCGTCGTCGCTTTCTCACCCCTTTCGACCACCTGCTTCAACACCACTGTGTCCTCCTAGCAGTTCTCCTTAGTCGATAGAAAGACAGACTACAACTCTCATGCATGGCCTCCACCATCTTGTTGTAGGGCTCATGCTGATTCTATTATCCTTAGCTTCCTTGGTAGCAATGTTTGCTTACTAAGCCTTGTCCTCTGACTTGTCGGGCTCCCTTAAGTGAATGTGAGCACTGAAGCAGTCTAATTCTCCAACCGCTCCGATCGTACCTTTATATAATCAAGTCCCCCTCCATGGGACTCACTAGTACTTATAATCTGACTTCTCCCTTGGTGATACACATCCCCCATATGCTGATGACCAAGGCTTTCATCTGATGTAAGCTTCAATGCGCACACAAGGAAGACCCGCCTCTGTGGTACCATGGCATTCACCCCCTGAATCCACAACCCTTCTTGTCGTTGCATTGTTCACTAAAGTGGAGCTCCTAGTAGCTCCTAATCATTCACATGACCACGTCCCCCTCCATGGGATGCACTGATACTTGCACTTGGACTTCTTCCTCGATGGTATACAACCCTCATATGCTGATGACCAAAGCTTTCATCCAATACAATCTCCGATGCATATACGAAGACCTGCCTCTGCGGTACCACAACATTCACTCCTTGAATCTATAACCCTTCTTGTTGTGTCATATACCAAAGTGGAGCTCCCAATAACTCCTAATCATACCTCCGCATGATCCTATCCCTCACGGGACACGACCGTATATGTTGTATTGCCACGAACTATTCCATCACAATCCGGTGCACCATGTCACCTCCTGGTGACATTTCCATTATATATAGATTCTCGTGTGATGAACTAGGACTACGGCTTCTCCATATATGGCCTCTGCCAACACCTTGTAGGGCCTCCCCCATCTCCGATTTTTGGTTCACTCCCTTAGCAGTTCACCTTCGCCCACCCACTCTTGGGTCACACCCGGACGAAGCATAGCTCTAGGACAGTCCGTCGCCTAGTAGCTCATGAAGTCCCCCTTACTTTGCTAGAATTGGTGCACCATTGTCTAGATCCTGGGCCTCTACCCCTACCAACACAATCTCTACTATGCACCACTTGTTCCTAACAACTCGAATGGCAATTCTATGATATATTCTTTAAGAGTACATGCCTCTACATCCTCTTGCCCCATGCTAAGGTTTTCCAAACCCAACTTTGCCTCTGCAAGTTGAATCACCTTAGTTAGTCTGTCAAATGCATCTTTGAGGTAATGTGTATGTGCCTCGAAGCCCCCTTCGTCTTTGGTACCATGCAAGATAAGTCCGCCCCATCAGAATGAAGAACCTATGGAATGGCATGATCTCACTCTTACCTTTACAAGAGTTCATGCCCTTGACCTCTGTCCAAGGAAAGCTTCATACCTCCGTTATATATTCCATCTTTTATGTCAAACCTCTTCATGCGGTTTGGATACTTCACTAAGTTCCACTCAAGTCACTCCGCTCCTTGATTTGCATTGAATTGATAGTGGCCCTCGTGTCCACCATTCTACGGGACAATCCTTCATTGAGTTCGATTTCCATATCGACTCGAAGTGTGCCTTTATAAGATGTTGCCTTGGATTGCTCCCCCACTTAATCTCATAATACATCCACCAATGCATTACCTCATTCGAGATCATGCGATGACTCTTCGTCACTCACTCGGTTCGTTGAGCTTTGTGGAGATATTATCTTGAGAAACTCTTCCTTAATATGTGTGATCTGTTGCACATGATTCTCCCTTTGGAAATCTAGGACTTATCCCTCTTGGATATCTATTCCGTTGGAGTAACTTTCCTCTTTGTATTCTTCCCACTGGAAGTTTCAGAGACCACCATCCCCTTTAGACTACTCCGTCTTGCTGAACAACTTATGTCTTATTCTTCCCCCCCAAATGCACTTGCTAGATTGCGACCCTTCGCCAATACAGTCCCCACTGCACCCTTCAGGGTCTAGCAATGTGCTGAACTTGTTGTACATTTCAACCTCCTATGGATGTTTCCTTTCTATGTCGAAGAGAAAGTTCTGATATTCCATGACACTGAGTTCCGATCACTCCTTAGTATGGCCATGAACACTCCGTTGTCCATGTACAAGCCCTTGCATGAGTACCGAATCCTTCGAATTAGCAATTCCCCTCACCTCTGTGAGCTTTATACAACTCTTTCGGTCGTTACGCAACACCTCCCACTTTGCACAGTCTCATATTTCACCAAGCGCCTCGCTTGCCTTGAGCACCATCAAATTTAGTTGTCAATGTCAAGTCGTAGCTCGAACTCAGCCATCCCAATCTTTGTATGCTATGCATTCTTCTTCACTTGCTTGTCCTCATGGTGCCTCTCGTGCAAAGGGTTAGCCATTCCTCCGAATGCCAAGCCTAGATGCTCGCTCCTCTGAGTGACTCCTTTCCCTATATCTCAATGTCCATTTCCCCCAAACGATTGCGCATGCTAGCTGTCCTCCACACAACCCAGCTAGGTCCCCCACGTTTGTATGGCGAGTGTTTCTGCGTGTGCTTGTCCCACTCTAATACCACAATGTCATGGGCTTAGCTGATTTTGCCTAAGCCGTGTGGCACCAATACATGTCCATCCACAAAGGTCAGCTTTTCCTGAGATCTCCTAGGGTTCCTTAGACTTACAAAAGAGAAAACGGGCTAGAAGAAGCAATTCCAATAGGATCGACAAGCAACTACTCAAGTAAACACTTTATAAAGCTAGATACAAATTACACCTATAGACATTACAAACTTAGAGAGGTTGCACATAAAGGATAATGATCTATTACAGACCGAAGTTCCCACAAGTGCTTACAAGACACACTCATATTTACAAGCCAAAATTGACCATAAAGCAAATCAAACTAGGGCTGTTAAGCCTACTGTAAGCCCGCTACTTGCTGTATAAGGTATGTACACAAACCGAAGGACACGGATAGACATGAGAATTTCATCAAACACCTTGTTTACATTATTGTCTGTGATAAGGTAACGATTAAATCACTCATACCACAAAATGCAGCGATGGCTAGCGGCTGATGGTGGGTGAACCACCCAAGTCGGCGGGTAAACTGCCTATACCTAATTTTTTCAGGTATGCTTGATTTTTGGCTCCAATTTCTGAAGCCACTTGGGGTCTATAATACCCCAAATATTCTTGCATTCTAAGCATAACTGAGAAATACTTTTGGGCAATTAAATTCTGGCAAAAGAAATTATAAGTGATTTGTAAAGAAAAAGAAAAGGGAGGAGAGAAAGCTTAGAGATAGAAAGTTTGTCTTAAGTCTCCCTTATAAGCAAGTTTGTCTTAATCTTCACCTAATGAAGATTGGTAGTAGAAGCCAGAGTGCCTTAAGAAGGAGGACTCGATAGTGGACATAGACCGTTGGCACCAAACCATTATAAAATTGTAAGGGTTTCATACTTGCATTGCTTGAATATTGTTGTATTGATGCTTCTTAATTTAACTAAACTCCTTGTAAGCAAGTCGATAAGTTCCTTTCCTCAAACGTGATTATCTTGCCAATTTTCTTAGCAACTTACTTTTAATCACTCACTTGTTTTATTAAAAATGAAATACTTTAGATTTCCTATTGTATCTTATTCGAAAAGCTTTTACTTTAGAAAGAAAAAATTAAGCTTGTACTAATTCACCCCCGCCCCTCTCCCTAGTGCCAATTGATCCTAACAGTCACTACCGTTGCAACGCAGCCACATCACCGTCCCCTGCGACAGTCCTCGCCATTGCCATGCAGTCACATCGTTGTCTCATATAGCAGCCCTCGTCTCTGCCACCTGTTGTTGCTTCCTGCTGTCGTAACCTTAGTGATAGATACCCAAAAGGAGCTATATAGATTTTGATTTTTAAGGGGGATCAACCCTTGGAACGCTATAGGGGTTTCTCCCTCCTAGAACTCGGCATAAGGCTGAATAAAAGATTGATCTTGCTAGATAAAAGAGAGGGGGCAACTACATCATTATATTGGGTTCTAAATCCTAGCCCATGGGGTACTTACCTAAGTAAAATTACCCCTTTACCCTCCTATAGCCGACCTAGTTGGGGGAAACACTAATCAACCACTAAGCCCTAAGGCCCAAATCTAAACCCTAGCTACAGTTCTTTATAAGATAGAAGTGGCTAGGTGGGGTTTTATTACAATCCCACAGGGTTTTTTATTGACTACTTCTAGGGTGATTAGGACTCAATCCTATCAAGCCCACCCTCTTTGAATTAGTCTTATCCTCAAAGCTGAGGGTCCATAAACTTTGGGAATTGGGTCTTCAGCTCCTCGTAAGTCTCCCATGTTGTATCTACGGATGGTAAATTATTTCACTTTACAAGTACTTTAGTTAAAAGGTGTCGACGACACATCACAATCCTATAATCAAGTATAGCTTCAGGTTGAGCTTGAATCTCACCATCTTTAATAGTACTCAGTAGTTGAGACTGAACCAACTCATGTTCTCCTAATTTCGGCTTTAACAAGGACACGTGGAAGATGGGATGGATCTTAGTGTCATTTGAGAGATTTAATCTATATGCCACGGCCCCAATATGCTCCAAAATCTGATATGGTCCATAGAATCATGGAGATAGCTTTGTCGATGCTCTAGTGTTGATTAACAATTGCTTGTATGGTTGTAGGCGAAGGTAGACACAATCTCCTATAAAAAAATTCTCACTCACTCTGGTGAGTGTTTGCTTGTTGCTTCATACGGGCTTAGGTGGTAGCTAGATTGTCTTTCAGCAGTTGCAGAAGCTTATTCTTATTAATTAAGTTTTGATCGACCTAATCCACTTTAGTCGCACTAATTACGTATTTAGGTATTATAGGGGGCGGTCAGCCATACAATTCCTCATAGGGGATACATTTAGTTGATTAATGATAAGTTATATTGTAACACCATTTGGCCCAAGGAAGCCACTTTGTCCACTCTTTGGGATTGTCACTAGTGAAGCACCATAAGTAAGTCTCAGGGCATCTGTTCACCACTTCTGTTTGGTCGTCCATCTATGGATGATAGGTTGTGCTCATCTTCATTTGGTTGCCTTGTAGTTGAAAGAGCTCGGTCCAAAATTTACTTGTAAATACCCTGCCATGGTCACTCACAATCGACCTTAGCATCCCATGTAGTTTTATAATATTTTTCATAAAAAGTTAAGCAATAATGATAGTGGTATAAGAATGTCTCACAACACAAAAATAAGCATATTTGGTTAGACCATCTACCACCACAAAGATCATACTTTTACCTTGAGATGGTGGCAGCCCTTCAATGAAGTCCATGGAGATGTTAGTCCATGTTGAGTCCGGTATAGGTAGTGGTCATAGTTTTCCTGGACTTGCCACTGTTTCACCTTTTTGCTTTTAGAATACATTACATTTAGATACATAATCATAAATCGATCTTTTCATGCCTCTCCAAAAGAAGTTTTGCTTCACCCTCTTATATGTTTTCAGAAATTTAGAGTACCCTGCTGAAGGTGAAGAGTGAAACTCATGCAAAATATTTTGATGCAAGGGGAAGAAGGAGCAATCACAATTCGGTCTTTGTAGTATAGGTCCTTCGAATCCCAAGTGTAGTGGCCCATGGAACCCAGATTTTTTTGTAATTTTTCTATGATATCTTAAGTTTATGGGTCACTCGTCCACTCCTCTCAAATGTCTTTGAGGAAGTCGGTGGAGGGAAGGGAGATGGCTAAAATATTGACTTGTCCCGGTAGTCGAGATAGAACATATACAACAACTTTCTCTTTCCCCTTTCGATAAATAATTTCATAATCAAGCCAAGAAGTTTAGTTACCCATTGTTGTTACTTTGAGGAAGATATTTTTTGCTCCAAAAAATACTTGGGGCTTTAGTGGACGGTCTTAATCTGGAAGCATCAGCCGATCAAGTAGGGTCTCTACTTCATGACGGTGTGTATGATGGCAAGTATTTCTTTATCATACACGGACATTTTAAGATAGGAGGGAGATAAAGCCTTATTGGTGTAGGTAAGAGGTCAGCCATCGTGCATTAAAACAACCCTAATTCCAACTCCAGATGCGTCAGCCTCAATCATGAAGGTGCGGTTGAAATTGGGCAGTGCTAGGACCGACATCATTATCATGGTTTCCTTGAGTCATTCAAAGGCTATGGAAGATTTATCCGATCAAAGGAGTCTTTCTTCAGTAGGGATGTGAGTGTGGCATTGATCTTGCCATAATCTTTCATAAATTTTTGGTAGTAACCCATAAGTCCAAGGAAATTACGTAATAAGTTTATGTTCATAGGTTTCGGCCATCCTTACATTACTTTGATCTTTGTCAGGTCTACTACTACTCTATCCTCTAATATAGTGTGCCCTAGATACTCCATGTTATACTGTAAAAGGCTCGACTTTGATTGTTTAACATAAATGGTATTCTCTCGAAGGATTGTCAGGATAATTGGTAAGTGCTAAAAATGTATATTAAGTGTAAGGCTATAAATGAGGATATCATCAAAAAATACTAACATAAACTTGTGTAGAAACCTCCAAAAAATATCATTCATCAAGCTTTAAAAAGTAGAAGGAGCATTTATAAGTCTGAAGGGCATTACCAAAAACTCATAGTAGCCATTATGTGTGCAGAATGTAGTTTTCAGAACATCTTCAGTGCATACCCAAATCTGATGGTATCTGGAATGGAGATCCAATTTAGTGAAGACTCGGGCTCCTTTTGGTTCATCCAAGAGCTCATTTACTATTGGTATAGGGTGTTTGTCTTTGACGATAATGGTATTCAAAGTCCAGTAATCAACACATCTTCCTTCTTGTGCACTAGCAACACTGGCGAGGAGTAAGGGCTGCAACTTGGTTGAATCTGATAGAACTCTAGGGTTCTATCATGAAGGAAGAAGGTGGAAAAGGGAATAATCGATCTCTTTGAGGGGATCGAGCCTTCTAGATCGCTTCGAGGGAATCTACCTCATAGGGTTTCTGCCTATTGGTCAAAACAATTCTTCATTTATTGATCCCCATAAAAGAGTTTATAGTCTTATTTATAGGGCTCTACCAAGAGTCCCATTAATCTTCAACTATTAACTAACTTGATAAACTCTGAACTGAAAATAATAGCTGACTTCATCCTAACCGAAGATAAAAACTAACTCCAACCACTTATAACTGACTTGATGGGGTTCACCTAACCCATAACTGATTCTGACTAATATGACTCAACCTGAATAGATGGACTCGACTTAGGTAGGGTCCTAACAGACTCGTCCTCTTCAAATCAGCCTTGTCCTCAAGGCTGAGCAGCATCGAACTTCGGGAGTACTTCGGTCTAGGATATTTACCACGCATCATAATATTATGATCAATTAAATAAGGTCTTCAATTTGTGTAAGCAATAGGTCGGCCTTCTAGTGCAACCGTCATTGAAGTTTTATGAGGAAGCCTCTATATTCGATGGTTACTAGCAGTTGTGATCTTGCTTCCACATCTTCCTTTGAGGATCACATGCTTTCCATTAATAAAAAACTTCATAATTAGTTTAGAAAGATTCTAGATGACATCACCTAGAATTGATAGCCATTCAATTATAAGCACTATTTCAATGTCCTCCAAGGATATTAGAAAGAAATCCACCCATAATTCTTGGCCCTATACCATTAGTTTGATTTTTGAGCATTTACTATTATACGTTAGAATTTGACTATCAGCAACCTTGACGTTAAATCTGTCATAATCTTCAATTTGATAGGCCAATTAGTCAGCAAACCTTCTATCCATGAAGTTGTTAGTGCTACCAGTATCAACTAAAATAGTAACAGGCTATTATTTCGAAACTCCTTCAATTTTCATGGTTTGCGGGATAAAGTAGCCTACTAATGCATGTACTATATGTATGAAAAGTCTAATACTATTATCAAAATCTATACCTTCTTAATCAGAGTCCATGCCATTATTTTTTGATTCCTTCTTAATTGGTTCTATCATTAGAAGATGGCCATGTTTGCATTGATGTCCTCTACTTCATTTTTCATTAAAATGCCAGCATAACCCCTTTGCCGATCTTTTTTGGAGCTCTTCTCTGGTAAGTCTTTGAAGGTTTTGAGTCGAGGGAGTTGGGACTATCAGCTTGCTTGCAACTGGTTGATTTATGCTTTTATTTCTGTGATTGTCCATGTTGAGCTTTTCTTCGTGTATATGAGTGAATGATATAGTGGCCATCACAGTACTGGGTTATCGAGCCTTAACTTTACACTGAATCTCTGGATTGAGCCCTTCAATAAATATTTCCAACGGTTATTTTTCAGACCAGTCTCGGGTTTGGTTTGAGAGACACTCAAATCTGCTTTGGTATTCCTGTTTGGCGAGTTGTCCATCCATGTTTTTGTACTCCGATGGTCCAAAGCGAATTAAAAACTTGTTTTTGAATTACTCTCATGAGGGTTCTCCATGAGGGTGTTCATACCAATCGTACCATTGGATCGCGTCTCCTTCAAGTTGAATGGAGGTGATCTCCATATTGGATTCTTCTAGAGTCTTGTAAAAATGAAAAAAAAATTTCAGCACTTGAAATCCAATCGATCGAGTCTCCATCTTCCCATCTGGGAAACTCTACTCTCATGCGTGTGTATCCTGTGTCCTACTCATGATCAGACTTTTCAGATCGACTCTTTTTAGAACTTTCACCATGTTGAGCTTTGTTGGGGCTCTCTGACCAGCTTATTCTAATTTTGTGGAGGAGCTCTTGAAATCTATCTTCCATGCGGGCCTCGAAGGCTTTAAACCTTACATCAAGTGTAACATCTATAGTCATCGTGTAAGATTGTAGATCAATGATATTTGATTTTTTTTTGTTGTTGTCGAGTTAGGGGCATGAGTTCGATGTGGTAGGATATGGTTGCAACAAGATTGTCAGCATAAGAATCACCAATATGTCAAAAAGTTGGTTAGAGATGGTGGGGCAATAGTGGTAGTAAGAGGAGGCGGCAACAAGGAGGGGTAGCAGTTGCTGCGGCAATCAGGTGAGGAGCAAGGAGCGGTAGTGATGGCAGTAGCAAGGAGGTGCAGTGGTAAGGGGCGCGGTTGGAAGCAACTGTGACAGTGAGGGCAGCAATTACAAGGGAGGAGGCAGTAGCATCATGAGGAGCGCCCAATAGGTGGGGAGCAGCAAGGTAGTGGCACCGTTGTTGGTGCTTCAAAGGGAGGGGGCTGGCAACAATGGAGGAAGAGGGCTAGGCGACTGCTACAAAAGGAATGACTGTGTTGGTTGTGCTCTACCAAGGGTTAGCCAGTAGATAGTAGCAAAATCAGGAGGATTGGTCGGCGATAGATGAGGAGAAAGGAAGGGGTGTGGCTGAGAGCGGCTAGGTAGCGGCGGTGGGTGTGGCTGGGAGCGGCAGGCGACAGATGGGCACCGAAGAGGAGCGTGGGGCCAATGGTTGGCAATGTCAACAAGAATGGCAAGGGTGGACGGTTAATGAGCACTGGAGAGGAGAAGCGATGGGTCGACGGTTGGCAGCAATGATAGGGATGGTAGGGGCAGGCAGCTGCTGCAATAGGGAAGGAACAAGGGGGTGGCAGATGAGGGAGGAGAGGAAGAAGGGACGACAATGACAGGGGAGGGCGCGATTGAGGAGGAGGTTGCGGCAGCAACAAGGGCTGTAGTAAGGGACGTGGGCTGCGGCCATAAGGGGAGGAAGGTGAAGATGTTGGATGTGACTATGGCTGTGGTTGAGGAGGAAGGGAGATGGTGGCTGGTGGCTGTGAAGAGAAGCGATTGTGGAAAGGATGGGGAGCAATTGTCATTTCCTCCTTCTCTTTCTCTCTCTATCTCTCTCTGTCTCTTTTTTTATTGCTACAGCAAGGGGGCGGGGAAGAATAAGAGATGACAATGGTAAGATGGCGATAACGATAATGATAATGACGGTGATGGCAGCAATGACAAGGGAAGCGGTTGTGGAATCACAGCAGGAAAGCTGCTTTGATACCAATTGATAGAACCCTAGGGTTCTATCGTGAAGGAAGAAGGTGGAAAAGGGAATAATCAATCTTTTCGAGGGGATTGAGCCTCCTAGATCGCTTCAAAGGGATCTGCCTCCTAGGGTTTTTGCCTATTTGTCAAAATAATTCTTCAATGATTGATCCCCATAGAAGAGTTTACAGCTTATTTATAGGGCTCTGCCAAGAGTCCCATTAATCTTCGACATTTAAGTAACCTGACAAACTCTTAACTGAAAATAATAACTGACTCTATCCTAACCGAAGATAAAAACCAACTCTAACCACTTATAATTGACTTGATGGGGTTCACTCAACCTATAATTGACTCTGACTAATATGACTTAACCTAAATAGATAGACCGGGTTTTGCTAGGGTTATAATAGAATCACTCTAGTGTCGAGTATCTCCTTAATGATGTTCTCAATCTTGTCCTTCTGCAAGTGAGAAAAGTGATATGGTCTCAAATTTGTTGGAGGTTTGCCCTACAATATATGGATGCGATGATCATGCGGTCGGTTAGGGGGCAGCCTACGCGACTCTATGAAAATATCCACGAATTTGTCCAGTAATAGGGCAAGCTTAGGATCTAAATTTTGCACTTTTTCTTCCTTTGATGACTACTGGATATACATAAAAAATCCACCACTTATTTTGTGTCGGACCTTCTCTATTCACTGTGTCAAAATGGTGGAGATATGGCTTCCGCGCTTGCCTTGCAATGTGACTTGTCTCCCTTTACAATAAAACTTTATAATTAAGTTAGAGAAATTCCAAGAGATGTCACCTAATGCTGTGATCCATTCAATCCCAAGCATGGTTTTGTAGTCATTGATGGGTAGGAGGAAGAAATCAGCTACTACTTCTTGGTCTTGTAGGAGCAATTTTACCCACTGGCACCGTTGGTCGCAATTGAGGATTCGACCATCGGTGACCTTTACATCAAACTTGTTGCAACCTTTGATTTGAAGTGTCATATGTGCAGCAACCTTGCTGTTGAGGAAGTTATTGGTGCTACCCGTATCTATAAGAATAGTGATGAGTTGCTATTTAAGGAGTCCTCCAACTTTCATCATTTGTGGGTTGGAGTAGTCAGCTAGCGCGTGCACTGCATAGTTGAGCAGTTGGGGCTCTTCCTCTATAGCTTCATCTTTAGGTTCAAGGCTTTCTTCAGATGGTTCGCTATCCTTATCCTCTACTAGTTCAATCACAAGGAGCTAGTCCTTTTTGCAGCAATGTTCTCGGCTCCACGGTTCATCATAGTACCAACACAACCCCTTGGCTGATCATTCACAAAGCTCATCTCTTGTTAATTTTTTTGGTATAGAGGCTCGAATGGTAGTAGAGGGGGCTGAAGGCTTCGACATGGCTAATCGGGGAGTGACCCTTGTCCTTCATACTTCATGGTTCAATCATTCTTCCTGGATTCTTACGAAGGAAATTACCACTATAAGAATGTATAGTTGCTACGCTTTTACTTCTCGAATCTATGGTTTTAGGCCCTTGATAAAAGTCCCTAAAAGTTACTTTTTAAACCAATCCATAGTTTGGTTTGATAAACATTCAAACCTTGTTTGGTATTCGTGTATTGTAGAGGTTTGCCGAATCTTCACCAATTATCGTCGATGTTATCAAAATTGGTTGGTTCGAAGCAATTTAGTAGTCCTTCCTTGAATCGCTACCAAGAGAGACCTCCAATTTTTTTTATGATGCCTCAAGTTTATAGGTCACTCTTCCACTCCTCTCAAATGTCTTTGAGGAAGTCGATGGAAGGAAGGGAGATAGCTAAAATTTCAACTTATCCCTGTGGCCGAGATAGGACATCTGCAATAACATTCTCTTTTCCTTTTCGGTAAGTAATTTTATAATCAAAGCTAAGGAGTTTAGTTACCCATCATTGCTGTTCCAGGGAGGATATTTTCTGCTCCAAGAAATATTTAAGGCTTCGATGGTCAGTCTTAATCTGGAAGCATCGGCTGATCAGGTAGGGTCTCCACTTTGTCACTGCGTGTACGATAGCAAGTATTTCTTTATCATACACAGACATTTTAAGATATGAGGGAGACAAAGCTTGGCTAGTGTATGTAAGGGGTCAGTCGGCCTTAATCACGAAAGTTCGACTGAAATCGGGTAATGCTAGGACCAGCGTCGTTGTCATGGCAGCCTTGAATATTTCAAAGGCTATGGAGGCTTGATCCAACCACAAAAAGGAGTCCTTCTTGAGTAGGGACGTGAATGGGGCACTAATCTTGCCATAATCTTTCACAAACTTCTGGTAGTAGCTCGTGAGTCCAAGGAAGCCGCGTAGTGATTTTAGATTTATAGGTCTCGGCCATCCTCGCATTGCCTCGATCTCTGTCGGGTCTACTGCCACTCCATCCTCTAATATAATATGTCCTAGATACTCCTCCACTTTAGGTTGTAAGAAGTGCACTTTGACTATTTAACATAAAGAGTATTCTCTTGAAGAACGGTTAGAACAGTTCGTAAGTGCTCAAAATGTATATCAAGCGTAGGGCTATAAATAAGAATATCATCAAAGAATACCAATACAAATTTACATAGAAACCTTTGGAAGATGTCATTCATCAAGCTTTGAAAGGTAGAAGGAGCATTTGTAAGTTCGAAAGGCATTACCAAAAACTCGTAGTGGCCGTTATGCGTACGGAATGCCCTCAGTACATATCCGAATCTGATGGTATCCGGATCGGAGATCCAATTTAGTGAAGACTCGGGCTCCTTCTAGTTCATCCACAATTGGGATAGGATATTGGTCCTTGACGGTGATGGTGTTTAGAGCCCGGTAGTTAATGCACATCCGCCATGTACCATTTTTTTTGCGCACTAGCAACACCGGTGAGGAGTAAGGGCTGTAACTCGGTCGAATCACCCCGGTGTTAAGTATCTCTTTAACAATGTTCTCAATCTCATCCTTCTACAAGTGAGGATAGTGGTATGGTTGCAAGTTTATTGGAGGTTTACCTGGCAAAATAGGAATGCGGTGGTCATGCGGCCAGTTAGGGGGCAGCCCACGCGGCTCCGAGAAAACATCCGTAAATTTACCTAGCAATAGGGCAAGCTTAGGATCTGAGATTTATACATTCTCCCCCTTATATGGCTGCTAGATATGAATCAAGAATCCATTATGTGCTTTGTGCAAAACTTTCTCCATTCGTTGTGATGAAACGGTGGAAATATGGCTCCTGCGCTTGCCTCATAACGTGACCTATCTCCCTTTGTAATAAAATTTTATAATTAATTAAAAAAAATTTCTAGGCGATATCACCTAAAATTGTGAGCCATTCGATCCTGAGTATGCTTCATAATAATTAATGGGTAAGAGAAAGAAATTAATTACTACTTCTTGGTGTTGGAGGAGTAGTTTCACCCGCGAGCACCGTTGGTCACAATTGAGGATTCGACCGTTAGCGACCTTTACGTTGACTTGTTGTAACCTTCGATTTGAAGTGCCAAATGTCCAACAACCTTACTATTGACAAAGTTATTTGTGCTGCCCATGTCAATGAGAACGGTGATGGGTTGTTATTTTAGAAGTCCTCCAACTTTCATCGTTTGTGGGTTGGAGTAGCTGGCCAATGCATGCATTGCATAGTTAGCCAGTTGGGACTCTTCCTCTATGACTTCTTCGTTAGGTTCAAGGGCTTCTTTAGATGGTTCATTGTCCTCATCCTCCGCTGGTTCAATCACAAGGAGCCAACTCTTTTTGCAGTGATGCTCTCGTTTCCATGGTTCGTCATAGTGCCAACATAATCCTTTGGCCGATCGTTCACGAAGCTCATCCCTCATTAATTTTTTTGGTGTGAGGGCTCGAATAGCAGTAGAGGGGGCTGTAGGCCTCAACATGGCTAGTCAGGGAGTGACCCTTTTCCTTCGTGCCTCTTGGTTCAATCATTCTTCTTAAATACGCGCAAAGGAAATCGCCGCCGTAAGAGTGTACGGTTGTCGCGCTTTACTTCTCCCCGAATCTCCGGCTTTAGGCCCTTGATGAAAGTCCCTAAAAGTTGTTTTTCAGATCAATCCATAGTTTGATTAGATAAATATTCAAACCTTATTTGGTATTCTTGTACTATGGAGGTTTGATAAATCTTTGCCAATTGTTTGTCGATGCTGTCGGAATCAGTTGGTCCGAAGCGGTTCAATAGTCATTCCTCGAATCGCTACCAAGAGAGTCATCCATGGGTGTGCTCAAACCAATTAAACCACTTAATAGTATCTCCCTTGGGGTGGATAGTAGTAATCTCCACTCGTGTGGTGTCGGCAGTTCGGTAGAACTGAAAATAGCGCTCCACACGTGAGATTCACCCAATCGGGTCTCCTTCTTCCCATCTAGGAAAGTCAACCTTCATGCATGAATTTTTGAGATCAGAGATGATGTGGTCATGTTCTTGAGAATCATCTCATCGATCTGAAGTTCCTCCGTGTTGTGATTTTCTCGGGCTCGACGGTCGGCCAATGCTGAATTTGGCGAAAAGGGATCACATCTTCTCTTCTGTGCAATTTTCAAAGGCTTTAAGCTTTACATCGATAGCCTCCTCTGATGCCATAGTATACATCTCTAGATCTATAATATTAAGATCTTTTTTATGTTGTCAGGTTAGTGGCATGAGAATTTTGGAGAAGGGGGTAACCAGTTGGAAGGTGAATCGGTTTGGATAGAAGTAGGTTATGGTTTAGGACAGATTTGAGGGGCTATTTGGGTCTGGTTTAGGGTAAGGTTTGTGAGAGTTTTTGGTGAGGATGTTAGGGTTTTGAGATGAGAAAAAGAGAGTCCAAAATCTCACAAAACATAGCACTCAAATATGATAGAATTCAATGAAAAAAGGTGTTGTGATGTGCTATCTTGCTAAACCAGTTTTACGTCAGAGAAATGATGACTTTTTGATGTAAATTCCAGAGGAAAATTTAAGGATATTATGCAAAAGCCCTTGGTTCACATGTTGTAATACCAGTTAAAAGTTTGACAAAATTTTGACAGCGTAACAGTAGAGAAATAGGGCAAAAGACGAAAGGTAGATCCTTAATCGTAAAATTCTAGAACTATATGATGGTGAAAGATTGCATAAGAAAACTGGTTCTAGAAGGAGTTTTTTTTAGAAATTAAATCCAGATGAAAGCCAAGTTGATCTCTAAAATTGTATAAAAATTTTGGCTAGAAAGGAGAAGAATTAAACTAGTTTCAAGAGACAAAAAAATGGCTAAACATTTCTACAGTGTTCCACCGTCATAACAATGATAACGTTTGCGACAAATGAAATTTTCAGTGGATAAAATTTGAAAAAAACTCTTTAATGTGCCAAGTAAGGAATCTTGTAGTATTGAAGAGGTTTGGATAATAAAAAATACCAGATTTCTAAATCTCGCAAGGGGCGGTAGCAGATAGATGGATCTGCAGCTTAGTGGGGGACGGTGGATGAAGGCGACGTCAGAAAGCAATTGTGCGAATTGCTTGGAAGATGGAAGCGTGGGTGATTGCTATAGGTTAGTAGGAACGTGTCTCTGATACCATATGATAGAACCCTAGAAGGAGCTCTATAGATTTTGATCCTTAAGGGGGATCAACCCTTGGAATGTTGTAGGGGTTCCTCCCTCCTAGACTCGGCACAATGGCTGAAAGAGAATTGTTAATTACTTGATTCAAGAGGGGGGGCGGCTACATCTTTAAATAGGGATCAAAACTCTAGCCTAAGGGGGTGCTTGCCTAAGTAGAATTACCCCTTTGCTTCTCCTATAGCCAACCTGCCTTAATAGGAACAGGGGTGTCTAGGTGGCTCTATAGCCGACCTAAGCAGGGGGAAACCCTAGCCGACCAACCCAGTAAGGGTTGTGGCGGCTACTAAGCCCTAAGGGCTAATTTAAACTCTAGCCATATTCCTTTATAAGATAGGAGTGACTTTATTGACAAGTACTAAGATGATTAGGACTCAACCCTGCTGGACTAGTACTAAGATGATTAGGGTTTTTATTGACTAGTACTAAGATTAGGACTCAACCCTGCTGGAGTCCTATCACTCTGAAACCTCCCATGCCGTTAACCCGATAATAGAAGAAAGACCTCAACATCAAAGATCTAGAGGCCTATACCATGACATCAGAGAAGACTCTTAATCCTAAGTTTGAAGCCTTTGATACTCGTTTGGAGGAGAAAATTTAGACTATCTTCGTCGAACTCAGCGTGGGCCAACCACTGAGCCCAAGGAAATCACAACAAGGGAAAACTTCAAATCTGAGAGAAGAATTCTAGGAGTGAGGAGGCACTATAACTGATCAATATAATCCATATATGAGGGTAGACTTCTGATAGGATTCCAGTAGGGTTGAGTCCTAATCACCATAGAAGTAATCAATAAGAACCTTATGAGATTGTAATAAAACCCCACTTAGTCACTTCTATCCTATAAAGAAGTGTGGCTATGGTTTAATTTGGGGCCTTAGAGCTTCTTAGATTCCACTTGCCTTAATGGGTTGGTCGGCTAGGGTTTCTAGCAAAGGGGCATGGCCTATGCAGCCACTTACTATCCCTGTAGCCATCTCTACTGTCTCCACCTTCCCAAGCAATCCCACAATTGATGCAACACGTGCCTATACCTTCCACCCCAGCCACAGATCAAATCAATCTATTACCGCCCCTATGTTTGATATGGAAATCTAGTATATTTTTATCACCAATGCCTCTTTAATACTGTAAAATCTTTTACCTTACATATTGAAGAGTTTTTCCATACTTTCATTGCTACAAATTTCAAACATCGTAAACGTTATCATTATTACGAAGGCGAAATGCTGTAGAAATTTTCAACCGCTTATTTGCCTCTTGAAACTAGTTTATTGCTACTCCTTTTTGACCAAAATTTTGATACAATTTCATAGATCATCTTAACTTTCATTAAAATTAATCTCTGAAAAAAGTTCCTTCTAAAGCCGGAATTATAATGCTATAATTCTTCATCACGCAGTATTGGAATTTTATAATGAAGAATCTACCTTCCGCCTGTTGGCCTCTTGAAACTAGACTTTTGTACCTTTTAGCCGAAACTTTCATATAATTTTATAGATCATCTTAGCTTTCATCTAAGATTGATCTCTGGGAAGTATTCTTTCTAAAACCAAAATTATAGTGCTGCAATTCTTCGTCGTAGAGTGTAAGAATTTTATGATGAAGAATATGTCTTCCGCATATTGGCCTCTTGAAATCAAACTTTTGTTCATCCTTTTTATCCAAAACTTTTATATAATTTTATAAATCATCTTAGCTTTCATCTAAGATTGATCTCTGAAAAAAATTCTTTTTGAAATCAGAATTATAGTACTGCAATCCTTCATCATGCAGTGCTAGAATTTTACAATAGAGAAACTACCTTCCGCTTTTTTCCCTATTTTCCTACCATTACTTTGCCAAAATTTTATCAAACTTTTTACTAATATCAATCACATCTGAACCGAGGATTTTTGCATATTTTTCTTGAGTTTTTCTTTGTAATTTATGTCGAGAACTCATCGTTTCTCTGATGTAAATTGTATTCAGTAGAACTGCATGTGCACAGTGATTTTTCATTGAATCCTATCAGATTTTTGCTGTTGCTTTTCTAGATTTGAAACTCTTTTTCTCATCTTTATATCTACCATCATAGCCCCAAATTTCATAATTTTGGACTGGAATTTTCATTGAGAAACTATTGTTTCTTCAATGATAATTTTGCTTCTGCAAGGCATCATATACTACAGCGAACTTCGTCGAATTCTATCAAACTTTTGCTGCCATCTCTTCTAGATCTGAAACCATCTTTCCCTAACATTCACCCTCTACTATCAACACTAAAAAAAACCTACCAAACTGCAGCCAAAAACTAATCCCAATTAGCCCCAAAAATAGCCCTAACCACAACCTACTTCCTTACCGATCCACCTACCTTTTCAGCCAACATTCCTTACCGGTCCACCTACGTTTGCTGCCATCTATCCTAGATCCAAAATCTCTTTCCCTAAGCTTTATCCACTACTATCACACCCCTAAAACTCCATCAAATCATAGCCCAAAACTGCACCCTAAATAGTGACTAAACAAGTCCCACAAACTACAGCCTTTGGTCCACCAACCTTCAGCCACCCAACCCCTTATCCCTTCAACTGCAGCACACATCCCTCACTGCACAACGTTGCCAATAGTGACTCTCGCTGCCATCCTCCTTGATCGTAGCTAGTAGCTATCCTTTACGGCAAAAAAGCTACCAGCAGTGATCTTTCGTTGTAATCTATCTACATCGCAGCCGCAGCAATCTTTCGCTGCCAACTATATTGATCACAGCCAACAACGAACTTAACATGACCAATAGTGGTCTTTTGCTCCTTATTGCTGTTGTCCTCCTCCACAATAGCCATGCACACTGCTGCCCCGTCTTCCTCTTATTGTAGCTACACCCTTGCTATGACCACGCCACCTACAACCACGAAGTTGCAGCGCAGCCGTAGTCGACATCGCTGCTGCCCTCTTCTTCCTCCACCATTGCTGCCTTTCGACTCTGATCTCTTGGCTGCTATCTTCTGACAAATATTAGCCACCTGAAAAATCATAGCCTTGATGACATTATAGCATCACCGCAAAACTACAACCAACGTTACTACTGCCATCTTCTTCCTCCACCATTGCTGCTACCCTTGGCTGTCATCCTCTACTTGGAGACTTCACCACCATAGTCCCGACATTACTGCCATTTATTACCTTTAACCTAAAGATCACAACTATAGTCTTCAATCGATTTATTTGACAAGTTAGAGATCCTTACATCATGACATCAGTGGGCTTATTTAAAGCCAAATTAGAGTCTTTCGAGACGCATATGGATGCTAAATTATGCACTCTCTTCGAGGAGTTTAGATTGGACTGATTATTGAGCCCAATAAGATCACAACATGGAGTAAATTCAGATTATAAAAAGAACCTTGATGAAGAACTAGCGATGATCCATCAAAACTCCACCATCCAAGAGTACCAAACCAGGTTTGAAAGATTATCTAATCAAACTCATGATTGGTCTGACAAATAGATATTGAGGGCTTTTATTAAGGGTTTAAAACCAGAGATTCAGTAAGAAGTTAAAGTGCGACAGTTGTGCATACTTAAGGCAGCCATCTCCTTCGCATGACTACATGAAGATAGGCTGAACTAAGATACTCGGAGGACCAAAGCCATCACACGACCAGCAACATAAGGACCCTCGGCCCCATCTACCACCAACTGGTTAAGTTAGTCGAAAAAGTTAACAAGAGAAGAGCTTCGTGACAGATCGGTAAAGGGCCTATGTGGGAATTATGATAAACTGTGGAGCTTAGAATACCAATATAAAAAGGAGACACCATTGATAATTGCGCCCATTGAAGAACCCAAATTTGAAGATACGACTCTCGAGCCCAAGGAGAAGTATCACTACAACCGACCACCCACACGATCCCTACCTTAGCCGACTACACTAACTTGTAAAATTAAAGATCGAAGGGTTTCTCGAGCAGTAGTCCGTCATCGTCCTCATCGATGTCGGAAGCACACACAACTTTATGGGCAGTAAAGTTGTTACCCACTTAATGCTCCAAAATAAGATTACAGCGGGTTCGAAGTCAAGGTAGCTAACGGTCAAATTCTGAAGTGCAATCAGAAGCACTCATAGGTTAAACTGATCCTACAGGAGTAAGATACAGTTGCTGATTTTTTCCTCCCCCCTTTCGATAATTTTGATATAGTGCTTGGCATTGATTGGTTGTCCATGATTGGAGATGTTTTCTAAAATTTTTCGAAGCTAACTATGAAATTTTTTAGAAAAGGAAAATAGGTGATTATACTAGAGAGCCTAGCAACTACAACCACAACACAACACTTGGTGGGGGTACCAAAAGAAGAATCCAATGGTTTTCTAACTTAAATTCAAGAGTTTTATGAGATTGAAGATAAGAACCCTCTCCTACATCTTACTGAAATTTTGGACGTCTCCACTAAACTGAGCTGACTATCTCCTCTGAAGCTATCCGACCCCGCTATACTGAACTGACTGAAACTTCTATCAACTGTTACTCGACCAAATTGCTTCCTACAACTTCAGACAGTCAAAGATAAAATGGTCGCCCAAAAGATGACAAAGACATGGATTGTACGATCGTGCTTATTTCCCACTATGGCACATCCCTATATCCTTTTCCCCATATATAAACTACTTTTAAAGTGTTACATCCTGCAGAACTTACCATGGTTGCTGATGCAGCACTTTCAGATCTTAGATGACTTCTACGACTTTTCCCAGGGTTGAACCATGATGCTTAAAGACTTCCTTAATGATGACATTCGATCTATGACCCAAGACCATGAGAAAATTGAGCCCCACTAGTGGCAAAATCAGAAAAGGGGAAGTATCATTTGTAGGACTTAACAATGCATGAACATCATCTCTCTCATTATAAAGAAAGATGCACCACATTGACTGAGTGGAACTATAGCCCTCACAATCATGATGTCGTCCACACCAAATCATGGTCAGATGTTTATTATTGGAGCAAACACATCCAGAGTGAGAGTTAGCACCATCCTCATACAAGATGGTCAATAACATAAAGAAGTGAAAATGGGCCCCGAAAAATCACCACTCCTACCCACCTCAGACTTAGATCAGGCTTACACCACTAGAGATTTTATTAGAGGACAGCCCTCACTCCAAAAGAAGGCACGACTACTATTACAGAGCAACCACGTGGCAGTCCATACAAAGAAAAAACTTTCTCTTAACAAATGCTAGAGCAGAAGAAAGTTTCCTGAGAAAGATCAAGTCCCCCTTCATCTCCAACTCTACTAGCACGAAATTCAAGCCTCAAGAAAGTGGTTTTCCTATTTCTTTGGGCCTTGTAAAATTGGAGATCACATTTGGGCCCTAACCTGGAGATCAGATCCATGCACCAGATCAAGATTACAGTTAATCCTCTAGGTATCCCACCTCAAATGGAAATTTCAATAAAACGACTCAACCCAAATCCATCTAACTAATACCCAAGTTGATGAGGAGGCCAAAGTTCAATTAATGATCACATGGGAGGAGCTGAAGACCCGGTTCCCAAAGTTCATAGACCCTCAGCCTTGAGGGTAAGGCTGATTCAAAGAGGGCGGGCTTGATAGGACTCCAGCAAGGTTGAGTCCTAATCACCCTAGAAGTAATCAATAAGAACCCTATGAGATTGTAATAAAACCCCACCTGGTTACTTCTATTATATAAAGAAGTGTGGCTAGGGTTTAATTTGGGGCCTTAGGGCTTCCTAGCTGCCACCCCCCTTATTGGGTTGGTCGGCTAGGGTTTCTAGCAGAGGGGCATGGCTTGTGCAACCATTTAGGCCGCCACCCCCTTTATTTATGTATGGTAGCTATAGAAGGGGCATAAGGGAGAATTCACTTAGGAAGCACCCCCCAAGGGCTAGGATTTGGAGCCCTATATAAGTATGTAGCCTCCACCTCTTTTAATCAAGCAAGATTAATCTATAATTTAGCCATATAGTCGACTACTAGGAGGGAGGAACCCCTATAGTGTTCCAAGGGTTGATCCCCCTCAAAGATCAAAATCTATAGAGCTCCATCTGGGGTTCTATCAACTTTCCTAGATGAAAAGAAGGAGACCTGATCAGTTGGATCTTACGCGCAGAACGCTACTTATGGTTCTACTGCACCACCGATGATTCCATGGTGGAGATTACGGCCATCTATCTTAAAGGGGATGCAATTCAATGGTTTAATTGGTTCAAGTATACCCATGCTTGGCGGTAATTCAAGGAGGGATTATTGAACTACTTCAGACCGACCGAATTCGAGAACATCGACGGACAATTGGCTAAGATTCGATAAACCACCACTATACAAGAGTACTAAACAAGATTTGTGCGATTATCTAACTAAACTTGTGACTAGTCTGAAAAGCAACTTTTAATAACTTTCATAGGGCTTAAAGTTGGAGATACGAGGAGAAGTGAAGGCACAACAACCTTACACCCTTATAGCGGCTATTTTCTTCGTGTAGCTACAAGAAGAATGATTGAACCACGAAAATTGAAGGGTCACTCCCCGACCAGCAATGCCGAAGCCTCCACCCCCCTCTATTACCATCCAAGCCCTCACACCTAAAAAATTGATAAGAGATGAACTTCGGGAGCAATATGCTAAAGGGTTATGTTGGCACTGTGACGAACAATAGAGCCACGAACATCACTGCAAAAAGGGGCAGCTTCTTGCGATAGAACTAATAGAAGATGAGAACATCGAACCATCTAAAGAAAGCCTCGAACTCGAAGATGAAGCCATGGAGGAAGAGCCCCAATTAGCCAATTTTCATGGTGCACGTGCTAGCCGGCTACTCCAACCCATAGACGATGAAAGTGGGAGGACTTCTCAAGCAACAACCCATCACCATTCTCATAGATATGGGCAACACAAATAACTTTCTCAATAGTAAGGTTGCTGCTCATATAAAACTTCAAATTGAAGGTTGCAACAAATTCGACATAAAGGTCGTCGACGATTGGATCCTTAAGTGCGACCAATGGTGCTTGCGGGTGAAATTACTTCTATAAGACCAAGAGATTGTAGCCGATTTCTTCCTCCTACCCATTGATGAATATGAAGTCATGCTATTAGAACCCTAATGGATTCTAAGCTTGGGGTGATCTCTATAGGGGATTAGCCTCCATGGAACTCTATAGGGGTTCCTTTCTCCTTAGTTTTCTATACAATGGCTAAAAATAATTGATCTATTGATGATAAAAGAAGAAAAAATATAAGGTTATTTATAGGGCTTCTAAACTCCAACTCCTAATAGGATTCCTACTTAAGACTCCTACTCCTAGCAACTCTCAGTCCACCTCTAAGAAGCAACTTCTACTTCCAACAACTCCAACTCTAACTCTAAGAAGCAACCTCCAAACTAATCCTAATCATATTCTAACTTAACCCCTCTTTAACTAACCCCTCTTTAACTAGGATAAGGGATGGTCAATTAGGGTGACATGTATCTTATTCTTTCCTCAAAATATCTTTCTCAAAACTAATCCTAACCTAGCCGACCTCCTCATCTCTTTAATAAGGGTCATCTAGATAGGATTTACATGAATGCCCTTATGATTTACATGTTCAATGAAACTAAATTAGGACTCTCCTAGCTAGAGTTATAACAAACCCGTCCTCTTCAAATTAGCTTTGTCCTCAAGGCTGAGCCCACGTCTTTGGGTCATGATCTATAATTCCTCACGAGGGTCCCTCGTGGCCCTATAGTAAGCATATCCTGCTCCTGGGGTCTAGCATCAGCAGTAATGAATGAACGGTGATGTGTCACAATCCCATGATCCTATGCAATCATCAGTTGAACTTGGGCCTCCTTATCGACTTAGGTGTCGAGTGGATATATTGGGGCTGAGTTATCCTCTCTAAACTTTTATTTGTGATAAAATACTTAGAGGATCAATTATATTTTTAAATTGATATACTGATTTGATCTATAAGTCACGGCTCCATTGTGATTCCCAATTTTGCAAGGGCCAAAGTAGTAGGGGGACCACTTCCTTGAGGGTCGAATTTTCTGTTGGTAGGGCTAGAGATAAAGGGAAACTCGGTATTCAATAACAAACTTTCTTCTACTCTGATATTTGTCGGGGGGTTCTTTCTTTCTTGTATGGGCTGCCACTTGGTTGTTCTTTAATAGTAACTAAGCCTTTTTTTTGGAATAGTTGCTCCCCTTTAATAAGGTCCCTAGTGGTATGGGCCCATTCTAAGTCCGAGGAGGGTAGGAGCTATAATTTTATGGAGCCTATTTTCATCTCTCATTTATGTTGTTGACTTGTATTATGCCAAACTTCAAATTCAGTAGCAATTAGTATCCCTTTACAGATCAAAAGCATCGTGTAATATGTATGGAGAGCCTCAGTGTATATTAGGAGTCAGCCATCTTGTATGAGGGTGTTGCCGATCCCAATTCATGATATGTCTGCTCCAATTATGAATATATTGCCATGATCTAGTAATGCTAACACTAATGTAGATGGCATCGTGACTGTGAGGATCCTGTAGATGGTGGACGTGTGGGTGCCTTCCTCCTGTTCCTTCAAAATTTTTATCTCCATCTAATAAGTTTGGTATCATAGATTCCATGCTAATATTGTTGTTGGAGGGACTCAATCTTCTTGCGGTCGTGGACCGTGGATCGGTGGTTATCATCAGGAAAGACTTTGAGTATTATGGTCCACTCCTTAGAGAAGTCATGGAAGTTACCCAAGATCTAGGAGTGCTTCAGAAGCCGTAGCTGGTTTGGCTAGATATGGCACTTTAAGAAGAGTTTATACATATAGACAAAGAGGTAAAGCTTTTGGAGATAGTCTCCTTGCAAGGGAAGGTCATGACTAAATGATCTGTGTCTCCTGCGTCTCTTGGATGATCCTTTTAGCTTCGACCCTTAGAGGATGTTGATAGCAATATGGTCGAATATATGCTAGTGGTTTCTCCTGCAAGATCAACATATGAAGATTATATAGCCTGGTAGGAAGTAGTCAGCTTGGGTCGGTGGAGGCATCTAAAATTTCAGCAAACTTCTGTAAGCGTTGCGTCGAGATCATCATTACTTCACTCCCATGTTTCTCACATAAGGTCACTTGTTCTCCCTTGCCATTCATAAGATTATTGGTGAGGACAGTGATGGGTTCTGCTTAAAGGATTCTTCAACTTTTGCTGCTTACGGGTTCGCATTGCCGGCTAAAGCATGAGTCGTGCAATTAGCTTGCAGATCCTTATATATGTTCTCCTCCTTAGGTTCCTGGACCTCTTCTTTAGATTTTTTAATAGATTTTATCATGGAAAGCTTCTATTTTTTACAGCGATGGTTGTGACTCCAAAGTTTATTACTATGCCAACAAAGGCCCTTCGTCGATCTATTTCGTAGCTCTTCTCTTGTCAATTTTTTTTGTAGCGAAGAATGGCTGAGAGCAGAGGGAGGTTTATATAATACTGGTCTAAGAGTGGTTCTCTCCTCCAAGCATCTTGGTGCTAGATATAGGTGCCCTATAAGCCAATCACGTGAGTGATGGCACGTGTGACACACTACATAATCTTTTTTGCTTATGATTAATATTGACATATTCTCACATTATATTATTTGTAGCATATATACTATGATGTCCTTGGTTCTGTGCAATGGGAATCGGATTGTGATGAGATCACAATAATGAGATCGATTCACTTTAAACACAGATCCCAAATAATCTCAGTCATAGATTACTCGAGAGGGACATCAAGATAATCGGACTGACTGGTGTACTATATACCCATCCATATGATAGAGGCAGCTGGTCTCATAGCCACTTGTATGGAGATACTAAGGATACAGTACATGTGCTTATTAGAGAATGAGTTCACTGATTGATCTGCTTATTGTCACGGACAACAATGTAAACAAGGTGTTCGATGAAATGCTTGTGTTAGTCTGTGCCTTGGCACTGCGCAACTCATTGAGCACTGATGGTCAAACAGAAGCCCAACTGGGGCACCGCAGGAACACAGGACATGAAGCCATGCAAATGTCCACTCGGGGCAGGACCGCAGAGCAGCGAAGCGTGCATGAGCATCAAGAGTGCAGCGAGACGGGCCGGCACAGCCAGAACCGTCAGTCAATGCGAGGACAAGAAAGCGGGCGAAGAGACAGGATGGTTGAAGCTTTCATCGGCGAATCCTCACGAGGGCACCGTGACATCGTCAAAGATGAAGGCAGATTCACAGGCAACAATGATCCCAAAGCGTGGCTGCGAAGATGAACTGCATCAATCATAATCACCAGAGGCGATGAGTTCCGGCACCACAGAGGCCCACGCAGAAACCTCATTCAGCGTGAACCGGCCAGACCGATCTCCACCAGAAGGTGAACTCAATGTCGCAAGTTCAGCGATGCTGAGGCAGACCCAGATGGAGAACGGTCACCAGCAAGCCAGCACGTCGAGTGAAAGAATCCGTGAGATGTCACGGAGGTGACGCAGGATCGTGTGTGATCGTCCGCACAGCACCGAGAAAGTCGTGGTCAACAGCATGACAGCAGATGAACGCCCCGGAGGATGATACAGCGGAGCACCACCCGAGTGAGCCCATCGAGGGCCACCGACTGAGGCATCATGCACACAAGCCCAAGGCGATCGGAGAACGCCGAGCCTACCAAGGAAGCGAGGCGGACGTCGCAGCGACCAGCCCATGAGACGGAGCTGCATCGCTCTCCATCAGGAGAACTACTAGGAGGACACGGTGGCTGGTGGTCGAGGGGAGGAGCGACGAGCCAAACAGGCTCACCACCAAAGAAAGCGTCAGAGGAGGTGCACGAGGAGCTCCACACACAGGCAGATATACGATCGCGGAGGAAGGATGAAGATGCAAGGTAGTGCTATGGGCTTGGCATGCCACAGATCAGTGAAGTCATCGATCCCTTGCTCTCATGAAGGAACAACATTGGTCGTAAAGGGGCCAAGGAGGAGAGTGCAGGCAAACTCCAAGTACGAAGGCAGAGGCCAAGAAACTTCATAAGACCGATGTCGATGTGCTTCTCATCAGATAGCGAAATTAAGGGACTTGGTGATGCAGAGTGCTCGAGAGCAAGACATAGCACACTCAAGAGGAGTAGGTGGCAAGGTGATGGAGAAGGCGGTACAATCCCAAAGGCGACCAAATCTATCAAAGACTTACTCTAAGTTGGGGACTCAAGTTGGAGTAAACTTTTCTCTTTTCGGGCAAAACTTCTTGCATTCAGTTCAATGGGTGGGAAGGCGAATCACGAGCTAACCCAACGCGAGTGCAACCACTTCAAGTGCTTGAGTGTGAGCAAAGAGCGAATGTTAGTAACCAGCTCAATGCATGAAGTACACACTCGAGGAGGCAGGAGAAATCAAGTAACCTTTGCCAGGCGAGATTGAGTAACCTTTGCCTTCTCAACTCGAGAGAATGGGCGAAACCGAGTACCCCAGTTCTCTTAACTCGAGGAAGTGAGCGAAGCCAAGCAAACTTTTTCATTGTCAAGCAAACTCGAGGAGGCCCGTTTTCTCTTTTTGTAAGTCTGTGGGATTTTAGGAGATCTCGGGGAGGGTGCCGCACGGCTTAGGCAAAATCAGCTAAGCCCGTGACAATGAAAAAGTTTGCTTGGCTTCGCTCACTTCCTCGAGTTAAGAGAACTGGGGTACTCGGTTTCGCCCATTCTCTCGAGTTGAGAAGGCAAAGGTTACTCAATCTCGCCTGGCAAAGGTTACTTGATTTCTCCTGCCTCCTCGAGTTTGTACTTCATGCATTGAGCTGGTTACTAACATTTGCCTGCTCTTTGCTCACACTTCTGAAGCACTTGAAGTGGTTGCACTCCTTGCGTTGGGTTAGCTACTGTGATTCGCCTTCCCACTGCCATTGAACTTCTGGAATGCAAGAAGTTTTGCCCGAAAAGAGCAAAAAGTTTACTCCAACTTGGAGTCCCCCAACTTAGAGTAAGTCTTTGATAGATTTGGTCGCCTTTGGGATTGTACCGTCTTCTCCATCACCTTGCCGCCTACTCCTCTTGAGTATAAAGGCATGCATCACGCCTACTGCCCTTGGTCGAGCACTCGCATCAACCCAAGTCCCTTAATTTCGCTATCGATGAGAAGCACATCGACATCGGTCTTATGAAGTTTCTTGGCCTCGCCTTGCTTTGTCTTGGTACTTGAGTTTGCCTCGCACTTCCACCTCCTTGGCCCCTTTACGACCAATGTTATTCCTTCATGAGAGCAAGGGATCGATGACTTCACGGAAGTCCCGATCTGTACCATGGCGCCAAGCCCATAGCACTACTATCCGCTACCTTGCATCTTCATCCTTCCTCCGCGATCGGTATATCTCGCCTGTGGCACCGTGGAGCTCCTCCGAGTGCACCTCCTCTAACCGACGCTTTTGGGTAGCTGAGCCTGCTGGGCCTGCCGCCGCCTCTCGCCTTTCGACCACCGCCGACACCACCGTGTCCTCCTAGCGCTCCTTGGTCGATGGAGAGACAGCAACTCTCATGCATGGCCTCCGCCATCTTGTTGTGGCTCGTGCCGATCTGCTCTCCTTAGCTTCCTTGGTAGCAACGCTCGCTTACTCGGCCTTGTCCTCGACTCTGCCGCCCCTTGCGAATGTGAGCACCGGCCCAACTCTCCAACTGCCCGATTAATCAAGTCCCTCCATGGGACTCACCGTACTTGCAATGACTACTCCTGTGGTACACCCCATATGCCGACGACCAAGGCTTTCATCCGATGCAAGCTTCGATGTATATACACGGAAGACCCGCCTCATGCATTCACTCCTTGAATCCATAGCCCTTCTTCTTGTTGTGTCATACACCAAAGTGGAGCTCCAGCCTCGATCATTCACATGATCATGTCCCTCCATGGGACTCACTGCACGCACTTGGACTTCTTCCTGTGGTGTACCCCCATATGGATGACTAAGGCTTTCATCCAATGCAAGCTTTGATGCACACACGAAGACCCGCCTCTGCGGTACTACGACATTCACTCCTTGAATCCATAGCCCTTCTTCTTGTTGTGTCATACACCAAAGTGGAGCTCCTAGTAACTCCTGATCATACCTCCACATGATTTTTTTTTGTCCCTCACGGGACAAGATTGCCTGTATTGCATTGCCACGAACTATTCCACCACGATCCGCTGCACCATGTCGCCTCCTGGTGACATCTCCATTGCATACAGATTCTCGTGTGATGAACTCGACTACGACTTCTCCACGTGTGGCCTCGCCAACACATCGTAGGACCTCCGCCATCTCCGACTTTTAGTTCGCCTTGGCACCCTTCGTCCCCTCATTCTGGGTTACACTGGACGAAGCATAGCTCTAGGACATCCGCCTAGTAGCTCAAGTCCCCGACTAGAGTGGGTGCACCATTGTCCGGATCTTAGGCCTCTATCCCCTACCAAAGACAATCTTGCTATGCACCTCTTGTTCGACAACTTGAATGGCAACATCGTGGCATATTCTTCAAGAGTACTCGCCCCTTCTTGCCCGTGCTAAGGTCTCATGATCCTAACTTTGCCTCCGCAAGTTGAATCACCTTAGTTACTCCATCAAATGCATCTCGAGGTAGCTTGCATGTGCCTTGAAGCTCCCTTCATCTTTGGCACCATGCAAAATAAGTCTGTCTCATCGAATGAAGAACCCATGGAACGACATGATCCCACTCTTGCCTCTACAAGAGTTCATGCCCTTGACCTCCAAAGGAAAGCTCCATGCCTCCGCCCATGTTCCATCTTCTATGTCGACTCCTTCATACGACTTGGATACTTCACCGAGTTCCACCCAAGTCGCCTCGCCTCGATTTCGAGTTGATAGTGGCCTCACGTCCACCATTCAACGGGTCAGCCCTCCGCTGAGTTCGATTCCTCGACTCTAAGTGTGCCTTCATATGATGTTGTCTTGATTGCTCCCCACTTGATCTCGAAATGCATCCCCAATGCATTACCTCCTTCGAGATCATGCGATAACTCTCCGCTCACTCCGCTGAGCTTTATGAAGATATAACCGAGAAACTCTTCCTCAATATGTGCTTGCACATGATTCTCCAACTAGAGAACTAGGACTTATCCCTCCTGGATATCCGTCTGGAGCAACTTTTCTTTATATACTTCCCATTGGAAGTTTGAGACCATCATCCCTTTGGACTACTCCGTCTTCGAACTTGTGCTTTGTTCGCCACAAATGTACTTGCTAGATTGCGACCCTTCTCCAATACAGTCTCCACTGCACCCTTCAAGGTCTAGCAACATGCTGAACTTGTTGCACATTTCAGCCACCTACGGACATATCCTTTCCATGTTGAAGAGAAAGTTCTGATGCTCCATGGCGCCGAGTTCTAATCGCGCCTTGGGATGGCCACGAACACTCTGTCATCCGTGTATAAGCCCTTGTATGAGTTTCTAATCCTTCGAGTTAGCAATTCCCCTCACCTCTGTGAGCTTTGCACAACTCTTTCGGTCGTTACACAACACCTCCCACCTTGCACGGTCTCATCTTTCACCAAGCACCCTGCTTTGCCTTAAGCACCATCAAGTTTGGTTGTCAACGTCGAGCTATAGCTCAAACTCAACCATCCCAATCTTTGTGTGCTACGCATTCTTCTTCGCTTGCTTGTCCTCGTGGTGCCACTCGCGCAAAGGGGTTGGCTATTCCTTGAATGCCAAACCAGGATGCCCGCCTCCGAGCGACTCCTTTCCCTACATCTCAATGTCCGCTTCTAAGCGGTTGCAGCCTCCACACCTAGCTAGGTCCCCACATTTGTATGGCAAGTGTTTCTGTGTCCCGCCTCGATACCACACCACGGGCTTAGCTGATTTTGCCTGCTGCGGCACCCATGCGTGTCCGTCAAGGTCAGCCTCCCGAGATCTCCTAAAATCCCACGACTTACAAAAGAGAAAACGGGCGGAAGCAACTCCCACGGGATCCACAAGCAACTGCTCAAGAAAAACACTTTATAAAGCCAAAATACAAATTACACCCATGGACATTACAAACTCAGAGAGGTTGCACACAAAGGATAATGGTCCACCACAGACCGATGTCCCCACAAGTGCTTATAAGACACACTTGTATTTACAAGCCAAACTTGGCCATAAAGCAAATCAAACTAGGGGTACTCGGTTTCACCCATTCTCTCGAGTTGAGAAGGCAAAGGTTACTCAATCTCGCCTGGCAAAGGTTACTTGATTTCTCCTGCCTCCTCGAGTTTGTACTTCATGCATTGAGCTGGTTACTAACATTCGCCTGCTCTTTGCTCACACTTCTGAAGCACTTGAAGTGGTTGCACTCCTTGCGTTGGGTTAGCTACTGTGATTCGCCTTCCCACTGCCATTGCGTTGGTTAATGATACCTAATGTCAAACAGTAATTCCATAGTCCCAGTTGTGTATTTGGTCTTTAGAGTTGAGACACTAAGGATACCTTGTATGAGTACCCCTTTCTTTGACACTAGACTTACAGGTTTGGAAAGTTTCAGATCTGGTATAATTAGTTATCAGGATTGGTAGCCAACCTTATGAAGGCAATTGAGTATTAATAGAGGATCATCTACTCTCGATATCATGAGAGAAATATCTCATATGTGCTTGCTCAGATAAATCCTTGGCCAAGGTCATTCAGATTGAGAGAGAAATAGTTCTTCGGGAGAATCCAATTAGAGCGAGACTATGACGGATTCCGTATGTGACCTAACAGTAGCATGTCTAATATATAGTCTTTAGGATATTAGTTAGATGAGGGAATATAGATACATGGTAACTGTGGACAGACAGGTCCGATGGATTTGATCCCCCTATACCATTTGGGGACTATGGCATAGTGGCCTAGTACATCCATAGTTGATGAGTCGAGTGAATTATTATGTGGATAATAATTTACTATATTAGAAAGAGTTCTAATTGGAGTGACTCATGGCCAGCTCGGTATCGGGCCTAGAGGGTCACACATATATGGTGGATACTTTAGAGATTAGAGGATTATATAGACATCAAATTAGTCCCTATTCTCATTAGATGAGACCCTATGCTGATGGGTTCCTTGATTAAGGCCTAACTAGAGGCCTAAGGAGATTATTGAATAGAGATGCAATAATATAAGGTTAGTGTGTAATTGGATGAAGATCCAATACATACTAAGGAAGGAGCCCTAGGGTTTTTTAGTGGCTCTCTATAAATAGGAGGAGAGACTCATGGTTGATAGGTTGTAGCTTTAGCTACTACCTCCTGTTCTCCTCCCTCCCTCCGTGCAAGAGTTGCGAGATCAGATTGGAGGAGTTTCACTGTAGAGATCAATAGTGTGGATACCGCTAAAGAGGAGGACACTTGACCTCCTTCATCTTCTCCATCCGGATCTGGAATATAGAGATATACGATGTCCCTAGGTAAAATCAGTCTCTCACATATCGTGGTTTTTTTGTTTTTGCAGTTTTTCTTGCGACCTCAATCTTTTGCACGATGATTTGATCTACGTGAGAAACTAGTTTTTGTTTTGATTTTCGTAGCACATGTGACCCACTGAGGTTTCCCAATAGAGGTATCAGAGCCAAGGTTTTCATGCAAAATATTAGTTTTAAACTGCATATGATGAGATTGAATCACATAGAATTGTTCTAAGCATTCTTTCTGTGCTTTCGCAACAAATGCAGTGAGGAGGAAGATGGGTGGCCAACCACGACCAGGCCTCTTGCAGGGGCAGCCGACCATGGCCCGGCCACTTGCAAGGGAGCGGCCGGCTGTGGCCAAAGCTCCCGAGGCGGCTGTGACGGCCGCGGGCGGCAGGCACCTGCGGGCATGGCTGTAGGGTGACGCCCGCAAAGGGCGGCCTCTAGTGGCTAGCCCGTAAGGGGTTGCTTACTCGCGGTGAGGCCACAAGGGTAGTGTCCACCCGCGGCTAGGCCGCAAGGGTCGACTGCTTGCGGCAAGGCCATAGTGGCAGTGCCCGCCACTTGCGCAGGGGTAGCAGCGACGGCGGCATTGGCATAGAGAGGGAAGAGGAGGACCTAGGGCATTTCTTTTAAGAAAAGGACTATTTTACCCCTCTAAATTTGAAAAATTCTGACGACTATCCTCGTGTATAGAATTTTTAAAATACCCTCAACAATTCTAAAAATTCTAAGGACTATCCTCTCATCCAAAATTATGAAAATGCCCTTGATAATTTTGTATATTTTGAGCATGTCCAGATTTCTAGAAAAATAATTAATTAAATAATTTAATTAATTATTATATATATCTAGTAATCCTACATATGATGTGATGTACATGTGATGTATGATGTGGATGGATGATCATGAGCCATGTGTTGTGATGTGTGTAATTATGATTATTATTATTATTGGAGCTTGCGAGCCTCCATTTTTCGTATTTATTATCTGGCCTGCATGCCTATGATTATTTATAATTACATGGAGAGGCGCGGTAGGAGTGTGAAGATGACAGCGGGACCTATGATGTCGTGGTAGGAGATCACGCCACATGGTGATACAACGATCCGATGGAATCGATGATGGCGACATCAACAATCATAGGGCATGGAGATGCGCCGATGCACACATAGATCTATTGTGAGTGATTAGGCCCATTGGCTCCGGCTTAATCATATTAGGTGATGGCTCATAATCATCTAGTGTGGCCTGCATATGTGATATGTTATACACCTACTAGATATATGTATATATATTTGCATGCGATGTAGATATATATTAAATATGTATGTGTATGACAAGACATATTAGGAGACCGATATGAAATAAAAACCCTTCCTATGATAATATTATGTTGGTAAGCATGAGGCAATAAGATTGTCCCACGTGGCCTTCCATCGTTATAGGAAGAAATGGAATCGCGACATAGGTTGAGTTGGTCGAGGCTCACCTATCTACATGATCAAGTTCTTGCCTATGACATAGAGATGCCACCAGTGACCTGAGGACATGGCATACTTAGTCGAGTCCCTCAAGGGCATATCATCAAATCCGACTCATCTTGTAACAATGGTGATGACTTAATTGAATATCATGGTTAGTCGAATCCCTCGAGACCATGATGATTCAGAGGCCTAACGTGACGGGAATAACAAGGAGTTGTAATTGGCAAGAGTTGCCTAACTTTTGGGCTTAGTGTAATTAGTTGAGTCCCTCAAGATTGCACTAGGAGTCTGTTGGAGACTTTCGTCTCATGTGTCGAGGGTATCGTGTGATTCACTAAGAAAATAGTGGGAGTATACTAAGATAGAAGTTCATATCTTAATTAGTATTTTTTGTAAAATCTGAATGTTATTTATTTTCGCTATATCTTGTTTTGTCAGAAACATGTCGCTTACAGACCCCCTACATGACATACTTGATACCAATCGTCTCACTAGTCCAAACTATACAAAGGCTCTACAATTTAAGAATTGTTATCACGAAAGAGAAAATCGTATATATCCTTAATATTCTTGTGCCCGTGCTGGAGGAAAGAACAAGCGAGGATAAGATCGCTCGCTTTGTAAAGTATATAGATAGTCTTAGAGGATAACTTATGTGTTGATCTTATACTTTAGTCCTTACTAGATTCCTTTTCACAGTTCATTATTTTTAATATGAACAAGCTTGAGGTGACTCTCCCTGATCTCCTCAATATGTTGAGGGAAGCTGAGAGTGCCATCAAGAAGGAGAAGTCAGTTCTTTATATTGGTGAGACTAAAAAGAAAAGGAAGGCCAACAAGACCGTTAAGAAGGGCAAGGGCAAAGAAAGACCAGGTAAGACAAAGATTGCCAAGAGAGACCTAGCAAAGGATAAATGATGGTGCTTCAATTGTGGCCTAGACGGGCATTGGAAGAGGAACTGTAAGGACTACCTTCTAGAGAAGGCGAGATAGAAACTTGGAGAAGCTTCAGGTATATTCATGATCAGTCTTCACTTGTCAGATTTTTATGATAACACATGGGTACTGGATAATAAGAGTGTTTATCATATCTACAATTCATTGCTAGTTCTAACAAGACTTAGAAGATTGGCTAGAGGTGAGATGAACCTTAAGATGGGAAATGGAGCAAGAATTGTTACAGTTGTTGTTGGAGAGGTCACCATACATCTGCCTGGTTAAGCTATTATTACATTAGATGCATGCTATTTTATTCCCTCTATTATTAAAAATATTATTTCTATCTCTTGTTTGATAATTAGTTGATATAAATTAGTTTTTTAGAATAATAGTTGTTTAATAATTATGGATGATGAGATCATCACTAGAGGGACCCTTATAAATGGTTTTTATGTATTAGATATTTCTTCACATATCATGAATATAAATATATCTAAGTGGAAAAGAGATGAGGTGAATAATGCATACCTATGGTATTGTAGGCTAGGTCATATGCATGAGGGAATGATTCAAAAGTTGCTGAAAGATGGATACTTAGATCCATTTGACTATGAGTCATATGCAACTTGCGAATCTTGCCTTCATGGAAAGATGACCAACTATCCTTTTAGTAGAACTTTAGAGAGAGCCATTGAGTTAATGGAACTCATATATAGTGATGTATGTGGTTCCATGTCGACTCAGGTTATAGGTGGTTACTCATACTTCATTATATTCACTGATGATTTCTCTAGATATGGACACATGTACTTAATGAAGTATAAATCTGAGGCCTTTGAGAAATTCAGGGAATATAAGAATGAGGTAGAGAACTAAATTGGAAAGAGTATTAAGACTCCTTGATTATATCGAGGAGGAGAGTACTTGAGTACGGAGTTTACCCATTTCCTCAAGGACGATGGGATTTTATCCCAGTGGACACCTCCTTATACACCTCTGTTCAATGGTAGGAATCATATGCTATTAGATGTGGTACAATCCATGATAAGTTTCGCTGACCTACCTGTCTTATTCTTGGGGTACGCGCTAGAGACCGCAGCTTACCTTATGAACAGAGTTTCATCAAAGTCAGTAGTGTCTATGTCATATGAGATATGAAAAGCAAAGAAGCCCGATCTTAAGATTGTTAAGATTTGGGGATATCTTGCTCACATTAGAAGACACAACCTCGATAAGTTGGAATCAATGTTAGAGTGGTGCACATTTGTGGGATACCCAAAGGAAACTTATGGGTATTATTTCTATCACCCCAAGGACCAAAAGGTTTTTATTGCCAAGAGAGTCATGTTCTTTGAGAAGGAACATATTCTTAGTGAAAATAGTGTAAGTAAGATAGAATTGAGTGAGGTTGGAGAACCTAGCTCAAGTACCATTTCAGAGCCCGAGTTTGTTCAGGTACCTAATATACAAGTTCCAACTTTGTGTAAGTCTAGTAGAGTATCTCACTCTTCTGAAAGATATGTGGGACATATCAGTGGAGATGACTCTTAGGATGTTGATCTTCAGACCTACGAGGAGGCTATTATGAGTATAGACTTTGAGAAGTGGCAAGAAGCCATGAATTATGAGATAGATTCCATGTACTCTAACAAGATTTAGAACCTTGTGGATGCACATGAGGGTATTGTACCCATCGGATGAAAATGGAACTTCAAGAAGAAGATTGGAGTGGATGGAAAGGTAGAGATCGATAAAGCAAGGCTGGTAGCTAAAGAATATCGTCAAAGACAAGGAATTAACTATGATGAAATCTTTTCTCCTGTAGCCATGTTTAAGTATATTAGAATTATTTTGACCATTGCAGCACACTATGACTATGAGAAATAGCATATGGATGTCAAAATGACATTCCTCAATAGCAATCTTGAGGAGGAGGTGGATCTGATACAGTAAGAGGGATTCGTATCCGAAGAGAGTCCAAATAAAGTATGCAGGTTACTTTATAGATTAAAGCAAGATTCTCAAAGTTAGAGCATAAGATTTGATGAGGTGATCAGATCTTAGGACTTTGTTAAGAATGAAGATGAGCCTTGTGTATACAGAAAGGTAAGTGGGAGCGCTATCACCTTCTTTGTGCTATATGTAGATGACATCCTAATCATTGGGAATGATGTAGGAATTGTTGGGAAACCTCAGCAGGAGCATCACATGCACAACGAAAATTAAAATAAAGACTAGTTTTCTATGCAGATCAAATCGTCATGCAAAAGATTGGGGTCACGAGAAAAATCACAAAAATTGAAAAAACACGATGTGTGAGAGATTGATTTTACCTAGAGAGATCATATATCCATGTATTCCAGATTCAGATAAAGAAGATGAAGGAACAAATGTCCTCCTCTCTAGTGGTATCCACACGATAGATCTTTGTAGCGAAACTACTCTAATTTGATCTTGCAACTCTTGCATAGAGGGAGGGAGGAGAATAGGAGGTGGTGGCTAAAGCTGCAGCCTATCAACCATGAGTCTCCCCTCCTATTTATAGAGAGCCACTAAAAACCCTATGGCTCTTGTGATAGAACCCCAGAAGGAGCTCTATAAATTTTGATCCTTGAGGGGAATCAACCATTGGAACGTTGTGGGGGTTCCTCCCTCCTAAACTCAGCACAAGATTGAAATAAAATTAATAATTACCTGATTCATTCTTTAAATAGGGATCAAAACCCTAGCCTAAGGGTGGTGTTTACCTAAGTAAAATTATCCCTTTGCCCCTCCTATAGCTGACCTGCCTTAATAGGAATAAGGGGCAGTTAGATTAGCTCTATAGCCGACCTAAGTAGGGGGAAACCCTAGCCGAATAACCCAGTAAGGGAGGTGGTGGCCACTAAGCCCTAAGGGCTAATCTAAACTCTAGCTATACTCCTTTATAAGATAGGAGTAGCTTTATTATAATCTAGTAGGGTTTATTGACTAATTCTTAAGGAGATTAGGACTCAACCCTATTGGAATCATATTAAACCCGTCCTCTTAAAATTAGCCTTGTCCTCAAGGCTAAGGTTCCATGAACTCGGGAAATTGGGTCTTCAGCTCCTCATATGATTCTCATGCTATTATTAACTGAACTTTGGCCTCCTCATCAGCTGGGGCGTTAGTTAGAAGGAATTGGGCTAAGTCATCTTCTTTAAATTTCCATTTAAGGTGGGATACCCGGCGGATCAACTGTAATCTTGATCTGGTGCGCGGATCTGATCTCTAGGTTAGGGCTCCAATCTGGTCCCTAATTTTACAAGGCCCAAAGAAATAGAGAGACCACTTCCTTAAGGCTCGAGCTTCCTGCTGATCGGGCTAGAGGTGTAATAAAACTCGATCTTCAATTTTTCGTCCATTCTGAAGTTTGTCGGGAGGCCATATCTTCTTTGCATGTTCTGACGTGAGCATGAATTATAATTCTTTTGAGCTTACTCCTCTTTTGTGCTATAGACCTATATCCAGCCAAATTTTAAATTTGGTAACAATGAGTATCCCCTTTAAAAATCTTGTATGAAGTGTGGGGGGAAGTCTCGGTGTGAATTAGGAGTCGACCATCTTGCATAAGGGTGACGCCGATCCAAACTCTGGATATGTCTGCTCCAAGTACGAACATATTACCATGTTCAGGTAATGCTAGCATCAATATAGATGGCACATGGCTGTGGGGGTCATGTGGATGTCTTTCTCCTGTTCCTTCTTGTAATCGTGGGTCGTGGATCTAAGGTCATCATCAGGGAAGACTTTTAGCATCATGGTCCACTCGTCGATGAAGTCATGGAAGTAGCCCGAGATGAGGAAGCACTGCATCAGAACCCATAGCCGGTTCAGCTGAATATGGCACTTCAGGAAGAGCTTCTCCCTATAGACAAAGAGACAAAGTTTTTGGAGATAAAGTGTCATTGCAAGGGAAGATTGTCCTCGAATGATCCGTATCTCTCGTGTCTCCTAGACGATCTTTTTAGCTTCGGTCCTCTAAAAATATGGACAGCGATATGACCGAATATGTGCTAGTGGTTTCCCTTGTAAGACCAACATACGGGGGTCATGCTGTCTGGTAGAAAGGAGTCAGCTCAGTTCAGCGGACGTGCTTGAGATTTTAGCGAGCTTCTCCAAGCACTATGTCGAGATTATCTGTTTTCTTTTGTCATTCATAAGGTCGTTAGAGCTCCTAGTGTCAGCGAGGATGGTGATGGGCTGATACTTGATGAAGCGATCGATGTCCAATATCTGTGATAAAGCATGAAAGGTGTGGGCAGCTGATTGTGGTTTTTCTTTCATATCCTTCTCCTTAGACTCGAGAGACATATCTTTGAGTTTGGGTTCTTCAGTAGGCTCAACCAATAGAAGTCTATCTTTTTTATAATGGTGGCCTCGGCTCCATAGTTTATTATAATGCCAACATAGGCCCTTTGTTGATATATCACGAAACTCTTCTCTTGTTAACTTTTTCGGCTGAGGTGATCGGCTGGTGGTAGATGAGGCCGCGAGTCTCTGTATTACTAGTCGTGCGATGGCTTTGGTTCTTCGAGCATCTTGGTTCAACCTGTCTTCATGTAGTCATGCGAAGGAGATGGCCGCCTTAAGTATGTACAGATGTCACGCCTTAATTTCTTCTTGAATCTCTAGTTTTAAGGCCTCAATAAAAGTCATCAATATATGGTTTTCAGACCAATCACAAGTTTGATTATTTAATCTTTTAAACCTAATTTGGTACTCTTAGATGGTAGAGGTTTGACGAATCTTCATTAGTTCTTCGTCAAGGTTCTTGTACTTGATTGGTGCTGAAGGTTTATATGCTTTTGGTTGGGATGTGGCTCTCATGCTCTAAGCATCTTAATTGAGGTGCCCTTGTTGAAGTTATACAAAGGAGATCGACGTCATCGAGGTGTAGGGCTGCCATGTCTTATCCTCACTTCTTATCTCTGATGGGTTCTTTTTGTAATCAGAATTTGCTCCATGTTGTGATCTTCTTGGGCTTGGTGATCGACCCAATCTAAACTCCTCGAAGAGAGCACATAATTTAGCATCCATGCATGTCTGGAAAGCCTCTAATTTGACTTTAAATAAGCCCAACGGTGTCATGACTTTAGGATCTCCAACCTATCAAACAAACTGACTTAAAAGTCTAGCTGTAATTTTCAAGTTGAAGGTAGTGAACGGTAGTAATGTCGGGACTACGGGGATGAAGTGTCCAAGTGGAGGATGGTAGCCAAGGGTAGCAGCGACGATGGAGGAAGAAGAGGGTCGCAACAACATCGGTTGTGACTATACTATGACTTCATGGCTGTAAGTGACGTCGGTTGTCGACTGCTGTTATGTTCAATTTGTTGCTAGCCACGATCAAGATAGTTAGCAGCGAATGATTGTTGCGGGCTGCGATATAAACAAATTGCAGCGAAAGATCGTTGCTGATAGCTTTCTACCACAAGGATCACTGCTAGCTATGATCAAGGAGGATGGCAGCAAGTGGTTGTTGTTGGCAGCATTGGGCAGCAAAAGATGTGTGCTGCAATTGAAGAGATAAGGGAGATTGGCGGCTGAAAGATTGGTGGACTGAAGGCTTCAGTTTTTGGGTGTGGCTTGTGGCTATTTTGGGTGCGATTTGGGGCTACGATTTTATGGAGTTTAGGCTGTGAATTAGTGTGGTTTTAGAGCTATAATAGCAATAGATGAAGGTTAAAGAAATAAATTTTAGATCTGGGATAGATGTCAGCAAAGGTAGGTGTATCGGTAAGGAAAGTTGGATTAAAAGTTAAGTGGATCGATAAGAAAGTAGGCTGGGGTTAGGGCTAATTTGGGTGGCTATTTGGTTTCAGTTTAGGTATGATTTTGAAGAATTTTTAGTAAGGATGGTAGGGTTTGATGATGAGAAAAAGAGAGTCCAAAATCCCACAAAAAATAGCACTCAAATCCGATAGAATTCGACAAAAAAAAGTACGATGATATGTAGTCCTGCCGAACAGATTTTATGTCAGAGAAATGATGACTTTTCAACGTAATTTCTAGAGGAAAGTCCAAGAAAATTATGTAAAAACCGTTGGTTAGATGTTGAGAATACCAGTAAAAAGTTTGGCAAAATTTTGGTAGCGTAACAGTAGTGAAATAGGGCAAAAGACGAAATGTAGATCCTTCGTTGTAAAAAATTCAGAACTGCGTACTGGTGAAAGATTGCACAAGAAAACTGGTTCCAGAAGGAATTTTTTCAAGAAATTAATATTAGGTGAAAGCCAAGTGAGTCTTTGAAATTGTATAAAAATTTTGGCCAAAAAGGATGAACAAAAGTCTGGTTTCAAGAGGACAATAAATGAAAGGCAGATTCTCCATGTAAAATTTCAGCACTGCATAATAAAGAATCAAAGTGCTATAAGTCCAGATCCAGAAAGAGTTTTTTTATGAGATTAGTCTTAGATGAGAGTAAGATGATCTATGAAATTGTATAAAAGTTTTAGACAAAAAGGATGATTAAAAGTTTAGTTCCAAGAAGCAAAAATCAATTGAAAATTTCTACAGCGTTTCACCTTCGCAACGATAATAACGTTTGCGATGGTAAAATTTTACAGCAAGGAAATTTTGGAAAAACTTCTCCCATATATAAGATAGAGGAATAGTAGTAGCAAGAGGCGTGGGCTTTGGAGTGTTTACCAGATCTTTGATTTTGACGTAGAGGAAGGCAGCAGATTGATGGATCTATGGCTTGGTGGGTGATGATGGAGGCAATGTCAAAAGCAATTATGAGAATTACTTGGGAAGGTGGAGGCATGGATGATGGCTACAGGGGCAGCAATATTGCTGCTCTAATACTAGATGATAGAAACCCAGAAGGAGCTCTATAGATTTTGATCCTTGAGGGGGATCAACCCGTGGAACGCTGTAGGGGTTTCTCCCTAGACTCGGCACAAGGCTGAAATAAAATTGATAATTATTTGATTCAAGAAGGGGGGCAGCTACATCTTTAAATATGGATCAAAACCCTAGCCTAAAGGGGTGCTTGCCTAAGTAAAATTAACTCTTTGCCCCCTATAGCCGACCTGCCTTAATAGGAACAGGGGGCGGTTAGGTTGGCTCTATAGCCGACCTAAGTAGGGGAAAACCTTAGCCGACTAACCTAGTAAGGGAGTGGCAGCCACTAAGCTCTAAGGGCTAATCTAAACCCTAGCCATACTCCTTTATAAGATAGGAGTAGCTTTATTATAATCTAGTAGGGTTTTATTGACTATTCTTAGGGAGATTAGGACTCAACCCTGCTAGAGTCCAATCATCCTGCCTTAGTGGGTACTTGATCTCCATCCAATTACCCACTAGCCTTGCATTATTGGATCTCTATCCAATAATCTCTTTAGGCCACTAATTGGGCCTTAATCAAGGAGCCCATCAGCATAGAGTCTTATCTAATGAGAATAGGGGCTAATTGGATCACCATCCAATCCTCTATTCGCTGAAGCATCCACTATATGTGTGTGACCCTCTAGGCCCGATACCGAGCTGGCCGTGAGTCACTCTCATTAGAACTCCTTCTGATATAGTGAATTATTATTCCCATAATAATTCACTCGACTCATCGACTATGGACGTACTATGCCACTACGCCATAGTCCCGAGATGGTATAAGGAGATCAAATCCATTGGATTTATCTATCCATAGTTACCGTGTATCTATAATCCCTAATCTAACTAATATCCCAGAGATCGTATATTGGACATGGTACTGTCAGGTCACATATAGAATCTATCATAGTCTCGCTCTAATCAGATTCTCTCAGAGAACTCTTTCTCTCTCAATCCGAATGACCCTGGCTAGGGATTTGTCTGAGCATGCATATATGGGATATTCCTCTCATGATACCAAGAGTGGATGATACTCTATTAACACTCAATTGCCTTCATAAGGTTGGTTACCAATCCCCAATTGTACCAGATCTAGAACTTTTCAAACCTGTAAGTTTGACGTCAAAGAAAGGAGTACTCATACAAGACATCCTTGGTGTCTTAAGTCTAAGGACCAGATACACAACTGGGACTATAAAATCACTGTCTGACATCAGGTATCATTAACCATACAACATTTCATAAGTGGATCAATCAGTGAACTCATTCTCCAATGAGCACTTGTACTATATCCTTAGTGTCTCCACATAAGTGGCTATGGGACCAGCCACCTCCATCATATAGACGGGTATATAGTACACCGATTTGTTCAGTTATCTCAATGTCCCTCTCGAGGTACCTATGACCGGGATTATTTAAAGGTGAATCGATCTCATTATCGTGATCTCATCACGATCCGATTCCCATTACACAGAACCAAGGACATCGTAGTATATATGCAACAAATAATATAATGTGAGAATATGCTAGTATTAATCATAAGTAAAAAGATTACGTAGTGTGTTACATGTGCCATCACTCACGTGATTGGCTTGTAGGGCACCTGTAACTAGCAGAAATGCTCTCCACAGTAAAGGCTTGGCTATCTAGAAACTTCTCCATGAAAGACTTAGGGGAAGCATCCTATATTCCAAGAGAGGTCTCATACCGATGAGATATGGAATATCACTTTCTAAGACTATGTCCCCAAAGACTCCTGAAGAAAGGGCAGACATGGATAAGATACCTTATGCCTTAGTGATAGGGTCTATCATGTATGCGATGCTATGTACCAGGCCTGATATAGCTTATGTTCTGAGTGTTATGAGCAGGTATCAGGTATATCAAGGTTTAGAATATTGGAAGATTGTAAAGTGTATCCTTAAGTACTTGAGAAGGACTAAGGATCTTTTACTAGTATATGAAGGAGGTAGCCTCCAGGTTGAGGGCTACACGGACTCGAGTTTTCAATTCGACATTAATGATAGCAAGTCAAATTTAGGATATGTTTTTACCTTAAATGGAGGAGCAGTAAGTTAGAAGAGTTCCAAGCAAGATACTACTACTGACTTAACCATAGAGGCAGAATACATTGCTGCAGCAAAGGAAGGGGTATGGATGAAGAAGTTCATCAAAATTTGGGAGTTGTACTAAGCAGTGTAGAACCAATTCCCATATACTGCGACAACAATGAGATGACTACTCAAGCTAAGGAACCCTGGTCTCATCAGAAGTCTAAGCATGTTCTAAGGAGGTTCCATCTAATTAAAGAGATCATAGCCCATAAAGATATAGTAATGGAAAGAGTTCCATCTAAAGATAACATTGTAGATCAACTAACAAAGCCGTAGGCTCATATTGTATTTGAGCATCATAGGGGTCTGATGGGGATTAGAAACATAGGTGATTGGCTTTATGTCAAGTGGAAGATTACTAGTTATAGGTGCCCTGCAAGCCAATAACGTGAGTGATGGCATGTGTGATACACTACGTAATCTTTTTTCTTTTGATTAATATTGACATATTCTCACATTGTATTATCTGTAGCATATATACTATGATGTTCTTGGTTCTATGCAATGGAAATTGGATCGTGATGAGATCATGATAATGAAATTGATTTATCTTTAAACATAAATCCTAAATAATCGCGGTCAAAGGTTACTCATGAGGGACATCGAGATAACCAGACAGACCGGTGTACTATATACCCATCCATGTGATGGAGGCAACTAGTCTCATAGCCACTTTTCTAGAGACACTAAGGATATAGTATAGGTGTTCAATGGAGAATGAGTTTACTGAATTGATCTACTTATGAAATATTGTATGATTAATGATACCTAATGTCAGATAGCGATTCCATAGTCCCAGTTGTATATCGGATCTTTAGACTTAAGACACCAAGGATGCCTTATATGAGTACTCCTTTTTTTGACGTCAGACTTACAGGTTTGGAAAGTTCCAGATCTAGTACAACTGGTTATCAGGATTGGTAGCCAACCTTATAAAGGCAATTGAGTATCAATAGAGGATCATCCACTTTCGATATCATGAGAGGAATATCCATATGTGCTTGCTAAGATAAATCCCTAGCCAGGGTCATTCGGATTGAGAGAGAAAGAGTTCTCCGGGAGAATTCGATTAGAGCGAGGCTCTGACGGATTCTATATGTGACCTGACAATACCATGTCCAATATACAATCTCCGAGATATTAGTTGGATGAGGGATTATAGATACATGGTAACTATGGACAGACAGGTTCGATGGAATCGATCCCCCTATATTGTTTGGGGACTATGGCGTAGTGGCTTAGTACGTCCATAGTCGATGAGTCGAGTGAATTATTATAGGGATAATAATTCACTATATCAGAAGGAGTTCTAATGGGAGTGATTCACGACCAGCTTGGTATTGGGCCTAGAGGGTCACACATATATGGTGGATGCTTCATCGAATAGAGGATTGGATGGAGATCCAATTAGCCCATATTCTCATTAGATAAAACCTTATGCTGATGGGCTCCTTGATTATGGCCCAATTAGAGGCCTAAGAAGATTATTGGATAGAGATCCAATAATGTAAGGTTAGTGGATAATTCGATGAAGATCTAATACCTATTAAGGAAGGATCCCTGATAACTCTATAAATAAGAGGGAGACTCATGGTTGATATATTTGTAGCTTTAGTCACCACCTCCCTCCCTCCTCCCTCCCTCCTCGAGAGAAGAGAGATGAGATTAGATTGGTGGAGTTTCAGAGAGAGATCGTGTGCTAGAGAGGATGACACTTGATCTCCTTCATCTTCTCCATTTGGATCTTGAATACATGGATATGATGATCTCTAGGTAAAATCAAAATCTCACATATCATGATTTTTTTTTTTTTTTTTTTTTTTTTTTTTCCTAATCTTTTGCACGATGATTTGATCTACATGGGAAATCCATTTTGTTTTTTTTTCTTTTGCGTATATGATGTGTATCTGAGGTTTCCCAACACTTGGTGTGGTGTTCCTCTTGGATTTGGAAGAGAAGAGATTACTTTCATGGTGGGGGGGGCTTTAACCTCTCCCCCTTTTTTTCGGCTTAAGTCTTTCAAGAATGTCCTAATAATTGTCTCTCTCACAAATCATGAGTAGAGTAAAGTAATTTCTCAAACTTGGTCTAGTATTCTTGGATTGGTGAGGTTTGTTTGATTGGATCAAGTTATTTTTAGATATTCTATTCTCGTGGGCAAAAGCGGTTCGTGCATACTTGAATTGTATCCACGTCAGTGTCATAGTTGTATTCAAGCCAATTGTACCATCGTATAGCATCTCCTTTAAGGTGGATGACAGTGGTGCCCATCATAGAATCCTCTAGTGTTTGGTGATGACGGAAGTAACATTCGACGCGTGAAATCCATCCCATCGGGTCTCCTTCTTCCCATCGAGGGAAGTCCACCCTCATGTGTGGCTACCTTATATCAGTGGCTCATTCTTTCTTTTTGAGAGGCCTCTCTAAACTTTGACCATGCTAGAATTTTATTGGGCTCGGAGATTAGCTCAATCCGAATTTGGCGAATAAGGCACGTAATCTGTCCTCTATGCGTGATTCAAATGCTTCCAACTTGACATTGATTGAACCTTAAGATGCCAGTGCATGTGCCTCTAGATCTAAGATGCTAATGTCCCTCTCCTACTCTTACATTAGTGGTATAGAATGGTTGGATAGTTTGGTGGCTGAAAGGGATGGTGGATCACGGGTAGATGGCTATGGTTTGGGGCTGACAGGTTACTATTTTTTTGGGTGTTATTGGGGTAATGATTTAGGGCTACTATAGGGGCTGTAAGGAGGGTTTGGTGATAGAGGTTTAGGGTTAGAGGGATATAATTGCTATTGATGGCAACAATCAGTTTTGTAGGATTGGTGGCTGCGGAGGGTAAGGATCAGTGGAAGGTTCGATGGTTGCGGAAGGTTGCTGTTTAGGCTATAGTTTTGGCTATAGTTTGAGTTGGCTACAGATTCTAGAAATAGGTTATGATGGCTATATCTTAAGGCTAGGGGGGTGTTCTAAAGATGACATGGGTGGTAGCAACAATTTTGATAAGGATCAGATATGGTTGTAGCAAAAAACACCAAAAGGTAGTGCTACAGAATTATACATCAATAAGTTGTGATGGGTCGTTAATTTGGGCTATGGTTTTGGGTATTGTTTGTGTTATAAAAATAGGTTACAATGGTTATGTCTTAAGCTAAAGGGATGCCCTAAAGAGTCTTGGGTGGTGGTAACAAGATGGTTGGGTTTCGGTGGGCTAAGAAGAAGAAGAAAGACAAAGGTGCAGTAGTAGATTTTTCATCGAAAAAAATTCCAGCAGTGAAGACGTAATTTTTTCCAGAAATTTTCAATAAAAATGTGAATGAAAATTGAGAATCTTTTGGTAAGAAAGAGATATTGCCAATAAAAATTTCATGAAAAGAAATAATAACAATAGATTTGGCAAAATCAAAGATCACAAAGAAGTATGACATCAGATTTTTACGTCTAAACTATAACAGTTTGGACATAAAAGATGAGTAGGTTATCTTGATGATTTTTTGATGAAACCAAAGGGAGATCTGAGGATAGGAAGTTACAAAAAAGTGATAGAAATTTTGTAAAAATTTGGTTAGTAAAAACACAGCAGCAAATCAAACAATAAAGTGTGTGCGACTGGAATTTTGCGACGTAACTTTCATCGTAAAGATGGAAATTTTATGATGAAAAGTTTATGCAGCAAATAGGAACAAATTTTTTTATATTTTTTTAAATAGGGATAACTAAATTACAGCAACAATAAGGTAGGAAACTAGAACCTATTGCAATTCACAAGGAGATCAAGGGATGATCTGCGGTAGTAGAGATGATGGCGGAATTTGGTGACGGTCTTCGAGCAATTGTGGGAATTGCTTTGAATGGCTTTGGGGGGCTGATGGATGGCTATGGAAGGGCAGCAAGATGCTAAGAATATTGCTCTAATACCAAGTATTTGAACTCTTATGGATTCTAAGCTTGGGGTGATCACTATAAAGGATCGAACTCCATGGAACTCTATAGGGGTTCCTCCCTCCTTGGTTTTTTTGTTACATGAGCTGAAATATAATTGATCTATTGATGATGAAAGAGGAAAGAATATAAGGCTATTTATAGGGCTTCTAAACCCCAACTCCTAATAGGATTCCTACTTAAGACTCCTACTCCAACTCTAAGAAGCAACTCCTACTTCCAACAACTCTAACTCCAACTCTAAGAAGAAACCTCCAAACTAATCCTAATCTGATTCTAACTTAACCCCTCCTTAACCAACCCTTCTTTAACTGGGATAAGGTGTGATTAATTATGGTGATATGTATCTTATTCTTCCCTCAAAATATCTTCCTCTAAGCTAATCCTAACCCGGCCTTTAACCTCTTTAATAGGGGTCGGCTAGATAAGATTTACATGAATGACCTTAGGATTTATATGTTTGCCCTCTTCAATGAAACTAAATTAGGACTCTCCCAGCTAGAGCCCTAACATGTGCTTGGAATCGAATGGCTAACAACATTAGATGACATGTCTTAGAATTTCAATAAGTTAATTATGAAGTTTTATTGTAAATGCAAACAAGTCATCTTACGAGGCAAGTGCGAGAGCCATATCTCCACCGTTTTAATGTAGCAGATTATCATGGACTTAGCTAGTTTTGCCTAAGTCATGCGATACTCTTGCGAGTCTATCTGCAAAGGTCAGCCTCCCTAAAACCTTCTAGGGTCTCTTAGGACCTACAAAAGAGAAAATGGGTTACAGGAAGCACTTCCCATGGGATCCACAAGCAACAGCTTTAGCAAACACTTTATATAGCTAATGCAAATTACAACTATAGACTTTGTAAGTTCTGAATGGTTGTATATAATAGATAATGGTCCATTACAAACTGAAGTCTCCACAAGTTTTTACAAGACACACTCGTATTTACAAGCTATAATCAGCCACAAAGCAAATCAAACTAGGGCTGCCAAGCTTACTGCAAGCCTACTACTTGTTGTATAAGGTATGTACACAAATCGAAGGATACAGACAAACATAAGTATTTCATCAAACACCTTATTTATATTTTTATCGGTGACATTCTCCCCTACTTATTCCTTTGACGTCCTCATTGAAGCCACTATAGATGCTGCATCTCCTCGCCTTTTGCTGAATCTTCAATCTTCTGCTCTAGTTGTAACACTCCTCTTGGCTCCTAGTTGTTTTTCTCTACTGTTGTTGAGTAGTCGAACTTCAATCTTCTATACTACTTCAACTCACTGGTGACTAACTCTAGTATAGGCTTGGTTGAGCTGTGGTAATCCCTGTCGATTTCTGTTGATCTTTCTAATGAAGGAAAAAGATCTTCCTTGTTATGCGCTAGAGTTGCAAGCGGTCTCATATTGCTTAAACTGAATGGATGCTTGTTGGAGCTTTAACGAACATCACATTACAGACTTTAGAGTTTTTGAGGTCCTTCCTCGATGATATTTGCTCATTGATCCTTCTTCCACTTTTAGTTATCACTTCTAAGTAGGTTCGAATCACTCCCACTTTCGATTGGCATTCAATTGAGAAATGAAGCGGACAATCTACTCTCAGTAGTATTGATCACCAATGGTGAGGATTTGACAACTATTATCTTCTGTAAGCTTTCTTCGAAGGGTCACTGAACTTGTGTAGAGCTTCTCTGTTGGGTAAGTAAGAGAGTTGGGATACTTGACTTCACCTATTCTCTTAGGAGTTCAGAAGGCAAAGGTTACTCTATTTTGCCTATCTCCTCTAGGTTGTACTTCATGCATTGAGCTGGTTACTAGCATTCGCCCGCTCTTTGCTCATACTTCTGAAGCACCTGAAGTGTTTGCACTCCTTGAATTGAGTTAGCTACCGTGATTCGTCTTTTCACTACCATTAAACTTCTAGAATGCAAGAAGTTTTTCTCGAAAAGAGCAAAAGTTTTACCCCAACTTGGAGTCCCTCAACTTGGAGCAAGTCTTTGATAGTTCTGGTTGCCTCTGGGATTGTACTATCTTCTCCATCATCTTTGCCACCTACTCCTCTGAGTAGAAAAGGTACAACATCACATACTACCTACTTCGTTCTTTGGTCGAGCACTCTTGCATCAACCCAAAGTCCCTCATTTTTTACTATCTTGATGAGAAGCCAATTGACACCGGTCTTATGAAGTTCCTTGGCCTCTGCCCTTTTGCCCTGTCTTGGTACTTGGAGTTTACCTTTGCATTCTCCACTTCCTCGGCCCCTTTCGCAACTAACACTCTCCCTCTATGAGAGCAAGGGATCCATGCCACCATGGAAGTCTCACCTCTGTGATATCATGGCACTTCCAAGCCCATGGCCCTACTATCTGTTGTCTCACATCAGCGTCTCTTTCTTTCCATCTGTAGATCTGCATCTGTGACACTATGACACTCCTCTGAGTCCACCTCCTTTCTAACCTATGCTTTATTTTTGGGTAGTTGAGCCACATTAGACTTGTCGTCACTTTCTCACCCGTTTCGACCACCTGCTTCAACACTTCTGTGTTCTCCAAGTATTTCTCTTTAGTCGATGGATAGATATACTACAACTCTCATACATGGCCTCTGCCATCCTATTATAGGGCTCGCATCGATTCTGTTCTCCTTAGCTTCCTTGATAACAATATTTACTTTCTTGGCCTTGTCCTCTGACTTGTCGGGTTCCCTTAAGCGAATATTAGGATTGAAGTAGTCCAACTCTCCAATCGCTCTAATCATACCTCTGTATGATCAAGTCCCCTCTATGGGACTCTCTTATACTTGCACCCAGAATTCTCTCTCGGTGGTACTCAACCCCCATATGCTGATAACCAAGGCTTTTATCCGATGCAAGATTCGATGCGCACATACAGAAGACCCACTGTCGTAGTACCATGACATTCACTCCTTGAATCCATAGCCCTTCTTTCCGTTGTATTGTTCATCGAAGTGGAGCTCCCAGTAGCTTCTAATCATACCTCCACATAATCGCGTCCCTCACGGGATGTCTTCATATGTGTTGTATTGCCATGAAATATTTACCATGATTCACTGCACCATGTCACCTCCTAGTGACATCTCCATTGCATTCATATTCTTATATGATGAACTCGGACTATGAGCTCTCCATGTGTGGCCTCTGCCAGCATGTCGTAGGGCCTTCGCTACCTCCGATTGTATTCGTTCCTTTAGCAATTCACTTTTTTCCACCCATTCTCGAGTCACCCTTGGATGAAGTATCTCTTTAGGATAGTCTGTCGCCTAGTAGCTCTCGAAGTCCCCATACGTCGCTAAAATTGGTGCACCATTATTTGGATCATAGGCCTCTTTCTCCTACCTGCACAATCTCCACTGCACACCACTTCCTTCATGACAACTATAGTAGCACTATGGTATATTCTTCAAGAGTACTCGCCTCTATGTGCTCTTGCCCCATATTGAGGCCTTCTGATTCCAACTTTACCTCTGTAAATTGAATCACCTAAGTTCCTCTATCAAATACTTCTCTGAGATAAGGTTCATGAGCCTCAAAGCTCTCTTCATCTTTGGCACCATGCAACATGAGTCCACCCCATCAGAATGAGGAACCCATCGGGCCAAGGTTTAGATGATATAGTAGGATCTCGCCGAAGTTTGCTAGGAGATTCACTGAAGGGATCGGGAAGCTCACTGGGAACACACTGGGAGATCACCAGAAGAAGACCAGATGACTTACCATAAGAATGTCAAAGGTTACCGGATTGGCGAAAGTTAGGTCTTAAGATTAAGCTTATGGTCTTTAAGCGTTGTAATCGTTGAGTTGTAGTTAGAAGTAAGTTCTAATTGAGTTGAATTTAGATGAAATCTAAATCAACTCAATAAGGTAATCAAGTTGAGCTCAATTGGTTAACCAGAGGGTTGGTCAATATCATATTTAAGCCGACATTTGGAAAGTAGAGAGAACCACTTTAACGAAAATTCTAGTGGGTAAACTGCCAGTGAGCGATGGGTGTACCATCGCCCAAGCTTTCGGGCAGTTGACGACGACTAACCCGCTCAGGCTGGGCGGTTGAACCGCCCATACCCAGGAATCTGGGTACTTTTGGTGGTTGACTCGCCTAGGGCCAGTAGATAAACCACCCGTACCCTAGTGTTTGGGCGGCTGAGCCGCCTAGGTCGGCGGGTAAACTGCTCGTACTCGATTTTTCTGGGTATATTTAATTTTTGGCTCCAAAAATCAAAATCCACCTGGAGCCTACAAATACCCTAAGTTTTCTTGCATTCTACACAAGAAATTTTGGGGATTATATTCTAAGAAAATATTATGTGAGAATTGTAATAAAAAGAAAAAGGGTAAGGGAGTAATCTTATCTCCCTTATAAGCAAAGTGCAAGGGTTTGATCTTCACCCAAAGAAGATCGGTAGTGGACACTGATGTGCCTCAAGAAGGAGGACTCGGGAGTGGGCGTAGGTCATTAGCGCCGAATCACTATAAAAATTGTGAGTGTTTCTTTGCTTTCATTGCTTATATATTTTTGTATTGATGCTTCCGATTTAACTCAACTCTTTGAAAGCAAAATTTTCACGATAAGCTCTTTCCTTCAAATGTTGTTTATCTTTCTGGTTTGCTTATTAACTTAGTAATTTTTTTTTAATCACTCGCTTGTTTCACTAAGAACGAAAAGCTTCATATGTCCTATCTTGGTTTAATCGAAAGGATTTCACTTAAAACAAAAATTTATACTTACACTATTCATCCCCCCTCCCACCTCTTAGTGTCAATTGATCCTAACAATTGGTATCAGAGTCTCAGTTTTTCTTATTTGGTTTAACACCTAAGAGAAATGGCTCTTATTGGCTTTCAAGAGGGCTTTTCTTTCATTCGTCCTTCCACATTCAATGGGACAGACTACCCTTATTGGAAAACTCGGATGAGAGTTTTCTTGCTTTCTTTAGACCTTAATTTATGGACTATTATTGAAAATGAATTTGAAAAATCTTCTCTTCCAATGAACAATTGGAATGATTTGGAGAAGAAAATTTTCTCTTTAAACACAAAGGCTATGAATGTCTTGTTTTGTGCTCTTGATAAAAATAAATTTGATCGGGTTTGATATATGGGATGCATTATAAATAACATATGAAAGCACACTTAATATAAATGAATTATTAAATAAAATACTTCTAAAAATGAATAAGAAGAATACCTTCCTAAGAACTGGAAGGAATATGAACTGAGAAGAACACATGACTCCTCGAGTGAAATCTCGAGTAATGAGGACCTTGAATTTTTGACAAATGAACCAAAAAAATTAACGAACTTGAACCTTAAAAATAATGTAAAGATGGATAAAACCTCTTGCTATGAATGTAAGAAGTCGAGGAGCTCCAAAGATCAAATGCACAACCAAGAAGCGGAGAACCTTGCTATGATGGCCATCAACAATGAGATTAGTGATTCATTAAGTAATTATTTTTCAAAATTATTAAATATGTTTCATGATTTGTTTGATGAATTTAAAAAATATAGTAAATATTTTAAGTTGCTTAAACATGAATATGATTTGTTAGTTGGTAAAGTTGATGAAATGCATGAGTTATTAGCATCACACAATCCTAGTTCTAAATGTGAAATGCTAGACAACATTAAAGAAAAAAATATCATGCTTAAGATAATGTTAGAAAATTTTGAAATTGGTAATAAATCCTTGAATATGATTCTTACCAATAAGGGTCATATTAATAGAAGAAATGGAATAGGAAAAGCCAACTATTTTCTTTAAATACCAATAAAAGTTGATTATTTTTGTTAAAGGACCAACCTTAAATGTGCCACTAAGAATTAAGTCTAATTTTTATGGTAAATTATGACATATGGCTTACAAATATTCATTCAAAAACTATAGTCCTCACAAGTTAGATTGAGTTCCTGAAGGAATCATAAACAATCTTATGATATTAGAAAAAATGGGAAGAACATGTCATGAAGGACCTAATGTTAAATAGGTACCTAAATTAAAACCTCCCATAATATAAAGTTATTTTCTAACAAGACTAAGAGCAATAAAAATATTTTGAAAGTAGATGCTCAAGTCATATTACTTGTGATCTAACACTCCTTCAAGCTTACTAGCCTAAGTAGTAATAAGAAAATTATTAGAATTAAAATTATTGATAATGAATCTTTTAATGGTTCATCATTATATAATTAATATTGATGATATATAGCTAGAGTATACACATATGAAAATGAATTAGAATCAAAGAACCTTAGTTATTGAAAAACATATTTTGAGTGAATGTTAAAATCATTAGCTTGTTTAAATGTAAAGACTATTGTTAAATGGTTCAAATATTGATAAAATCTACGGAATGATTGATTTAAATGATTAAAATTATATAATTGAATGATTTTGTTGAATGATATAATTTTAGCATAAAACAATATAAAAAAGAAAGGAAAAAATTATACTTTATTGTCTAGTATTTTTGTAAACTAAAAATATATTTAATGAGAATGAAGTGAGCATGGTAACTCACTAACTAAGTCCAAAAATTATTTGAATTGAAATAAATCAAAGTTTTTATTTAAAAGTATTTTATTACAATGATGTTGATGAAATTATGTTTTTGACTTTAAATGACATTGCATTCTTGAAATAAGTTTCAAAAGAAGGACAATTATTCTTGAAATAATTTTTATTCTATTAATCCTTAAACAAGAGACAAAATAATACTATTATTGTTGAATCTCTTAAACTACAAAAATGGATTAGAGAATTTTAGCTATTGAAAAATAATCTATGATGCTTTCATTGAATTTTTCAGAAAGCAAATTTTGATGATGATTTTGGAGAATGATCTTATTTTAAAAAGAGATTAATGAATCAATTATGTTATTTTTATGACGCATGAACTATGAAAGTGATTTTGACGATTTGATGATTTGAACTTGAATAAATTATTATCATGATTTTGGCAAGTTTGGAAAATAAAACTTAAAAATCTTCTATTTTATCATCTAAGAAGAGATTTAATAAATTAAATCATATCTTTAATATTCATGAATGTCTTTTGATATCAATAATTATCTTAGCATGATTTATTTTAAAACTCATGAATCACATAACTTATCACTAAAATTAGTATTTCTTAAATTTATGATAAGTTGAAAATTGAACGAGATTTGTATTATCATAAATATTCCTTTAATTTCTTGACTTGACTTATATGTTATCGGAATCACGTTATTGATCTCTATATTTTTTACTTTTAAATAAAAATATGATTTATAATCTTAACAATATTAATTAAAATTATTATCAAGATTATTATTATTTATTAAAAAGATTTATCTTAGATGAATTAAGATTATCACCTAAGACTCATTTTATTATTCACAAAAAAAGAAAAAGAAACTTATTAAATAAAATTATGTCTTTTGATATTCGAAAATTTGATTTTATATTTAATGATATGATCTCCTTGTACTTTTTGGCGTAATTTGAATATGAATGTTAAGAAGAAATTATGTCAACATATTTCTTTCTTGACAATAACAAAAAAAAAGAGAGATAAAATTATTAATATGATTAGAAGTAAATTGGATATGATAACCTTGAATGAGAAATAATTTACTTGGAAGAAAATTTAGAATTTTTTAAATGCATATAAAATACTTGATTTACAATTTGAGCTTGATCTACTATTATACCTTCTTATAAAATTCTTGATGCTTTTTATTAAAATTTATAATAAATAATTTTTTTTTGCTATACTTGAAATTGCATGAGATGATTTTAAATGCATGAGTAGCTTTTAAACTTTTGAATCTCCTTGGATATCTTGAAGTTTTGAGCTTAATTTCAAAATTCACATCTATAAAATTTACATCTTTAAAATTGAGCATTCTTGTGATATGATATTTTTTATTTCTCAACCTTGATTCTACCTTCTTGCTCACACAAAGTGGAGAAAGGAAATCACTAGTATTTCAAGAGACTAATAAGTCTATTAATTACATTTTGAATCTCTTGAAAGTGATCTTGATTATTTTGAAATTGAATGAGTGATTTACTATATCATGGTTTTGATTTCTTAGAATTACAACTTGAAATCTTTTATGAATCAAAATCTTTTGTTATATGTTCTCATATTATTTAAAACAAAATTTTTATACAAATCATGAACTTGACAACTTAAGATTTCTTATGGATAAATCAAGAGATTTTATTTGTTTCTCCTATGACTTGTCTTTGAATATTCATAATTTGTTTTCACAAATTGAATATCTCATCGCCATGTTAATTTTTCTTGATATATTTCATGTGATGACTGATATATTTCTTGATTATTTCTTGAAAAATGTTATAATGGGAAAAATTTTGCACTATTCTAACCATCCTTTCTTTTTGACATTGACAAAGGAGGAGCAAAATTTGTTAGCTTATAAGATTGCTACCTTGAACAATACAAATGAAGCAAATATTTGCTAGCTTGCACTTCTCAAAAGAGAAAAGTAAATTCATTAGCTTGCATATTCTAAAGTAATAAAAAATTTATTAAATTACTAAGGTTTCATATATCAAAAATTTGCTAATTGCACTTCTCCTTTTGTTGATAACAAAAAGGGAGAAGGTATAACGATGTGAAATCATGTATGATGATCATACATGTAATGATAATTTTGAAAATCTACATAAAGATAATGATTTATTATTATTCAGATTTATTTATTATATTTTCTTGAAATTTATATGAGAAAAATTTGTTGAGCTTATATTCGAAATTTTATATATATACAAGATTGAGGTTGAGACCTAAAAATGTTAAATCATGAAAATATATAAATTACTAATATAGATTCCATGAAATGAAGCCTTTTTGTGAAAACTTTTTTTTTTTGAAAACTTTCTCCATGATTTTATCTTATTATTTTTAAAAAAGGGAGAAAAAATTGCATAAAGATGTGCTACATTTGAAATTTACAAGAGATAATTTTTTATATACATTTGAAATACATAAGTTATCTTTAAATCTCTTGAACTTTTGAGCTCATCTTAGTATTACTTTTAAAATTCATTAAGAGCACTTCTCTGTGATGAAATGATTCAGCAACACCTCCATTATTTCTCTCCTTATTAAAGGGGAAGAAAATTTTATAATGTATATACTAAGGGGGAGTAATGTCATCCTATGCTTTGAAATTATTAACTATATTTTACCTTCTTTATTGATGACAAAGGGGGAGAAATATATATTAATGACACATGATCTTGCTGAAATACATGGATATCTTAGATAAGGATATGAATTGGACATCTTAGATATAGATGCTTAAATCCTTTTTACTCATGAGTTGATGACTTAATGTAAATTTATGTTGAAATTTGCATAGCATGTTGATTTTTTGAATTTAAGAATGTGTGTTTCTCATAAATTTAAGTAGTATGGATTTAGGGTGAGTTAGGATTAACTCCTATCATCAATTGATTATCATCATAAAAAAGGGGGAGATTGTTGAATCTTAGATTTTGATGATGAAATCAATTGATGGGTTATTGATTTAATATGAATTATTAGTAATTGATTGATGCATGATTAATTACGACAGAATGATTATTACAATCAGGATTGGCCAAGGTCAAGTCCATGCATCGGGTCGATGTGGTTGGCAACTCGCTAGGCGTGCGTCGGGACATCACCGAGGGTATCAATAGTTTGCCAGGATGGCGCAAGGAAATTCACCAGAAAAAGACCAAGACTCGCCGAAAGATTGTTGAGGGTAGCCGAAAAGCTTGCCGAGAGTTAGAATGGTCTTGTAATGGATGTTTGGCAATTATGATTGTATTTAATTAAGTCATAATTAGTATCGTGCAAGACTAACTATAATAGGAGCAATGGAGTTACAACCATATGATGGGCCAAGATCAAGCTTGAGCATCGGGCCAGGGTTCAGATGATGTAGTGGGATCTCACCGAAGTTCGTTAGGAGATTTGCCGAAGGGATCGGGATGCTTGCTAGGAACACGTCGGGAGATCGCCGAAAGAAGACCGGATGGCTTATTACAAGAATGTCGGAGGTTACCGAATTGGTGAAAGTTGGGTCTTAGTTTAAGCTTGTGATCTTTAAGCATTGTAATTGTTGAGTCATAGTTAGAAGTGAGTCTTAATTGAGTTGGATTTGGATGAAATCCAAATCAACTCAATAAGGTAACTAGTTCACTACTAGGGTTTGATTGAGCTCAATTGATTGACCAAAGGGTTGGTCAACATTAGGTTCAAACCAGAATTCGAAAAGTGGAGGGAACCACTTTTGCAGAAATTCTGATGGATAAACCACCGGTAAGCGATGGGTGTACCACTGCTGCCCAGGCTTTCAGGCATTGACGGCAGCTGACTTGCCCAGGCTGGGCAGTTGAACCACTCGTATCTAGGAATTTGGGTACTTTTAGCGGTTGACCCACCCGGGGTCGGTGGGCAAACCGCCCGTAACCTGGTGTTTGGGCGGCTGAGCCGCCCAGGTCGGTGGGTAAACCGCCCGTATTTGATTTTTTTGAGTATGTTCGATTTTTAGCTCCAAAAATCTGAAGCCACTTGGGGCTTATAAATACCCCAAGTTTTCTTGCATTCTACACAATAAATTTTGAGGATTATATTCTAAGAAAATATTGTGTGAGAATTGTAAGAAAAAGAAAAGGGATGAGGGAGTGATCAAAGAGTGTAACATTGTCTCTCTTGTAAGCAAAGTGTAAGGGTTTGATCTTTACCCAAAGAAGATTAGTAGTGGACACCGGTGTGCCTCAAGAAGGAGGACTCGGGAGTGTACGTAGGCCATTGGCACCGAACTACTATAAAAATTATAAGCGTTTCTTTGCTTTCATTGCTTACATATTTTTGTATTAACGCTTCTGATTTAACTCAACTCTTTGAAAGCAAAGTTTTTATGATAAGTTTTTCCTACAAATGTTGTTTATCTTTCCGGTTTACCTATTAACTTAGCAACTTTCTTTTAATCACTCACTCGTTTCACTAAGAATGAAAAGCTTCAAATTTTCTATTTTAGTTTAATCGAAAAATTTCATCTAAACCAAAAATTCATACTTGCACTAACTCACCCACCACCAACCCCCCAACCCCCCTACTGCCAATTGATTCTAACAGTCCCCATAACACCCTAAAACCGTAGCTCCAACAGTAACCTAAATCGTAAATTATCAATCCAAAATCGTAACCTTGATCCATCACCCTTTTGACCATCAATCCTTATTAAATCGGTGTCAGAATCCTTGTGGATTCTAAGCTTGGGGTGAGCTCTATAGGGGATCGGCCTCCTTGGAACTCTATAGGGGTTACTCTCTCCTTGGTACTTAAGCCGTTGGCTAAAGAAAGATTGATATATTCATAATAAAAAGTGGATGAGTACAAGGCTATTTATAGGCCTTCAATCCCTAATTCCTAAGAGGACTCCTACTTCAAGACTCCTACCCTCAACCAACTCCTAAGCAACTCCTAATGCAACTCTAAGTCTAACCACCAACTGGCCTATCTAGGGGTGGCTAGTTGCTTTATTGTTTCCTAATCCTATTCTAATTTAAGCCCTCCTCAACCAACCCCTCTTTGACTAGGATAAGGGGTGGTTAATTAAGGTAACATGTATCTTACTCTCCCCTTAAATATCTTCCTAAATTAATCTTAACCTAGTCGGCCTCCTTACTTTCCTTAATAGGGGTTAGCTAGATAGAATTTACATGAATGCCCCTTTAATTTTATATGATTGCCCTCTTTAATGAAACTAAATTACGACTCCTCTAGCTAGAGTCCTAACAGACTCGCCCTCTTCAAATCAGCCTTGTCCTCAAGGCTGAGGCTCCATGAACTTTGTGTCTTGATCTGCAATTCTCCTTGAAGCTTTCTTGTGGTATCTACGGTAGGCACACTGTGGTTCGACGGTCTAGTATTATTTTGTATCTCTCCATCAAGGGTAGTAGTATTTGGATGGTGGTGCATCACGATCCTATGATCCCATTCGATTATCAGCTGAACTTGAACTTCCTCATTAGTTGAGATGTCAAGTGGATGGATCTGGGCTGAGTCATCCTTTCTAAACTTCAATTTGCGATGAGATACTTGAAGGATGAGTTGTAATTTTGAATTAGTGAGCAAGTTTGATCCATAATTTATGGCTCCAATGTGATATCTAATTTTGTTGGGTCTAAAGAAACTAGCAGACCACTTCCGTGAGGCTCGAGTCTTCATAAATTTTTGCTGGTATGGATTAATATAGAGAAAGACTCGATATTTAATAACAAACTTCCTTCTACTCTAGAATTTATTGAGCGACTATTTCTTTCTTGTGCGTGTTGGAATGTATATTGATAGCCAGACCCTCCTCTGTGATGGTAGTTACCTTCTAGTAAAGTCCATAGTAAGGTGAGCTCGATCTGAGTTTAGAAGGAGCAGAAGTTGTAATTTTTGGAGACTTACTTTCATCTCCTCTTCGTGCTGTTGTCTTGTATCATACCAAGTAACAAATTCAGCAAAGGTTAGCATTCCCTCGTCATTGATTGGTAGCCTCAAGTGATTTAGAGTGAGGGCTTTGCTGATGTAGGCTAGGAGTCAGTCATCTTGCATGTGGATAGCATAATTTCTAGCTCTCGGTGCATTAATAATAAGCACTTTGTCGAAGTCGGGTAAAGCTAGCACCGATAAAGAGTAGGGGCTGCAACTTGGCTGTATGACCCCTGTTTCAAGCATCTCATCTTTAGTCCTTACTATTTCAGATTTTTGGAGGTAAGGATAATGATACGGCTAAGAGTTTGCTACTGGCTTGCTTAGGAGAATCAAAATTTTGTGGTCATGCTAGTGGTTAGAAAGTAGACTACGCAGTTCGACAAAAATATCTAAAAATTCAGCAAATTATTGAAGTATATTACTTACAAAAAAAAATACAATTGAAGTATATTTGGGTCTTTAAATTTTGTTGGCTCACCCATAAAGTGCTGCTGAAGTTACATCAGGGAACCGTTGTTTTATTTGTTCAAAACTTTCTCCGTTAGCTGTGTGCAAGTCGTTGTTACGTTGCTCCCATGTTTCTCGCACAGGATCTCCTGTTTCTCATGGCTAAAAAATTCATAATAAATTTAGAATATTTCAGGGAATATCACATAGTGTAGACAGCTATTTGATGTTAAGCACAACCTCATAATCATCAAGAGGAAGGTGGAAGGAATTAGCAAGTATCTCTTGGTCCTATCGTAATAATTTCACCCACGAACATCTTTTGTCGTAATTCAAAATTTGGCCATCGGTGACCTCAACATCTAACCTATTGCAAACTTCATTTTGGAGCATTAGTTGGGCAGCAACCTTGCCATTCATAAAATTGTTGGTGCTCATGGTGTCAACAAGAATGGTGATCGGTTGTTGCTTCAAAAGTCCTCCCACTTTCATCGTTTGTGAGTTCTTATAGTCGGTAAGAGTACATCATAAAATCAACCAGCTACTATTCTTCATCCGCAACCTCTTCCTTATGCTTCTGGACCTCCTCCTCCATGTCTTCAAGAGGTACAATCAGTAGGAGGTGGCCCTTTCTATAGCGATGATCGCAGCTCCAATGTTCATTGCAATTCCAACAAAGACCCTTTATCGATCAGTCGTGTAGTTCTTCTCTTATCAATTTGTTTGGCAGCAAAGGATGGCTAGAAGCAAAAGGAGGTTCATATGTCATGGGTCTATGAGTGGTTCTCAGCCTCCACGTATCTTGGTTGAGTTGTTCCTCTTGTACTCGAGCGAAAGAAATTACAACCAATACGGTTCAGGGTTGCCACGCCTTAACCTCTCCTTTAATCTCTGACTTGAGTCCCTCAATGAATGTCCCTAATAATTATCGGTCAGTCTAATCATGAGCAGGGTAAGATAATTCCTCAAACCTGGTCTAGTATTCTTGGATCGTGGAGGTTTGTCGGATCTTGGCAAGTTGTCCGTTGATATTCTCATTCTTAGTCGGCCCAAAGTGATTCAGTAGTGCATACTTAAATTGTTTCCACATCAGAGCCTATTGTTAAATTCAAGCCAATTGTACTATTGTATAGCATCTCCTTCAAGGTGGATTGCGGTGTCCACCATGGAATCCTCCAGTGTCGGAAGTAATGTTCAGCACACGAAATCCATCTTATTGGATCTTCTTCTTCCCATCGAGGGAAGTCCACCCTCATGCATGGTTGCCTCATATCAGTAGCTCATACTTCCTTTTTGAGAGGCCTCTCTGAACTTGCACTTTGCTAGAATTTTGTTGGCCTCGGAGATTGGCCCAATCCGAATTCGATAAATAAGGTGCGTTATCTGTCCTCCACGCATGATTCAAACGCCTCCAACTTGGCATCGATTGAACCTTGAGATGCCATTGCTATGTCTCCAGATCTGAGATGTCAATATCCTTCTCCTATTGTTGGGTTAGTGATATGAAATGGTTGAGTGGATTGATGGTCGAAAGAGGTGGTGGATCAAGGGTAGATGACTATGGTTTGGGGTTGAAAGATTGCTATTTTTGGTTATTACTATGGTTGTGATTTAGGGCTATTGTAGGGGTCATATAGGGGGTATAATTGCTAACGTTTAAGGTTAAAGGAATGGGTTTGGGTTGCTATTGATGACAACAACGGATTTGGTAGGTATTGGGTGTGGATGCAGCAAGTAGTACCGAAGGTAGTGCAACAAAATTTTTCAACAAAGAGGGTGCTATTGATGGTGCTATTGATGGTGTTGTTTAGGGTTAGAAGGGTGGCTTTGGGTTGCTATTGATGGTGCTATTGATGGTGCTGTTTAGGGTTAGAAGGGTGGCTTTGGGTTGCTATTGATGGTAGCAACTGGTTTTGTAGGGATTGGTGGCCAAACGGGTGATGGATCAAGGTTGTAGTTTAGGGTTGATAGCTTGTGGTTTAGGTTACTATTGGTGCTATGGTTTGAGGGTGCTATGGAGGCTACAAAGGATTTTTGTGGTAGTGGTTTGAGGTTGGGAAGGAAGGTTTAGGGTTGCTATTAGGGTAGCAACCAGTATGGCAAGGTTCGCTGGCTGCGGAAGATAAGGATCGATGGAAGGTTCGATGGCTATGAAAGACTGTTGTTTGGTCTATGGTTTGGGTTGGCTATAGAAATCAAAAAAAGGCTACGACAGATGTGTCTTAAGGTTATAAGGGTGCCCTAACGATGACATGGGTGGCAGCAACAATTTCAGTAAGGATCAGATATGGGCGTAGCAAAAAACACCGAAAGATAGTGCTGTAGAATTCTGCATCGATAGGCTGCGATAGTCGCTATTCTGGGCTATAGTTTTGGGTGCTATTAGGGTAAGGATAATAAGTTATGAGAGTTGCATCCTAAGGCTAAAGGGATGCTCTAAAGATATCTTTGGTGGTGGCAGCAAGTTAGTTGGGTTTCGCTAGGTTCAGGAGAAGAAGAAAGATAAAGGTGCAGCAGCAGATTTTTCATCAAAAAATTCCAATAGTGAAGATGTAATTTTTTTCCAGAAATTCTTAATGAAAATTTAAGTGAAAGTCAAAGGGAATCTAATAGCAAGGAAGAGGTAATTTTGTCAAAAATTTCATGGAAGGAAACGATAGCAAAAAGTTCAGCAAAATCAAAGATTACGAGAAGGTTTTGTCAAGAATTTTTTCAGCGAAAGATTTTAGCAGTATAGTCAAAATTTTTTGCAGCAGTGCATAACAAGGAATCAAGTAATGGGAATCCACTAACAAGGGAAAGGTAATGCTATCAAAAACTTTATGGAAGAAATCAGCAGCAAAAGTAGTGGTAAGATCAAGGAATATGAGAAGGTCCTACGGCAGAATTTTTTCATCAAAAGATTTCAGCAGTATATACAAGATTTTTCTCTAACAATTCAGAATAAGGATTTGAGTAAAACTTAAAGATAATCTGCTGGTAATGGAAAGGTAATACTAACAAAAAATTTGTGGAAGGAAATGGCAGCAAAAGGTTTCGCAAAATCGAAGATCACAGGAAGGTACTATAGTAGATTTTTACGTCTTAACTACAGTAGCTTGGATACAAAAGATGAGCAGGTTATCTTGATGATTTTTCAACAAAACTAAAGGGAGATCTAAGGATAGGAAGCTATAAAGCTGTGGTAGAAATTTCATATAAATTTGATTAGTAAAAATGCAGCAGCAAATCAAATAGTAAAGTGTGTGAGGTTGGAATTCCACGATGTAACTTTCGTCGTAAAGATGAAAACTTTACGATGAAAAGTTTGTGCAGCAAATAGGAATGAATTTTTTGTATATATATATTTTTTTAATAAGGATAACTAAATTGCAATAGCAATAAGATAGGAAATCAAAACCTGTTGCAATTCATGGGGAGATCAAGGGATGATTTGTGGTAGTGGAGATGATGATGGAATTTGGTGACGATTTTTAAGCAATTATGGAAATTGCTTTAGACGGCTTTAGGGGGGCTGAAGGATAGTTGTGGAAGGGAAGTAAGATACTATGAACACTGTTATGATACCAAGTGTTAGAACCCTTGTGGATTCTAAGCTCAGGGTGATCTCTATAAGGGATCGACATCCTTGGAACTCTATAGGGGTTCCTCCATCCTTGATACTCAAGCCATTGGCTAAACAAAGATTAATCTATTTATGATAAAAAGTGGATGATTGTAAGGTTATTTATAGGCCTTCAATCCCTAATTCCTAAGAGGACTCCTACTTTAAGACTCCTACCCTCAACCAACTCCTAATGCAACTCTAAGTCCAACCACCAACCGGCTCATCTACGGTGGTCAGTTGCTTTATTGTTTCATAATCCTATTCTAATTTAACCCCTCCTCAACCAACCCTTCTTTATTTAGGATAAGGGGTGGTTAATTAAGGTAACATGCATCTTACTCTCCCCTTAAATATCTTCCTCAATTAATCCTAACCTAGCCGGCCTTCTTACTTTCCTTAATAGAGGTTGGCTAGATAAGATTTACATGAATGCCCCTTATATGTTACATGATTGCCCTCTTCCATGAAACTAAATTAGGACTCCTCTAGCTAGAGTCCTAACAACCGGTTGCTGCCATCAACAGCAACCTAAGCCACCCCTCTAAACCTAAACCTCTATCACTAAACCTCCCTTACAGACTCTACAATAGCCCTAAACCACAACATCAATAGCACCCCCTTTGACAAAAAATTATGCTACAATACTTTTGGTACTACTTGCTCATCCACACTCTACCCCTACCAAATCTATTGATTTAACAATAGCAACAATAAGCCATCCCTCTAACCTTAACCCTTAGCCATTACCCCCTATACGACCCGTACAGTAGCTCGAAACCACAGCCCTAACAATAACCAAACAACCTGTCACTCTCAAACTACAACCATCTACCCTTGATCCACCACTTCTTTCGGCCACCAATCCACCCAACTGGTTCATACCATTGACCCAATAGCAAGAGAAGGATCTTGACACCACAAATCTAGGATCTTACGCTATGGCATCAATAGATCTGATCGGTGCCAAGTTAGAGGCCGTCAAATTACGCATGGAGGACAAACTACGTGCCTTATTCATAGAATTTAGAATAGGCCGATCTCCAAGTCCGATAAAATCGTAGAAAGGTGAAAGTTCAGATCACAAAGAGAGGCCTCCCAAGAAGGAAGAATAAGCCATAAATACAACCATGTATGAAGGTGGACTTCCCTTGACAGGAAGAGGGATACCCGACGGGATAGCTATCACGCGTGGAACGCTACTTCTACTATCACCAAACATCGAAGGCTTCCATGGTGGACATCGCTACCATTCACCTCGAGGGAGATGCAAGACAATGATATAATTGACTTGAGCACACCTAAGGAGTCTCGACATAGAGGCAATTCAAGAGTAGGCTGCTGATCCGCTTTGGACTGTCCGAATATTAGAACATCGATGGTCAACTCATGATGATCTGACAAACCTCTACAATCTAAGAATATCATACCGGGTTTGAGATATTATCTAACCAAGCATGTGTTTTGTCTAAGAAGTAATTGTTAGGAACGTTCATCGAAGGGTTAAAGCCAAAAATTTAAGAAGAAGTTAAAGCACATCAACCCTACATGATGACGATAGTTATCTCCTTCACGCCACTACAAGAAGAAAGGCTGAACCAAAATGCTCAGAGGACCAAAGCCACCACCCACTAGTAGCATGGAGACCCTTGGCCCCATCTACCACCAGCTGGCTACCTCAGTCGAAGAAGTCAATGAGAGAAGAACTTCACTACAGATCCGCGAAGGGCTTATATTGGCGTTGTAACAAACTTTAGAGCCGCAACCATAGTTGTAGAAAGGGGAGACTTCTCATGATCAAACCCATTGAAGAATCTAAATATGAAGAGGAGGACCTCGAGAGAACATGAAGAAGGACCCACAGTCGGCTGGTTGTACGACTCACGCTCTAGCCAGCTATGCAAACCCACAAACAATGAAAGTTTAAAGATTCCTTAAGCAATGACCTGTCACCATCCTCATCGAGTCCAGGAGCACCAACAACTTTATGAATAGTAAGGTTGCTATCCGATTAATACTCCAAAATGAAGATTGTAGTAGGTTCAACGTCAAGGTAGCTAATGGCCAAATCCTGAAGTCTAACCAAAAGTTCTCGTGGGTGAAATTGTTTCTATAAGGCTAAAAGATCATTGCTGATTATAAGGCTAAAAGATCATTGCTGATTTTTTCCTCCTACCACTTGTTGATTATCAAGCAATGCTTGGCATTGAATAACTATCCACTCTAGATGATATTTCTTAGAATATTTCTAAATTAATCAGTAACTCAGCCATAGGAAACAGGTGATCCTACGAGGAAATCGCGGGGGCAAAGTATCGATTGTTTCTATGCAACGCATGGAGAGCATGCTGCACAAATCATATATTCACTTCCTAGTACAACTTCAAGAGCTACCAATGGAGGAATCAATGATGAATTAAGATCTAAACCTCCCTTTATTGCTTGTTGAATTTTCAAATGAGTTTGTTGAACCGATAAAAATACCCCCTACCCAGCCGCATAACTACCGTAAATTCATGGAGGACCATGACAAGAATAGTTCCCCTTATGAAATTACTGAAAAAAGATGTCTTCCTCTGGCTGGATGAAGCTACAGCAGCCTTTGATGCCCTTACAGTTGTGATTCCACCTACACTGGTGCTAAACTTACCCGACTCTATCAAAGTATTAGTGATCAAATCTGATGCATCAGGAGTTGGAATTAGTGTTTTCTTCATGCAAGATGATCGATGACCTCTAGCCTACATCAGCAAAACCTTCTCTCTATTTCACCTAAAGCTATTAATCTACGATGAGAAAATGCTGACCATTGCTGAATTTATGGCTTGGCATGATACAAGTCAATGGCATAAAGGAGAGACAAAAATAAACCCTGAAAAATTGTAGCTTCTACTCATCCCAAACTTAAATCGGGCTCACATTACTATGGACTCTACCAGAGGGTAGCCACTATCTCAAAGGAAAGCTTGGCGACTATTAAAGAATAACCACACGCTAGCCCACATAAGAAAGAAACAACCACCCGACAAACGTCAGAATAGAAGGAAGTTTACTATTGAAGATCGAGTCTTCCTTTATCCTCAACCCTACTAGTAGGAATCTATAGAAGTACCATCATATTTCTTTGGATCTTATAAAATTAGAGGTCATATTGGAACCATGACTTGTGGATCGGATCTCCACACCAATTTAAAAATAAAACTGAACCTTCAAGTATTTTACTATAAATGAAAGTTTAGAGAGGATAACTAAATCAAGATCCACCCACCTAACATCTTGGTTGATGAGGATGCATAAGTTTAGTTGATAATCACATGGGATCGTGGGATCGCGACACATTACCATCTAGACACTATTGTTGATAAAAAGATACAAGACAATGTTGGACCACAGGATCGTGATGTGCCCACTACAGGGGCCACAAGGGAGCCTCATGAAGAGATACAAATCAGGACCCGAAGTCATGGAGTCTCAACCTTGAGGACTAGGCTGATTTGAAGAGGACAGGTTTGTTAGGACCCTAACTGAGTCGGGTCCTAGTCGATTGAGTCGAGTCTTTAGATTGGATCTTATTGGCCAACCTAGACCTAACATTAGGTTAACTAGGAGGAGATTTGAGTCCATTATGATAAATCAACCTAAATCCTGATCAAGTTAGGATTCGACTGAACTAGAGTTAGAGTTGGATTCGGGTCAGAGTCAACTGAGTTATAATTGTAAACAACCCTAATTGGCCACCCACCTTAGTTGGGGAAGTCAACTAAGGTAGAGTTCCTTCTAGAGTTAGGACTCTTCTAGTAGAGTTTCACTTAAAGTAGGAGTTGGAGTTATAGTTTTATTTCTAGTAGGACTCTTATTAGGAGTCTAAGTTTATGGGGTCTCTTCATGAACCCTATATATAAGCATGTAAACCATCTTCTCCATCATAAATAAGATCAATTTTCTTTAGCCATTATGTCAAATACCTTGGAGGAGGGAACCCCTATAGAGTTCCAAGAGATCGATGCCCTATAGAGATCAAACCCTAAGCTTAGAATCTATAAGGGTTCTAACAGCTCATTGGAGAATAAGTTCATTGATTGATCCGCTTATGGAATGCTATATAGTTAATGATATATGATGTCATATAGCAATTTCATAGTCTCAGTTATATATCTAGTCCTTAGACTTAGGGCACCAAAGATGTCTTGTTTGAGTACTCCTTTCTTTGACACCGGACTTATAGTTTTGAAAAGTTTCAGATCTGATATAACTGATTATCGGGATTGGTAGCCAACCTTAGGAAAGTGATTGATTGTTAATAAATGATCATCCACTCTTAGTATTATAAGAGGAATATCTCGTATGCTTTCGTTTAGGTAAATCCCTGATCAGGTTGGTCGAATTGAGAGAGAAGGTGTTCTCTAAGAGAATCCTAGTATAGTAAGACTAAGACAGATTTCATATGTGGCCTAACAGTATTATACCATGTATATGGTCTCTGAATATTAGATTGATGACGAATTATAGATACATGGTAACTGAGGATAAATCGGTCTAATGGATAATATCCCTTCTACCATCTAGAGATTATGGCGCAATGATTTAGTATATCCATAATTAATGAGTTGAGTAAATTATTATGAGATAATAATTCACTAAGTCAAAAGGAGTTCTGACAAGTAGGACTCATGGCCAACTTGGTATTGGGCCTAGAGGTTCACACACCTATGGTGGATACTTCAGCAAATAGAGTATTAGATATGAGTTATCCAATTAGCCACTATTCTCATTAGATGAGACCCTACATTGATGGGCTCCTTGCATGAGGCCCAATTAGAGCCCAAAGGAGATTATTGTATAGAGATCTAATAATCCAAGGTTAATAGGTAATTGGATGAAGATTCAATACCCACTAAGGCAGGATCCATTAGGGATATATGGGTGGCTCTCTATAAATAGGAGGGAAGGCATATATATGATATGCTATATATTTGGCCGCCCCCTCCTATTCTCTTCCCTCCCTCTATGTAAGAGTTGCAAGACTTGGGGCTATGATTGGAGGAGTATCATTGTAGCAATCCATCATGTAGATACCACTAGAGAGGACGTTTGACCTCATTCATCCTCTCTATCTAGATTTGGAAAAACAAAGATATACGATCTTTGTAGGTAAATAATCTTTTATATGATGCGATTTTTGTTGGGAAACCTCAATGGGAGCATTAGATGTGTAGTGGAAGATTGAAACAAAACTAATTTCCCATGTATATCAAATCATTGCGTAAAATATTGGGTCACGAGAAAGCTAAAAAAATCAAGAAAATCATGATATGTGAGAGATTGATTTCCTATGGAGATCGTATATCCCTGTTTTTGTAGATTTAGATGGAGAAGATGAAGAAGGTCAATCGTCCTCCTTTCTAGTGGTATCCACATGATAGATCTCTATAACGAAACTCCTCTAATAAGATCTCATAACTCTTGCATTGAGGGAGGGAGGAGAATAGGAGGGGTTGGCCAAAGTTGTAGCCTATTAACCATGAGTCTTCCCTCCTATTTATAGAGAGCCACTAAAAATCTTAGAGGTCCTACCTTAGTGGGTATTGGATCTCTATCCAATTACCCACTAATCTTACATTATTAGATCTCTATCCAATAATCTCCTATGGCCTCTAATTGGGCCTCATGTAAGGAGTCAATCAGTATATAGTATAATCTAGTAAGAATAGAGGCTATTTGGATCTTCATCCAGTCCTCTACTCGCTGAAGCATCCATCATATGTGTGTGACCCTCTAGGCTCGATACTGAGCTGGTCGTGAGTCACTCCCATCAGAACTCCTTCTGATATAGTAAATTATTATCTTAATAATAATTCACTCGACTAATTGACTATGGATGTACTAGTCCACTATGCCACAATCCCCAAATGGTATAAAGGGATCAAATCCATCAAACCTATCTGTCTACAGTTGTCGTGTATCTATAATCCATTATCCAACTAATATTCCAAAGAATATATATTGGACATGGTACTGTAGGGTCACACATAGAATCTATCTGAGACTCACTCTAATCAAATTCTCTGGAGAACTCCTTCTCTCTTAATTCGAATGACCCTGGCTACGGATTTGTTTGAGCAAACATATATGGGATATTCCTCTTGTAATACTGAGAGGGAATGATGCTTTATTGATACTCAATTACCTTCGTAAGGTTACCAATCCCAATAACTAACTGTACTACATCTGAAACTTTCTAAACCTATAAGTCCAGCATCAAAGAAAGGAGTTCTCAAACAAAGTATCATTGGTTCTCAAGTCTAAGGACCAAATACACAACTGCAACTATAGAATCACTGTCTGACATTAGGTATCATTAACCATACAACATTTCATAAGCGAATTATTTAGTTAACTTATTCTCTAATGAGCACCTATACTATATCCTTAGTGTTTTTATATAAGTGGCTATGAGACCAGCCGCCTTCGTCATATGGATGGGTATATCATACACTGGTCTATTCGGTTATCTTGATGTCCTTCTCGAGTAATCTATGATCGAGATTATTTAGGATCTATGTTTAAAGGTAAATCATTCTCATTATCGTGATCTCATCACGATCTGATTCTTATTGCATAGAACCAAGGATATCATAATATATATGCAATAGACAATATAATATGAGAATATGTCAATATTAATTATTGGCTTGCAAGGCACCTATAACTAGCAATCTCTTACTTGACCTAAAGCCAATCACCTATATGTCTTATCGCTATTAAACCTCTTGAAGCTCAAATATAATCTGAGCTAACATCTTTGTTAATGGATCTGTAATATTTTCTTTAGATGTAACTCTTTCTATTGTTATATCTTTAAGGGTCATGGTCGCTCTAATCAACTGGAACCTCCTTAAAATAATTCTGATAAGACCTGGGTTCCCTTGCTAGAGCTGTCACCCTGTCGCTATCACAATATATGGGAATCAACTCCACGTTGCTTGGTATGACTCTCAAATCCCTGATGAACTTCTTCATCCACACTCCTTCCTTTTGTTGCTTCTACTACAGTAATGTATTTCACATTTGTGGTCGAGTCAGTAGTAGTATGTTGCTTGGAACTCTTCTAGCTTGGCTTGTTATCATCAATGTCGGATTGGAAACTTGAGTCTGTGTAGCCCTCAACCTTGAGGGTATCTTCTCCATATACTAGTAAAAGATCATTAGTCCTTCTCAAGTACTTAACACTTTACTGTCTTCCAGTGTTCCAAACTTGGATTCGCCATATACCTACTCGTGACACTCAAAGCATACACTATATTAGGCCTGGTACATAACATATATGATAGACCCTATCGCTGAGGCATAGGGTATCATATCCAAGTTTGTCCTTTCTTTAGGAGTCATTAGGGACATACTCCTACAAAGTTATATTCCATATCTCATCGGTATAAAACCTCTCTTAGAATTCCCTATGCCAAACCTTTTGACAATAGAAAGTGATATTCCATATCTCAACGATATGAAACATCTCTTGGAATTCTCTGTGCCAAACCTTTTGACAATGGAGTCTATGTACCTAAATTGGGACAAGCCAAGCATCCTCTTGGATCTATCTCTATAGACCCAGATTCCCAAAATATAAGATGTTTCTCATAAGATTTTCTTGGAGAAGTTTCTGAGTAGTCAAGCCTTTACTATAGAGAGCATTTCTACATCATTCCCAATGATTAAGATGTCATCCACATTCAACACCAAGAAGGTGATAGTGCTCCCACTTACCTACCCGTATACACAAGGCTAATCTTCATTCTTAACGAAGTCATAAGATTTAATCGCCTCATCAAATCTTATGTTTCAACTTCGGGAAGTTTTCTTCAGTCCATAAATAGATCTGAGCAACCTACACACTTTATCTGGACTCTCTCTGGATACGAATCTCTTTGGCTGTATCATATACACCTCGTCCTCAAGATTACCATTAAGGAATGTTATTTTTACGTCTATCTGCCAGATCTCATAGTCATAGTGTATTGCAATGGCCAAAAGAATTTTGATGGATTTAAGTATGGCTATAGATGAAAAGGTTTTGTCATAGTCAACTCTATATCTTTGACGATATTCTTTAGCTACTAGCCTTACCTTTTAGATCTCCACCTTTTCATCTACTCCAATCTTCTTATTAAAGATTAATTTGCAGTCGATGGGTACGATACCCTCAAGTGCATCCATAAGGTTCCAAACCTTATTGGAGTACATGGAATCCATCTCGGAATTCATGGCTTCTTATCACTTTCCGGAGTCTATACTCATAATAGCCTCCTCATAGGTCTGAGGATCAATATCCTGAGAGTCCTCTCTACTAATGTCTCACATATCTTTTAGGAGAGTGAGATACTCTACTAGACCTTCGCAAAGTTGGAACTTGTGTGCTAGGTGCCTGAACAAACTCGGACTCTGGAATTGTGCTTGAGCTAGGTTCTCTAACCTTGCTCAACTCTATCTCACTCTTACTGTTTCCACCAAGAATGTGTTCCTTTTCAAGTAACATAGCTCTATCGGCAACAAAGACCATTTGGCCCTCGGGATGAGAGAAATAATACTTATAAGCTTCCTTGAGGTATCCCACAAACTTGCATCATTCTATCCTTGATTCCAACTTATTAGGATTGTAGCTTTTAATGTGAGTAGGACAGCCCCAAGCATCTTAAGATTGGGCTTCTTTCCTTTTCATATCTCATATGATGTAGACACTATCGACTTTAATGAAACTCTGTTCAGAAGGTAAGCTACGGTCTTTAGGGCATATCCTCAAATGTCTAATGGCTTGTGATTTCTCCTTTTTGAATAAGAAAAACGAAGGCTCCCAGGTCTTAATAATAATAATAATAATAATAATAATAATAATAATCACAATTACACACATCATAACACATGGCTCATGATCATCCATCCACATCATACATCACATGTACACATCATATCACATGTAGGATTACTAGATATATATAATAATTAATTAAACTATTTAATTAATTATATTTTCGAAATCAAGACATGCTCGAAATTTTTAGAATTATCAAGGGCATTTATAAAATTTGGACAAGAGCCTTAAAACTTCTAAAATTCTTAAGGGTATTTTTAAAATTTTGTACATGAGGACAATCCTAGAAATTTAACAAATTCAGAGGTTTAAAATAGTCCTTTTCCCTAAAGGAAACCCTAACCCCTCTTGCCCCCTTCCAATTGGCCGCCATCGTCGCCCCTACGTAGCAACGGTGCTACGCGCCGCTGGTAACCGTCCTGCCCACGAGCGATTGCCCCTACGACAAGCGCGCTATCCTCGGTGGGCTGACAGGCACCATTACCCTCGGCGACAGCTCCTGCGGGTGCAGTGCCTATAGGCGCCTCCCTTGCCAATGGGCACAGCCCCTGCGGGTACGCTTATGCCCGCACGCAGCGCCTCTATGGGCACCGACCCCTTGCGGTCTGGCCACGGGTGAGCGCCGCCCCTTATGGGCTTGTCATGGCTGGCCGACCCCTTGCGGTCTGGCCACGGGTGAGCGCCGCCCCTTATGGGCTTGTCATGGCTGGCCGACCCCTTTCCTCACTGCCTTCGTTGCGAAAATGCAACAATAATGCGTAGAATATTTCTACGTGATTCAATTTCATCACACGTAGTTTAAAACCAATCTTTCATATGAACAACCTTGGCTTTTATACCACTGTTGGGAAATCTCAACAGGAGCATCACATAAACAATGAAAGATCAAAACAAAATCAATTTCCCACATAGATCAAATCATCGTGCAAAAGATTGGGTTGCGAGAAAGCTGCAAAAATCGAGAAGACTGTGATACATCAGAGATTAATTACCTAAGAAAATCGTATATCCCTGTTTTTGTAGATCTAGACAGAGAAGATAAACTGCATGGAATTCCCTGCTTTATTGTAAGTGATTGTGATAGGATTTTTACTAGCAAATTTTGGACGAAGGTCTTTTAGTTGCAGGGGCAAATAATTGAAGATGAGCATAACCTATAACCCACAAACTGATGGTCATAGAGAAATGGTAAACATGTGCTTAGAAACCTACCTTAGGTGATTCACAAGTGATAGACCAAAGGAGTGGTCTAAATGGCTTCCCTAGGCTGAATGGTAGTATAATACAACTTATCATTCATTTATCAAAAGTACCCCATTTGAAGCTGTATATGGCTGACCTATACTAGCAACCACAAAATATGCGGCTGGTACATCAAAGGTGTATCAAGTGGAAAAGGAGTTAATTGATAGGGATAAAATTTTGTAGCTCTTGAAAGACAAACTTACAACTGCCCAAGCAAGAATGAAATAACAAATTGACAAGCACCGGAGTGAAAGGGAATTTGTCATAGGAGATTGGGTCTTCCTACATCTTCAGCTATATAAGCAAACATCTATAAAGACCCGAGCCTCTATGAAGCTGTCTCCCCACTTTTTCAGACCCTACAAAATTTTAGAGCGCATTAGAACCGTTGCTTACCGATTAGATCTACTAGCAGACTCAAATGTCTATATGGTCTTCCATGTTTCCTGCCTCAAATTGAAACTAAGAGAAGATGAATCAATGCAGAATAACTTACCTAATATCTTTATTGATGGAGAAGTCTAGGTCTGACCGGAGACTATTTTGGACTGCAGGATAGTGATACACTGTAAACGCCCTTCAATTGAAGCACTGGTATAGTGGACCAATCTATCTACAAAGGATATTACTTGGCAGTCCTATGATGAAATAAAGATGAAGTTCCTAGAGTTCATGGAGGTTCACCCATAAGGACAAGATTGTTTTAAATAGGTCGGGTCTGATAGGACCCGAACAGGTCGGGTCCTAGTCTATTGAGTTATGTCCATTGTTGGGCCCTATTGGTCCGCTTAGACCACATGTTGAGTCAACTAAGAATCTATTTGAATAAGGAGTCCAAGTCCAATCAGGAGGTGGATTTGTCTAGGAGTATAAGTCCAAGTAAGTGTTTAAGTAGGAGTTTAGTTAAAAGTTGGATTGGAGTCCCTATAAATAAGGGTGTAATACTTTTGTTTTGATCAACAAAAAGTTTCTTTTTATTTTATCCTTTGGCCAAAACCTTAGGAGGGTTGATCTCCTATGGAGATCTATTGAATCTCATATTTTGATGATGAAATCAATTGATGAGTGTTTGATCTAACAAGATTGTTAAAGTTGATTGATACAGGATTAACTATAACAAAGATATTATTACAATCAAAGGTTTGGCCAGAGTCAAGTGCAAGCATCGGATCGGGGTTCGGACGATGCAGTTGGAAACTCATCTGGAGTGCGTTGGGAGCTCGCCGAGGGTATCGGAGGCTTGCCAGGATGGCATAAGGGAGTTCGCCAGAAGAAGACTGAGACTTATCGGAAGATTGTCAAGGGTAGCTGAAAGGTTTGTCGGGAGTTGGGAAGGTCTTGAAGTGGATTTATGGCCATGTCGATTATAATTAATGAAGTTGTAGTTAGCATCATGCAGGTCTAACTACGATAGGAGCAATTGAGTTACAACCAGATGATGGGCAAAGATTAAGCTTGGGCATTGAGCGAGGTTCAGACGATGCAGTGAGACTTTGCCGAGAGTTCACTAGGAGATTCGTCGAAGGGATTGGGAAGCTCACTGGGATCATGCAGGGAGATTGCTGGAAGAAGACCAGAAGACTCACCGCAAGAATGCCAGAGGCTACCGGATTGGCGGGAGTTAGTTCTTGGTTTAGCTTATTGGTCATTAAGAGTTGCAATCATTGAGTTATAGTTAGAGATTGGGTCCTAATTGAGTTGGACTTCGATGAAATTTAAATCAACTCAATAAGGCAACCGAGTCCACTATGGGGCTTGGTTGAGCTCAGGTTTAGCTCAATTAGTTGACCAAATAATTGGTCAATATCAGGTTTAAACCAAAATTTGAAAAGTGGAGGGAAATAGGGCAGTTGTCAATGGCTAAACCACTTAGGACCAATGGATAAACCACCCATACCTGGTTTTCAAGCGGCTGATGACGGGTAAACTACCTAGGCTGGGTAGCTGAACTGCCCGTACCTAGGATTCTAGGTGCTTTCAGTGGTTGACTTGCTTAGGCCTGCGGTTGAACCATCCGTACCCAGATTTTATGAATATGTTTAAATTTTTGGCTCCAATTTATGAAGTCATTTAAGGTCTATAAATACTACAAGTTTTCTTACATTCCATACAATAATTTGGGAGATAAAATTTTATGAAAGCCTTGTATAGATTGTAAGAAAAAGAAAAGGGGTAAGGGAGTGATCAAAGAGTTATAATCTTGTCTCCCTTGTAAGCTCAAGTGTAAGGGTTTAGTCTTCACCCAAAGAAGATCGGTAGTAGATGCCGATATGCCTTAAGAAAGACTCGAGGGTGGATGTAGGCCCGTTGGTGCCGAATCACTATAATTGTGAGTGTTTTATTCTTGTTGCATTTACTACTTGCAATTGTCGAGTTTTTAATTGCTTTGAACTAAATATCAATTAGATGCTTCTGATTTTTACTTACCCTTTGAAAGTGAAGTTTCATATCAAGTATTTTCCTTCAACGTTGCTTATCTTTCGAGTTTGCTTGTTCTTTCTTAAGTGAACTTTAAGCAAGTAACTTAGTAATCTTCTTTTGATCACTCACTTGCTTTACTTGAATGAAAAGCTTCAGAACTTTCTATCTTGCTTCAAGCCAAAAGCTTTTTGTTAAAATGAGAATATTAACTTGCACTAATTTACCGCCCCCACACACCCCTCCCCTCCCCCCTCTTGGTGCCAATTGATCCTAACAATTGGCATCAGAGCGACGTTTTTCTCATTTGGTTTAACACCCAAGAGAAATAGCTCTTTTGGCTTTCAAGAGGGTTTTTCTATCGTTAGTCCTCTCATGTTTAATGGGACAAACTACACTTATTGAAAAACTCAAATGAGAGTTTTCTTGCTTTCTTTAGATCTTGATTTATGAAATATTATTGAAAACAAATTTTAATGGTCTTCTCTTCTAATGAACAATTGGAATGATTTAGAGAAAAAGACTTTCTCTTTAAATGTTGAGGCTATGAATGCCTTGTTTTGTGCTCTTGACAAGAATGAGTTTAATCATGTTTTCTCTTGTGATTTGATTTTTGATATTTGACATACATTGATATTCACATATGAAAGGACAACTAATCTAAATGAATCATTAAACGAAAATATTTTTAAAAATGAATAAGAAGAATACCTTCTTATGAATTTGACATTGAGAACCCAAGAATATCTTCTAAAGAACAGGAAGGAATGTGAACGAAGAAGAACATATGACTCCTTGAGTGAAATTTCAAGTGATGAGAACTTTGAACCTTTAACACATGAACATAATAAATTAATGAACATGATCCTTAAAATTGATCTTAAAATGGAGAAAACCTCTTGTTATGAATGTAAGAAGCCGAAGTGCTCCAAAGATGAAGTGCCCAACCAAGCAGTGAAGAATCTCATGCTTATGGCGATCCAAGACGAGGTTAGTGATTTATTAAGTGTTTCTTTTTTGGAGTTATTAAATATGTTTCATGATTTTTTTGATGAAGTAAGAAAACTTAGCAAATCTTTTAAGTTACTTAAGAATAATCATAATTTGTTAGTTGGTAGATTTGATGAAATGCATGATTTATTAGCATCACATAACCCTTGTTCTAAATGTGAGATGCTAGATAATGTTAAAGAAGAAAATATTATGCTTAAGACAACATTAAAAAAATTTAAAATTATAAACAAATCCCTAAACATGATCTTTACCAATAAGGGTCATATTAATAGAATAAATGACATATGCTTTGTTGGTAACATTCAACAAAAGCTAACCATATTTGTTAAATGACCTACCTTAAATGTGTCACCAAGAATCAAGTGTAATTTTATGAAAAATTAGGACATAAAGCCTACAAATATCCATTTAAAAATTATAGTCCATATAAATTAATTTGAGTTCCTAAAGTAACTTTAAACAACCTTAAACCATTAGAGAAAATGTGAAGAACATATCATGAAGGACCCAAACTCAAATGGGTACCTAAATCAAAACCTCCGATGATATAAAGTTATGTCCTAACAAGGCTAGGAGCACTAAATAATATTTTTAAAGTAGACGCTCAAGGCACATGACTTGAGATATACTATTCTTTCAAAGCCCATAAGCCTAAGTAATAATAAAAATTATTGAAATAAAATCATTGGTAATGAATCTTTGGATAACTCATTAATCTTGATCACTCTAACTTTAGCATGCTAGTATAAAAATGAATTAGAAACTTTATCTAAACTTAAATTTATGAAATAAAATTTTTTATGATAGGTTCAAAATCATTGGCTTGAATATTTATTGATTTAAATGCAAAGACTATCATTAAATGACTTAAATATTATGGTGTTTTTGGCTAAGTAAAATATCCTTGTTGAATAATTGATTTAAATATTACATTATTTAAATACTATGATAGTGTATGATTTATATTTTAAATGATTATTATTGAATGATAATTTGAGTATATAACAATACAGAAAAGGAAGAGAAAAATTATGCTTCATTTTCTAGTGATTTTGAAAAATTATATTGATCATGAAAACTGCATGTTTTATGATAAAGAAATAAAATGTTAGACTTAAATCTAATGCTTAAGATAAATCCTTTATATGCACTTAAGATACAATAATGTATATCTTGATGATTTTCGTATTGATTTTTGATTTTGATTGAAGATGCTTTATGTTCAATGAAATCATGCTTGATAATTCAATATGTATAATGATTATGTTTAATAAGTTTATATGTCGAAATTATGTATGATGACCTTTATGATTTATGGTTTATTAATCTTTGCCGTAATAAAAGCTCTTTTTTGGTTTTAAATGAAGATGCATGTTTTTATTTGGCTTAAAGGACAAAGACATGCTTGTATGAAATAAAAAGAGAATATATTTTTCTTAAAAATGTCTCTGTATTATAAAATTTTCAAAAAGAGATTAATGAATCGATTATGTTATTTTTTATGAATCTCTTGAACTATGAAAGTGATTTTGATGATTTGATGATTTGAACTTTAATAAGTTATTTTCATGATTTTTGGTAAGTTTAGAAATAAAACTTGAAATCTTTACATAAATACTTTGATTATGAACTTTATATAAACTTCCTAATTGCTACTTTGACAATGACTAAGGGAGAGACAAAAGTGATATTTTGCAATAATAAATTTAAATACTTCGATTATGAAAAACTTTCATTGGATGAGGAGCAATTTAGTAAGAAGAAAATTATGAATTTTAAATACATGAGATTTGATGAATTTTGAATATATAAGATTTCTTGATTACATATGTTGAAATTCATAAATAATAAGGAAAGGCAAATTTATTAATTTAAATCATGTCTTTTGATACTTAAAGATTTGATTTTATGACATGATCTCCTTATACTTTTGGGCGTAATTTAAATATGGATGTTAAGAAGAAATTATACAATCATGTTTCTTTCTTCACAATGACAAAAAATGAAAGACAAAATTATCAATTGGATATGATAACATTGAATGAGAAACAATTTACTTAGAAGAAAATTAAGAATTTTAAATTTTCTAAATACATGCAAAATACATAATTTGCTTGATTTGCTACCTTACTTGAAATTTGCATAAGATAAATTAAATTACATGTGTATCGCTTGATTTTTTCTTAGACTTTGAAATTTATATCTATACAATTTACATCTATAAAATTGAGTATTTTAGTTATATTTTTTTACTTCTTCACCTTGATTCTATATTCTTGTTCACACAAAGTGGAGAAAGGAAATTACTAGCATTTCACGAGACTGATAAGTCTATTAATTTTATTTTCAATCTCTTGAAAGTGATTTTGATGATTTTAAAATTGAATGAGTTCTTTACTTGTATCATGATTTTGATTCTTTGGAATTATAACTTGAAATCTTTTATGAATCAAAATATCTTATTATGTGTTCTTGTATTATTTAAAAGGAGATTTTTATATAAATCATGATCTTGACAACTTGAGATTTCTTATGCATGAATCAAGATATTTTATTTGTTTCTTCTATTATTTGTCTCTTGATATTCACAATTTGTCTTCATGAATTGTATATCTCATCACCATGTTAATTTTTCTTGATATATTTTATGTGATAATTTGAAAGATGATATAATAGGAAATGTTTTATACTATTGTAACCATCCATTCTTTTTGATAATGACAAAGAGGGAGCAAAAGTTGTTAGCTTACTGATCTCAAAAGAGAAGCAAGAAAGGCTATCTTACATATCTCAGAAGAAGCAAAAATTTTGTTTAACCTCACATTCTCAAAAAAACATGCTAAGAGAAGTAACACTTGCCAACTTATTAGCTTGCATGTTGCTAATTTGAACATTGCAAAGGAAGCAAAAATTTGCTAGCTTACACTTCTCAAAAGAAAAGAAAGAACTCTCTAGCCTGCATGTTCTAAAGTGATGAAAAATATGCTAAATTGCTAAGCTTTCATATCTTAAAAACTTGCTAATTGCACTTTTCCTTATTTTTTTTGTTGACAACAAAGGGGGAGAAGGTATGATGATGTGAAATCATGTATGATGATCATGCATGTAATAAAGATTTTGAAAATATACATGATGATTTAGAATAATACATGCAATACAAATGATTTTATGACGATATGATGTATTGCATGTGATGTGATTAAAATAGTTTCAACTTAGACTTTTGAGCTCATCTCAATATTCGTTTTGAAATTTACTAAGAGCTCTACTTAATGATGTTTTACAACTCCTCTCTTATTTCTTTTTCACAAGAGGAAGAAAATTCTTTATGACTTATATCGTATTTTGAAAAGGGGGAGCAAAGACTCATGTGCCTTCAAATCCTTAGCCCTATATTTCATCTTTTTGTTGATGACAAAGGGGGAGAAATATACATTAATGATACATGATATTAATGATATACATTGATGACACATGATATTGATGATATACTTGGATATCTTGGATATGGATGCATAATTCTTTTTGAAATTCATAAAAATCCTTGATGAGTTGATGACTTGATAATTTAAAAGTAAACTTTTGTTGATATATGAGTATCCTTGAAATATGATTTGCTTGGAATATTGATTGCCGTGATTCACTTGAATTCAAGAGTGTGTGATTCTTTTAAATTCAAGTCTTCTTTATTATGACATGAATTTAGGGAGAGTTAGGATTAACTCCTATCATCAATTGATTATCATCATTAAGAAGGGGGAGATTGTTGAATCTCGGATTTTGATGATAAAATTAGTTGATGAGTGTTTGATCTAACAAGGTTGTTAGAATTGATTGATGTAGGATTAATTATGATAGAGAGATTATTACAATCAGAGGTGTGGCTAGAGTCAAATCCAAGCATCGAGCCGGGGTTCAGACGATGCAGTTGGGAACTCGCCTAGAGTGCGTCGGGAGCTTGCCAGGATAGCGCAAGGGACCAGAAGAAGACCGAGACTCATCGAAAGATTGTCAGGGATAGTCGAAAATCTTATTGGGAGTTGGGAAGGTCATGAAGTGGATCTGTGGCCATGTTGATTGTAATTAATCAAGTTGTAGTTAGCATCGTGTAGGTGTAACTACGATAGGATCAATTAAGTTACAGCCAGATGATGAGCCAAGATCAAGCTTGGGCATCGACCGGGTTCGGACGATACAGTGGGAGCTCGTCGGGAGTTCGCTAGGAGATTCGCTGAAGAGATCAGGAAGCTTGCTGGGAGATCACTAGAAGAAGATCGAAAGACTTGTCGCAAGAATGCTAGAGGCTGCTGGATTGGCGGGAGTTAGGTCTTGGTTTAGCTTGTTAGTTACTAAGAGTTGTAATCATTAAGTCATAATTAGGGATTGTGTCCTAATTGAGTTAGCTTGGTTGAGCTTTAGATCTTTCTATATTGCTTCAAGCTAAAAGATTTTTTATTAAAATGAGAATATTAACTTGCACTAATTCACCACCGCTTCCCCCCAACCCCTCCCCCCCCAAGTGCCAATTGATTCGAATAAGATCAATGAGGGACAATCCTCTACAGTGATCGTTTATCTTCGATAGAAACTTTAGGGTTCCTATCATACCACCCAGAAGACATTGTCTCCAAAGATACAATCTCTGAGAAGACAGTCTCGAGATTGTGTCAAGTGTCTTCTCGAAGATTGTGTCAAGCATGGTACCACCCAGATTGGGTGGTGGTACCACCTAAATATAGTCTCCCAGATTGTGTCATGTTGTGGTACTACCCAGGTTGGTGGTACTACCACTAGTGCTCAATCTCTGAGATTGTCAGGCGATGATGATACCGCCCATTAATGGTAGTGGTACCACCCATTAATGATGGTGGTACCATCAATACCTCAGAATCCTTGAAAATTTGAATTTTGGCTCTATTTCTAAAGCAATTTGGGGTCTACAAATACCCCACCCATTTTTACTTGGTGAAGCAAGAATTGAGAGCAAAAACTTATGAAAATGCTATTGTAATTCCTTGAGAGCTCCCCTTCTTTTTCTTTAAGTGTAGTTTCTGTTGAAAGGAGAGTTTAGAGAATTGTAAAGGTTGTCTCCTAAACATGAGAAAAAGGAGAATAGAGTTGTAAGAGAGTAATTGATCTTCACCCGTTGAAAGAAGATTAATAGCGAAAACCGGTGACCCCAGCGGAGAAGGAATCGGGAGTGGACGTAGGTCACAATGACTGAGCCACTATAAAATTGGTGTGCCTTCTCTTCTCTATTATTTAATTACTTTACATTTTATTTTACTTATTCATTATCATCTTATTAATGCTTTCAAGTTTAAATGCTTTTTTGATACCAGCTTTATCGAACGAATCCTCAAATCAATGAAAGTTTTTAGAAGCACTAATTCATCCCCCCATCTTAGTGCTGATTCGGTCCTAACATGAAAATGGTACTGTCAGGCCACATACGAAATCTATTTGAGTCTTGCTTTAATTGGATTCTCCTAGAAAACTCTTTTTTTCTCAATCTGAATGACTTTAGCTAGGGATATGTTTGAGTGATAGCACAAGGAATATTCCTCTTACGATATCAAGAGTGGATGATCCTTTATTGACACTCAATTACCTTCATAAGGTTGGTTACTGATCCCAATAACCATTTGTACTAGATCTGAAACTTTTCAATCCTTTAAGTATGGCGTCAAAGAAAAGAGTACTTGAACAAAACATCCTTGATGTCTCAAGTCTAAGGACCAAACACATAACTGGTACTATGGAATCGTTGTATGACATTAGGTATCAATAGCCATCCAGTATTTGGTAAGTGGATCAATTAGTAAACGTATTCTCTAATAAGCACTTGTACTATACTTTAGTGTCCCCACACGAGTGGTTATGAGATCAGTTATCTCTCTATTATATGAACATGTATAATATACACTGATTTGTCTGGTTATCTTAATATCTCTCTCGAGTAACCTATGATCAGGATTATTTTGGGTATGTGTTTAATGGTGAATCGATCTCATTATCGTAATCTCATCACGATCTAATTCCTATTGTATAGATCCAAGGACATCATAATACATATAAAACATGCAACACAAAGTGATAATATATCAATAATAATAGTAAGAAAAAAGATTACATAGTGTGTCACACGTGCCATCACTCACATGATTAGCTTGTAAGACACCTGTAACTAGCAATCTCCCACTTAACCTAAAGCCAATCACCTACGTGTTTGATCTCCATCAAACCCCTGTGATGCTCAAAGACAATATAAGATAATGACTTTATCAGTGGATCTATAATGTTATATTTTGATGGAACTCTTTCTATTGCTACATCTTTATGGGTTATGATCTCTCTGATTAGGTGGAACCTCCTCAAAACGTGTTTGGACTTCTGATGAGACCTGGGTTCCTTTACTTGAGCAATTGTCTGTTGTTGTCATAATATATGGGAATTGGCTCCTTGCTGCTTGGTACGACTCTCAAATCCGTGATGAACTTCTTCATCCACACCCTTCCTATGCTACTTCCACTACATTAATATATTTTGCGTATGTGGTCAAGTTAGTAGTAGTATCTTGCTTATAACTCTTTAAGCTTACTACTCCTCCATTTAGAGTGAAGACATACCTATGTTTGACTTGATATCATCGATATCAGACTAGAACTTAAGTCCATGTAGCCCTCAACCTAGAGGTTACCTCCTCCATATACCAGTAAAAGATCCTTAGTACTTCTCAAGTACTTAAGGATACACTTTACTATATTCTAGTGTTCCAAACTTGGATGCGCTTGATATCTACTTGTTACACTTAAAGCATGTGTTATATCAGGCCTAGTACACAACATAACATATATGATATAACCTATTATTGAGGTATATAATATCCTATCCATGCTTGCACTTTCACCAGGAGTCTTTGGGGATATTCCTATAAAGTGATATTCCATATCTCATCGGTATGAGACATCTCTTGAAATTTTTCATGCCAAATCTTTTGACAATGGAGTCTATATACCTAGATTGAGATAAGCTGAGTATTCTCTTGGATCTATCTCTATAGACCCAAATCCCCAAAATATAGGATGCTTCCCCTAAGTCTTTCATGGAGAAGTTTTATAATAGCCAAGCTTTAATCATGGAAATCATTCATACATCATTCCTATTGATTAAGATATCATCCACATATAGCACTGAGAAGGAAATAACGCTCTCACTTATCTTCCTGTATAGACAAAGCTCATCTTCATTCATAATGAAGTCATAAGATTCAATTGTCTTATCAAATCTTATGTTCTAACTTCAAAAAGCTTGCTTTAGTCCATAGATGGACCTAAGCAACTTGCTGATAGGACCCCAGCTAAGTAGGGTCTTAGTTGATTGAGTCGAGTCCTTAGATTGGGCTTTGTTGGTCGGCCTAGACTTAACATTAAGTTGATTAGGAGGTGATTTGAGTTAATCGTAATAAATCAACCTATAACCTAATAGGATTAAGATTCGACTGAACAAAGTCTAATCAGGAGTCAGAGTTAGATTAGAGTTAATCGAGTTGTGATTATAGTAAAACCCTAAAGCATGTATCCAAACCCTATCTAGCTACCACCCACCTTGCTTATAGGAGTTAGCTAGGGTTAGGAGATGAGGCAGCTAGAGTTGAGAGAGTAGGAGTTTGATTAAGAGTTGGGATCTCTCACTAGAAAGTATTTTACTTGGAGTAGGAGTCCTACTAGGGTTATGGTTTGGGAACCCTATATAAAGCATGTTACCACTTCTTCATTAACCAATTCATCTATTTTATTCAGTCTTGTGGCTAACTACCTTAAGAGAGAAACCCTATAGAGTTCCAAGGAGAGCCAATCCCCTTCAGTGATCGCCCATCAGTGTTATAATCATCTAGGGTTCTATCATCTGGTATCAGAGCGGCGTTTTTGGTGTCTCATTGCTCTTCCGCTTTCGCCACTGCCTTCAGTTGTCCCATCATCATCCATAGTAGTTCCCACAACTGCTAATCTCGCTGCCGACTCCATCGTCTTCACCCTCTATCACAGATCCCACATCTACTATCATCAAACAATTGCAGTCAGGATCTGAATTCTGCAGTACTACCTTTTGATACCTCTTGCTACACCCCTACTTGATCCTTGCCAACCTTATTGCTATCATCAACAGCAACCCTACACCATCATCCTAGCCTTAAGCCACTGCCACCAAAACCCCCTTAAAGCTTCTATAATAGCCCCAAACATTAGCATCAATAGCACCCCCTTTGATGAAAAATTATGCTACACTACCTTTAGCATTACTTGCTGCATCTACACCTGATCCTTATCAAACTTGTTGATGTCATCAACAACAACCTGTTAGGACCCTAACTGAGTCGAGTCCTAATCGATTGGGTCGAGTCCTTAGATTAGGCCTTGCTGGCCAGCATAGACCAGACATTAGGTCGGCTAGGAGGAGATCTTGAGTCAATTATAATAAATTCGCTCAAATCCTAGTTAGATTAGGATTTGGCTGAATCAGAGTTTGATTAGGAGTTAGAGTCATATTAGGGACAATTGAGTCGAGATTGTAACCAAACCCTCATCCAAGCATCTACACCCTATTAGTTGTCACCCACTTTGCTTATGGAGTCGACTAGGGTTAGGGAAAGTGGCGGCTAGTGTTTTGGAGTAGTTATTTCACTAGGAGTTAGAGTCTTCCATTAGGGTTAGGGTTTTGAGCCCTATATAAGCACTTGTAGCCGCCCCCTTTTCCTCAAGAATATATCAATATTTGTTCAGCCAATTGGCCGACTATTGGAGGGAGGAACCCCTATAGTGTTCCAATGAGGGCCGATCCCCTACATAGATCAACCAAGCCTTAGAGTCCTATGGGAGTTCTAACATAACTCTAAGTCATCTTTCTAACCTTAAGCCACTATCATTGTAACCCTTATAGCGTTCGAAGGAGGGCCAGTACCTCTTGTTGCACCCTTACTTGATCCTTGCCAACCCTATTGTTGTCATCAACAGCAACCCTACACCATCTCCCTAGCCTTAACCACTGCCATCGAAATGTTAGAATCCTGTAGGATTCTAAGCTTGGGTTGATCTTTATAGGGGATTGACCCTCCTTAGAACTCTATTGGGGATCCTCCCTCCTTGGTAGTTAGTCACAATAGCTGAAAAGATGTATTGAATTCTTGATAAAATAGAGGTGTCTACATGCTTTATATAGGGTCTCAAAACCCTAATTCCTAATAGGACTCCTACTCTAAGTAAACTAAGACTCCAACTCCTAATCATACTCCTGCTTCAAGTAAACTAAGACTCCAACTTTTAATCAAACTCCTACTCCAAGTAAAACACTCCCATGTCAAACCCTAGCCACCTCCTCTCAGCCCTAGCGACTTCCCCTCATCAAGATGGGTGGCCAATTGGGTTGATTATAAGCTTGACTTTATTGACTCCAACCTAAATCCAACTCTGACTCCTAACCTGACTCCAGTTCAACCGAATCCTAATCCTACTAGGATTTGGGTTGATTTATTATAATTAACTCAAATTTCCTCTTAGCTAATCTAATGTCAGGTCTAGGCTAGCCAACAAGACCCAATCTGAGGACATGACTTAATCGACTAGGACCTGACTCAACTAGGATCCTAAAGAACAGCCCTCTTCATATTAGCCTTGTCCTCACCATGTCTCTGGGTCCTTATTTGTAATTTCTCATAAAGCTCCCTTGTAGCCCCTGTAGTAGATGCATCATGCTCCTGTGGTCCAGTATCAGAAGTAGTGTCTAGAAGGTGATGCATCGCAATCCTGTGATCTCATATGATCTCTATATGGAAGTGGGCCTCTTCATCAACTTGGGTATTGGGTGGATAGATCTGGGCTGAGTCATCCTCTCTAAACTTCCACTTGAGGTAGGACACATAGAGGATCGGGTACTTTTAAATCAGCACGTAGCTCCGATCTGTAGAGCATAGTTTTAATGTGTTCTCCAATTTTGCAGGGTCCAAAGTGATAGGGAGATCACTTCCTCGAGGCTCGAGTCTTCATAGATTCCTATTGGTAGGGCTGAAGATGAAAGAAAACTATGTTATTAATAGTAAACATCCTCCTGCTCCGATGTTTGTTACACGACTGCTTCTTTCTTGCATGGGTAGCCATATAGTTGTTCTTTAATGTTAGCTAAGCTTTCCTATGAGATGGTGGCTACTCTCTGATAAAGTCCACAGTGATCTAAGCCTAATTTTAGTCCGGAGTGAGTAAAAGTTATAATTTCCCTAGGCTTATCTCCGTCTCTCCTTTGTGCCATTGACGTGTATCATGCCAAGCCTCAATTTTAGCAATGATTAGTATCTCCTAGTTGTAGATTGAAAGCAGTGGGTGAGATGAAGAGAGGGCTCTGATGTAGATTAGGGGTCGGCCATCCTGCATAAGGAAGGTGCTAATTATAGGTACTGATTCGTCTACTTCAATTATGAATACCTTCACAAAATTTGGTAGCACTAGCACCAACGTAGACGAAATCATGGCTATGAGAGCATCAAAGGTTGCTGTAGTTTTGTTCGGCCAAAGGAAGACATCTTTTTTCAGTAACATTGTGAGGGGAGTGATGATCTTGTCATCATTCTTCACGAACTTGCGGTGGTAGTGCAGCCAAGTAGGGAGTAGACCATTTAATTTAACGAAGACCTCTAAAAATTCAACAAGCAGTGAGGGACGATTTGGATCTTCATTAGCCACCAGTTCCTTCATCTATAGTCTTGGAAGTTTTATTAAGAAGCCGATGTGTGATTTGTGTAGCACTATTAGAACTTGATAGGACTTCGACAGGGTTGAGTCCTAATCACCCTAGAAGTAATCAATAAGAACCCTGTGAGATTATAATAAAACCCCACCTAGTCACTTCTATCCTATAAAGAAGTGTAGCTATAGAAGTAATCAATAAGAACCCTGTGAGATTATAATAAAACCCCACCTAGTCACTTCTATCCTATAAAGAAGTGTAGCTAGGGTTTAGATTGGGGCCTTAGGGCTTAGTGGCCCACCACCCCCCTTACTAGGCTGGTCGGTTAGGGTTTCCATCTGTTGGTCGCTGCCTATCCCTACTAAGGCAGGTCGACTATAGGAGGGGCAAGGGGGTAATTTTACTTAGGTAGTACACCCCTTGGGCCAGGGTTTAGAACCCTATATAATCATGTAGCCGCCTCCTCTTTCTATCAAGTGATTATTCTCTTTTATTCAGCCTTGTGGTCGACTCCTATGAGGGAGGAACCCTTATAGTGCTCCAAGGGTTGATCCCCCTCAAAGATCAAATTCTATAAATCTCTTCCGGGGTTCTATCATCTAGTATTAGAGCAACATTCCTTCTACCCATACTGCCATCTCTGTCGCCTCCACCCTTCCAAGCAATTCTCACAATTACTGCAACACATGCCTCCACCTTCCACCCAAGCCATAGATAAAATCAATTTATTGTTGTCCTCTACGTTTGAACTAGGCAATCTGGTATAATCGCATCATCCATGCCTATTTAACATTACAAAATCCTTTACCTTACATATTAATGAGTCTTTCTATATTTTCTTTGTTGCAAATTTATACCATCGCAAACGTTATCATCGTTGCGAAGGGGAAACACTGTAGAAATTCAACCGCTTATTTACCTCTTGAAACTGGTTTATTGCTTCTCTATTTTGGTCAAAACTTTTATATGATTTCATAGATCATCTTACCCTCATCTAAGATTAATCTTTGAAAAGAATCCTCTCTAAAACTTGTCTTATTGTGCTCCAATTCTTCGTCATGTATTATTAAAATTTTACGATGAAGAATCTGCCTTCCAACTTTCTATCTACTTTTCTACCGTTATACTGCCGAAATTTTGTCAAATATATTGCTGATATTAGCCACATCTGAATGAAGGATTTGTTGACAAATTTCTATATATTTTTCTTGGGTTTTTCTTTGGAATTTATGTCAGGAATTCATTGTTTCTCCGATGCAAGTTATGTTCGATAGGACAGCACGTACATAGCCCCTTCTTCGTCGAATTCCATCGGATTTGAGTGCTATCTTTTTCAATCTTTTGGACTCTCTTTCTCTCATCCTCGAACCCTACCATCCTCACCTAAGAACCCTACCAAACAACACCCTAAACCGATTCCAATCAGCCTCCCAAGTCAACCCTAACCATAGCCTACTTCCATCTACATCGGTCCACCCATCCAACCGACCACCTCTCCCCCAAAATTTCTCATGCCCCTAACCTAATAACAGAAATAAGACCTCAACATTATAGATCTAGCAACCTATACCATGGCATCAGAGGAATCCATCAATGTCAAGTTTGAAGCATTTGAAAGCCACATGGAGGAAGAGATTCGATCCCTTTTCGCAGAATTCAGCAAGGGCTGACCATCGAGCCCAAGGAAATCACAGCAAGGAAAAACTTTAAATTAGTGAGATAATCCTCAAGGGCATGGGCACATCATCCTTGATCCAATCAATCCACGTATATCCCTAGATGGGAAGGAGACTCGATCGGATGGATTTCACATGCGGAGCGCTATTTTCGATTCTTCTGAACCCCTGATGCTACAAGAGTGGAGATTGCTGCCATCCACCTCGAAGGAGATGCTATTCAGTGGTTCAATTGATTTGATAACACCCATGGAGGTCTCTCTTGGTAGTGATTCAAGGAAGGACTACTAAATCGGTTGGGACCAATTGATTATAATAATATTAACAGATAATTGGCGAAGATTTGGTAAACCTCTATAATACAAGAATACCAAATAAGGTATAAATATTTATCTAATCAAACTATGGATTAGTCTGAAAAACAAATTTTAGGACTCCTATTGAGTGCCAAAAGTTGGAAATTAGAGGAGAAGTAAAGATCCGACAACCATACACTCTTATGGCAACGATCTCCTTCGCGAGAATCCAAGAGGAATGATTAAACCATGAAGTACGAATGACAAGGGTCACTCCCCGACTAGCCATGCCGAAGCCTTTAGCTCCCTCTATTGCCATCCGAGTCCCTGCACTAAAAAAATTAACAAGAGATGAGCTTCGGAAACGATCGCCCAAGGGGTTGTGTTAGAACTGTGATGAACCGTGGAGTCGAGAACATCACTGTAAAAAGGGACGACTCCTCATGATCGAACCAATAGAGGACGAGGACACTGAACCATCTGAAGAAGACCTCGAACTCAAAGATGAAACCACAGAGGAAGAGCCCCAACCGGCCGACTATGTATTACATGCGCTGGCCAGTTACTCTAACCTACAGACGATGAAAGTTGGAGGACTCATTAAATATCAACCTATCACCGTTCTCATAGATACAGGCATCACAAATAACTTCCTCAACAGCAAGGTTGCTACATGTATGGCACTTCAAATCGAAGGTTGCAACAAGTTTGATGTAAAGGTTACCGATGACCGAATCCTCAATTACGACCAATGGTGCCCGCGGGTAAAATTGCTCCTATAGGACCAAGAAGTGGTAGCCGATTTCTTCCTCCTACCCATTGATAACTATGAAGCCATACTTGGGATTGAATGGCTCATAATATTATATGACATCTACTAGAATTTCTCCAAATTAATCATGAAATTTTATTGTAAAGGAAAACATGTCACCTTGCAACGCAAGTGCGAGAGCCATGTCTCCACCATTTCGACACAATAGATGGAGAAAGTGCTACACAAGACATATAACGGATTTTTGATGCATATCCAATAGCCATCAAAGGAGGAGAATGAACAAATTATCATACCCTAAGCTTGCTCTTTTGCTGGACGAATTTGCAGATATTTTCTTGGAGCTGCAAGGGCCTCCCCCTAATCGGCCACATGACCATCGCATCCCAATACTGTCGGGCAAACCTCCAGCAAATTTAAGATCGTACAGCTATCCTCACTTACAGAAGGATGAGATTGAGAACATCGTTAAGGAGATGCTTGACATTGGAGTAATTTGACCAAGTTGCTGCCCTTACTCCTCACCGGTGTTGCTAGTGCGCAAGAAAGATAGTACGTGGCAGATGTTCATTGATTATCGAGCTTTGAATATCATCACTATAAAAAACAAATATCTTATACCAGTCGTAGATGAGCTTGGATGAACTGAAAGGAGCTCGAGTCTTTACTAAATTGGATCTCCATTTCAGATATCATCAAATTTGGGTATGCATTAAAGATATTCCGAAAATCATATTCCGCACGCATAACAGCCATTACAAGTTTTTGGTAATGCCCTTCTAACTTACGGTTGCTTCTTCTACTTTCCAAAGCTTGATGAGCGACATTTTTTTAAGGTTTCTATGTAAGTTCGTGTTGGTATTTTTTGATGACATCCTCAACTCTACGCTTGATATGCATTTTCAGCACTTACAAATGTTCTAATGATTCTTCATGTTAAACAATCAAAGTGTAACTTCTTACAGCATAAAGTGGAGCACCTAGGACACATTATATCAGAGAATGGAGTGGTGGTAGACCCGACAAAGATCAAAGCGATGCAAGGATGTCCGAGACCTATAAACATAAAATCACAATGCAGTTTCCTTGTCTCATGGTCTAGTATCAGAAATTCATGAAAGATTATGGCAAGATCAGTACCCGAGTCATGTCCCTATTGAAGAAAGACTCCTTGTATTCGGATAAAACCTCCACAGCCTTTGAACTATTGAATCTCAAATTTAATGATGAGATTAATTGATGAGTGTTTATCTAACATGTGTGTTAGAGGAAGATTTACATGTCTAACTATGATAGGAGTAATGAAGTTACAACCAGATCAAGGGCCAAGATCAAGCTTAGGCATCAGGCCGGGATTGGACGATGCAGTGAGACCTCGTAAGGACTTTGCTAGGAGATTCGCCTAAGGGATCAGGAAGCTCGTTGGGAGCATGCTGGGAGATCACTGGAAGAAGACCATATGACTTACCGCAAGAATTCCAGAGGTTACCAGATTGGCGAAAGATGGGTCTTAATTTAAGCTTGTGGTCTTTAAGCATTTAATCATTGAGTCGTAGTTAGAAGTGAGTTCTAATTGAGTTTGATTTGGATGAAATCCAAATCAGCTCAATAAGGCAATCAGGTCCACTATTGGGGCTTAATTAAGCTCAGGTCAAGTTCAATTGGTTGACTAGAGGGCTGGTCAACATTAGGTTTATGCCGAAATTTGAGAAGTAGAGGGAACCACTTTTGCATAAATTTCGATGGGTAAACCATCGATGAGCGGGCTTTCGGGCGACTGACCTGCCTAGGTCGGGCGGTTGAACCACCCGTATCCAAGAATCTGGGTACTTTCGATGGTTGACCCGCCCAGGACCGATGGGTAAACCTCTTGTACCCAGATGTTCGGGCAGCTGAGTCGCCCAAGTCGATGGGTAAATCGCCCGTACCCAGTCTTTCTGGGTATATTTGATTTTTGGCTCCAATTTCTAAAGTCACCTGGGGTCTATAAATACCCCAAGTATTCTTGCATTCACCATAAATCTTTTTGGGTAATTAAACTCTATGAAAAAGAAATTGAGTGTGATTTATAAGAAAAAGAAAAGGGAAGGGAGAGAGCTTAGAGTTAGAAATTTTTTTAAAGTCTCCCATGTAAGCTAAGTGTAAGGGTTTGGTCTTCACTCAAAGAAGATCGGTAGTGGACACCGGTGTGCTTCAAGAAGAAGGACTCGGGAGTGGACGTAGGCCGTTGATGCCGAACCACTATAAAAATTATGAGTGTTTCCTTGCTTTCATTATTTACATATTTTTATATTGACGCTTCCGATTTAACTCAATTCTTTGAAAGCAAATTCCACGATAGGTTCTTTTCTTCAAATATTGCTTCTCTTTCCGATTTTCTTAGCACCTTTCTTTTAATCACTCACTTATTTCACTAAGAATGAAAAGCTTTGGATTTTTTATCTTGGTTTAATCGAAAAGTTTTCTTCTAAACTAAAAATTTATACTTGTACTAATTCACCCCCCCCTCTTAGTGCCAATTGATCGTAACAATTGGTATCAGAGCAAGGTACTTACTCTTTGGATTAACACCCACTTGAGTAAATGGCTTGTTTTGGCATGAATGAGAGACATTCTATCTCACGTCCTCTCATATTTAATGAGATGGATTACACATATTGGAAGACAAGGATGCGTATTTTTTTTATCTCTTTGGACCTCTATGGAGTATTATTGAGAATGGATTTGAAAATTATTCTAAACCAATGAATGAACTAAATGATTTGAAAAGGAAGAATTTTTCTTTAAATGCCAAGGCTATGAATGCCTTATTTTTTGCTCTTGATAAGACTGAGTTTAATCGTATTTCCATTTACAAATCAGCCTTTGATATTTGGCATACTCTAGAAATCACACATGAGGGGACTAGTAGCGTAAAACAATCCAAGATAAATATTTTAGTTTATAACTATGAGTTGTTTTGAATGAAACTAAGTAGTCCATTGGAGACATGTACACCCGTTTCATGGATGTCGTCAATGGCCTAAAAGTACTTGAAAAATATTTTTTAAATTTTAAATTAGTTAGTAAGATTTTAAGATCTTTACCTAAAAATTGGGATCTTAAAGTAACCATTATTCAAGAGGCCAAAGACTTAAATAACTTACCACTTGATTGGCTCTCTTATACATATGAACTAAATTGTAAAACTCATGATGAGCTTGATGAAACCCTTCCAAAGAACAGGAAGAATATAGCACTTCGGACAACAAATGACTCTTCGAGTGAAACCTCGAGTAATGAGGACAATGATATTGCTTTGTTATCAAGAAAATTTAAAAAATTTATAAAAAAGAACAAGAACTATAAAAATTAAAAAGAACTGAAGAAGGATAATGTCATTTGCTATGAATGCAAAAAATCGAGATATTTCAAGAATGAATGTCCTCATTTGAAGAAGAAGCCAACACTAAAAAAAAAATCACTTTCAGCTACTTCAGATGAAATGAGCACTTCAGATGAGGAAGACAACTCTAAAGAAGAAGTGGCTAACTATGCCTTAATGGCGATCGAAGATGAGGTTAATGAGCCTTTAAATATTTTTTTCAAAATTATTAAATATGTTTCATGATTTATTCAATGAGTTTAGAAAACTTAGCAAGTCTTTTAAATTGCTTAAAGTTGATCATGATTTGTTAGTTAAAAGACTTGACGAAATGTATGATTCATTAGTTTCACATAAACTATGTTCTAAATGTGATTTGCTAGATAATGTTAAAGAAGATAATATCATGTTTAAAACCACACTAGAAAATTTTGAAATAGCAAACAAATTGCTAAATATGATCCTTGCAAATAAGGGTCATATTAATAGAAAAAATGACATAGGCTTTGTTGGTAATGTCCAACGAAAGCCAACCATGTTTGTAAGAGAACCTACATTAAACATGCTACCAAGAATCATGTGTAATTTTTATAGTAAATTAGGACATAAGGCAAACAAATACCTATTTAGAAAATGTAGTCCACATTAACTAGTATGGGTTCCAAAGAAAACCTTATACAATAAAAACCAATTAGAAAAGAAAGAAAGAGTTCTTTATGGAGGACCCAATGTATAATGGGTGCCTAAATCAAATATATCCTTCTTGTAGGTTTATCTCTAAACTAAAGCTAGGGACACCAAATGATATCTTGATAGTGGATGCTCAAGGCATATGACCGAAGATCCATTTTATTTTTCTAAGCTCACTAGCTTAGTGAAGGAGTTATTATATTCGGAGACAATAACAAGGGTAAAATCATTGGAAAAAGAACAATAGGTAACACATCGAACCTCTTGATTGAAGATGTGTTGTTAGTTGATGGCTTGAAATATAACTTGCTTAGCATTAGTTAATTATGTGATAAAGGATATGTGATTAAATTTCAATCTAATGCTTGCATAATTGAATTGCCACACAAAAATAAATCCTTAATTGCCTTGAGAAACAATAATGTATACACCATAGATATTGAAAAATTTTATAATGAAACTTATTTTTCTCGACTTTAAATGATAATGCTTGGATTTGGCATAAAAGAGTAGGTCATGTTAGCATGAAATTTTTAAACCAAATCTCTATCAAAAGACTAGTAAGAGATTTAGCTAATCTTAAGTTTATCAAAGACAAAGTATGTGACACTTGTCAATTAGGAAAATAAATAAAGAGTAGCTTTAAGTTGAAAAATCAAATTAGCACCTCTAGACCACTTCGATTGATCCATATGGATCTATTTAGACTAATAGATATTACAAGTTTAGGTGGTAGCAAATATGCATTTGTTTTAGTGGATGACTTTGGTAGATATACTTGGGCCTATTTTTTATCACATAAAAGTGATACATTTAGATATTTTATAAAATTTTATAAAGTTGTTCAAAATGAAAAAAGATACATGATTTCTTCAATATAAAGTGATCATGGTGGATAATTTTAAAATAATAATTTTTAAAATTTTTATGATTCAAATGGATAGATCCATAACTTCTCTACTCCACAAAATCCATAACAAAATGGAGTAGTAGAAAGAAAAAATAGGAGCTTACAAGAAATGGCTAGAATAATGTTGAATGCACATAGTCTTTCCAAATATTTTTGTGCCGAAATCGTTAATACGGCATGCTATGTTTTAAATAGGATTCTAGTGAGACTATTACTCACTAAAACTCCTTATGAATTATGGAATGGTAAAAAGCCCAATATTTCTTATTTTAAGATATTTAGTTGCAAATATTTTATTTTGAATGAAAATGATACTTCAGGTAAATTTGATGCAAAATCTGATGAAGGTATTTTTCTATGTTATTCTTTTATTTCAAACGCTTATCGTGTTTTAATAAAAGAATATTAGTAATAGAAAAATCTATTCATATTATTTTTAATGAGTTTTCCAAATTTAAGAAGATTGATTTTGATATTAAAATTGATTTTGATATTTTGAATTTTAAAGATAACTTTCCTAAAAGTAACTTAGATGTATGTACTTCCAATACCTTACCTAAAGAATAAAAGTATGTGAATGATCATCCTTAGGAGCTTATAATAGGAGAAACATCAAAAGGAATTCAAACTCGGTCTTCCTTTAGAAATTTTTGTACAAATGTCATGGTGTATTGATAAGGCCTTAAGAGATAATTCTTGGGTTAATGCAATGCATGAAGAGCTTAATCAATTTAAGAGAAATGAGGTATGAGAGCTTATTCCTGGACCTAATAACCATTTAGTGATTGGTACTAAATGAGTATTTAGAAATAAGCAAGATGAAAATGGTATCATGGCTAGAAACAAGTCTAGATTAGTGGCCAAAGGTTTCAACTAAGAAGAAGGAATCGATTATGATGAAACATTTACTCCCGTGGCTAGACCTGAAGTCATTAGGATGCTCCTTGCCTTTGCGTCTTTTAAAAATTTTAAGTTGTTTCAAATGGATGTTAAAAGTACTTTTCTAAATGGTTTTATTTTCGAAGAAGTGTATGTTGAACGACCTCCTGATTTTGAAAATAATCTTCTTCCTAATCATTTTTTCAAACTTAGAAAAGCTCTTTATGGATTAAAACAAGCCGATAGTATGAAAGACTTAGTTCTTTTCTTATTTTAAATAAATTTTCAAAAGGCAAGGTTGATACCACATTATTTTTTAAGCATTTTAAAAATGACTTATTATTCAAATTTATGTTGATGATATCATTTTTGGATCTACAAATGAATCTTTATGTGAGTCTTTTGCTAAAGAAATGAGTCAAAAACTTGAAATGAGTCTAATGGGTGAGTTAACATTCTTCTTAGTAAAACAACTTGATGATGATATCTTTATTAGTCAAAATAAGTATACATTGAACTTTGATAAAATGATTTGTGATGGAAAATGCTAAAGCATTAAGCACTCCTATGAGCACATCTACAAAGTTGGACTTAGATAATGAAGGAGAAAACTTTGATAAAAAAATTTATAGAGGTATTATAGGAAGTTTAGTATACTTAACTACTACAAGACATGATATCATATTTAGTGTTGGATTGTGTGTAAAGTATTAATCTAACCCAAAACTCTCTCATTTGAAAGCAGTTAAATGAATTTTTAGATACTTGAAAGGAACATCTAAAGTAGGATTATGATATCCTAAATCAAAGAACTTTGACTTGATTACCTATTCTAATGTTGATTTTGATGGATGTATGATAGATAGAAAAAATGCTATTAGAACATATCAATTTTTGGGGTATGCACTTGTTTCTTGGACTTCCAAGAAATAAAATTCAGTAGTTTTATTTACTATGGAAGCAAAATACATTGCAACTAGTGCATGTTGTGCCCAAGTCATTTGCATGAAAAACACACTAGAAGAATATGAAATAAAACTGAAAAATATTCCTATAAAGTGTGATAATACAAGTTCTATATGTCTAACCAAAAATCATATTCAACATTTAAGAACCAAACATATTGATATTAGATATCATTTTATAAGAGATTATGTAAATTGTCAAGATATCTTTTTAGAATTTATTAACACTAAGAATCAATTAATGAATATTTTTATAAAACCCTTAAATGAAGAATAATTTGATTTTCCTAGAAGAGAACTTGGAATGCTAAATCATAAAAATATATAAATTGCTTGATTTCATAAGAATGAGCTATTTTTTGTGATAATATTTTATTGTTCCCATGAGATGTTTATCTTATTATTCACAAAAATGAGACAAAAGTTGCACGATGATGATTTTATTATTTTATAGATTTATTTGCTATGTTTGCTTGAAATCAAATGGATGTTGATGACTTATGTAATAATTTAAGAGGAAATTTTTAAATGTCTAAATTCATGAAAATCATTGATACATTGATGACTTGATGGAAATTTTTTAAATGTTTGAAATTCATGAAAATCCTTGATGTATTGATGACTTGATATTTTAAAAGTAAATTATTATTGATATATATAAGTCTTATTGCTATCCTTGAAATATGATTTGCTTAGAGTATTAATTGCCTTAATTCACTTGAATTTAAATCCTTTTTATCATGGCATGAATTTAGGAGGAGTTAGGATTAACTCCCGTCATCAATTGATTGTCATCATAAAAAAGGGGGAGATTATTGAATCTCAGATTTGATGATGAGATCAATTGATGAGTGTTTATCTAATATGTGTGTTAGAGAAAGGTTTGTAAGTCTAATTATGACAAGAGCAATGAAGTTACAACCCGATAATTAGCCAATATCAAGCTTAGGCATCAGGCCGGGTTTGGATGATGCAGTGGGACCTCGTCGAGAGTTCGCTAGGAGATTCGTCGAAGGAATCGGGAAGCTCGCTGAGAGCACGTTGGGAGATTACTGGAAGAAGACCGGATGACTTGTCGTAATAATACTAGAGGTTATCGGATTGGTGGAAGTTGGGTCTTAGTTAAGCTTGTGATCTTTAAGCATTGTAATCATTGAGTCATAGTTAGACGTGAGTCCTAATTGAGTTGGATTTGGATGGAATCCAAATCAACTCAATAAGGCAACCAGGTCCACTATTGGGGTTTGATTAAGCTCAGGTTGAGCTGAATTGGTTTACCAGATGGTTGGTCAATATAAGGTTCAAGCCAAAATTCAAAAAGCGGAGGGAACCACTTTTGCAAAAATTCTAACGGGTAAACCGCCATTTCAGGCTTTCGGGCGATCAACGGTAGCTAACCTACCGAAGTTGGGTGGTTGAACCACTCGTACCCAAGAATCGATGGTTGACCCGCCTAGGATCAATAGGTACACCACCCGTACCCTGATGTTCGGGTGGCTGAGCCGCCCAGGTCGATGGGTAAACCGCCCATACTTGATTTTTTTGAGTATGTTTGATTTTTGGCTCCAATTTATGAAGCCACTAGGGGTCTATAAATATCCCAAGTATTCTTGCATTCACAATAATTCTTTTTGAGTAATTAAACACTGTGAAAAAGAAATTGGGTGTGATTTATAAGAAAAAGAAAAGGGAATGAAGAGAGCTTAGAGTTCAAAATTTTCTGAAAGTCTCCCTTGTACGCAAAGTGTAACAGTTTGGTCTTCACTCAAAGAAGATCGGTAGTGGATGCCGGTGTGCCTCAAGAAGGAGGACTCGGGAGTGGACATAGGTCGTTGGCATCGAACCACTATAAAAATTGTAAGTGTTTCCTTGCTTTCATTGTTTACATATTTTTGTATTGACACTTCCAATTTAACTCAATTCTTTAAAAGCAAAGTTTCCATGATAAGTTCTTTTCTTCAAATGTTGATTATCTGTCCGATTTTCTTGGCAACTTTCTTCCAATCACTCACTTGTTTCACTAAGAATGAAAAGCTTTAGATTTCCTTTCTTGGTCTAATCGCAAAGTTTTCATCTAAACTGTAAATTTACACTTGTAATAATTCACCCCCCCACCCCCCCCTCTCTTAGTGCCAATTGATCCTAACATGAACTACTCAAGGCAGCCATGATGACAATGCCGATCCTACCGCTGCCCGATTTTAGTCGCCCCTTCGTGATTGAGGTCGATGTGTCCGGAGTTGGAATTGGCCTGTCCTAATGCAAGATGGTCGATCCCTTGCCTACACTAGCAAGGCTTTATCTCCCTCTCATCTTAAAATGTCCGTGTATGATAAAGAAATGCTAGCGATTGTATACTCTATCACAAAGTGGATACCCTACTTGATCGGCCTACACTTCCAGATTAAGACCAACCATTGAAGTCTCAAGCAATTTTTTAGAGCAAAAAATATCTTTCCTGGAGCAACAACAATGGATAAGTAAACTTCTTGGCTTTGATTATGAAATTATTTATTGAAAGGGAAAAAAAAAATGTTGTTTCATATGCTCTATCTCAACTATCGGGATAAGCCAAAATTTCAACCATCTCCCTTTCCTCCACTGACTTCCTCAAGGACATTAGGGAGGAATGGAAGAGCAACCCAGAGACCCAAGGGATCATAGAAAAGTTAGAGAAGAATCCGGATTCCATGGGCCACTACACTTAGGATTAGAAGGACCTGTGCTATAAAGATTGAATTGTGATTGTTCCTTCTTCCCCTTGCATCGAAATTATTTTGTATGAGATGCACTCTTCACCCTCAGCAGGGCACTCTAGATTTCTGAGACCATACAAGAGGGTGAAGCAAACTTCTTTTGGAAGTGCATGAAAAGATCAATTCATGATTATGTATCTAAATAGTATATATGCCAGCACCAAAAAGGTGAAATAGTGGCAAGTCCGGGAAAACTATAATCACTATCTATACCAGAATCAGCATGAACTAACATCTCCAAGGACTTTATTGAAAGGCAGTTGCCATATCAAGATAAAAGCATGATCTTTATGGTGGTAGATCGTCCAACCAATAATTCTTATTTCTGTATTATGAGACATCCTTATAGCGCTGCTAGTATTGCTAAAATCTTTGTGAAAAATATTGTTAAACTGCATGGGATGCCAAGGTCGATTGTGAGCAACCATGATAGGGTGTTTACAAGCAAATTTTAGATTAAGCTCTTCTAATTACAAGGCACCCTACTTAAGATAAGTACAACATATTATTCACAGACGGACAACTAAACAAAAGTGGTGAATAAATGCCTTGAGACTTATCTACAGTGCTTTATTAGTGATCGGCCAAAAGAGTGAAGAAAGTGGCTTCCTTAGGCCGAATGGTGGTACAACACAATCTATCATTCATCAACTAAATATACCCCCTATGAGACATATATGACTGACCGCCTCCTGTAATACCCAAATATATAATTGGTACAACCAAAGTAGACTAATAGAATCCTAGAAGGAGCTATATAGATTCTGATCTCTAAGAGAGGATCAAACCGCAGAACACTATAGGGGTTCCTCCCTACTAGAACTCGGCACAACGGCTAAAGAAAAGATTAATCTTACTTTGTTAAAAGAGATGGAGGCTAGATGCTTATATAGGGTTCCAAACCCTAGCCCTAAGGGGGTGTTTCCTAAGTGAATTCCCTATTTTACCCCTCTTATAGCTACCATGCATAAATAAAAGGGGTGGCGGCCCAAGTGGCAGCACAAGTCACGCTCCTCTGCTAGAAACCCTAGCCGACCAACCCAGTAAGAGGGGTGGCGGCTAGGAAGCCCTAAGGTCCCAAATTAAACCCTAGCTACACTTCTTTATATGATAGAAGTGACTAGGTGGGGTTTTATTACAATTTCACAGGGTTCATATTGATTACTTCTAAGGTGATTAGGACTTAACCTTGTTGGAGTCCTACCAAGTCCGCTCTCTTTGAATCAGCCTTATCCTCAAGACTAAGGGTCCATGAACTCTAGAAACCAGGTCTTCAGCTCCTCCCGTGTAATCATTAATTAAACTTTGACCTCCTCATCAGCTTGGGTGTCAGTTAGATGGATTTGGGTTGAGTCATCTTATTTAAATTTTCATTTGAGGTGGGATACCTGGAGGATCAACTGTAATCTGGATCTGGTGTGCGGATATGATCTATAGGTTAGAGCCCTAATATGATCCTCAATTTTGCAAGGCCCAAAGAAATAAGGAGACCACTTTCTTGATGCTTGAATTTTGCACTGGTGGAGCTGAAGATAAAGGGGGACTTGATCTTTCTTAGGAAACTTTCTTCTGCTCCGGCATTTGTTAGGGGGAAGTTTCTTCCTTGCATGGGCTGCCACGTGGTTGCTCTGTAATAGTAGTCATGTCTTCTTTTGGAGTGAAGGTTGTCCTTTGATAAAATAACTGTGGTGTGAGCCTGATCTGAGTCTGAGGTAGGTAGGAGTGGTGATTTTTTGGGGCCCATTTTCACTTCTTCATGCTATTGACCATCTTGCATGAGGATGGTGCTGACCCCCACTCTAGATGTGTCTGCTCCAATAATAAATATCTGACCATGATTTGGTGTGGACGACATCATAATTGTGAGGGCTATAGTTCCACTCGGCTAAGGTGATGCATCTTTCTTTATAATGAGAGGGATGATGTTTATGCTTCGTTGAGTCCTACGAATGATCCATCCCCTTTTCTGATTTTGCCACTACAGGGGCTCAATTTTCTTACGATCTTGGACCATAGATCAAAGGTCATCATTAAAAAAGTCTTTAAGCATTATGGTCTGATCCTGGGGAAAGTCATGGAAGTCACTTGAGAGCTGGAAGTACTGCATCGGCAATCATGGTGAGTTCGACAGAATGTAACACTTTAGAAGTAGTTTATATTTGGGGAAAAGGATATAGGGATATGTCATAGCAGGAAATATTCACGGTCGAACAATCAATGTCTCTGTCATCTCTTGGGTAACCCTTTTATCTTCGACCTTCTAAGGTTGTAGGAATCAATTTGGCTGAGCAATGGTTGGTAGAAGTTTCGGCTAGTTCAGCATAGGGGGGTCAGACAACTTCAGAGGAGGTAATTGGCTTAGTTTGGTGGAGTCGTCCAAAATTTAAGCAAGATGTGGGAGAGGGTTCTTATCTTCAATCTCATGAAACTCTTGAATTTGAATTAGGAAACTGCTGGATTCTTCTTTTGGCAACCTCTCTAAATATTGCGATGTGGTCGTAGTCGCTTGGCTCCCTCGTAGAATCACTTATTTTCCATTACTAAAAACTTCATGATTAGCTTTGAAAAACTCTAGAAAATGTCTCCAATCATAGATAACCAATCAATGCCAAGCACTATATCAAAATCATCGAGAGGGAGGAGGAAAAAATCAGCAGCTATGTCTTGCTCCTGTAGGATCAATTTAACCCATAGGCACTTTTGGTTGCATTTCATAATTTGGTCATTAGCTACCTTGACTTCGAACCTGCTGTAATCTTCTATTTGGAGCATTAAGTGGGCAGCAACCTTACTGCTTCATGAAGTTGTGTGTGCTCCCGGCATCGATGAGGACGATGATGCACTGCTGCTCGAGAAACCCTTCGATCTTTAATTTTTGCAGGTTAGTGTAGCTGGCTAAGGTAGGGACCGTGTGGGTGGTCGGTTGTGGTGTATCCTTCTTATTGGGCTCGAGAGTCGTATTTTTAAATTTGGATTCTTTAGTGGGCATAATTATTAACGGTATCTCCTTTTTATATTGATGTTCTAGGCTCCACAGTTTATCACAATTTTCATATAAGTCATTTGTCGATCTATAATGAAGCTCTTCTCTTGTTAATTTTTTTGACTGAGGTGACCGACTAAAGGTAGATACGACCGAGGGTCTCTGGACAGCTGACATTTCATTATGATACGGAGACATCAGAAGTAAGATAACAAACAAAACTCGCTATTGGGTCTACTACCTCCTACTATGTGCTATGCTATAAGACTAATTTACCTTGTTTGATTTCTTCTGTATTGATTTTGTACACTCTAACACAAGTTAGGGACCCCACTAAGATAGGACAGAATTAACCTTAAGCAAGCGATAGCAGACTCGAACTGGAACCAGGGAGTCAAACATAACACCTCAACTAGGAATCCGAGAGAACAACTCCTTACTCGGTATTTAAGGCAGTCAAGTATGAGCCCTAGACTAGATGCTTACTTGAAAACTTCCACTCCCCTCTTGAAAGCTGTTACTCCCCTCTCTCATTTGCATTACTCAGGCTATCGCTCTTTGACTACTAACCCAAAGTCTTCTATTGGTTTATCTCATTTAGGAAATCTGATTTCAGTATGATTGAGTCCACCACTTATTTTTTAGTATATCAATAATTCTCTATCACTAAAGTAGCCCACCTATTCTTAATGCTCTAGTCGAGGGGCTGCTCCACTCTTTTGCTTTTACTTTTCTTCTTTAAATATCATTTTCAATACCTTATTGCTCTACTTTTTATTTCCCAGAACCATATACACATGAGGATATAGGCGTAGACACCCTTTCTTTTCTATATTCTACATGCTACTAAACTTGATACTGGACCAGAAAGTCGTATTGATACCATACTTTCTACTTGCTTTTGAGTAAATTATTATTCAAGGGCTGGACGCTAAAGAACCCCTCTCTCCCGCATGCTTAGACACTCGAACGTAACCTTAAATAACTCACTAAGGCCTAGAAAAGTCATTTCTTATCAAGCACTGAAGAAAGAATGTTGTAAGTAAATTAACTTATTACCCATCTTTTGAATCCTATCTAGTTTATGCTAATTCTGTGAAAACTACTCTAATAGCTTACTTGTGAACTGATCCTTCTCTTAATGCTTCTTCCCTTCTTGCTGACTAGGATTCCACTGGGGATTGAACTTTAAGTAACACACCCGATCTAACCTCCACTTGAACTTTTGCCTTACCTGAGATCTTATACGGGTGCAAGATTTTATACGAGTGCAAGATTTTATACGGATGAGTAATATTACAGTGTTGTTCTATACTCGACATCCTTATCCTTATTACTTCTTTGGCATAGATTATTTTATTATTGATTACGAACGCTACATGCCCTTAACAAAATCAAAAAACTCTTGACATATTACTTAAGTTTTATTGGCAAATGGTGAATTCACTAGTGCACAACATCTTGTTTATTTATTTATTCCTGCTGCTTTAAGAATGGAATGGAGTGCACCTAGGAACAGCACACGGAATCATATTTAGTATTAGGAGCACGGTGGGAAATGTTCTGTTTTTAAGCTAAACTTCATTTAAAGAAAATGTCCTTTCCGGGTAACTCAATTTACAAAATAATCATTGGAGTCTAAGAACATGGCTTCAACTTATAGAATTGACGGATTTATAGCTTTCCCTTGTAGTGGAGCTAATCAATAAAAAAACACACCTCTCGGTGAGACCTCTGGGTTGGAAATGAACTCAGCAAAGAATAATGTACATTGCTAAAGAAAAATATACTGTGCTTTTAAGAAAAATACTATGCTTTTCTTGCACCGAGTAACCTATAATTCATCTTGCGTCGAGTCAAGTTAAAAAGGAATTGAATCTATTTCTTGCGCATCACCTTGAATCTATTTCTTGTGCTTTAAAGAAAAATAAATTTTTCATCAGTTGATAAAAATCCTTTCTCAACCCTGTATAAATAAGTATTGTAATGATGAATGAAATATCTCTTTTGTTCCTTACCTCTATCTCAAACATGGTATCAGAGTCATAATACAGAGATTTTTTTTTCTCTTCTCGCTGTCAAACGACAACACAATAACATCCTCCCTTACTGCCTAGTAGTCGTAGACACGAACTTCTTCTCTACGATGTCCCCTGCTGCCACGGCCACAATCCCCTGTTTTCCATGACACTCTATCTACTATCGCTGCTCTGCCCCAATCTACCACACACCGGTGACCATGGCCTCTGCATTAGTGAGCGGTGCTACATTCTCCTTCTCATTAGATTAGATCTCCAACAAAATCTACCTTCTCCTTCTCATTGGATTAGATCTCCAACGAAATCTGCATGACCCTCTTCTTCAAGTCGGAAGAGTTCCCATCCTGGTCTCCGGTCCCGCCAACACTCTGGCAACCTTGGCACCTGTGGTCTCCAGCCCCGACAACACTCCCGCTGCTTTCCGCTGACAGCCGACATATCTTGGTCTTCTCCGCACAGGAAATAGCCACTGCTTCCTCAAACTTCTGAGTGTCGGTGACTTGAATTGGCAATGCATTAATTTACGCTTGTGGCCCAGCTGTAGTGGGTCACGATAGAGTATTGTCCCTGCCCAAGGCACTCTTCCTCGTGCTTCACCGTTGCCGCATCAACCTTAACGAGCAGCAACACTTCCGTGGCCACATTCCTAGCCAAGTGCAACAGATCTGCTTGCTGATGGCACCAAAGAACTCCTGAATGAACCTAGCCCTACTCGCTTCTGGTTTCATCAAGACAGGGGTGGTAGCGGCACATCAACTTTTATGCCATTCACAACCTAGCAAACTACAGCTTCAAAGGGACCTTCCTCAATTGACGATTTATGTGTTTGCACTCTTGGCCTCGAACCCTTCCCTCTTCAACAGCAGTTTCAATCCTACGTCGCAAAACTCCTCACATCATTGCATTCATTGACTTTGGCATCTTGACCCATTTTATAAAAGTTGACACTACCGTATTAGTTGAAACAATACTCTCCACCAGTTGCAAGCAACAACTCAAACATGTGGCAGCTGCTTCTCCTCAACCTCTTCCACTATTGTTGTTTCCAGACTCCAGCCGGTGTCATCGGTCTTCTTCTCCTCTGACTCAGCTTGTTAGAGCTGACATCCTCTCCCGCTCCCAGATTTCCATTACTACTATGATACAGATCTGATTCACGGATTGGTTCTGGCAACACCGGCGTGCTAGACCCGGCTTTTCCAATCCAGGAACAGGACTCTGCAATCTCTGGCGATAGCCACTCTGGTATTCTCCTAAGCTTGCTATACCAAAATCACCCATCTGCATCCAAATGAGGTAACCCTGTGGTCTGAAGTCTTCCTTTTCATTCATACCTCGTCACTTTGCTTTCTTTGTCGCCTATTTCTTGAACGCAAGTTGTGTCATTTTTTTTTCTGCATTCTTCTCTCAAGTTCTTGACTACCACCTTTGGTGAGTCTTAAATGGCTTCCTCGTCTACCTCTGATGTTCCTACTCTGTTTCCTGCTAGCACTTCCCTTTCCTCTTCGTACTCCGGACCTATTTCCATAAATGCTGCCTCTCTAATCCCCTTTAAACTATCTAAAGGTGGCAACTATGCATCCTAGTGAGCTTAGTTTTCTAATCTTCTATTTGGTTATGATTTATTGGGTTATATTGATGGTTCTCTTAGTTGTCCATCAACACTAACTCATGTTCCAGGAGAACCTAACCCAGTGCCAAATTCTGCATATAAGCTATGGTTACGCCAAGATTGCTCTATTCTCCAAGCAATTCAAGCCTCTGTTGATGGCTCTATCCGCTTGTGTCATATACTACTACTGTGGAAGCTTGGACCAAGTTACAAACTACATTCGCGAATCACTCGAGGACTCGCATGCTTAGCTTACTCTCCAGCCTTATGCACTTAAAGCAGGAGGGAAGTAATATTGTCAACTACTTACAACATATCAAAGTGATTATAGATGACCTAGCTTTGATAGGTCATTCTCTAATCGATGAAGAGGTTCTTGTCCATACTCTTAATGGACTAGGTGCATAATTCAAGGAATTGGCAGTCACGCTTCAAGCACGCAACACTCCAATCTCCTTTGAAGAACTTCATGACTAGTTAACAGACTTTAAAACTTACCTGAAGCGTCACGATACGCCTGCAAGACCTTAGCCAGGATCTCCTATCACTGCTCAATTTAACCATAAATCCAAATAGCCAAACCGCAAATACAACAAGCATGCTTCAAAAGGTGTGGCCAACTTACCTCCTATGGGCATAATACCACCTGTTCCCCCTCCATAGTCTCCAACCTTCAACCATCATCAGAATACTTCCTTCCGACCATGTCGTCCTCCTCATGCATTTCATCAACCTATCATTTGCCAATTGTGTGACAAACTCGATCACTCTACAAAAGTTTGCTGGTCTCGGCCTCGTCTTCCAACTCCATCAACCTTGCCTCAGGCGAATGTTGACTGCTCCATCTACAAGTCAACCCAATTGTATTATGCATTTTGGTGCTTCCTACTATATCACTTCCGATCTTCAGAACTTGTCGCTCTACAACGACTATGGCGGCAATGAAGACATTATCATCGGTGATGGTAAAAAAATTCCAATCACCCATACTCGATCTACATCACTTAATTCACTTGACACCTCTTTCACACACGATGATGTTTTATGTGCACCCCACATTAAAAGAAACCTTATTTTTGTCTCTCAATTCTGTCAACAAAGCCATACCTCTATTGAATTCTTTCCTGATTATTTTGTTGTCAAGGACTTGAGCACAGGGGCATCCTTAGTTCGCAGTCCGAATAAAGACAACATCTATGAATGGTCGTTAGCCTTGTTTCTCACTAGACCTACTGCAAACTCTTCCATTGTTGCTCCAGTCGACATTTGGCATCAACGTCTTGGTCATCCCTCGATCTCTATTCAACTAAAATTGCTTTCTAGCTATTCTATTCCTGTTTTTAAATCTGGTAATATCATTACTCATTGTGATGCTTGTCTTAGTAATAAGAGTCATCAATTACCATTTGGTACATCTTCTATTTCCTGCTCTAAACCATTTGAGGTTGTTTATACTGATGTTTGGGGTCCTGCATCAGTTGTCTCCTTTGACAAGTTTAGATTCTATGTTATCTTTATAGACTGTTTTACAAAGTATACATGGTAATATCCCATTCGTCAGAAGTTTGACATCGTATTGTCTTCTCTAACTTTAAGAACTTAATCGAGAATTACTTTTAGACTTCCATTAAAACTATCTATTCTGATGGTGGGAGTGAATATCAAGCCCTTGTGTCTCAGTTGTCCACTTACAGGTATTTAACATCTCAAATCTCCTCCATACACTCCTCAACTGGTTGGTTCTGCTAAACGTAAACAGTGACATGTTGTCGAAATGGGCCTAACGGTGCTTCATCAGGCTTCTATGCCATCCACTTTTTGGTCTGTAGCATTTCAAACTGATGTCTACCTTATTAATCAGATGTCTGCTCTAATTCTATAATTTCAATCACCATTTAAAAAGTTGTTTCATAAATGCCCTAATCTGCAGTCATTAAAGTATTTGATTGTCTATGCTATCCATGGTTATATCCCTATAATTCTCACAAACTACAGCCTCGATCTCACTCTTGCATTTTCATTGGATACTCTGTAGAACATAATATATACCACTATTATGACTCTCATACTGCTAAAATCTTTGTTTCCAGGCATGTCACTTTTGTAGAGTCGGTCTTTCCCTTTCAGGATCATAAGCACTTTGTCATCCCATTAGATTCTTACGATACCTTTTTATCCTCTCACGCATCTCTGTTAGATCTATACTCTCTTGTTACCTTTGTTCCACAGTCTTCTCTCTCTCTTCACCTTGGGCTCTACCTTTTCCTATATAATTGCCTCTAGAACAACATCCTTTATTTTCACCTCGCTAGGAAACTTCTGTAGTTCTTCAGCCTGACTCAAACAAGAATAATCCTCTTTCTCTACCCCCCAATCCTATTACAACCTCCCGGCATTCTATGCAAACTCGTTCTAAGAGCGGTGTTTTTAAACCATGTCAGGTTCTTGACTTACATACTAGCATTGAGCCTTCCTTCGATTCTATTGAACCGACTTCTTTTTCTCAAGCCAAAAGATCTCCACATTGGCGTGAAGTCATATATGAGGAGTATGATGCTCTCATTTGTAATGATACATGGACCCTTACTCCTTCCCACTCTACACAAAATTATCTGATGTAAGTGGGTCTTTCAAATTAAGTGGCATCCTGATGGTTCGATTGCTTGTTATAAAGCACGACTTGTGGCCGAAGGATTTCATCAACGACCTGGCGTTGACTACATTGAGACATTTAGTCCTATCGTAAAGCCCATGACAATCCGGATTATCCGAAGTCTGGCAATCTCCAAAGGCTGGTACTTATGCCAATTGGATATTAACAATGTATTTTTACAACGAACTCTCACTGATGATGTCTTCATGGAGCAACCTCCAGGATTAATACATCCTTAATATCCACGACATGTTTGTAAACTTCACAAGGCCATTTATGGACTCCGTTAAGCTCCACGAACTTGGTATACTGAGCTTCGACATTACTTGTCTTCAGTTAGCTTCATCAACTCCAAGTCTGATATCTCCCTATTTTACATCAACAACATGGGGGCACCATCTGTGTTCGAGTCTATGTCAATGATATTATTGTCACAGGTGACAATCCTATGGAAGTTCAGGCGTTTATCACGCAATTGGTTGATCGATTTTCTCTTAAAGATCTCGGCAACCTGAGTTATTTTCTCGGTGTCGAAGCTACGTTTATATCCTCTGGCCCCTTCCTTTCACAAAGGAAGTACATTCAAGATTTGCTATTGAAGACGAACATGCAAGATGCAAACAAGGTCACCACTCCTTTATCTGCTAGTGAATCACTAAAGTTATGTGATGACACTCCTACTACAGATCCTACTCAGTATCGACAGGTAGTTGGCTCCTTACAATATCTCGCTCTTACCTGTCCAGATGTCTCCTTTACAGTTAATAAGTTATCGAAGTTCATGCACCAACCATCTACTTTACACTGGACTGCTATCAAACGTATTTTATGTCATCTTAAGGGGACCATTAATCATGGCATTTTTCTTCGCAAGCACTCTCGCTCTCAGCTTCATGCCTTTACCGATGTAGACTAGGCTAGTAACGTTGATGATAGAACTTCTACATCAGGGTATATTATTTTTCTTGGTGCTAATCTGATTAGCTGGAGTTCTAAGAAACAAAAGACAGTTACCAGGTCTACTACTGAGGCTGAATATTGTGCTATTGCCACTGTTGCTGTCAAACTTAATTGGATAACTAACTTACTTGCAGAGCTTCACATTTCTATTGCTTCTATGCCTATTATTTATTGTGACAATATTGGTGCTACTTATCTTTATGCTAATCTAGTTTTCCACTCCCACATGAAGCATATTGCTATTGATTTTTATTTTGTGCATGATCAAGTCATCCGCCAGTAGCTCCATGTTTCTTATGTCCACACGGCCGATCAACTTGCAGACTCCCTGACGAAGGCTCTGACTCGCAAACTCTTTCTCTTGCATCAATCCAAGATCGACGTCCTTGACAAAAGCTCGATCTTGCGAGGGCATGTTAGCTGAACAACTTTTGTAACTGAATGAGAAGATCTCGTTCATAAGTTGAGAAAAATCCTCCCTCAACCCTGTATAAATAAGTATTGTAACAATGAATGAAGTATCTCTTTAGTTCCTCTATCTCAAACATAAACTACACTCTATTTCCGTTGGCGCTTTAGTAACTCGCATTAGCAATAAGTCCTGCTTGCTTGCATCCTCATCTTCATTGAACTTACTTTAATATGAATGTTTTCACTTTAGGTGATTCGTGTGCAAATGCATCTCTATCTTTTGATTCTTAGTTGGATATACTTCCTTCATATGAAGTGAATTCCCTGGTGTCTACGTATGCGTTTTGGTCTTTGGCTTTAATCATTTTTCACCAATCTCTTTCTTTTACTCCGTCTTAAACTTCAATAGTACATGCATGTGACTCTTTCGCCTTTCCTACTTTGTTTAGTAGGGTAGTTTCTAAATGTAAGGCTCTTTTTTCAAAGTAATGTTGGTTTCAGTTGGTGTTTCAGTAAAAGTAATCATAAGTATTTGATAAAAAATAGAGAATAGCTAAATTGTGTTGACATAATTCTTCGATGGCTGTAGTAGCTAATACAACAAAAGCAAGTAGCAATTACTACAGCAAGTGGGTCGCACCTCTCATATCATAGGGAGCAGAATATGCTTCAGAGTTCGTTAGGGATGATAGGCTTATCGTAGATTCTATAGTATGGGAGTGCTCGTACTATTACCTAGTGCTTAATCCTTCAGGAGAAAAGAAAGAGTAAAGGAGAGGCTCAGAGTTACTACTCGGTAAAGAGTTATGACTATCGAGTACAATAGGTAAATTAGCTATCGTGTCTTCTTTTTCTCCACTACTAATCATATAAAAACAAAACTTCACTTTGTGTTTTGGTTGGATGGGAAAAAGCAGAAGGGTATTCTAGCTCCCGAGGCTTACTATATTCCCACTCGAGCTAGAGGTGGAGCCGTTAAGTTAGATGAGGTCTACTGCTCTCACAATGTGGGAGAAGGCCAAGTGATTCTACTATACGAGAGTTTCTGATAGTTCTTTTTCTTTTCTTTCATAGAGTCCTCGAGGAATGAGTCCAACTGCTACTGATTGATTGCCCGAGCCTAATCCGTGCTCTTTCAGTAGTTTTGTTCAATATCCTTTCTTCCTGCCCTTCGATCTTATGTGATGTTAGTTCACAATGCAGGAGGGAGGAACTGGTCCTTGTCCTTATAAGGCTTATACAATTGGCTTCATTTTTGCATTGCATGGTAGCTATATCTCTTATTCTTCTAGTTGGCAGCTTACAAACCCATCTAAGGATCCCATAATAGGCGAAGCAAACCCTCCTTCGTTATTCTACCTTGTGCTCTCTCTCTATCCATTGGGTCTTTTCTTTTCATCATAGGTAAAGAGGGAAGGTGAAGGCAAGCATCATCATAGATCATAGAAAGTTGATCCAGTGCTACCTTTATGCCCTTTATTAACAAATAATCTCTCCCTTTATTGAATCCCAGTGCTTCGTTTGTCAAATCCTTTTTTTGCCCCATAATAGGTTAGAGTGCGGCCAATTAGCCCTTTTTTTTTTTCCTTTCTGCGGGGTGCATTCCCTTATAGACAGACTTATTGGATTCTCTAAGCACGCTGTACATTATGGCTATAATATCAGAGGGAATTTTGGATTATATCAATCAATCATCCATAGAGCTTACTCTCCTCCTTTCTTCCAACTATCTCAACATGGGGAGTGGTTAGTAATAATGCACGTACCTTTGAGAGAAGCAACTCCTGCATGACTAGCTTACCCGATAGATAACTCATAAGGATGAAGGATATGCTTCTTTAGTTGGCCTAATCCATTACCAACCCCCAACAAAGCCAATCAGGCTTACTTAATAGCACAGAGGAACAGAGGACAAAGCAAACTAAAAGACCCCTCCTTCCTGCCAATACAACTTGATAGAAAGGGTTTAGATTCATGATATCCTTGGAAGGCTGATTGATTTGATCAAGGGATAAAGCGGTGACAGGGCCTTGTGTAATGGGGATGACTGTAAGAGAAGAGGGGTAAGATACCAAGTTTGCTGTTCTTTCTATGTGCTAATGAAAGGGTAAAGTCAATTCTATTCTCTTTATTCAAAAGTGTAGGTTAAACTCGTCGAGGTAGAAGCCATGGAGGTGGAGACCTTAGCGCATTTGCTCAAGATATTATTGCGGAATTGCAGCCTAGCACCCATCATATAAGAGAAAGTGCCCCACAAGATCCAATCGCCGCTCCTTTATTGCTTAGTTCGCAGGTAACATCTCTTAATGATATTGTTCTTGCTTAGAGTTTTACCAAGAGGAGAGTGAGGGTTACCTATGGTACAAGGCTATGGGATCTATCCAGTGATTCGTGAGCCCTTGGGTATTATACCTACCAATACTCTATTCTACCTACCAATACTCTATTATTCTATTATATCTATTATTCCATTATATAAGAGTCTATTGTATCTTATAGAGAATCACACTCTTCTCTTTCTTAGATCCCTTCATCTAAATTGGATAACAAAGTAAGCCCCTATGAAGCAAGAAGCCGGAAGAAGACCTTGATTTAAGACTTATCCCCCTTTCTTTAGTTGAGCCCTATGGTTGGATGAGTAGAACATCGATGGGTGTTGAAGAGCATGTTGTAGCACCCTTAATCTATAAGACAAGGCCTTGACTTAATTTGAGCTCGGGTTTTCCTTTTTCTAACAAAATGGGTTAGCTTAGTCCCTAGGGAAATCCTCTTTCTTGCTTGTTGAGCACTATAGCCTTAAACCTCTTGCTCTAAGGGTCTTTCTAGATAGCTGGAATGGATGTAAAGACTTCTAAAGAAGCGATGCTATTACCTATTACTATTATAGGGACGTGGAAGATCAATCCAGAAAATAGATGAGAGAAAGCTTACCTATGAGAATGAGTATTTTTAGTATCTTACTTGGCTGATATAGAAAAAGAGAATAGAGTTGGATCCATTGATAACCATAGGAGGGAGAGAGAGAAAGTGTAAGTCAACCTTCTTCTATCCTAAAATCCCGATGTATTGAGCCTGATCAATGAGGTAGTAAGAGAGGCTTGGTCAATAATAGGAGATAAATAGATCTGCACGAGACTTGGTATTCATAGAAACGGAATAATATCTATAAAGGGGAGAATTCATTCATCACGGGGCTTGATCTAATTTGGATTATGGAAAGAAGCATAGAGAGAGCTATAGAGCTATTAGGATTAGGACGAGATGCTATTTAGCTTGTTCTAAAAGGATGTTTACTCGTCTTCAATCAGTGTTTTTGAAAGATGGGGCTTGTGTGTGATCCAATCATAAAGCCTAAAGAAGGCAACAAGGTCTCTTGTGATAAGGGGAACTCATTACGGGAGTGTTCGGCTTTGATTGTTTCTAATAGAAAGATACAAACTCAACTAACAAGGCTCGTCAAGGCCAAAGGACTCTATTTGAATCCATAAATGAGGTGGACTTGGACTAAATTATTGAGTAATAGTAGCCTTACTTTATTGCCTATAAGCTTGTCCTTACTTAATCTAAGCCTACCTCTCTTTACTTTCACCCTTACTACAATATCTCTTATTCTTTTACTTATTGTATTTACTTATATTTATTCATATGGTATAGCGCCAGACAAAGGAGAAAATACAACTATAGTGATAACACGAATCGAACTCAGTACTAAAGTAATGAAATTGATGCACGTGGGATAGAACCGCTGCTAATAGGGGATCTAAACATTGACTTTGAAGCTGCCCTTTCCTGCTTCAACTCTCACTATCCTTGCTCTCAAGCACTATAACTACCCCATTAGGTTAGATCAGTCCCCTACTATATTGGAATGAAAACACTTTTGTATCATATTGATACTAGAAAAGAAATATGAAACCACTACTTCCAAGGTGTCTTTAATTCCCTTGTTGCTGATCCCATATATGTAGTTGTCCCTAATACTATTGTTTCTCAAAATACATATAATATTGTTAAGGTTGAATCTTATAAAGGAAAAGAATGGAACTGCTAGCTATCAGATTGAAAAGAGAAACAAGTGAATCACCCGCGGGCACGTAATGAAACTAAGTGGAGGAAGAACCAAAGTGCTAATAGGGAATGATACCATAAGGTAAGGATCCCGAGCATAACTCTGAGTCATTGAAACAGGGATACCGGGTGCAGCTTTAAAGCATTGACTACTGGTAAACAAACTATAACTACTACGGATTAGTATGGATCTACTTCTATTCTTTCACCCATCTGCCAAGTAACTACTAACGACCAAGGCACTACTAGACGCCAAGACACTACTAAACAAGCGCCAAGCAGCCAAGTAACTACTAACGTTACGCGGAGACTACTACAAACACAACTGTAATAATGAATACCAAATAATTAGGTTTGGTTGTTACCTTGCTGCTGATGCCTTTGATGACGTGGTAGGGGGTTTTGCACTGATGTCTTTTATTCTATCTTTGATTTCTTTAATCCATGTTGAAATCAATAGAATAGCCATGTGTAACGCATCACGATATTTATACCTTTTTGCCCTATTTTAGCTTAGCAAATACGAGGAAGTTTACTATATAGCAAAAGAATAATCGGATAAGGTTGGTCAACTAATCGAGGGGCCGCTCCACTCTTTTCGGTAGCGAGTTCATTACGTGTTAGTGAGTTAAGTGGGAGGGAAAGGGTTTTGAGTGGAGTTGTCTTACTTTTAGATCAATTCCCTTTTTTGAGTTAACATATTCAAAGTAGTAGTTGGCTCCCTAGTTATGGGTAGAAGGATAAAGCCCCAAAGCAAGGCATTAAGACAGGAAAGTGAGAATATAGGTGGCCCACCCATTCAATTCTATCTTTTGAGAGTTGAATTCCCTCCGCCCTAAAGTGAGTTTAGTTTGTTGGGGAAATGTTTCAGGTCGGCTCCAGGTTCAGTGGTTAAAGAATCTGAGTTAATGGTATGAGAACAAACCCCAGTATTAGTAGAATTAGGGTATGAATAAGCAGATTAACATGTGGTTGTGAAAATAAAGGATCTGTATAGTAAGTTAAAGAATCAAAGAATTGTAGGTGAAATCAAGTTTTAAAGAAAGTAATATTAATATATGAAAAGAGTAGTCCCAAGCATTACCTTTTAGCTAAAGAAGTTAGCTCACTTGTTGTAGTCTGTCCTTCCTGGCCTAAAACCTTACTACCTTAACTCTAAGCCTAGTTCAAAAGGACAATGTCATTCTAATTTCATGATAGCTCTTTTGTAGGTGTTATGTCAACATCACTCTTACTCTAAGTCAGCCACCACATATATGTTTTATATATGACAATTCAAGTTGTAGTCAGTAGAATGAGTATGGAAAGGCGGAGTCAATCTAGTGGGTATGTCAAAGTAAGAGTCAATAACCTATAGAATAGTATGGCCTAGTGCTAGGAAGTAAAGGATCAAAGTGTCATCAGCGAAAGAATAAGGGTAAGGGTATTAAGAGTGAAATCAAGGCAAGGCAGGCTGAGAGAAAGTGGTGGGAGGGTTAGAGACAGGATAGTCAGTTTGGGTAGTTGCCTTGAGGAGTAAGAGTTATGATTGAAAGGCTACTAGTTGAACTAAAGGCATTGAGGGCAGTAGCAGAAGACATAGCACACCCAACCAGACATTACGTTACTAATGAGTTAACTTCCCAAACTTACCTGGTTGATCCTTGTACTAATGAGCTAAACTCTTATGCTGACTCCTCTAAGTCTATTACTAGATGTGCTTAGCCTATGTCTGTATGCGCTCTTCTCTTATCGGTCAAGGGGCATGGAATAACAAAATAATAGGAAGGGAATGCCACTCACGATGGGCAGGCTAATAGTAAGGAGTGTAATGTCAGTTCCGGAGTGTAAAAGGGGAATGTAAGCTTTAGATAAGGGAGCGGAGGTATGAAAGTGGGAGTTTGAGTTTGAAATAAGAGATAAATGGAATGGAAGGGACAAGTACCAGACGCTGGATCCTCAGCTGTGCTAGGAAATGATGTTTCGGTTCAGGTTTTGTCGACTTAAGAAGAAGGAAGGATACCGATACCAATATCAAAATTTAACTCAAAAGTAAGAACAGAAGCTGGAATGCCTCGTGCCATGCTCTATCTCGGACCTCGCCCGCATTCTTATTTGTCAATTCCAAACCATACCTTGAACTAGAGCATGAATGCTCTTATTCTTATTCCTACATTCGAAAGTAAATAAGCAAGTAAAGATGTGAGATCACAAGAAGCTTCCCAAGCCTTCCTTCTCTAGGGAACCAACCTATACTTGTCCCTGTCATTACCCAAACATAGAAGTTAGTCCACCCTTACACGATTCCAATCTTACAATTCCGCCTGCCTCTCATTCTCTGCTTACTGTGTGATTCCCTTGATTCAACAACTGGCTTTTGCTTTTAGTTTGATTCTCTTTATCAGTAGTTCGGTTCGGGTCCTTTACAACTACACTGACTTACATCTAAATCTTACTTTCTAGCTAAAACTCTACTCTGTCTAGGGATAGTGTTAGTCTTCTGTTCTATCACTAACTCTTACACTCCTTCTACATTTGTGTGTTATGAATTAAGTATTCCTTCTCGCGCTATTAGAGTTGATTTTGTCGCTCATTTATCTATTATCTTATTAAGGACTGGTTTCATAACTCAATAGTAAGAATGAACTCATTAGTAAAAGAATAAGCGCGTACAAATGCACAGGAGCAGAATTCAACTAATTAGCATAGGACTGGTTGCTGACCTAGAGGAATAAGAATAGGAATCGGGTAGTAGAAAGCTAGGCATTATAGAAGTCTGAGGATGAGACGACACACAGAGAGAACAAACTCATAAGTAAAAGATGGAAAAGGAACCTAAGGAATCAAATAATGGGGTGAATGAATGAAACCAATACTGGTAGGCATAAGTCTCGGAACTCACAGGCTGGAACCACTACTTATAGGTATCAAGTGGGGAATAAAGAGTTCAATTACTTACCTCGAGTACGAGACCACTTGGATCAATACAAAGAATAGAATTGTTAGGCGTGCTAACAGAACAAGTCACTGTTGCTCCCAAGGATAACCCAAGAAACTGGGAACCCAGGCTACTACATTAGAATAAAAGACAAAAGTAAATATAATGATCCACGATGCAGGACCTATAAGCACCATGATAGATAGAATCGAACCTAGACAGAATGCATCTATACTATAGATAGAGTAGGAGAACAATATAGGTATGATGGTAGCACATCCAACAACAGAATAAAGAATAAGAATAGTCAGAATTAGAGTGATCCTAATGCCCATAATAATTCATTCCCTAGTAGCCAAGCCTTATTCTACGGATCACTATCCAAGCCAAGTAACGACTATGGCACTCCCAACTCCAACCAACACTACCATTGCTAACTTGCTAACTTGAACTCCGGTACCCCTTCTCTTAAGGCTAACTCACCTTTCTTTCATTCCAACACTGCTTAATTTAGAGCTTGCTTCCACGGATCAATCTACCGATCCCCCTAAAACCTCAGTATTAGCATTCTTGATTTACATCTCTATTACTCTTGCGACTGAGCCGGATCCTTACTTCTTAGATGTAGTATACTTATCCTTCCTTTGATTCTGACTTGCCCCTATCAATATAACTATCCCGACTATTACTCTTTGATGATGCACTCTAGCTCTAAGACCAATAGTGTTGCTAATAAAACAAGGCTATACCTTTATGGGACAACTATGGAATTGAACACTGTCTAGAAACACTATAACTATACTATAATAAAAAGAATCAAAACCGGGCAAACAGGACTTCGACTCGCAACTAGCTCTATCGGGTAGGAAAGGGAGACCGAACCTAGTGCTTATAATATGTTAACTAGTCACAGGAATCCAAACACGGGTAAAAAGAAATCACCTACTACCGAAAAAGTCAAACAATAAAATAGGACTTGCTCTACCATACCTTAGCCTCACACTAGTGCTTTTCATAATACAACTAGTGTAACTAAGGATTTCTACTACTGACACTAACTAAAAGATGGATAGAGAATATGGGTACTGCTTCTCGTACTTAAACTCATAACTGAGACTTGCCCTACTAGAGGGGAAACCAACAACCACTCATTAGTATGTCACTAATTGAATCAAATTTTACTAACATGTCTTCTATTTCCAAAATCCATACCTTTATTCTTTATTCTACTCCCATCTAACCGATCTCGGATCTAAGTCTTAATACCTTTACACTCAGTCTATGTCTCTTTGCTTTTGTTCTGTAACTATCGTCTCTAGGGTTTCAACCAATGCTTTTAAATACTAAAACTTGAAACCAGTAATTGAGCTCATGCTAATGAGAATCCGACTACTACTAATAATAATGAGAATAGAGCTAGAGAACTCAACTAGGAATTAGGGTATCACATTACCCAATAATGGAAAAATAGAACCACTACTGAAAAGTCTGTAACTCGATACCTGGACCATCCACTACTATATTATTGGTATGCCACTCAATACTCATATTCTTTATTTATTGTTTTCAAACCCAGGTCTCTAGCTCCTAGCTCCAATATTGACATTACTCATTTTCATTCTTAGGTTACTCATGAGAATTCTAATACTTGCTCCCTTCCACTACTTGGGTGAAGTATAAGTTACAACTAGGCCTTTCCTAGCTCTTACTTTATGAGTACTCTAATGGGCTCTTGCATTCTCTCTTGCTTGCTTATTTCTTTATTAAATGTGGATATTCAATTCATGTATGTAAGATTGATTGGTATTCTCTTCTAGCTAATTAGCGAAACCGCCAAGCGCCAACCAAGTAACTACTAGACGCCAAGTAACTACGTAAGTTTAGCTTAAGGACCGCTACACTCTGATAGGTTTATACTTCTTACTTGCATTCTTTAGTCAACGGCAGAGGTGTACATGCGGGATGATATAGCGTATACAAAACAATAGAACCACTAAACTGGGGCTTCACTAATAACTATCAGATTGAACTATTGCTTCTCGACCCTATAATTCATACTTTTATTCTCCCGCTTCCTATCTGAAATATGTATTTCACTTGCCCTTACTTGCTTTTAGTCTACTATCCCTTGCTTTTGACCTGTAACGGGTGCTTCTTATCCTTTATCTTACAGTAGGGAATCCATAATACTACTAGAAAGCATTGAACAACTACCTCTCATCATTAAGCTAATAAGTAGGGATCCACTACTACCTATGATCCTCACTTGCTTGTCTCAAACCAATAAACTTCCCTTGTCTTTTAGGCTTTCTTTCTTGTCTCTCATTCTTCATTTGCTTTAGCATGTTCTGGCTTGTTGATATTAGTATCAATGGGTACAGATATGACCTAGCACAGTAGAGGATTTACCCTCAGAAGTCAACTAATAGGTATATATATATATAAGAATACTGGTACTACAAATAAATAGAACATGGAACCAACTTAGTACTATACTAATAAAATACAAGTATGATCCGGTTCTATAATACCAACAAGAACGAGTATGAAATTCAACTCAATTGTTCTCGTCATACGTTATGTGTTTGGGGCTAAGCACTGAACTCGCAAGTAATAATTGAACAAATCATAATTTAAGTAGTGGGGTTTAGTGCAACAAACACTTTGTTGGATGCTTGGCAATGGACGTCCTCTTTTATTCTGATATTATCATTAGAGGACGTGGACTGGTCCTCTTATCTACCTCCCGGTCCTCAGTTCAGGTTATATATAAGGCTTTTGGATGAGCATAAGTTTCATTATTTTGTGGCGTAAAACGAGGTGGTGTAGTTTTGGGGCTTTTGGTCATTTATGAGCTTTTAGAAGCGAGGCAATCATTAACAATAGATAGGTAGGCGTCAAGACCTATCAAGTATGGTGTTTGTCAGCACGGAAAGACTGAGCAAGCTTTTATGATGGTGCATGGAAACTAAAGTACTGAGCAAAAGCATTTACGATCATCTCCTAAGCAAGTATGAACTAGTAAATTAACATATATTTCTACTGGTAAAATGGTATAAACTAGAAACTCATATTATAACAGTAACAGTGGCAGATGATGGATACAGCATTTAGTTAGGTAAGAGGTGAACAAAGGTTAAGCTAGTGGCTTAAGCTAAGCAAGCAAGATAAGGGCTAATTCTAGGGACTTCGTTTAGTACTCTGCCTTAGTGCTAGGCTAGGATTTAGTCTTTTGCGTGTAGACTATCAGGTATCTGGGACGCGACGAAACCTTACTCGATTCTCCTTCACACTTGCTTAAAGGGCATCAACATATGGTGATAAAGCCAGTGGGGTATCTCGGTTCTCGAAAACCACTTTTCTAACTTTCTGGGCAAAGCACAAAAAAAAAGTGAACAATCCAAGTATCTTAAAGATGAAACTGATGAAGCAGCTGATGCTTACTTAATCAACCATAGAAGCAACATAAGGTTTTTTGGTCATTCACTTTTGATTTGATTTGCACATAACCTTTGAAAGGGTGGCTTGTCGTGCTTCCACCGCCGAAAAGGAATGAAGCCTCTCTACAACTCAACAGACTCAAAGTAGTAATACGCTTTTTGCAAACTATTGATATAAGGCTTACTCTGAATGCCTTTTATTCCTTTCAAAGAGAGCACCAAAGGTGTGCTATGCTCATACAGTGTGTGTGGTCTTCCTTCGATTGTTGCAGATATAGTCCAAGAAAAGAAGACAAGTTGGCGATCCGCGAGACCAAGCAAACTACCTGATGGAACTAATAGGCCAAGGCCACCACAAAAGTCAAACTAATCAAACAGTTAGTTCATATAAAGACCTACGACACCACGTTTTCACGGTTTCTCCTTACCTTAATAGATGAGGACTACTTACTTTTCTGGTGATAACTTAGAAGGAAAGAATATGAGTCCTAACGACTCACCTGTTTATCCCGACTCAGCTTTCACTCCCTTTTCTACACAATATCTTGCTGTCTTTTCATGGAGAATGGGTTTTTCTACTTTTTGTTTATCCGAGTTCTTAGTTTATAGTCTAATGTTGAGTTTTTGTTTTCATGTGAGACTTTGCCTTACGAACTAGGGCTGAGCCCGTTCCTCAAGCTTAAGAGCTACGATAATACCACTTTTATCAGTTTTTCTCGTTCTTCCAAATGACAATAAGGGCCTGCTCGAGCTTCTACTTTTGCTTCGGTGGAGAATTTTGTCCTTGGATATTTAGTCTTATGACTTTATGGAGGATTCCAAGTCTACTTACTTACCCACTGCCCATAGCTAAATGGAAAGGAACAACTTTCTTTGGATATAACACAAGTCCAGGTAACTAACCCCTTTATTCACTTACCTTCCACAACCATCCTAGCAGCCTATCCCTTTTGAAATTCGAAATTGTAGGAGATTCCCTTTCCTTTACTTTTAAATTAAGGGAGGTACTTTTCTATAAGGAATGAATTCACTCTCCATTCTTTCTCCTGATCTTTTATGTGTGGTATTAGGGAGGGCAGGTTGAGCATTTCTCATCTTACGGGTCTGGAGCTATGTACCAGTGCCTTCCCTTAATTGATGGAGGCTGACGAAGGAAGGAACCAACAGAGGGAAGGGAGGACGTTGAGTATATTACCAATTACATCCTCAGAGAGAGAACAATTGAACAAAGCCTTCGAAGAAGATCAAAATACCAAATCCAATCTTCCGCAAGCGAAGTAATCCAAAGAAAGGCTGCGCGCTCAGGAAAGCCCCTAGATAAGATAGTCTGCGCCTTTGGTTTTGCCAACACTAAGAAGCCGAAGAGAAGTTTGGTACAGAAAAAGACATCCGTAGCTCTTTACAGCAAATGTGCTGCCCTCACGCTCCTTTCCTTCACTATATTAGATTCCTTTCTTTGATTGACTATTACCGTTGAATAAATCCCTTTACTTCTACTTGACTTCTACCAGGATGACAAATTGGCCGGCAAGTAGATCTTAAATGAAAAAGCAAAGAGGTTTCGTTGAAGATAGATTTTGGGCACCACCTCTACTCTCCCCTACCTAAAGAGGCCAATAGGCAGCACTCACTAAAGTAAGGCCTGCGCTAATTCCAAAAAGTAAGACTTAATAACTATAAGATTAAGAAAAGATTCCCTACACGACATGGTATTTATGGAGGCGCCTATACTGCCAACTTGAATTTAGATAAATAAATAGAGTAGATCCGCTAACTTAGATAAATGAAAGTTATATGAATGAAATACCCTTTTGATTATCCTTTATTATTAGTAAGAATAAGAAGAAAAAAAAAAAAAAAAGGCCAATGCCCCAAGAGACTCCCGGTGATAAAGAACCTAGCCCATCCCGATAAAAGCATCTTTCTTTCTATGAAGACATGTCCCAATAGACCCTCCTACTTAAATTGGTTGAAAGTACAAATACAAAGTAAGGGCACTTAGAATAAATTGTTGGAATTAAATTTATACAATTATCATGAAGAGATTAATTTCATCAAAAGAATGGTTTATTTCTTCAAGAGAAAATATTTATGGAAGTACAAGTCAAATTGGTTATTGATTCTTGAAAGAGTTTATTGAAAGAAAGATTCATTCATAAATGTAATGTATCTTGGGGAACCATATAAACCCCATATGTTGAGTCATGAAAAATATAGAGTTTGTGAAATTATAAAAATATTGAGAGAAATACAGAAGATTTTAGTCTTCTCCTACTCTTCCTTAGTGTCCTAACTCTATCTTTTTTTCCTATCAACTTCAACAATTAGTATCAGAGCTATGACTTCATCCTCAAGCACCTTTCAACTCCAAATCCCTAGATTGACAAAAGAAAATTATGACATATGGTGCATCCAAATGAAGGTTCTTCTAGGCTCCCAAGATGTATGGGAGTTTGTAGAATATGGATTTGTTGAACCAAGTCCAGCAGAAGAAGGAGCGATGAATGCAAAAGCAAAAGAGCAACTCAAAGATAGAAGAAAGAAGGACAAAAAGACATTGTTCATAATATACCAAGGGCTTGATGATACGATGTTCGAGATTATCGCTCCAGCAGATACTTCAAAAGAGGCTTGGGAAATGCTTCAAAAAGCATTTGGTGGTGTTGATAAGGTAAAAAAACTCCGTCTACAAGTTTTACGAGCCGATTTTAAAAAATTACAACAAGGTACCTCTGAAACTATTTCTGATTATTTCACAAAAGTTATTTCTATTGTTCATCAAATGAGAAGAAATGGTGAACAAATAAGTGATCAAAGAGTGATAGAAAAGATACTAAGATCACTAGATTCAAAATTTGATTTTATTGCTATTACAATTGAAAAGTCTAAAGATTTGGAAGAAATGTCTTTAGAACAACTTATGTGTTCCCTTTAAGTTCATGAATAAAGGATTACAAAAAGAGTAGAAGAAATAATTGTGGAATAAGCACTACAAACCGAGTTTAAAATCAGACCTATCAAGAATCTCCAAACAATGAAGGAGATAGAGAAAATTCTAGCCAAACAGACCGAGGTTATGGTCGAGGACGTGGTCGAGGCCGTGGACGTGGCATAATTTCTAAAAGGTCTGAAATACAATATTATATTTATAAAAGGTATGGTCATTACTCCTTTAAATACTATTATAATCCTAACAATCAAGGTGATAAGACAAATTTTATTGAAAAGGAAGAGAAGAATGAAAATCAAGTTTTATTAATGATTTATGATAATTTAAAGGAAGATCAATCTATGACATGGTATCTAGATACAAGAGCTTCAAATCACATGTGTGACATTAAAGAATTATTTTTAGAAATTGATACAAGCTATTCTAAAAATATTACATTTGGTAATCTATCTCAAAGACCAGTAAGAGGTAAAGATAAAATTGTTCTTGGACTCCATAATGACAAAGAGTTATGCATTTCATATGTTTATTATGTGTTTGATATGAAAAATAATATTCTTAGCTTGGGACAATTACTTGAAAAATATTATAATATTGAGATGAAAGATATGACTCTTTCAATTTATAATAAGACTAAGACATTAATCTCACATATGAAAATGGCGAAGAATAGAATGTTTCCTCTATATTTATGCATTTTTGATCGATCAAGTTGTTTTAAGACTAATATTGAGGACATTTCTACATTATGACATCTTAAATATTCACATTTAAATTTTGAAGCTTTAAAACTTCTAAAGAAGTTTAATATGGTGATAAGAATGCCAAGAATTGATTACCCATCAAAATTATGTGAAGTATGTGTTATGGGTAAGCAAGAAAGAAAGCCTTTCAAAATCAATAGAACAAAAAGAGTATGACATCGACTTGATCTGGTACACTCGGATGTTTGTGGCCCTATTAGCCCAGTATCACTTAGAGGAAGTAGGTATTTTCTTACCTTCACTGATGATCATAGTGGCAAAACTTGGGTCTATATTTTAAAGAAAAGAAAGAAGTGCTAAACAAATTCAAAGAATTTAAAGACTTAGTTGAAAGACAAAGTGGTTGCAAGATTAAATGTTTACGAACAGATAGAGGTGGTGAGTATACATCAAATGAATTTGAAAGTTTTTGTAGAAATAATAGAATTTTACATCAATTTACTATATCATACACACCTCAACAAAATGGTGTTTCAGAAAGGAAAAATAGGACTATACTTAATATGGTCCGATGCATGTTAAAGGAAAGAAAGATTCCTAAAGAATTTTGGGGGGATGCTGTTGCTTGTGTAGTTTATTTATTTAACAGGTTTCCAACAAAGCGAATTGGTAATTCTACACCAGAAGAAGTATGAAACCTGCAGAAACCAAGAGTTGATCATTTAAGAATTTTTGGAAGTGTTGCATTTGCCAAGATACCAGAAGAAAAGAGAACAAAACTTAAAGATAAAAGTCAGAAATGTATTTTATTAGGTTATGCTGAAAATTCCAGTGGATACAAACTCTACAATACTATTACAAATAAAGTTATGATGTCAAGAAATGTTGAGTTTAATGAACAACAGATTTGGGACTGGAAAAGTAATGAACAGCATAGGAAAGCTATATCATCAGAAGAAGATGATATAATACAAGCAAGCATAGAAGAGGCTTTACTAGAATCATCACCGAGATCAGCTAGGTCACATAATTCAAGAAGTCCGATTATAAGATGGACAAGACCGATCCAGGAGCTATATGATGTGACTCAGAGATTTGATACTAACAATGATGAACTTTCTCTATTTTGTCTTTTTGCAGGATATGATCCATTAACTTTTGAAGAAGCTTATAAAGAAGAAAAATAGAGACAAGCTATGAAAGAGGAGATTAATGCAATCAACAAAAATGATACATGGGAGCTTACTATACTTCCAGAAGACCACCAAGCGATCGATGTTAAGTGGATCTTCAAAACAAAAAAAAATACACAAGGAGAGGTGGAGAAATATAAAGCACGATTGGTTGCAAAGGGATATAAACAACAATATGGGATCGACTATTAAGAAGTGTTCGCACTACTTGCTCGATTGGAGACAATAAGATTACTTATCTCCTTAGCAGCTCAAATAAAATAAAAAATTTTACAAATGGATATCAAATCAACATTCCTTAATGGAGTTTTTGAATATGTTCAACAACCCCCTGGTTTTATTATTTATGAACAAGAAGATAAAGTATACAAGTTAAAGAGAGCTCTTTATGGGCTTAAACAAGCCTCACGAGCATGAAATTCTAAGATAGATACTTATTTTATTCAAAACGATTTTTCTAAATGTCCACATGAACATGCTCTCTATACAAAATCTAACATTGATGGAGATATCATGTTTGTATGCCTATATGTAGATGATCTAATATTTATAGGCAATAATAGCTCCATGATTAAAGATTTTAAATACTCTATGAAGAATGAGTTTGAGATGACTGACTTAGGCTTAATGTCTTATTTTCTTGGTATCGAAATTATACAAAATAATGAAGGAATTTTTATTTCACAAGAAAATTATACAAAAGAGGTTCTAAAGAAGTTTTCTTTGGAAGATTGTTATCCTACAGATACACCTATTGAGTATGGCACCAAGTTGACCAAAGAAGGTGAAGGTAAATATATTAATCCAACTTATTACAAAAGTCTAGTTGGATATTTAAGGTATTTGACATACACTCGACCTGATATATTATTTGGAGTTGGTTTAATAAGTAGATACATAGAATCTCCTAAGACTTCTCATTTAAATGTCGTTAAAGAATTTTGTGATATATTAAGGGATCAATTGGGTATGAAATATTCTATTCATCATCAAAAGGACTGGATCTTATTAAATATAGTGATAGTGATTGGGCTGGAAGCTACGATGATCGAAAGAGTACAACTGGATTTGTATTTTATTTTGGTGGAGCTACATGGTCTTCAAAAAAACAACATATAGTTGCTCTATCAAGTTGTGAAGCAGAATACATAGAGCATATTCTTGTGTTTGTCATGCAATATGGCTAAGAAGATTGCTTCAGGAACTTCATATGCCACAGGAGAAGTCAACCAAAATTTATATTGATAATAAATCAGCTATTGCCTTAGCCAAGAATCTAGTCTACCATGAAAGATCAAAGCATATCGACACAAGATTTCATTTTATAAGATATCATGTCAAAAACAAAGAAGTGGAGCTGCACCATGTCAAGACAAGTGAATAAGTGGCTGACATTTTTACAAAACCTCTCAAAATTGAAATATTTCAACATCTTCGAAGAAAACTTGGCATGTTGGATGGAACAAGTTTAAGGGGGGAGAATGTTGGAATTAAACTTGTGCAATTATCATGAAGAGATTAATTTCATCATAAGAAAGGTTCAGTTCTTCAAGAAAAAATATTTATGGAAGTACAAGTCAAAATTAGCTATTGATTCTTGAAAGAGTTTATTAAAAGAAAGATTCATTCTTACTGTATAAATCTGCATAAATGTAATGTATCTTGGGGAACTATATAAACCACATATGTTAAGTCATGAAAAATATAGAGTTTGTAAAATTATAAAAATATTGAGAGAAATACAGAAGATTTTAGTCTTCTCCTACTCTTTCTTAGTGTCCTAACTCTATCATTTTTTTCTATCACTTCGACGGAAATAACCTCAAATAACAAAAAAAAAGGTAAGAAGCGAAAAAACATTGTAGGTTGATTGGCCAGCATTGGCATTAGCTTTGGGTTAAGATTTAACTTCAACTTAAGTAAGGGTGAATTGATAAAAATTGAACCCCAGTAGAAGGAACTTTATGGGACCAATCCTCTAGGAGTTTTTTTGGATTGACCATATCCGACACCAACACCAAGAAGAAGAATTCATACGGGTGCAGCCCTAACACTCCATCTCAATACATGGCAGTCGGTATGGTATAATATCTGAAGTTTCACACAGCCAATTCAAACTTTAATAGAAGCTTAGTCTCTAACAATTCCGCTTTTCTTTCTTTTTTAGAAGACGATTTAACCATATGAATCTACTTGGCCAAAATGAACTATATGGCATGAGTTTTAAGATGATTTGAAGCTATAGCAAAAGCCTTCTCTAGTGGCGGCGAACCAAACACATCTCCTGGCTGAGGGAAGGACGGATATCACAAAAAGATAAGATACTCTCTCCAAAAGTATTACGCCAATCGACTCGACTACTAATATGTTCTAGTATGTAAAGTAATATGTTCAAGTATCAAAAAGGGTGGGCTGCTCTAAAAAAGGGTACGAGCGATCTTTTGGAATTGGCGTGATAAGTTCATAGCATGGGTCATGACATGGATTCCTTCTTGTAGTGGTTCTTTCGGCACTTCCAGTCAGGGTCTGTTCACCATTCCAACAGGCCACACATACACTCATTCACAATTGGTAGACGTTCTATCTTACGGGAGCTTTTTATTAGAATCAATTTGTTACGTAAAGGGCTCTATTCTACATTCATTCCATTGTCAAGGGCATTCCAGTTTCGTTTCCTCTTGCTCTATCGAGGGATCCAAATGACTATTTTCTCTTACAATAAATAAATCATATAGTACTTATGAGAACTCGACTAAGACTTACACCACTTGCAACTAGGTATATTCAAACAACCATTACTAACTATGATTATATCCCATCACTCCAAACCCATAGTCTGCTCCTACTGACTTCAAAGCTAAAACAAGATAAAGGGAATCAACTTACTTACTATAGAATACAAATACTAGCTATAGAATAAAACTAAAATGCTAGTAATGCCTGCACCCGAACTTAGACTTTTTCTACTAAAGACAAGACAACAACCAATGCCTATACCATACTATACTATACTACCTTAACTAGTAAGTGGGGATCCAACAGCTAGGGCATAGGATAAACTACTCCTTCTAAGCCAACAACTCGACATACATAATTTACTTATTACATACAGGTGAAAGAGACACTACAAAAGTCACTATCGGGATACAGAATGGGGCTACTGACTCCTTAATAAGTAACAGACAAATTCTTATTGTAACATCGATAAGCCTTTGAGTAGCATCTATTGGTCTTTCATCGATCATTAACTTGTTCTCCGTGGATCATCTAATCTCTCATTCATCGCAGGGACATCTAATATCATATGTATTGGGAGAACCAATAGACAACGTGGTCTTTCTTGGTCTAGTAAAAACAACGTACTACGTGGATCATTCACTCATGCAGAGAAGAAAGGTCCTGTTAATAAGAGTCATATCAAACAATCAGAATAAGAGGTATAGTTCTAGACGGTCAATTTGTTTTAGAAATGCGAGTACGAGTTGTTGTCCGTGGGGGTAGAGTATTCATGGCAGTAAGGGTTGCTGTCTTAGGGCCATTCTCTTGTTCATTAGTTGGATCTTATTACTTGTAAGGGGAATTATGATTATTATTACTTATATTATATATGTGTATCTATTGATACTGATACTTACTTGCAAACTCAGTGAATCAAAACTCCCAAAGTCAAAATGATCGGCAGGCGACACCCCTATATACAAGAATAACTAATTCCCCCTCGAAGTCAAAATCAAACATCAACAACAGAGTTGAACTCATTATTTAAAGAGAGTGTACTAGATCGTAAGAATCCAATTAATAACTTAGAAGAGAAGTCATTAGTTTTGGAATTCAAGTAAGGACGGACAGATAGACTAATGGATAGTAAGTGTAGCAAATTTGTTTGTCAGTAGATATATTCTTGTTATCATTAGTGGAGTTCTCATCGGCAAGCAACTACTATTATCTATTATTACCCGACACGAGCTGAACCCACTACTCCTTATGTATACTATATTCTCATGTGTTTATTATATTATATGATATAGTGGTATCAAGAAAGCAAGTAATGAGTCCTAGAGTGGTACAAAGTCAGCTTTAGGTTCAGTAGTTCCATTCTCATCAGTAGTATAGTCGTACTCTCATATTAATAGTAGCTGGATTCCAGGCACATAGTCCTTAGCGAAAGTCTTAGTTCCTAGTTAAACAAGTATTATCCATAGTAGTAGTAGTAGGCTTATTAAAGGCAAAAGGAATGAAAGGTGAAATAGAGTTTTCAAGCGAGTAAAGTCATACTGATAGGAAGAGAAGGAAGTCTCTAACTCACAAGTCAGAATGCAAATGAGTATTGCCAGTTTGATAACCCCCTGTGGGAATGGCAGGTCTATATGTTGGGGAAGGAGGAAAATGATAAAAAATATAATACAATGATGCAAATAACAAAAATACTTTCAATCAAGAAAATAACATAGTATTAAACATGAGGTAATGGAATACTTAAAAGATAATCTCCAAATACACACACTCTCTGCTCTGGACTCAACTTCTTTATGAACTAAGGTCCTATTTATAGGATATAATAGTAACTACCTCACACCACTTACTTTATCACACTATCTCACTATCTCACCCATGATTAATAACTACTCCCACTAACTCCTAAACTACCTCCACAACTCTTAAACATGAGCCACTACTCCTAAACATGTTAACTACCTATGTAACTACCATGAATTAATTCTCAACATTCCCCCTTGATTCATAGTTACATACACCAATTTGAGATATAAAATAAACATACTTCTGAATTGGAAGTGACTTGGTGAGAATATCTACAACTTATTCATTCGTGCCATAATACTTTATTGTTATAGCACCATTTGCTACAAGATCTCGAATGAAATGATAGCGTATCTCTATATGGTTCGTTCTTCCATGAAATGTGAGATTTTTTATCAGTGCAATTGTAGATTTGTTGTCACAAAATATTTCAGTTGCTTCTATTTGTTCTTGATGAAGATCTTCAAGAAGTATTCTAAGCTATATAGATTGACATGCTGTTAACATTGTAACTACATACTCTGCTTCCAATGTCGACAATGTAGTTGTTTTTTGCTTCTTTGAACTCCAAGATATAACTCCTGATCCAAGGCTAAAAATATTGCCTAAAGTACTCTTCCTATCATCTAAATCTTCTGCCTAATCACTATCAATAAAATTAAATAATTTATATTTAAAATTATAAGAATACTAGATTCTATAATCTGTAGTTCCAGCAATATAACGTAGAATTCTTTTAATAGCTCTGAGATAATATTTACTTAGGCTTTGTATGAACCTGGATGCTATACTAACAGAGAATGTAATATCTGGTCGAGTATGAGTTAGATAGATCAAATCTTCAACTAAACTTCTGTAGTATCTTGCATTTGTCAAACCTATATCATCCTCAAGTTTCAATTTCTCATTTACATTCATGGGTGTAGCTGCAGCTTTCCATTTAATCATGTTAGATTTTTTGAGCAGATCCATTGCATACTTTCTTTGTGAAAGAAAATTTTCATCTAATCCTTGCTTCACCTCCAACCCAAGAAAATAGTGTAGGAAACCTAGATCTGACATTTTAAACTTATTCATCATGTATTTTTTAAATTCTGCCACAACAGAGTCAAATGAACCCATATATATAATATCATCATCATAAAGGCAAACCATAAGAATATTATGTTCACCTTCCTTCTTTAGATAAAGGGTAGGTTCATTATCACTCCTTTTAAATCCATTTTAATGAAAATAACAATCAATTTTATTGTACCATGCTCTTGGAGTTTGTTTAAGACCATAAAATGCTTTCTTTAGCCTATATACCTTTTCTTCATATCCTTTAACCAAAAAACCTTCAAGTTGAGTAACAAAAATCTCTTTTTTTAAATCTCCATTTAAAAATACAGATTTCATATCAAATTGATAAACAGGCCAACTCAAATAAGCAGTTAAAGCCAAAAAGGATCTCACGGTTTCGAATCTAGCAACTAGAGAAAAAATGTCATCAAAGTCAATATCTTATTGCTGCGAATATCTTTTTACTACAAGTCGAGCCTTGTACTTTTAGATACTTCCATCTACATTATACTTTATTTTGTACACCCATTTCAAACTAATAATTTTTTTTTCTTTCGGTAGATCCATTAGCTCCCAAGTTTTATTCTCCTCAATTGACTTGATTTCCTCCTTCATTACTTTTCGTCATTCCTCTTTTTTAATTGCTTCCTCAAAACTTATAAGATCTAAAATAAATAAAGTAAATGTTGAAACATAAATCTCTGTTAATGATCTAAACCTTCTTGGAGGGGTTTCATCTGAGGAATCATTTACTAAATTTGAACTGATACTAGGTGAGGTTGATGTTGAACTTGTTGGAACATGATCTATCACTTGATTCGGTGGAGTGACTAGTTTCACCTTCATTGATCTCACAATTCCAACTTGCCCTTTTATCAAACACAATATTTTGGTTAATAATAACTTTACCACTAATATAATTATACAATCGATATACTTTGGATTATAAGGAATAACCAATTAAGATGTATTTTTTTATTTTTCATCAAGCTTATGATGATTTTATGAATTTACAAAAGTATAAGCAATACAATAAAAAATTCTTAGATGGCTTACACTTAGCTTTATACCATACCAAACCTCAAAAGAAGTTTGATTCATAACAACTTTTGTCGGTGAAATATTCAATAAATAAACTATTGTTGCAACTGCTTCTGCCCAAAACTGATTTGGAAGATGCATTTCTTTAAGTAAACTTCTTGCCATTTCAACAATAGTTTGATTCTTACGTTCAGCTACACCATTTTGCTCCGGTGTATATGGTATTGACAATTCCCTATGAATACCATTTTCTTCATAAAAGAAATTAAACTCATTAGACAAAAATTCACCACCTCTATCTATATGAAGTGTTTTTATGCATCTACCGCTTCGCCTTTCTATAAGTGCCTTGAATTTGTGAAAGTTATCAAATGCTTCAGATTTCAATTTCAGAAAATATACCCAACTCATGCGGCTATAATCATTAGTAAATAACAGAAAATATCGACTTCCCCTAAATAATTTTGTATTCATAGGTCCATATAAGTCAGCATGAATTAATTCAAGATAATAAGATGCTCTCCATGCTTTTCCAACAAGAAATAGTTTATTACTTTGTTTGCCATAAATACATCCTTCACATACATCAAGTGTATTAATTTTAGACAATCCATAAATTTTTTTGATTTAACAACCTTAAACCCTTAATGTTAAGGTGTACATATCTCAAATGCCATAAATTTGTCTCATTCTTTTGATTTACAACAAAAGTATATTTCTCAATGTTTAAAACATCAATTGGAAATATCTTATTTTGTGTCATGCAAATATTTACTATAATCAGACCAGATTTCTGATCTTTAATAGTGCATAAACCATCATCAAATATAACTAAATATCCAACATCTATCAATTATCCAACACTCAACAAGTTATGTGATAAACTAGGAATATAGAAAATATTATCAAGGTATTTTACATTCCCTTGATTTGTCTTCACCTTAATTGTTCCTTTCCTTCTACTTGGATTTGCTTGTTATCTCCAAGTTTAACTTTCAACTTGTGAGTTTCATCAATATCTCTGAATATTGATCTTACGCCTGATATATGATTAGAACATCCACTATCCAAAAACCAAATGTCATTTGAGATATCATTAACTTGTGAATGAGTTATAAACAACTTACTATTGCCTTCATATGACCAAACTTCTTACAATAGTAACATTGAATTCCACTCTTGTAGTTTTTTTGATTATAGTTTGATTACCTTTCATCATGCCCATCAAAGTATCCTCTTCCTCTTCCATTTCCTCGACCACTACATCCTCCTCTGCCATGTCCTCTTCCTATTAATTTTTTTATCTTCTTTTGAAGTAGAAGACTCCTCCTTAACCTGAAATGCTTTTTCTTCACTTTTTTCAAATGACTTGTTCAACCTTGTTTCATGTATTTGCAAGGAACTTATTAGTTCATCAAATGAATAAATAGACAAGTCCTTTGACTCTTCAATTGCCACAATAATATGATCAAATTTTAGAGTTAAACTTCTCAAAACTTTTATAATAATTATTTGATCATGAAGATGTTCACCATAGGATTTTATTTGACTAACAATTTTAGTCATTCGAGAAAGAAAATCTTACACCGATTCATTACTTTTCATAAATAAAATTTTAAACTCACAATGAAGGATTTAAAGTTTTACCATAATCACTCTCGATAAGCCTTGAAATTTATTTTGAAGTATCAACCAAGCGTGTCTTAAGGTTATCGCAGTTGCAATTCTTGAGAAGATTGTCTCATGTACAGCTTATTGAATGAAGAACAATACCTTTGAATCCTTCTTTCTATTCTCCCTCAGCCTGATTTCTTCATCTGGATCTGCATATCCATTCTCCATCAAGCCAAAAGATCTTGAGACTTAAATAGAGTCTTTATTTTGATACTCCAAAATTTGTAGGATTTACCCGAGAAGATGAGAATAAGGAGTTAAGACATATAATTGCTATTAAAAGCCATAATACCAAGTTTAGATTGAAACAAGGCTTTGATACCACAAATGTTAGGGAAGGAGGAGCAAGAAAATGATAAAAAAAGGAATACTATGATGCAAATAATGAAAATGCTTTCAATCAAGAAAATGACATAGTATTAAACATGATGTAATAGAACACTTACAAGATCATCTCCAAATGCACACACTCTTTGCTCTGCACTCAACTGCTTCATGAACTAAGGTACTATTTATAGGACATAATAGTAACTATCTCACACCACTTTCTTCATCCCACTATCTCACTATCTCACTCGTGATTAATAATTACCCCCACTAACTCCTAAACTACCTCCACAACTCCTAAACATGAGTCACTACTCCCAAACATGTTAACTACCTATATAACTATCATAAATCAATTCTCAACACTATAGGTGTGAACTACAGACCAATCAATAGCCAGTATAATTAAAAAATCAAAGACAAGAGAGGTAGTTTGAAGCTTGGCATTAAAGTCCTAGAAGTTAGACCTATACTCATAGTAGTAAGTAGAAGAATCATAGGCGAAATAAATAAGGAGAGTAAGAGTGAAAAGCAAGAGAGGCAGACCTAAACTAGAAATAAAGAAAGAAAGTTGTAGTTGGTGCTCCTTAGTTTGATCTATCAGGTAGGGTTTTCTTCCTTCTCCCTGACCCGAGTCCTATTTAGTTGTGCAAGTTTTGAGCCTTACTGTGTAGGTCAATTCTTATCAAATTCTATATTTTATCTATGCTTTATTCTTATTATTCGTAGTTTCTTTATTTACTAGTTGAGAATTCCTTGTTTCCGAGAGAAATCCTTATAGGTATTGACCCCTATCAATATTAATTCCCTATTCCATCTTCTATTCTTGTTAGTAAAGGAATCATATCTCGATGGTAGTAAGTTAGATTTAGATGTAAGGAAGGCAGACTCAACTCAGGGAGAGGTAGACTAAGAGAGGTGGGAAGGTTTCAAAACTAGAAAAGGTAGTCAAAGACTTAAAGCTATGTTAGTAGTATAGTAGTAGTAGTAGGCTTCATGGGCAGTCGTTACATTCTGAGAAGCATTAATCGATTTCTTTATCAAAGGGATAGACTGAGAAGGGGCAAACTAAGTTTATAGGTCTGGTTCGGTCCTAATTAATAAAGAATCTGGTAGGGTCCGGGGTTTGCAGTGAAGAAAGCAAGTAATAGTCCTAGAGCAGTACAGAGGACAGTAAGCCTGTGATCGAGGAGTAGAAGAATTAGATAAGGTAATGGCAGTTTGAATTGTTGGTGTTGAGATGCAAAGTAAGAAGAGGGGAGTTGTACGCGACAACATATCTTATCGTTCACTATAATAGAAACGACCTTCTTTAGATGTAGTTCCCTTCAAAATACTAATAAATATTCTATAAATGAACTTTCAATACTATTTGAAATACTATTAAGATAAAAGACTTTTCAGAATGTAGTTGCTTGGTGACTAACTCTCGAACTACAAATGTATTGCTTGGACTACTAGTTGATTTTTCTTCTTTAGGGCCCCAATACTAGAGAACAAGAGACAAGAATATCAGATTTGAATCAAGTAAAGGCGGGCTTACTATTGGGTGTTGTTGTACTGCTACTATCAGATCGAGTTTTGCTACTAATGAGTAACATACTGGATGCGCTAGAGTGTGCCCTAATGAATAGAAGAACACTATGATGAGAGACTAAACTCGAACCAAGGAATACGAGAGTGAAATCACTACTGGAAAGGATGGAACTGGTGCTATTAGAATCAACTACTAAACTAAGGAACGAAACTACTATACTAGAAATAAGAAGGAAAAACTAATAAACAGGAACAAAACTACTATACTACAAAAAGCATGAACATCCCATAATAAGGACTTCGACTAGTGCTTCCAAGCCTTCTACTCATAACTAGGGAGCCTGCTACTAATTTTGAACTAGAAACTGGGAATAAGGAGATTGATACGCTGCTAACAAGAATGGAACTAAGGTACAATCTAGTAGCACATATAAGATCTTAACTAATAAATAAGAGTTGCACTGATGCTTCTCAGATTGTATCTATTGAAACCAATAGAATGCCTCCTGGCCTAACACTGTTGTTTTTAAGTCTTGTTTGATAGATATAGTTAGCACGCCTTTACTGCTATTAAGTCTTACTATTCCCTCCTTTATTCTTATAATAGTATCACTCACTCTTATTTGTTTCATTGTTCTACTTGCACTTAATCACTCACGTTGGCCCCTCACTGTAACTCTATCTTTACTAACAATAGGACTGCCCTCCTGGGCAACTATTTGATAACTAACTTCATGCTTTGATTCAATATCGTCTAACTCACTTCAAAGCTATCTCTTTGCCCCCACAAACTCAAACAACTGTTTCTTACTTTTATTCTTTCAGCTACTGATCCCAAGGCTACCTCACTTGTCTTACATGCTTTGACTACGGATTCGGATCACCAATGCCTTAGAGCCTATTATCGTCCCTGTTTTAGTTATTACTTTCATGTCTCTTGGCCTGTGACTGCCCAACCTAATGCCTATTCTATTGTTTGAGTCCGCTACACTCCCGGCTTTCAGTCTATATCCCTTTGCTATCATTCTCCATATTGGCTACTTGCATTATTGCCTGTTAGTTAAGGAATTCAATCCCTGTAAGTAGAACAAAACAATACCTATTGAACTAAACCTAGTAGCCCGAGCCACCATAACTACACCATCTACTAGGCCGCTATGCCTTGTTGTAACTCTTAAACTAAAGAACTCAATTCTTACTTTACTATATATTAGTCTCACTTTCCTTTCTCTTGACTTGTAGCTCGTACTTTTCACTCTACCTCTACTGACTGTTGGTCTTACTTGTAAGTATATCATATCAGTTTGACTTTACTTGCTTTTAGGCTTCAACTAAGATCCCCACATCTTACTACCAAACTGACACCCCGAACTCGTATTCTGACTATGTATCATATGGACCGCACAGTCGAAGTCTTCTAACTACTTATTGAATTATGTAATACCTTAAAGTAAATACATAAACCAACTAGTGCTAACAGAGACAAGTAACCAAGCAACTATAGTAAAAAAAAAACACAAAGAAGTAAAGGATACCCGAGCTAAGGTAAGGAAAAGAAGTAAAGGATACCAGGCTAAGCTAAGCATACTAATACTACTAATACAGAAGGAAACTATCAACTAAGAAATCCACTAAGCAGTCGTGGTCTCCAACTCGGAACTATACTCTCAACAAATAAACTTTCTATCGATAGCAATAATAAAACAGGTATATCTCTCTTTCTTCAACAATGACATTGGATCTTTACTTGCTTGGAACAGGCTTGTACTACTACATTTAATCCGAATTGAACTATTACTGATGAGGCAACTACTAGAGATGAGTTTAGCAGTAGCGAGTGAAAAGCGCATATGATTCCTCTACTAACGACCCTAGTGCTTTAATTTGTAATATAGAATTGGACCGGTGCCGAACATACTTAACTAGAGACCAGAGCGAGGATGGAACAATGCATTAAGAGACTTGAACTAACAAATAACTCGTCCGGATCCACACTTCTCTATATGGCATATAGGCCTTTCACTACTGTGATCTAAATTCCCCATCTACTGATTCAAACTTAACCTCTTGCTTTCAAACTGACATCGCTTACTTTCTTTAATGAATGCCTATGATCCTACCCTTACTTTAAATACTTTAGTCTTTATTGCCAATATCCTTTTGCTACTTCTACTACTATAGAGCTATAGGTCTGCCTTATCCTTTAGTTAAGCCTGATTCCTATACTATAGCTCGATTGACTACGGATTAACCTTGAACCTCACTATGAAAGAAACTAACAATTAAGACACTTTGGAACTAGCACCGCTTGCTCATATCCTTGCTTCTTAGATGAAGTCTATCTCCCCGGTTCTAACTATTCTTTTGAAGCCTGATTTCTACTAGTTGTTCTTTAACTAATGACTTGTGTTCTTATATTCTATTGTTAGGTCTACTGTCCTCTTCAACAGCTGTTTCTCATTCTACCGCTATTGGCTTTAAGTCTATCGTTCTTGTCTCTCAGCCTTAACTATAAAGTATCCCTTTCCGGGTTATCTTTCTTACTATCCTTGCTGTTGGTCTTACTTACTGCTATTCTTTAACCAACGCTCCGGGTCCTTGCCTTAACTCTCAATTTCCATACCTAGTAGATTGACCTTGCCTTCCATTATGTATGCTGATCCTATCTCTTAGGCTGCCCTTACTAGATCTTATTCTTACTACGTTATCTTTGATTCTACTGTGCATTACTCTTACTCTAAAACTCATGTGTTATAGGCTAGAAATTCATTATAAGCTATATTGGGCATATGACAGGATCTATTTCCTATAAATTTCACTATCTGATATTCTAGTTCATTTGACACTAATCTCTTTATTGGTAAAGAAATAATCAAATAGGTAATTCAAGAGATAACCAAGTAAGTAAAAGAGTTGAACTTAGTAATGCGTAGGGAGGATACCGGGGCATAGGAATCGACATAAGGAACTGAACAATTGAACTAGGGAGTAACAGGATGGCGAGGTCCCCTGGGATAAAAGAATTGAACTCATCAGCACAAGAAAAAAGCTAGTAAGTACAAAAAAGAGACAAGCTTTCGAATAGAGCTATGAGACAAAGAAATACATAATGTATTGATCTATGATATCTACTAATAGAAATAGCCGAAACTGATGCTCTTGTCTTTCATCCTATAGTTGTCCCTGCAATGTATCTATAGTTGTCCCTGTAATGCCATGCTCTATTTGTCCCTTCCATGCTTAGGCACAAGGATAACTATGTAACTTCCACCAGCTCAGGGTTATTGCCTCTTTTGTTTTTATGTAGAATGTGTTTTATCATATTCTATTTCTTAGTATGTTTATTATAGTGAAACGTGGCTAAAAAATAGTAGTTATTTTTCTCTTTTGTAGTTCTTTTTCTATTTTTTATATGTGTCAGTGTCAAGTCAACATCATTATCAATCATTATCATATCATAAGTAAACACAACTCTTATTCTCTTAAGTACCTCTCCAAGCACTATGTATTTAAGGGAATGAGACAAAGAATCCACTACTCTCTGTCTGCTTAAGTATGAATTCCCGCCTACAAGGCATGTCTCTCCTTACTCTTATTCCTTATCTAATGATCTCGGTCTTTGTACTACCCAATAATGTCAAACTTATGAGACCCTAACTCAAAACCAATACTCCCCTTACTGGTATCAAACCTTGCTTTATCACATATGAGCCTGTTTCCCTTTACTTTCATCCCAATTCTATTGGTTTAGTACTCTACTCTTTACTTTAACTCAGAGTTTCTTTGCTTTAATTCTTCGATTACAAGCTATAAGATTTAGGAACGGAGAGATAGGTTTGGGCAAGTAAGAATCAAGTAGTAAATACAAAACTCAATCTATTTGACTTGAGTCAGTATCGAAGCTAAATCTATTGGTATAATAATGGGTATCAGATCATAGGGAATCAAACTATAAAGTAAGAAAACAAAATAATCTATCAACTGGGAATCCCACAATTACTGGAAGGAGATTCACTATTACTGGTAAGGCCCGAACTGTAGCTTATGAGCCTGTCGCTACTTACTTCTATTCTTTAACACTACCCTCCAAAACAATAATAGAATCGTTGGTGAAATAGCTAAGTCAGAATCGCACTGGCATAGAATAAACTATATTATATTATATTATATTATAGTATATTATAAGAGAATAGAAGAGAATTGGCGCTGTCAATAGTAGACTAATAAATAGAATATCAATATCATACGAGAAAACACATGATAATACTAGTGAATGAACAGAAGAATGAAATCATTAATATGAAGTTAATGAGCTAAGGCATTTCGAAGAGTGTAGCGACAGTGTGTTGGGAACTACAGATCTGAGGTCGGTAGCTTCAGTCTTGCTAGTAGTTCTTTCGGTCTTGTCATTAGTCATTGATTCTTTGTTTTCATCTTACCTTATTAGAGTACAGGTTCAACTCCTAGGGTTGAGTGTAAATCCTAATTCTGTGGTTACTTCTTTTAGTTATTAGTGGAATTCCTATTTATTATCTCCCTGTAGTTGATTCTCTATTATGATACCATGAATGATAACCAGTAGAGTAAGCCTGAGTATTAACATTAGTAGTGAAAGACTTAAACTCAGTTACATGTAGATGAGACTGAAGTAGTTAACAGTTTACGAGAAGGAGTAGAAGCCTTGAGATGGGAAGCAAGGATACAAAGAACAGGTATTAGAATGAGAGAAAGGAAAATCATACTTATCTTGTAGGGCGTGTATTATTGTTAGCAAGTAGTCTATTTCTGTATTATAGTTAGCAGTAGCAGAGTTCCGAGCTACAATGTTGTTAGTCCGGGTTCAATTAATTATTAGAAGACAAGGTAGTGAAGCGAACTACGCAAGTTCTGATTGGCAGTGATTTCATCCTTGGAAGCAGTTGTTCTCACCTTGTTCTACTAGCCATCAGGCTAGCTATACCAATCTAGCATCTGTATTTGCCCATTACATTCCTATCTTTGGTTCTGAAACTACCGACCCCACATCCACATCTATCTATTGGTAGATTAAGTCTGCCTTTACTGTCTCTTACTCTTGTGGTTGTCCCTTTCATTCTATATTTGATGTTAGTAATATCTATATTTGATGTTAGTAATTAAGTACTCTTCCCCCACAATATTAGAGTTTCTTTTGTCACTTATATATTCTCCTATAATAGTATATTAGCATGTGTTTTCTTCTAGTAATTCCACTGTGAGTTTGATTATAGTAATTCCATTAGTTAGTTTATATTAATTGCATTGAGTAGCAGCAGCCTTGTAAGTGGCAGTGAAAGGACTTACTACTAGCACCAGTTGTAGTTCCCGGTTCTGGTGTTAAAGAAGCACTATCAAATAAAGATGTTGGCGTGGGTTGGGTGGTAATAAAAGAAAGAATGTAATGTTCGAGTTGAAGTCAAAGACTCTAACGCATGTAGTTAGGCAAGGAAGGTAGGGCGCAAGGTAAGTCTCATAAGCAATAGGTTTTCTCTTCACTTAAACTTAAGTAGTAGGATCCATTCCTGTAGTTAGTAGCCCAGTTTCTATCCTTTTAGGCAGTGTTCACTATTCTTTTAGAAGTGTTCAAATCTTTATTGTGGAGTTATTGTCCTGTCAGTACTAGATTGATTCTATAGTACTAGATTGATATTATAGTAACTTCTATTAATACAATCTAAACTAAAGTCTATTATTCTCTTATAATAATAAATGAGAAAAGAAAGAATGGAATTGACAATTGTTATAATGATAAGAGCAAGAAAGAGACAGGAGACATTAAGCCTCATAGTGGAGCTAAAGAGTTAGAGCGAGAAAAGGGTAGTTCAGACTAGGTGCCAGTAGTGCCGAGCCTAGAGAAGGTAGTGACAGGCTAATAGGTAGTATAGGTAGACTTAACCAAGAGAATGCAAGGGACAGGTAGAAGACTAGGGTAGTGAATAGTAAGATCTAGAGTTATACGTTGCTTGTTCTGGTTTCAATTAGGATTGTTATTTATATGATTCCCAGTTACTAGGTTAGTCCCGTTGTGGGTATATCCTAATAATAGTATATTTCAAGTGAAATGGGGAAGTCGGCTTAGGTGCCCAGAAATCAAATCTTATCGAATAGTAGTCCATCTATGTAGTTAGTAGTTACAGCGTGGGGAGACACAGTTGCATTCCTATTAGTAGTAAGTTGAAGTTTGCAAGCACCATTAGAGGCATAGAAGATAGAGTTCAGCTCGGGTAGGTCAGTTTAGAGGTATAGCTCAGCAAGGTAAGTTGAAAGTAAGTATACTAAACTAAAAATAGAGATTTGACTTAACGAATAGTTAGGTGACTTAACAAACATTAAGCTTTACTGCTAGGTTAGGGAAGGGAGCGGGCTCTAGAGAGTCAAGGGTAGGGCTATCTATCGGTATTTTTAGTCTTTTAGTAGAAACCAGAACTCCGCTACAAAAGAGTGTAGCGTCAGTGTGCCCTAGTGGTATTTCCATTCTGATACTCACCACCTATATTCTCCATTACCGTTTGTTTCTTCATTCTCATTAGTAGGGTTTTTTATTCCCCTAGTTGGCAGGGTAAGTCTTGTTGACGTTACTACAAGGCGAAGCTATATGAATTAAAGAATGAGCTCTATGTTTCTTGAAGGCTAAGCGAACTCCCCCACCTATTAAGGACGTAATTAATGGAATAAGAATCATACTCAAACATGAGAATTAATATCTAAGTAGTAAGCCTCGTAGGGCGGATAGGCGGAATGGCACTAGTTACTCTATTGCTTCGCGTGTGTTCTCTTTATGCGATGTGTTTAGAATGCCAAGGGGTTGGTTTCAGTTTGAAGTTAAGGTTATCTATCGGTAATCAGTAGCAGAACTCAATCATTTAGTGACATAATGAGGGTTGGTAGTGTTGAACTAGTGCCCTGGCAGCCCAACTAAGATAAGTAAGAATATGGGTATGGTCCTTATTGAGAGCTGATCTACGCCTACCCATACTCTTTTATTCCTATGTTCGGGTTCGAAAGTAAATAAGCTAAGTAAAGAGTGGAAGTCAAGAGGGGTAGTTTTGAAGGAGCTAAACCTAGGAGTTGGTAGGCTTACACTCACACATGAGAATGGAAGTAATAAATATCAGAAAGTAAGTAAGAGGTGTCAATCTCGTATGCCCGGTCTATTAGGTAGTGCTCAATTCCCGATTTCGAATATGATTCTTCTAATGTTTAGTTTGGTTCTATGTTCTACTGATCATATCCTGTCTTGTGAGCGGGTTCAATTGCTCTTATGCTGTGCTCAAGTATTGAGGTTCGTAGTTAGAGAACGAAAGTCAAGGTAGTAAAGCTATTGGGTAGTAGAGCAAGGATTAGAGTCGGTGGTTCGAGTTTGAGCATAGATTGATACGTGGGAAGGTGAGAATAGGTTTTAGTTGTGAGCTACAGTCCTGTTTGTTGGGGATATTATTAGGATCACCAGCCCCATAATTAAAGTATTATAGGTGATTCAATTCTTATTATAAGTAGTATGAGAATGAGTCTAGTGTAAATAAGACAAGAAGCAAGGCTGGAAGTTGGGAGTATTAGAAAGAGAAACAGGATAGTTAGAGTTGAAGCCCATCAAAGGTGCTAGTTCGGAAGCAAGTAAACTCATACTTAAAGTAAGGAGAGATAGCCTAATAGATGGGAAAGGAATACTCAAGAAAACAAGAAAGCAACAAGGCCAAATAGTTAGGGCCTATTTGCTAGTAGTTCGAGAGTTTGGTTAGCACTAGTTGAATACCCTAGTTCCGTGTGAAAGCCCGGGTTCTGTAGTTAAGTCTGTTTGCTAGTAGCTCTTATTCTCCTATTGGTATTGATTCCATTCATGCTAGCAGAGGAATAAGATTTAGATGTCAATGTATCAGTAGTAAAAGCAGACTAACATAAAAGAAGGGCAAAAGAGTGTAGCGGCATTGGCCGTTCAACTGCGCTACCAAAAAGAGTGGAGCGGCCCTGCCGCACAACGTTAGTAGTTGATTGGCCATTAGTAGTAGCTCGATCATTAGTAGTTACTTGGCAGATGTCAGTAAGTGAAGTCTTATAATTACTAGTGGGATTTTCTACTCTTTTCTTATTACTAATAGTATAGCATAGTGGTAGTAGGCTTCTAATATAGTAGGGGCCTGTCTAATAATATGGGTAGTAGCACCTTCTTAGAAGCATTAGTTAAGGTCCATTTTCTAGTAATTTAATCATGTTATTGGTAGTCGAGTTGCTAGTTTTGATTTAAAGTATTAGTAGCTGTGCCCAGGTTCGATTCTAGTTGTTACCAGCTCAATTCCCTTTTTCTTATTAAAATCCTATTAGCATTGATTCTAGTCCGGTCAGATGGTAGTCCATCCTTTGTAGCAGCAATTATAGTTTGGGAAGCACAGGGTTCAGTCTAATATAGTGTTACACCGGTTGGGTTCCCAAGTTGGGGTTAAAGTATCGGTGTTAGTGGAATAATTCTGTATTCCTTTATTTAGTATTATAGTTCGTAGCTCGAGTATTACTAGTAGTAGTCACGCTCTCTGTTTAAAGTGAAAGTCCCTGTCAGCAGTGGTTTCGATCTTGGAATCATGAGTTATAGATTAGAAATAAGGAAGGGCGGACTTAATAGCAGGAGGGGCAAACTGATCGATAGAGTAGTAAGAGTGAAAGACAAGATAGCCAGAATCAAATTAAGGCACAGGGGAATCTAAGATGAAGAGGCAAGGTCGAACCTTGAATTATGGTATCTTATAACCTATGTGTTACGTCTATAAAAAATGTAAAGGAAAGGTCTAGTTTTGATATTACAAATAAGAATAAAGGGTAGAGTGAATATCCGAACGAGTATGGTATGATCCAGTGCATCCAGGGAGCAAAGTAAAAACAAATAATTAAGAATTGTCTTTAGTAGTCCAAGAATCAAGTAAGTACTATTGAGTTTCGAGTGCTTGTGTAAGCCTCCCTCATCAGGGTACCCCACTAAAAGAGTATAGGATATAATTAAGGTGAGATAGTTGTCACGCCACTCCAAAATATCGACAATATTTAAAATTTTCCTCACAACTAATCCAGGATCCAAACACACATTTTGAGGTCACTAAGAAAACATTCAGATCAAATTTTCACCTATATAGTCTACAAATTCATCACCCTGTGCAGTTCATAAACATACTACGCATCACTCGATAATTCATATAATCTGAACTCAACTCTTCAAAATAATAATCACACATAAACTCATAAGTGGGGAAGTCTATGCAGTCACCAAATCAACGATTACCATAAAATCATATCATTACATGGATTTAAAGGATCCTTTATCTTACACAAAATCCACAGGTTTAGATTCATCGTCACATTTCATAAGATGCAGAGTAGCTTATACAACAAAAACACATATGCTAACAAAGATCTACCCAAAATCTTCTAAACTTTCCACCGCCTCAGCCCAATCTTAACAATTAAGTAAGCGATACGCTATCCTGAAAAATTTATCAACAAACGGGGTGAGCATAAGGAGCTCAGCAAGTGACTAACATATCCATATCAAAATAATACAATTTCCAAAGGGATACAGTTTCAAATTACAAGGCAGAATATACGATTTCGTAGACATAATATCGTTAGGAGCAGAAACATAATTGTCTTTTCCATCTTACATATTTGGTTCCTGACAGATGGGGCATAGAGTAATTGGAGCATCTCAAGAATAAAGGAAACATATCGGAGCTTATCAGTGGCATACGAAATGTTACGAAGCATATCAACGGCATATGAAATATTTTGAAGCAAAATCATCAGTGAATGAAACATTTCAGAGCATATCAAAAATAAATATCGTACAGAAGCTCAAACGTCGTCCTTGACGTCGCAATCATATCATTCTTATCCAGAGCATGAACATAAATAACTCACCAAAACTCTGGATGTCATATCAAATATATAGAAGGTGTAGTGGGATCTCAGTTAGAATGTGATCCATCCATTTCTGAATGACCACCTGACAAATGTCTCCCACGTCTGGGAGCTCCATCCACCCACGTCTAGGTGAAGTCAGAGGGGGCCGGTAGAGCATCGCAGGCTCTAAGCACATACCGTTTACCATTTCTGGCAAAGGTCCAGAATATCCCACAGAGCGGGACCCCACATAGCGGGCAATAAGCGCATACCCTTTACCATTTCTGGCAAAGGTCCAAACAATCCCACACACTAGAGTACAAGAGGGCAGTTTTAACAATAGGTAGCATATGTCGGAAGCACACACGGAACAACAAAACGTGCATGTGCCTTTTCGAGTCAATACGAAACAAAGAACAAATCTCTTACAAATGTATTCAGATTTGGAATGAAATGAAAACAAGAGTGTACAAGGATTCCAAGCAATCATATTTAGCTCAATTCCAATAAGAAGGTTAGACGAATTCAAATATCCAAAGGAATGGAACAGAATACGCGAAATCGACCAAAGCTCGATTTCGGACAGAATTCCAGTGGCACACCAAACAAATATTTCAGAATATCAATTATGCTCCAATACCCATAAGAAAGCTATGGTCGAACCATATATCAATCTATATTTTGATGGAACAAATTTCGTATGAAATAGGGTTCCCAACACGGAGTTACTTTTGATTTGGTAACCCAAGGGCAAAAACACAATCACTGTTTTGCAGAATTTATAGGGTCGGATTCAATAGATAATAGGGTAGGCAATTGAATTCCAAAATTTTCAAACTATATGTCAAAAGAAAGATTTTCAAGTCTAGTTTCAAATAAAATCAGTTTGGTACAAATCAGAACTTTCAACAGGGAGTTATAGGCATTTTAGTATTGATAGGTCAGAAATCTTGAACCCTGGTTTACAGCATCTATAGGCTCATTTGAAACAGATGTTTGGGTAAGTATTTGGTGTCCAAAATCTACAAAATCAGTGTCAAAAGGAAGATATAAGAGTCTAATTTCAAACAAAATAGTTCCTGCCTGAATTCACATTTTGTACTGAAACTTGTAGCTGAAACAGTGTATAGGGGTCAGTTTACCGAAAAAAATTTCAGAATCCATGGTTCTATGTCCAAAGAGAGACATATCAGTTTCTAAATAGAAATCCTTCAATTTATTTTGAATCCACATAAAAACAGAGACTAAAGATTCTATAGGATGGGGTCAGAACACTTGCCTTTGATAATTTTGACCCTAAGTGAAAAGATTTGAGCAAGAACCCTTAAAGCCCCAATTTTTTTTCTTCTTCTTCTTCTTCTTCTTTCTTTCTTTCTTTCTTTTGTTTTCCCTGATCATCCACGCAGCTGCCTTCTCTGCTTCCTTAAGAACAAAGGCAGAGAGGCTTAAACGGTAGAATTTGTCATTTTTTTATATTTTGTAATTTAGTCCTTGCATTTAGTACATTTAGGATTAGGTCCTCAGGGTTTACATATAGGTCCTCAGATTCTTTTTTTTTTTTTTTGAACAGATCACCCAAATCTTACAAATAAGTTACTTCTGATTCATACTCTATTTCTTTTATCAATTTAAAATGAATGCTTACATTATCACCAGAAATTTATACGAAAATTCGGAAATGAGGGGTGTTACAATAGTAAGTCAGAATCAACCTGCTAAGAAGAAAGAATTGAGTCACTGATAAAAAGAAGCACCTTAGTAATATAGATAAATGGTGCAGTAACCGAGCCATACTTATCAATCTGGTAGCCAAGCCTTATTACCTGTATTCATTGCCGAGCCTTATTAGCTTTCAAACCTTACTTGCTAGCTAGAGTATGTCTCCATGCTTTTATTCTAATATCTACCAAGCGTCAACCAAGTTACTACTAATGTTACGCGGAGTGTTGTTTTCTACTAATGTGTCGTGGAGGTCCAAGTAACTACTGATGTTACACGGCATTGTGCCTAACGACCAGACGTTTTACTATATAACAAAATAATAAGTCATTGAATTATAAAAAGATAGACGAGAAAAACTATCAACCCAAATCCAGCCTTCTATTACTGGCCTCGAAGCTGTCCATACTACTTTTCATAATGAAACTAGCGACAAACAAACCTTAACCACTAACTTGCAATTCAACTCATGGTGGTAAGTGTGATAGCTTACAACCCATTCTGAAAATGACTATGATAGCAAGCAGAGCTCGATGTATAGGGCGTGTCTCCTGTTTTCTAGACAGGAAGGTTAGCCTTAGTATAGTAGGTAGTGAGTGAGTCTGCTTCGTAGTTGTGAGCTACAGTCCTGTTGGCACTAGTATATTATCTTGTTTGTTTGCATTAATAATATAAGATAATAGAAAAACATAGAAACAAAAGAGAAAATAGATAAGAATAGAAACACATTCTAATATAAGAGAACATAATCCTCTCTAACTACCAGCTATGAGATTGAAATCACCACTAACATGATTTTGCTACTACATAATAATAATAAGAGGGAGCAAGTTAAATAAATAATAGAATAAGAATAAATGGTATGCCCTAAGTCTGCCCATACTTGAAAATGAAATATCTTCTATATTAGGCTTACTTCCATAGCTCTCACTTGTTCTAAGCGACCATGCAACCACTCGTTCTATAAGCGAGCGATCATTCATTCACCTTCTTCCACATCGAAGGGTTCGTTCACCAATAACTTTGTCTTTCGTAACTCATTTTTAAGGTAGTTAAGTGTACCCTTTACGTAACATAACTATAATTCATTGATTGTTCCTCGGTAACCAGGCAGGCGAACTCATTCTTCGAGTGGCATCAATTAGTCTTCGGCAGGACCACCAACATTCACACATCGTGGGGGTGAGCAACAACAATAAAGCTTGGCAACATCACTTATTCTTTGCTTGGTCATTCAGTCATTCTCTGTGGATCATCTCTCTCATCCGTAGCAAGAGTCATGAACCTCGACAGGTCTTTCGAGTCGCACAACTAAGCCAGAGCATCACGCAGTAGTAGAGCTACCATGGAATAATTCCTTTAGTGGTCGTTAACTTGTTGGACCCATTCTTTTAGTCGTGGATCATCTCTCATTCATAGTAGGACCATCGTTCATGGAGGATATCATAGTGGGATCGTCGTTCATTCATCGCGAACAGAAACATACCTCCACGACAAGGGAATCATTACGAAAGTGACTTCGCCTATTCTGCGAGTGATCATCGGACCATTCATGGAGGTGTGATCAACTGGTCGAGATGCCCTATTTTTCATGGGTCCTATATTTCTATGTTTAATCATGAAATTACTAATCATGTGTTTTGGCCTTAGATAGCTTAGGGGTATTCCTACTTATGAGCGTTATTCTGATTACTCAAGTAGCTGTGGTTTGATGCATATTAGTTCTATTCTATCTGAAATCATATAGGAGTTAACTTAACACTAGAATAACATATCTATCGTGATAAAGAAAACAACTACCATGGCCTCTCCTATGCTGCGTATACCCTCGATTATTTATTTGACCTTTGATTCTCTATTGCAGTAGTAATTCTCTTTGATTCCCTTCTAATAGTCGTAGCTTCAGTCTGATACTTGGTGTTTTCACTCTTTTTTATGCCCTATCGTAGAATTCTCTTATGTTGAATAACTTCTAATTATTCCTCTTAACCTTCTAGGCTACTCCACTAGGTTGGACTACTATAGTAGTATTTGAATCTTGTAGCTCATCATCGAAGAATGAAGGAAGGCAAGATAGCTTCAAGGTCAGTATCACAGTTAAAGAATATAAATAAGGGTAATAAGCCCAATACAATGACAAGTCGTACTGTAATGATAGGTGTTTTGAAGCTAGGCATTGAAGTAGCTTATAGCCTTGTTCGCAATAATATCAATTTGTGAGGCAAGAAAGCAAGGCTAAAAAACAGTAATGTAATACTTAAAGTGAGGGACTTAAGGAGCTAACTAGTATTTTAGGTCAAGAGTTTTCGTTTGATAGAACTCGGTTGGTTGGCAAAGAAATAAATACAAAGGGGAGTTTCGCACGGTAAAGAGTTGAACGGCAAGTTCAGAAGTATTATCAATTTGGTATAAGGCTAGTGAATAGACAACCTAGGTATTGAGATCAGTAGTTTGCGTTTACAGGGCAGTAAATGGAATAGGTATGTCAAGTTTGAGTCGATAGAATGGATATGATATGGAAAGCTAGAGTCAAGTCAATATCAATATAGAAATAAGGTTCAACAGCACAACTGTATGTAGTAGAGCGAGCCTAAGATAAAGGAAAGGTAGTGAGTAGTCAAAGAAAAGAACAAGAGAAAGTAATGGTAGGCCCATAATAAGTATAGCTAGGATTTGGGGATCATTAGTTAGAGAATCATAGAAGGGAATGGAAAGGACAAATATAGTATTTAGTTTACAAAGTGGGGCTTATTAGCATTAGTGAAAGCCTTAGTTCCGAGTTAAGGTATTGGTGTAATTTCTTATCATAAGTCCAAGGATTCTTTGGCATCAGGTTAGTCTTATTGATAGTTAGTTAAAGTCTTCAAAGTAGTAGTTTCTTTCTTTTTATTGATAGCTCACTCAACTCTTATTAGCATTGATTTGATTCTTTATTATAGTAGGGATTCCCAATAATTGAGTCGTTAGACACTATTGCATCCTTATTGGTACTGGTTACATTATGATTAGCACAAGCTTAATTCGTTAATGGGGTGTTGGGAAACCTCAGCGAGTGCATCACATGCGTAACAGAAATCAAAACAAAAATCGGTTTCCTACGTAGATCAAATCATTATGCAAAAGATTGGGGTCACGAGAAAAATTATAAAAATAAAAAAACTGCAATATATGAGAGATTGATTTTACCTAAGAAAATCGTATATCCCTGTATTACAGATCCGGATGGAGAAGATGAAGGAGGTCAAGCGTCCTCCTCTCTAGCGGTATTCACACGATGGATCTCTGCAGCGTAACTCCTCCAATTTGATCTTGCAACTCTTGCTCAGAGGGAGGGAGGAGAATAGGAGGTGGTGGCTAAAGCTACAACCTATCAACCATGAGTGTCCCCTCCTATTTATAGAGAGCCACCAAAAAACCCTAAGGAGAATTCTTTAGTGGGTATTGCATCTCCATCCAATTACCCACTAAACTTGTATTATTAGATTTCTATCTAATAATCTCCTTAAGCCTCTAATTGGGCCTTAATCAAGGAGTCCATCAGCATAGAGTCTCATCTAATGAGAATATGGGCTAATTGGATCTTCATCTAATCCTCTATTCGCTGAATCATCTACTATATGTGTGTGACCCTCTAGGCCAGATACCGAGCTGGTCGTGAGTCACTCCCATCAGAACTCCTTCTGATATAGTGAATTATTATCTCCATAATAATTCACTCGACTCATCAATTATGGACATACTAGGCCACTACGCCATAGGACCCAGACGATACAAGGGGATCAAATCCATCAAAATCGTCTATCCACAGTTATCATGTATCTATAATCCCTCATCCAAATAATATCTCAGAGACCGTATATTGGACATGGTACTGTCATATCATATATGGAATCAATTTGTCTTGCTCTATTCAGAGTCTACCAGAAAACTCCTTCTCTCTCAATCCGAATAACTCTAGCCAGGGATTTATCTGAGCAAGCATATATGGGATATTCCTCTCATGATACCGAGAGTAGATGATCCTCTATTGACACTCAATTGCCTTCGTAAGGTTGGCTACTAATCCCGATAACTAGCTGTACCAGATCTAGAACTTTTCAAACCTATAAGTCTGGCGTCAAAGAAATAAGTACTCATACAAGGCATCCTTAGTGTCTCAAGTCTAAGGACGGATATACAATTGGGACTATGGAATCGCTGTCTGACATTAGGTATCATTAACCATACAACATTCCATAAGCGGATCAATCAGTAAACTCATTCTCTAATGAGCACCTGTACTATATCCTTAGTGTCTCCATATAAGTGACTATGAGACCAACCACCTCGATCATATGGATGGGTATATAGTACATCGATTTATCCGGTTATCTCAATAACCCTCTTGAGTAACCTATAATCGAGATTATTTAGGATTTGTGTTTAAAGGTGAATCAATCGCATTATCGTAATCTCATCATGATCCAATTTTCATTGCACAAAACCAAGGACATCACAATATATATATAACAAATAATATAATATAAGAATATGCCAATATTAATCATAAGCAAAAAGACCACACAGCGTGTTACACGTGCTATTACTCATATGATTGGCTTGTAGGGTACTTGTAACCAACAATCTCCCACTTGACCAAAAACTAATCACCTATGTATCTGATCCCCATCAAACCCTTGTGACGCTTAAATATAATCCGAGCTAGTGGTTTTGTTAGTGGATCTGCAATGTTATCTTCAAATGGAACTATTTTCATTATTATATCTTTTTGGGTTATGATTGCTCTAATCAGATGAAATCTCCTCAGAACAATTCTATTGAGACCTGAGTTCCTTTGTTAGAGTTATCGCCCTGTCACTGCCACAATATATGGGAATCAACTCCACGCTGCTTGGTATGACTCTCAAACCCTTGATGAACTTCTTCATCCACACCCCTTCCTTTTGCTGCTTCTACTACAGAAATGTATTCCGCCTCTATGGTCGAGTCAGTAGTAGTATCTTGCTTGGAACTCTTTCAGCTTACTACTCCTCCATTCAAGGTGAAAATATACCCTAAATTTGACTTGCTATTATCAATGTTGGACTGAAAACCCGAGTACGTGTAGCCCTCAACCTGGATGCTACCTCCTCTATATAGCAATAAAAGATCCTTAGTGATTTTCAAGTACTTAAGGATACACTTTACTGCCTTCCAGTGTTCTAAACCTGGATCTACCTGATACTTGCTCGTGACAATCAGAGCATGTGCTATATCAGGCCTAGTATATAGCATTACATACATGATAAACCCTATCGCTGAGGCATAAGGTATTTTATTTATGTATGTCCTTTCTTAAGGAGTCTTTGGGGACATACTCCTAGAAAGTGATATTCCATGTCTCATCGGTATTAGACCTCTTTTAGAATTTTTCATGCCAAACCTTTTGACAATGGAATCTATGTATCTAGACTGGGACAAGCCAAGTATCTTTTGGATATATCTCTATAGATTCGGATCCCCAAAATATATGATGCTTCCCCTAAGTCTTTTATGGAGAAGTTTCTAGATAGCTAAGCCTTTACTATGGAGAGTATTCTTATATCATTCCCAATGATTAGGATGTCATCCACATATAGTACCAAAATGGTGATAGCGCTCTCACTTACCTTCTTGTACACACAAGGCTCATCTTAATTCTCAACGAAGTCATAAGATCTGATCACCACATCAAATCTTATATTCCAGCTTTGGATATGAATCCTTCTAGCTGCATCATATACACCTCTTCCTTAAGGTTGCTGCTAAAGAATATCGTTTTGACATCCATCTGCTAGATGTCATAGTCTAGTGTGTTGCAATGGCCAAAATAATTCTAATAGACTTAAGTATGGCTACAGGTGAAAAGGTTTTGTCATAGTCAACTCCTTGTCTTTGACGATATCCTTTAGCTACCAGCTTTGCTTTATAGGTCTCTAACTTTTCATCCACTCTGATCTTCTTCTTGAAGATCCATTTGCAGCCGATGGGTACAATACCCTCAGGTGCATCCACAAGGTTCCAAACCTTGTTAGAGTACATGGAATTCATCTCAGAATTCATGGCTTCTTGCTATTTCCCAGAGTCTATACTCATAATGGCCTCCTCGTAGAGGATTAATATCCTACAAGTCATCTCCACTAATATGTCCTGCATATCTTTCAGGAGGGTGAGATACTCTACTAGATCTACGTAAAGTTGGAACTTATGTGTTAGGTACCTGAATAGACTCGGGCTTTGGAATAGTGCTTGAGCTATGTTCTCCAACCTTGCTCAATTCTATCTTGCTCCCACTATTTCCACTATGAATATGTTCCTTCTCAAGAAGCACGACTCGCTTGGCAACAAAGACCTTTCGGTCCTCGGGGTGATAGAAATAATACCCACAAGTTTCCTTTGGGTATCCCGGGAATATGCATAATTTTGTACTTGATTCCAACTTATTAGGGTTGTGTCTTCTAATGTGGGTAGGATAGCCTCAAATATTAACAATCTTAATATCAGACTTCTTTCCTTTTTATATCTCATATAGCATAGACACTATCGACTTTGATGGAACTCTTTTCAGAAAGTAAGCTGCGGTCTCTAGGGTGTACCCCAGAATGAGACAGGTAGGTCAATGAAACTCATCATGGACCACATCATGTCTAACAATATGCAATTTCTTCTTTCTGATATACCATTGAGCTGAGGTGTATAAGGAGGTGTCCATTGGGATAGAATCTCATTGTTCCTGATGAAATGAGTAAACTCCATACTCAAGTACTCTCCTCCTCAATCTGATCAAAGAGTCTTAATACTCTTTCTAATTTAGTTTTCTATCTCATTCTTATATTTCCTGAATTTCTCAAAGGCCTGTGATTTGTACTTCATTAAGTATACGTGTCCATACCTAGAGAAATTATCAGTGAATGTAATGAAATATAAGTAACCACCTATAACCTGAGTCGACATGGGACCACATATATACATCACTATATATGAGTTCCAATAACTCGATGGCTCTCTCTCCAGTTCACTAAAAGGAGAGTTGCTCATCTTCCCACGAAGGTAAAGTTTGCAAGTTGCATATGACTCATAGTCAAATGGATCTAAGTATCCATCTTTCAATAACTTTTGAATCATTCCCTCATGTATATGACCTAGCCTATAATGTCATAGGTATGCATTATTCACCTCATCTCATTTTCTCTTAGACATATTTATATTCATGATATGTGGAAAAGTGTCTAACACATATAAGCCATTTATAAGGGCCCCTCTAGTAATGATCTCATCATCCATAATTATTAAACAATTATTATTCTCAAAAACTAATTTATATTCACCAATTGTAAAACAAGAGATAGAAATCATGTTTTTGATAATAGAAGGAACAAAATAGCATGCATCTAATGCAATAATTGCTCCACCAGGCAGATGTAGGGTGACCTCTCCAATAGCAACTGTAGCAACTATTACTCCATTGCCCATCTTGAGGTCGATCTCACCTCTAGCCAATCTCCTAGGTCTTTCTAGAACCTACAACGAATTGTAGATATGATAAACACTCCCGGTAGCCAATACCCATATATTATCATGAAAATCTAAAAAGTGAAGACTGATCATGAATATACCTGAAGCTTCTCTAAGCTTCTATCTCGCCTTCTCTATAAGGTAGTCCTTACAGTTCCTCTTCCAATGTTCATCTTGGCCATAGTGGAAGCATTATCCTTTGTCCTTTCCCAGATATTTCTTGGCAACCTTTGCCTTACCTGGTCTTTCTTTGCCCTTACCTTTCTTAAGGATCTTGCTAGTCTTCCTTTTTCGTTTTGGTTTAAGCAATATAGAGAACTGACTTCTCCTTCTTGATGACACTCTCAACTTCTTTCAATATATTGAGGAGCTCAAGGAGAGTCACCTCAAACTTATTTATATTAAAGTTAATAATGAACTGCGAAAAGAAATCCAATAGGGGCTGAAGTATAAGATCAATACATAGGTTATTCTCTAGCCCTATCTATATACTTCATAAAGCAAGCGATCCCATCCTCGCTTATCCTTTCCTATAGCATGGGTACAATCATGTTAATGACATATACGATTTTTTTCTTCCATGAGAATAATTCTTAAATTGTGGAGCTTTTGGACCAATGAGGTGGTTGATATCAAGTATGCCACGTAGGGATTTTACAAGTGACCAGCAAGATATAGCAAAAATAAATAATATATAAATTTTACAAAAAATACTAATTAAGATATGGACTTCTATCTTAATGTACTCCCATTATTTTCTTAGCGAATCACGTGACACCCTCGACACATGAGACGGAAGTCTCCGATAGATTCCTAGTGAGGATCGGGATCAAATTGGCATCTTAATGCAACCTCGAGGGACTCGACCAATTACACTAAGCCCAAAAGGTAGGCAACTCTTGTCAATCACAACTCCTTGTGATTCCCATCACGTTCGGCCTCCGAATCATCATGGTCTCGAGGGACTCGACCAACCATGATATTCAATTAAGTCATCACCATCGTTACAAGATGAGTCTGATTTGACGATATGCCCTCGAAGGACTCGACCAAGCATACCATGTCCTCATATCATTGGTGACATCTCTATGTCATAGGCAAGAACTCGATCACGTAGAGAGGTGAGCCTCAAGAGACTCGACCAACTCAACCTATATAATGATTCAATTTCTTCCTATAATGATAGAAGACCACGTGGGTCAATCTTATTATCTCACGCTTACCGACTTAATATTATCGTAGGAGGGGTTTTTGTTTTGTATCGATCTCTTAATATGTCGTGTCATACATATATATATATTTAATATATATCTACATCGCATGCAAACATATATATACTTATATATAGTACGTGTATAACGTATCATATATGCAAGCCACAGTGGATGATCATGAGCTATCACCTAATATGATTAAACTCGAGCCAATAGGCCTAATCACTCACAATATGATCTATGTGTGCATTGGCGCATCTCTATGCCCTGTGATTGTTGATCTCATCATCATCAGTTTTGTTAGATCGTCGTATCATCATGCGTCGTGATCTCCCGCCACGGCATCGTAGGTCCCGCTGTAACCTCCACGCTCCTACTACGCCTCTCCATGTAATTACAAATAATCATAGGCACGCAGGCCCAACAATAAATGAGAAAAACGTAGGCTCGCAGGCCCCAATAATAATAATCACAATTACACACATCATAACATATGGCTCATGATCATCCATCCACATCATACATCACATTTACATCACATAATATGTAGGATTGCTAGATATATATAATAATTAATTAAATAATTTAATTAATTATTTTTTTAGAAATCAAGACATGCTTAGAATTTTTAAAATTATCACGAGCATTTTTGTAATTCTAGATGAGAAGACAGTCCTCGAAATTTTCAGAATTGTGAAGGGTATTTTCGGAATTCTGTAAATAAGGACAATCCTCATAATTTCTAGAATTGTTGAGGGTGTTTTTGGTATTATGGATGAGAGGACGGTCCTCAGAATTTCTAAAAAAATTGAGGGCATTTAAGAAATTCAGTATAAAGGAGACAAAGCTAGAATTTCTCAAATTCTAAGGGACATAACCATCTTTTTCTCAAAAAGATGCCCTAGCCCTCTTCCCTTACCCTCACTACGCCGTCGCAGCTATTGCTCCTACGTGGGCGACGGCTACACTTTGCGGCCGACAGTCGCCCTGCCAAGGGGCAGCCACCCTTGTGACCGGCGTCGCCACCCCTATTGGTGGCGGGGCTAGCCACGGTGTGCGGTGTGACCCTTGCACTCTTGTATGGGCGCCTTACAAGGAGCCTGGCCACAGTCGGCCACCTCTGCATGCAGACAGCATGCATGTAGCCCCCCTCCCCTGTAAGCAACATGTACTTTCGCTGCCAATCGCTGTAACAAGCACGTAGAATAGTTCTACGTCATTCAATCTCATCACATGTAGTTTAAAACCAATTTTTCACATGAAAATCTTGGCTCTGATACCATTATTGGGAAACCTCAGCGGGTGCATCACATGCGTAGCAAAAATCAAAATAAAATTTGGTTTCCCACATAGATCAAATCGTCATGCAAAAGATTAGGGTCGCAAGAAAAACTGTAAAAATCAAAAAATTATGATACGTGAGGGATTGATTTTACATAGGGAGATTATATATCCCTATATACCAGATCCGAATGGAGAAGATGAAGGAGGTCAAGCATCCTCCTCTTTAGTGGTATCCATATAATGGATCTCTATAACGAAACTCCTCAAATCTGATCTTGCAACTCTTGCTCAGAGGGAGGGAGGAGAATATGAGGTGGTGGCTAAAGTTACACCCTATCAACCATGAGTCTCCCCTCCTATTTATAGAGAGCCACCAAAAAACCCTAAGGCTCTTTCCTTAGTGGGTATTGGATCTCCATCTAATTACTCACTAACCTTGCATTATTGGATCTCTATCCAATAATCTCCTTAGGCCTCCAATTGGGCCTTAATCAAGGAGCCCATCAGTATAGATCATAGTCTCATCTAATAAGAATAGGGGCTAATTGGATCTTCATGCAATCCTCTATTCGTTGAAGCATCCACCATATGTGTATGACCCTCTAAGCCCGATACCGAGCTGGCTGTGAGTCACTCCCATCAGAACTCCTTCTGATATAGTAAATTATTATCCCCATAATAATTCACTCGACTCATCGACTATGGACATACTAAACCACTACGTCATAGTCTCCAGATGCTATAGGAGGGATCAAATTCATCAGAATTATCTATCCACAGTTACCATATATCTATAATCCCTCATCCAAATAATATCTCAGAGATCGTATATTAGACATGGTACTGTCATGTCATATATAGAATCAGTTTATCTTGCTCTATTGGGATTCTACCGGAGAACTCCTCTCTCAATCCGAATGACCCTGGTTAGGGATTTGTTAGAGCAAACACATATAGGTTATTCCTCTCATGATACCAAGAGTGAATGATCCTCTATTGACACTCAATTACCTTCGTAAGGTTGACTATCAATCTCGATAACCAATTGTACCAGATCTAGAATTTTCCAAACCTGTAAGTCTGGCATCAAAGAAAGGAGTACTCATACAAGGCATCCTTGGTGTTTCAAGTATAAGGACCAGATACATAACTAAGATTATGGAATCGCTATTTGACATTAGGTATCAGTATAGTATTTCATAAATGGATCAATCAATAAACTCATTCTCTAATGAGGACCTGTACTATATCCTTAGTGTCTCCACACAAATGGCTATGAGACCAGTCGCCTCTATCATATGGATGGGTATATAGTACACCGATATATCTGGTTATCTCGATATCTCTCTTGAGTAACTTATGACCGAAATTATTTAGGATCTGTATTTAAAGATGAATCGATCTCATTATCGTGATCTCATCACGATCCGATTCTCATTATACAGAACCAAGGACATCATAATATATATGTAATAAATAATATAATATGAGAATATATCAATATTAATCATAAGTAAAAAGATCACATAGCGTGTCACATGTGCCATCACTCACGTGATTGGCTTATTGGGCACCTGTAACCAGCATAGGGGAAAGCTCGGGTTCAGTGTTAAATGAGCATTGATACTAGTGGAATTACTAGTTGTTTATCTCGTTCTCATAGGTAGTAGTCGCATTCCTCTATTTGCATTAGTTAAAGCATTAGGTTCAGTAGCTCAAGTCTAGGAAGCACTAGTGCCATTTTGATTAGTAATAATGTCAGGTTTAAAGCAAACAAGTAAGGTTTTAGGTCGGTAGTGAGTAGACTAAGATAAGGGAAAGTCATACTAGAAAAACCAGGAGTTGGGATTAGGTTTCAGGGCCTACGAGTGTTAGTAAGGAGTTTGGGTTTCGTGGTTTGCTCTGTTAATGCTGGGTTGAGTTCCTACTTCTTTCTTTTACTCTTATCTTATAGTTTAAGTTAACTGCTTAGGGATGAAAGCAAGGGAAGGGCAGACTAATAAACAGTAAAGGCAGGCTCAAGCTAACAGGTAAAGATCCAAGTCATTAATAACATAGTGGAAGGAAAGCTTTGTTAGTAGCATTTCGTTTAAAGAATCTGAATCAGCAGCTCAAGAGTAAAGGTTGAATACAAGAATGAAAAGTGAAATACAAGGCTAAAAGCAAGGGTGGTAAGATCTATAGGGGAATATAAATGCTAGATTAATCAGTAAAGTAAAAAGAAAAGTATGGATAGCTAGAATAAGATCGAGGAATGGCAATTTTAGGGCTAGGCGTGGTAGAGCGAAACTAATGAGCAAGGCTTGGACTACTGTTGAATAAGGCTTGGCACAAACACCAACTATATTCTATGTTTTGGTCTTATACCTGGGTGCAATACATCGTACCCCTACCTACTATTCTTATACTTGTTGTGCTATTGGTCTTGTAGCTCCGGACCGTTATCCTTACTTATTGGTTGTTGTCTCAGCCACTGAAGTGAGATTATGTAAGTGAAGATTTGACTCTAATACCTATGAGTGATAATCTGATATTGCTATATAGTATTCTGTGTATGACAAGTGAAAGTCCTCTTTCTTTGTTTTAGTATTTTGGAGGCAGTGGATGCATCTTGTATGTGAGGTTGGTTATAAAAAGCACTAGTCCAATTATAAGTTCCCATTACGATGTATCTTACTAACAGTTGAGTTCCCTGAGTAGGGTGAAAGTCTTTTTGATTTCCTAGGCATGCAGTGTTGCTGGGGCAGTGGTTTAATCTACTAATTCGTAGTTGATTTTACTAATTTCGGGTCCAAGTTTGCCTTTCCTTGTTGAATTTCGAACATAGGAATAAGAGTATGGGTAGGTATAGATCAACTTTAAGGTAATACATATCTGCTAAGAAATGAACTAGGTAACTATTAGAATAGAACTGATGCTAGCGAGAATCAATACAAGAGTCAAAAATACAAATATTACCGATAAGACCTAACAGAAGCAATTGAATCACTGCAAACGAGAATCCACTAAGGATATAGGATTTTACTACCAATAAAAGGAATTGAACTTGAAACAGTGGATACAAAGTGCGAGGAAGGGCTCATAAGCCTTGCAAGTGGCAATACAGAATTGAACTAAGTAGAAGAAGATCCCTCCTAAAAGTGAAGACTTTAAGTAGTATCAGATTAGAGCTAGCGCTTATAGGCTTGAATTTCATTCTAACCTCTCTCAGGCATATGCAATGGAAGATTTCACATCAACAAGTGATGTTTTAGTTCATTTTGAAACCATATCTTTCACTTGAGACTTAGAGCCGCATTAATGCTTAAGAGAATGGAAAAATCAACTACATGAAACAGGAGAAAGGGAATTCAAGGTAGTAAGATAAGACTACGAGGAGGGAGTAGAAGTCTTGTCAGGGGGTTCTTATTACAAGTCAAAATCTTATCGGTATTGGTTCCAGTCTATCGCTGTCTAGTTTGATTCTCTTGTTGCCAAGTAGCTACTGCTCTATTATAGAAGGCACTAGTTCAATCCAATAGTTAGTAGTGAAGGTCTAATGTAGTAGGTGGGTTGTTCTCATTAGTAGATGTGCTAGCCTCGTACACTGCTATAAAATATTTGTCTTCTGACTCATATCAACAGACATCTATCCTACTTTAGATTTCGCCCATTACCTTTACTTCTGTGTTTGATTCATGCTTCCTAACACCTTGAGTTGGATTATGTCCTATACTATCTTAGTAAGAATGCAACTTCCCTCGAGAAATTAGAAGCCAACTCATTACTATCTACAGAAGTGGAGCCAACAACCTAGTAGCCAAGCCGTATTATCTATATTATGCCCATTGCCAAGCCCTACTTAATAACTCAACCTTACTTGTTGGGGAACTAACTTATACTTGTTCTTTCCATGCCTATTTCCAGTGTTAGTATTCCATTCCTTTCTTTTAGCCCAAGTTACTGCTCTATCATTCCTGTCTTTTAATCTTGTATCAATGAGTTCGATCATGCCTCCTCTAAATAACTTACAACTCTTTATTTGTTCCTTCAATGTCTAGCTTCAGGTCTTCCACTCCCTTCTTTAGCTCTTTCGATCCTATTTATAAGTATTACTTTATTGTAGCCAAGGATGCCCCTACTACTAATAAGGCCCAAACTATTGGGAAACCTCAGCGGAAGCATCACATGTGCAACAGAAATCAAAATAAAAATTGGTTTCCCACGCAAATCAAATCATCATGCAAAAGATTGGGGTCACGAGAAAAACTACAAAAACCGATAAAACCACGATATGTGAGAGATTGATTTTACCTAGGGGGATCATATATCACTGTAATCCAAATCCGAATGGAGAAGATGAAGGAGGTCAAACGTTCTGCTCTCTAGTAGTATCCACACGATGGATCTCTGCAGTGAAACTCCTCCAATCTGATCTCACAACTCTTACGCAGAGGGAGAGAGGATAATAGGAGGTGGTGGCACTATGAGTCTCCCCTCCTATTTATAGAGAGCCACCAAAAACCCTAGGGCTCCTGCCTTAGTGGGTATTGGATCTTCATCCAATTACCCACTAACCTTGCATTATTGGATCTCTATCCAATAATCTTCTTAGACCTCTAATTGAGCCTTAATCAAGGAGCCCATCAGCATAGAGTCTCATCTAATAAGAATAGGGGCTAATTGGATCTCCATCAAATCCTTTATTCACTGAAGCATCCACTATATGTATGTGACCCTCTAAGCTCGATACCAAGTTGGTTGTGAGTAATTCCCATTAGAACTCCTTCTGATATAGTGAATTATTATCCTCATAATAATTCACTCGACTCATCGACAATGGACGTACTATGCCACTACGCCATAGTCCCCAGACGGTATAGGGGGATTAAATCTATTGGACCTATCTGTCCATAGTTATCATATATCTATAATCCATCATCCAACTAATATCTCAGAGACCGTATATTGGACATGGTACTGTTAGGCCACATACAGAATCTGTCATAGTCTCGCTCTAATCGGATTCTCTTGAAAAAATCTTTCTCTCTCAATCTGAATGACCCTGGCCAAGGATTTGTCTTAGCAAGCACATATAGGATATTCCTCTAATGATATCGAGAGTGGATGATCCTCTATTGAGACTCAATTGCCTTCGTAAGGTTGAATACTAATTCCGATAACCAATTATACCAAATTTAGAACTTTCCAAACCTGTAAGTCTTGCATCAAAGAAATGAGTACTCATACAAGGCATCCTTAGTGTCTTAAGTCTATGGACCAGATATAGCATTCCATAAGCGGATAAATCAGTAAACTTATTCTCCAATAAGCACTTGTACTATATCCTTAGTGTTTCCACATAAGTTACTATGAGACCAGCCACCTGCATCATATGGCTGGGTATATAGTACACCGATCTATCCGATTATCTTGATGCCCCTCTCAAGTAACCTATAACCGGGATTATTTAGGATCTATGTTTAAAGGTGAATCAATCTCATTACCGTGATCTCATCACAATTCAATTTTAATTGCATAGAACCAAAGACATCATAATGTATATGCAATATATAATATAATGTGAGAACATGCCAATATTAATCATAACCAAAAAGATCACACAGCGTGTCACACATGCCATCACTCACATGATTGGCTTGTAGGGCACCTGTAACCAACACGAACTACTACTGATGAGAGAACAACTCAAAACTGAAGATTGTGCATGACTAGCTATCAGACTTTAGTTGCTGCTAACGAGGCTGAAATCAATGCCAACCGGAATTGAAACTCGCATAGACACATAAGAAGCAAACTCACAATTGTCACGGACAATAATGTAAACAAGGTGTTCGATGAAATGCTTGTGTTAGTTTGTGTCCTTCGGTTTAGGTATATATTTTGTACAACAAGAAGCGGGCTTGCAGTAGGCTTGGAAGCCCTAGTTTGATTTGCTTTATGGCCAAGTTTGGCTTATAAATACAAGTGTGTCTTATAAGCACTTGTGGGGATTCGGTCTGTAGTGGACCATTATCCTTTGTGTGCAACCTCTTTGAGTTTGTAATGTCTATGAGTGTAATTTGTATTTTGGTTTTATAAAGTGTTTTTCTTGAGTAGTTGCTTGTGGATCCCGTGGGAGTTGCTTCTTCTGGCCCGTTTTCTCTTTTTGTAAGTCTGTGGGATTTTAGGAGATCTCGGGGAGGGCTGACCTTTGCGGACGGACACGCATGGGTGCCGTACGGCTTAGGCAAAATCAGCTAAGCCCATGACAATGTGGTATCAGAGCAGGACAAGCACACGCAAAAACACTTGCCATACAAATGTGGGGGACCTAGCTAGGCTGTGTGGAGGACAGCCAGCACGCACAACCGTTTGGGGGAAAAGGACATTAAGATGTAGGGAAAGGAGTCGCTCAGAGGAGCGGGCATCCTGGTTTGGCATTCAAGGAATAGCCAACCCCTTCGCGCGAGAGGCACCACGAGGACAAACAATCGAAGAAGAATGCGTAGCACACAAATATTGGGATGGTTGAGTTTGAGCTATAGCTCGACGTTGGCAACCAAACTTGACGGTGCTTAAGGCAAAGCAGGGTGCTTGGTGAAAGATGAGACCGTGCAAGGTGGGAGGTGTTGTGTAACGACCGAAAGAGTTATGCAAAGCTCACAGAGGTGAGGGGAATTGCTAACTCGAAGGATTCAAAACTCATACAAGGGCTTATACACGGATGACAGAGTGTTCGTGGCCATCCCAAGGCGCGATTAGAACTCGGCGCCATGGAGCATCAGAACTTTCTCTTCAACATGGAAAGGATATGTCCGTAGGTGGCTGAAATGTGCAACAAATTCAGCATGTTGCTAGACCTTGAAGGGTGCAGTGGAGACTGTATTGGAGAAGGGTCGCAATCTAGCAAATACATTTGTGGGGGCAGAACAAAGCACAAGTTCAGTAAGACGGAGTAGTCCAAAGGGGATGATGGTCTCCGAAACTTCCAGTGGGAAGTATATAAAGAGAAAAGTTGCTCCAGCAGGACAGATATCCAGGAGGGATAAGTCCTAGTTCTCTAGTGGGAGAATCATGTACAACAGACTGCACATATTGAGGAAGAGTTTCTCAGGGTTATATCTTCATAAAGCTCAACGGACCGAGTGAGCGACGAAGAGTTGTCGCATGATCTCGAAGGAGGTAATGCATTGGTGGATGCATTTCGAGATCAAGTGGGGGAGCAATCCAAGGCAACATCATATGAAGGCACACTTAGAGTCGAGGTAGAAATCGAACTCAACAGAGGGCTGACCCGTGGAATGGTGGACGTGAGGGCCACTATCAACTCAGTGCAAATCGAGGAGCAGAGCTACTTGGGTGGAACTCGGTGAAGTATCCAAGCTGCATGAAGGGAGTCGACATAGAAGATGGAACATAGAGCGGAGGCACAAAGCTTTCCTTAGACAGAGGTCATGGGCATGAACTCTTGTAGAGGCAAGAGTGGGATCATGTCGTTCCATGGGTCCTTCATTCTGATGGGACAGACTTATTTTGCATGGTGCCAAAGATGAAGGGAGCTTCAAGGCACATGCAAGCTACCTAAGAGATGCATTTGATGGAATAACTAAGGTGATTCAGCTTGCGGAGGCAAAGTTAGGATCATGAGACCTTAGTACGGGGCAAGAGGACGCAGAGGCGGGCACTCTTGAAGAATATGCCACAGTGTTGCCATTCGAGTTGTCAAGAACAAGAGGTGCATAGTAAGATTGTGTTGGTAGGGGATAGAGGCCCAAGATCCAGACAATGGTGCACCAACTCTAGCGAAGTCAGGGGACTTCAGGAGCTACTAGGCGACGGACTGTCCTAGAGCTATGCTTCATCCAGGAGTAACCTAGGAGTGGGGGGGGACGAAGGGGAATTGCCAAGGGAGCGAACTAAAAATCGGAGATGGCAGAGGCCCTACGATGTGTTGGCAGAAGCCACACGTGGAGAAGTCGTAGTCCGAGTTCATCACACGAGAATCTGTATGCAATGGAGATGTCACCAGGAGGTGACATGGTGCAGTGGATCATGGTGGAATAGTTCGTGGCGATACAATACAGACAATCTTGTCCCGTGAGGGACAAAATCATGCGGAGGTATGATCAGGAGTTACTGGGAGCTCTACTATGGTGTACGACACAACAAGAAGAAGGGCTATGGATTCAAGGAGTGAATGTCGTAGTACCGCAGAGGCGGATCTTCGTGTGTGCATCAAAGCTTGCATTGGATGAAAGCCTTAGTCATCGACATATGGGAGTACCACCGAGGAAGAAGTCCAAGTGCACGTGCAGTGAGTCCCATGGAGGGGACATGATCATGTGAATGTTCGAGGCGAGCTCCACTTCGGTGAACAATGCAACGACAAGAAGGGCTGTGGATTCAAGGAGTGAATGCCATAGTACTGCAGAGGCGGGTCTTCCGTGTGTATGCATCGAAGCTTGTATCAGATGAAAGCCTTCGTCGTCAGCATATGGGGGCTGTGTACCACCGAGGGAGTAGTCAGATTGCAAGTACCAGTGAGTCCCATGGAGGGGACTTGATTAACTGGAGCAGTTGGAGAGTTGGGCTTGGTGCTCACATTCGCTTAAGGGAGCCCGGCAAGTCAGAGGACAAGGCCGAGTAAGCGAACGTTGGTACCAAGGAAGCTAAGGAGAACAGAATCGACACGAGCCCTGCAACAAGATGGCGGAGGCCATGCATGAGAGTTGCAGTCTGTCTCTCTATCGACCAAGGAGAACTGCTAGGAGGACATAGTGGTGTCGAAGCAGGTGGTCGAAAGGGGCGAGGAAGCGACGATGAGTCCAACGGGGCTCAGCTACCCAAAAGAAAAGCGTCGGTTAGAGAGGAGGTGGACTCGGAGGAGCTCCACAGTGCCACAGAGGCAGATCTACCGATCGCGAAGGAAGGGATGAAGATGCAAGGTAACGGATAGTAGTGCTATGGGCTTGGCAGCGCCATGGTACTGCAGATGCGGGACTTCCGTGAAGTCATCGATCCCTTGCCCTCATGAAGGGACAGCATTGGTCGTAAAAGGGGCCAAGGAGGTAGAGAATACAGAGGTAAACTCCAAGTACCAAGATGAGGCAAAAGGGTAGAGGCCAAGAAACTTCATAAGACCAATGTCGATGGGCTTCTCATCCAGATAACCGAAATTAAGGGACTTCAGGTTGATGCAGGAGTGCTCGACCGAGGGCAAGTAGGCGTCATGGCTTGCACCTTTCTACTCAAGAGGAGTAGGCGGCAAAGGTGATGGAGAACACGGTACAACCCCAAAGGCGACCAGATCTATCAAAGACTTACTCCAAGTTGGGGTAAACTTTTGCTCTTTTCGGGCAAAACTTCTTGCATTCCAGAAGTTCAATGGCAGTGGGAAGGTGAATCACAGTAGCTAACCCAACGCAAGGAGTGCAACCACTTCAAGTGCTTCAGAAGTGTGAGCAAAGAGCAGGCGAATGTTAGTACCCAACTCAATGCATGAAGTACAAACTCGAGGAGGCAGGAGAAATCAAGTAACCTTTGCCAGGCGAAATTCAATGCATGAAGTACAAACTCGAGGAGGCAAGAGAAATCAAGTAACTTTTGCCAGGCGAAATTGAGTAACCTTTGCCTTCTCAACTCAAGAGAATGGGCGAAACCGAGTACCCCAGTTCTCTTAACTCGAGGAGGTGAGCGAAGCCAAGTAAACTTTTGCTCTTTTCGGGTAAAACTTTTTGCATTCCAGAAGTTCAATGGCAGTGGGAAGGTGAATCGCAGTAGCTAACCCAATGCAAGGAGTGCAACCACTTCAAGTGCTTCAGAAGTGTGAGCAAAGAGTAGGCGAATGTTAGTAACCAGCTCAATGCATAAAGTACAAACTCGAGGAGGTAGGCGAAATCAAGTAACCTTTGCTAGGCGAAATTGAGTAACCTTTGCCTTCTCAACTCGAGAGAATGGGCGAAACCGAGGACCCCAGTTCTCTTAACTCGAGGAGGTGAGAGAAGCCACCTTACCTTCTCAACTATGAAGAGAATGGGTGAAGTCAAGTATCCCAGTTCTCTTACTTATCCAAGCAGGGGAGCTCTGTACAAGTTCAGTGACCCTTCAAAAAAAGCTTAAGGAAGACAATGGTTGTCAAATCCTCACCGTTGGTGATCAGTACTATTGAGAGTAGTTTTTCCACTTCATTTCCGAATTGACTAAGAGGGAGTGATGCGAACATACTTGGAAGTGACAACTAACAGTGGAAGAAGGTTCAATGGGCAAATATTATGGAGAAAGGACCTTAAAAACTTTAAAGTCTGTGAGGTGATGCTCGTTAAAGCTCCAACAAGCATCTACCCAGTTTAAGCAATATGAGTATCTTTGCGATCTTGGCACATAATAAAGCAGTCTTTTCCTTCATCGAGGGATCGCGAGAACCAACAAGGATCGGCAACTCAGCCAACCCACACAGATTCAGTCATTGGTGAGTTGAAGCGGTATGGCGGATTAGTGTTCGACTACTCAACAACGGCGAGGCGGCTAGGAGCCAAAGGCGTGTTGCCAAAGAAGAAGATTAAAGATTCGAGCGAGGAGATGCAGCGTCTACAGTGGCTTCGACGAGGACGTCGAAGGAATAAGTGGGGGAGAATGTCACGGACAACAATGTAAATAAGGTGTTCGATGAAATGCTTGTGTTAGTCCGTGTCCTTCGGTTTAGGTACATATTTTGTACAACAAGAAGCGGGCTTGTAGTAGGCTTGGAAGCCCTAGTTTGATTTGCTTTATGGCCAAGTTTGGCTTGTAAATACAAGTGTGTCTTACAAGCACTTGTGGGGATTTGGTCTGTAGTGGACCATTATCCTTTGTGTGCAACCTCTCTGAGTTTGTAATGTCCATGGGTGTAATTTGTATTTTGACTTTATAAAGTATTTTTCTTGAGCAGTTGCTTGTGGATCCCGTGGAAGTTGCTTCTTCTGGCCCGTTTTCTCTTTTTGTAAGTCTGTGGGATTTTAGGAGATCTCGGGGAGGGCTGACCTTTGCGGACGGACACGCATGGGTGCCGCACGGCTTAGGCAAAATCAGCTAAGCCCGTGACACAATGGGGAACCAAACCTGGACATAAGAGACTAACACCCTCACAAAATCTTTGAGGCTATAACTGTTGATACAAATCCTTTTATCCATCCCTATAATAACGAATTGAACTAAATACAAGTAAGAATCAACCGAACAACTAGGGACTAAACTTCTACCATTGGAATCCAATCACTCCTAACAAGACTATGACTCTCGTCTATTAGCTTGCCACTCCGACCTTAGTCTTTAGTTCCCCTGGCTTAGTCTACTGATCTTGTCTTGCTTTCTTTAACAATGGGCACCAAACCCTGCCTTACTACACCTTTTCCTGTATCTCTTATCTCTTAGCCTCGCACTACTGATCTAAACTCCCTAGCTATCATATCAAACCAACACCCCTACTTCTAAGAATAAGACTGGGACATCAAACTCATAAGTAGGAAATCAACTCCTAAGTTAGAAAGAAACTATACCACTATAAGACTTGAACACTGCCCTAGGAGTTTAGAACCAACCCCACTATAACACTAACTGACCTCCACTCAAAAGAGAGAATTGAACCCAGTAGTAAAGCCTTATTCTATGTCCCAGCAGACCACGCCCTATGTTATCTTATCAAAGTACGGGTCTCGCTTCTTAGCTTCAACTCTAACTACCCTTGCTCTCAAGCTGTACCTACTAACTTGGGTTCTTTAACCACTGACCTCGAAGCTATCCTTCCCTTTTATTAGTCCATCACTCTATGCTTTAATTCTATTAGTTACTTATAGAAATCTGAATCAACTCCCTGTAGACTAGCCTACACTGACAGGCTTTCTTACTATCTGGAATCCTATCCCCTATGTTGTTTCTAACATTCTTTCTGAGTTAGCGCACCAAACAACTTTAGTGAATTATTACTTTCCTTACTATATAGGATAGGGTTGAGGTTCCTGACTCCAATCATTTATTTGACCTATTCATAACTATCAATGATAACTACCAAACTAAGACTCCGGCCTATTATAGGCCTATACTATATTCTTTAATAGCAAATATGTCTTTTCGGCCCACAAGTCTTCTGATCCTGGCTCTTATCCTGTTATTTCTTTATCTAAGTCCGATTTCCCTTGCTTTTGTTCTTCAATGTCTTATTTCATTTACTCATATTAATGTGTTTAAACATTCTCTTATAATAGTAATTCACATTAGATATATTCTCTTATAATAGTATCGTTAGGGGATAACCTGAGTATCCTAAATCCACTTAGTTTAGTAGTAAATCGTTATACTTTACTTGTTGGGTATGACATGTATTTTCTCATAAAACCAAAGAAGTTATATTCGAGTTCATTTTTTACTAATCTTTTCTGTTGATTAGAGTTATTACTGAGTGACCAAGCAATGACTATTGTTGCGCGAAGGACGCTCAACAGCAGCAGGGGTTCTTCTTTCATTTAATTGACAACTAGGATTTAAAGGTCTACATTCATTCCCTCCCGCTTCGACATCTTATTGAGAGTTCCTACTTATTCTATTGTTCCTGCCCTGCCTATGATCTAGTATCTTATCTATTCTTTTGTTCACACAGAGCATCTAGTTTATTAACCCACCTCGGATACTCTGATTGATTCATAAGATAATATCGATCCAACTGATTCTATTTTCTAGGTATTTACTTACACACATGTTGTTCTAATCCCTATTTCTTATTATTTATCTTATGACACTGCACTACAGATATGGTTGCTAAGCAAACTCACAATACAGATTTGCACCTAAGGCATTACCGCAATAAGAAAAACCATAATGTATTTTGTATTATATTTGTGATTACTGCCTAATCATGCCCAACACTAAAGCAAGAAACTATTGCAAAGATGAAATCTTGCTCCCAAGGAAGGCCGAGAAGATAAATGAATCCAAAACCAGGGCCCTGGAAAGCACAATCCCATCTACTGATATAAAGAATTGATCTATTGTGCAGGGAAGCAAATGCTGCTCGATTCTCAATGGCCCCTAATCCAGTGTTGGAATTAAACTTGTGCAGTTATCATGAAGAGATTAATTTTATCAGAAGACAAGTTCATTTCTTGAAGAGAAAATATTTATGGAAGGATAAGTTAAATTGGTTATTGATTCTTGAAAGAGTTTATTGAAAGAAAGATTCATTCTTACTGCATAAATCTGTATAAATGTAATGTATCTTGGGGAACTATATAAACCCCATATGTTGAGTCATGAAAAATATAGAGTTTATGAAATTATAAAAATATTGAGAGAAATATAGAAGATTTAGCCTTCTCCTACTCTTCCTTAGTGTGCTAACTCTATCCTTTCTTCCTATCAACTTCAACAATTGGTATCAGAGCTATGGCTTTATCCTCAAGCACCTTCCAACTCTAAATCCCTAGATTGACAAAAGAAAATTATGACATATAGTGCATCCAAATGAAGGTTCTTCTAGGCTCCCAAGATGTATGAGAGTTTGTAGAAGATGGATTTGTTGAACCAAGTCCAGCAGAAGAAGGAGCGATAAATGCAAAAGCAAAAGAGCAACTCAAAGATAGAAGAAAGAAGGAGAAAAAGGCCTTGTTCACAATCTATCAAGGGCTTGATGATAAGATGTTCGAGATTATCACTCCAGCAAATACTTCAAAAGAGGCTTGGGAAATGCTTCAAAAAGCATTTGGTGGTGTTGATAAGGTAAAAAAACTCCGTCTACAAGTTTTATGAGCCGATTTTAAAAAATTACAACAAGCTACCTCTGAAACTATTCTTGATTATTTCACAAAAGTTATTTCTATTGTTCATCAAATGAGAAGAAATGGTGAACAAATAAGTGATCAAAGAGTGATAGAAAAGATACTGAGATCACTAGATTCAAAATTTGATTTTATTGTTGTTGCGATTGAAGAGTCTAAAGATTTGGAAGAAATATCTTTAAAATAACTTATGGGTTCCCTTCAAGTTCATGAACAAAGGATTACAAAAAGAGCAGAAGAAAGAACTGTGGAACAAGCACTACAGACCAAGCTTACTCTTGAAAATAAAGGTGAATCAAATTTTCAAAGAGGAAGAGGTCGTGGACAAAGAGGAAGAGGTAGCAGAAATCAGACCTATCAAGAATCTCCAAACAACGAAGGAGGTAGAAAAAATTCTAGCCAAAGAGGCCAAGGTTATGGTCGAGGACGTGGCCGAGGCCGTGGACGTGGTAGAATTTCTAAAAGGTCTGAAATACAATACTATATTTGTAATAGGTATGAGCATTACTCCTTTAAATACTATTATAATCCTAACAATCAAGGTGATAAGGCAAATTTTATTGAAAAGGAAGAGAAGAATGAAAATCAAGTTTTATTAATGACTTATGATAATTTGAAGGAAGATCAGTCTATGACATGGTATCTAGATATAGGAGCTTCAAATCACATGTATGACATTAAAGAATTATATTCAGAAATGGATACAAGCTATTCTGAATATTACATTTGGTGATCTATCTCAAAGACTAGTAAGAGATAAAGGTAAAATTGTTCTTAGACTCCATAATGGCGAAGAGTTATGCATTTCAGATGTTTATTATGTGCCCGATATGAAAAATAATATTCTTAGCTTGGGACAATTACTTGAAAAAGATTGTAATATTGAGATAAAAGATATGACTTTTTTAATTTATGATAAGACTAAAACATTAATCTCACATGTGAAAATGGCGAAGAATATAATATTTCCTCTATATTTATGCATTTTTGATCGATCAAGTTGTTTTAAGACTGATATTGAGGACATTTCTACATTATGACATCTTAGATATGCATATTTAAATTTTGAAGCTTTAAAACTTCTAGAGAAGTTTAATATGGTGATCGAAATGCCAAGAATTGATCACCCATCAAAATTATGTGAAGTCTATGTTATGGGTAAGTAAGAAAGAAAGCCTTTCAAAATCAGCAGAATAAAAAGAGCATGGCATCGACTTGATCTAGTACACTCGGATGTTTATGGCCCTATTAGCGCAGTATCACTTGGAGGAAGCATGTATTTTCTTACCTTCACTGATGATCATAGTGGCAAAACTTGGGTCTATATTTCAAAGGAAAAGAAAGAAGTGTTAAACAAATTCAAAGAATTTAAAGACTTAATTGAAAGACAAAGTGGTTGCAAGATTAAATGTTTATGAACAGATAGAGGTGGTGAATATACATCAAATGAATTTGAAAGTTATTGTAGAAATAATGGAATTTTATATCAATTTACTATGCCATACACACCTCAACAAAATGGTGTTTCAGAAAGGAAAAATAGGACTATACTTAATATGGTTCGATGCATGTTAAAGGAAAGAAAGATTCCTAAAGAATTTTGGCGGGATCTTTGTTGCTGCGGTTTATTTATATGATTTCCAACAAATTGGTAATTCTACACCAGAAGAAGTATGGAGCCTGCAGAAACCAAGAGTTGATCATTTAAGAATTTCTGGAAGTGTTACATTTGCCAAGATACAAGAAGAAAATAGAACAAAACTTGAAGATAAAAGTCATAAATGTATTTTATTAGGTTATGCTGAGAATTTCAGTGGATACAAACTCTACAATCCTATCACAAATAAAGTAGTGATGTCAAGAGATGTTGAGTTTGAGGAACAATAGATTTGGGACTGAAAAAGTAATAGACAACATAGGAAAGCTATATCATTAGAAGATGATGATATAATACAAGCAAGCACAGAAGAGGCTTTACTAGAATCATCACCGACATCAGCTAGGTCACATGATTCAAGAAGTCCGATTATAAGAAGGACAAGACCGATCCAGGAGCTATATGATGTGACTTAAAGAATTGATACTAACAATGATGAACTTTCTCTATTTTCTCTTTTTGCAGGATATGATCCATTAATTTTTGAAGAAGCTTGTAAAGAAGAAAAATAGAGACAAGCTATGGAGGAGATTAATGCAATCAACAAAAATGATATATGGGAGCTTACTACACTTCCAGAAGACCACCAAGCGATCGGTGTTTAGTGGATCTTCAAAATAAAAAAAAATGCACAAGGAGAAGTGGAGAAATATAAAGCACGATTAGTTGCAAAGGGATATAAACAACAATATAGGATCGACTATGAAGAAGTGTTCGCACCAGTTGCTCGATTGGAGATAGTAAGATTACTTATCTCCTTAGCAGCTCAAATAAAATAGAAAATTTTACAAATAGATGTTAAATCAGCATTCCTTAATGGAGTTCTTGAAGAAGAGGTATATGTTCAACAAACCCCTGGTTTTATTATTTATGAACAAGAAGACGAAGTATACAAGTTAAAGAGAGCTCTTTATGGGCTTAAACAGGCCCCACGAGCATGAAATAAAGATCATGTCAAAAACAAAGAAGTTGAGTTACACCATGTCAAGACAAGTAAACAAGTGACTGACATTTTTATAAAACCTCTCAAAATTGAAACATTTCAACATCTTTGAAGAAAACTTGACATGTTGGATGGAACAAGTTTAAAGGGGGAGAATGTTAGAATTAAACTTGTGCAGTTATCATGAAGAGATTAATTTGATCAGAAGACAGGTTCATTTCTTTAAGAGAAAATATTTATGGAAGGATAAGTCAAATTGGTTATTGATTTTTGAAAGAGTTTATTGAAAGAAAGATTCATTCTTACTGCATAAATCTGCATAAATGTAATGTATCTTGGGGAACTATATAAACCCCATATGTTGAGTCATAAAAATTATAGAGTTTGTGAAATTATATAAATAGAGAGAAATACAGAAGATTTAGCCTTATCCTACTCTTCCTTAATGTGCCACTCTATCCTTTCTTCCTATCAACTTCAACATCCAGATCTGCTTTCGAGATCGGTAGTCTGCTATGTGTAAAGTTATACCAGCCTTACAACTTCATTAAGGAGTTCCTTTAATACCGAGTAAGAATTCATCTTCCATAGCTGACGTAGGAGTTCAGCGAAAGCATCAATCGTTCTGTTGCTGAAAGTAGAGAGAGATCCTATCATAACATAAGATTAACTTCCCCATCCTTGTAAGCAATGTGAACCATGGAAGTCCACCCTAGGTGTATAGGAACGAATAACCTACCTCAGTCGTCCTATTGATTGAGAGAACAAAAATGGAAAGACATGTAGATGAAAGTGAAACCTAATTGAAAAAGTCAACTTTCTCAGTTTTCGTTTGAAGGAAGGTTTGTTTTTTTCTTTCTAGGGACAGTGAAATAAAGAGTAATAGTATGAGTAAGAGGTCATTAATTATACGATAGTGATGATTTAATTAAATTGTATGATTGATTAAACAGTCGAGATTATGATGATTCGGAGGTCGAACATGATGAAAATCAAAATGAGTTATGATTGGCAAGAGTTGCATATCTTTTTTGGCTTAGTGTGATTGATCGAGTCACTCAAGGTTACACTAGATATCGATTGGATCTCGATCCCCACTACAAGCCTACTGGAGACTTCCGTTTCATATGACGAGGGTGCCACATGATTAACAAAGAAAATAGTGGGAGTAGATCAAGATAGAAGTCCATATCTTAATTATTATATTTTTATAAAATATGTATGTTATTTATTTATACTACTTCTTATTTGTTAAAAACATATGGTTTGCAAACCCCCTACATTACATACTTGATGCCAATTGCCTCATTGGTCCAAACTATATGGATTGGCTCTATTATTTGAGAGTTATTCTCATGTGGAGAAAATCGCGTATGTCATCCTTAACACGACTCTGCCCTAGTAAGAGAAGCTAGTTCCCTATGTTGGTGAGACCAAAAGGAAAAAAAAGGCTTATAAGTCCCTTACGAAGAGCAAAGGCAAAGGCAGACTGGGTAAGGCAAAGGTTACCAAGAAAGATCCAGCCAGTGCTTACACTATGGCAAACACGAGCATTGGAAGAGAAACTACAAGGATTATCTTGCAAAGAAAGTGAAATAGAAGCTCAGAGAATCTTTAGGTACATTCATGATCAGTCTCTATTTATGATAACACATGGGTATTGGATACCAAGAGTGTCTATCATATATATAATTCGTTGCAGATTTTAACAAGGCCTAGGAGACTAGCTAGAAGCGAAATAGACCTTAAAATGGGCAATGAAGCAAGAGTTGCTGTAGTTGCTATTAGTGATGTCACCCTACATATGCTAAGTAGAGCTACCATTGCATTGGACACATGCTATTACGTTTCCTTTATTATCAAAAATATTATTTTCATTTCTTATTTGACAGTTAGTGGATATAAATTAGTTTTGGAGAATAATAGTTGTTCAACAATTTTCGATGATAAACACACCCATGAGTACTTCTACAAAATTAGACTTAGATAATGAAGGTAAAAATTTTGATCAAAAAATATATAGAGGAACGATATGTAGTTTATTATATTTAACTACTACTAGACTGGACATAATATTTAGTGTTGGATTATGTACAAGGTTTCAATCTAATCCTAAATATTCTCATTTTAAGGTAGTTAATATTTAGATATCTTAAGTATAAAAAAATTAATTTACTTGCCTATACAGATATCAATTTTGGAGGTTATAGAATAGATAGAAACAATATAACTGGAACATACTAATTCTTAGGACATGCTCTTGTTTTTTCTTGATCTTCTAAGAAACAAAATTCGGTTACATTATCTATAGCCAAAGCTGAGTACATAGTAGCTGGTGCATATTATGCACAAGTCTTTTGGATGAAAAATACATTAGAAGATTATGGAATTCACTTGAAACATACTCCTACCAAATGAGATAACACTAGTGCAATATGTTTAACTAAAAATCTCATTCAATACTCAAGAACTAAATATATTGACATTAGACATCACTTTATTACAGATCATGTAAATACTCATGATATATGTTTGGAATTTATTGATACTAAACATCAATTAGCTGATATCTTCACCAAGCCATTAAATAAAGAATAATTTGATTTTATTAGAAGAGAGTTAGGAATCTCTTCAGATTTCTTGAGCCTTTGCTTGAAATTTATATGAGATGATTTTGAATATATGTGTAGCTTTCATAGTCTTCTTGGATAATAAACACACTCATAAGCACTTCTACAAAATTAGACTTAGATAATGAATGTAAAAATTTTGATCAAAAAATATATAGAGGAATGATAGGTAGTTTATTATATTTAACTGCTACTAGACCGGACATAATGTTTAGTGTTGGATTATGTGCAAGGTTTTAATCAAATCCTAAATATTCTTATTTTAAGATAGTTAAATAAATAGTTAGATATTTAGAAGGAACTTCTAATTTAGGATTATGGTATCTAAGTCTAAAAAGTTTGATTTACTTGCCTATGCGGATGTCGATTTTGGAGGTTATAGAATAGATAGAAATAGTACAACTAGAACATGCCAATTCTTAGGACATGCTATTGTTTCTTCTTAGTTTTCCAAAAAACAAAATTTGATTGTATTATCTACAGCCGAAGCTGAGTACATAGTAGCTGGTGCATGTTGTGCACAAGTTATTTGGATGAAAAATATCTTAGAAGATTATGAAATTTACTTGAAAAATATTCCTATAAAATACGATAACACTAGTGCAAAATGTTTAACTAAAAATCTCATTCATACTCAAGAACTAAATATATTGACATCATGTATCACTTTATTAGAGACCATATAAATAATCATGATATATCTTTGGAATTTATTGATACTAACCATCAATTGGCTGATATTTTCACCAAGCCATTAAATTTGACTTTATTAGAAGAGAGTTAGAAATCTCTTTAGATTTCTTGAGTCTTTACTTGAAATTTATATGAGATGATTTTGAATACATGAGTAGCTTTCATAGTCTTCTTGGACTTCTTGGCTCTTATATTAAATTTTTGGATCTTTGACACCCTCCTCTCTTCTTTTTCTATTTTATTTATAAAGGGGGAGAAGGCAATTTCTTTATGTGATAAATGTTGAAGAATGTTTAAATATATATTAAGCATTTCTCTTTTTTATTGATGACAAAGAGAGTGAAATGATATAATTAATAACATAAGAAATATTTTAAAATCTTTGAAATAGTTGAAATAGATGTTGCATCATGATTGATGACCTGGTTATTTTGTGAACATAATGATTGAAATTTTTATGTGATACCAAGAAGATGAATATTTAAAATTTTTGTCATGTATGGTATCATGTATGGCTACATTATGAAAAATTATCCAAATACCTGAATTAAAAAGTGATGGTGCTTTTGAAGTCAAGTTTGTTGTATTTATCCTATACATATACATAGGGGTAGTTAAGGTTAATTTCCATCATCAATTAGTTATCATCATAAAAAAAGGAGAGATTATTGAATCTTAGATTTTGATGATGAAGTCAATTGATGGGTTTTATAATCTAACTTGTGTATTAAAGAAAGTGATGTAGGATTAACTATGACGGTAAAAGATAATTACAATAAAATGTTAGGCCAGAGTCAAGTTTGAGCATCGGGCTGAGGTTCGGATGACGCAGTGGGAGCTCGTCGGAGGTTGATCGAGGTTCAAGTGAATGTTGTTAGGAGCTCACCAAAAAAAACTCACTAAAGGTTTGTCAGGAAGTTTATTGGGAGTTCACCGACAAGTTGTCGGGAGATCGTTGGGAGTTCAGCAGAAGAATGCCAAGAGTTAGTCGGGAGTTCGCCAAAAGAAATCAGGAGCTCATCGAGAGTTCACCGGAAGGATGTCAAGAGTTCACCGAGACTTTGCCAAGAGTTTAGTTGACGGTTAGACAACGAAGATTATGTGTTAAGTGTCATAGTTAGCATCATAATGAGAGTTAATTTTACTTACTTAATTAAGAGATCATTAGGCCTTAATTGAGGCTGATTTAGAGTTATTATAAAAGTTATTTCAGTAACCAAGGGTCAAATAAGACATGATATCCAAGATGATGTAGTCTTCGAAGGTGTGTAAAATAGTGGAACCATCTAGACACAGTTTTCTAGACTATGTCTGGTGGTGGTACTGCCCAGGCTGACAATACTACTGCCAGAACATAATATCTAATGGGAAAGGCTATCATCACCTCAAAAAATCCATAGAAGTTTGAATTTTGCTCTACTTTTGAAGCTATTTGGGTACTATAAATACCCCACCCATTCTTGCTTGGGAATGCAAATCAAAAACCATGTGAAAATGTTGTTTTAATTCTTTGAGAGCTCCCCCTCATTTCTTATTATGTAGTTTTCATTTAAGGGAGAGTTTAAAGTTATAAAGGTTATCTCCTGAACCTGTAAAAGGAGAATAGAGCTGTAAGAGGGTAATTGATCTTCAACCATTGAAGGAAGATCAATAGTGGAAGCCGATGAATGGAGGAGGAATCGGGAGTGGAGTAGGTCATGAGACCGAACCACTATAAAAATAGTTTTCTTTCTCTTCTTTGTTGTTTATCTTTATTACTTTCTTATTTAACTATCTACTATGTTTTCTTGCACTCTTACACTTAAACACATTTTCAGTACTGGTTTTATTGAGCAAAAACTCAAATCGACGTAAATTTTTCATAAGCACTAATTTACCACCCCTTTTAGTTTCGCTTTGATCTTAACACCTATCACCTTTGTTAGCCGCCCCTACCTCCTATTTATAAAGAGCTACCAAAAACCCAAATCGATCCTACCTTAGTGGATATTGGATCTTTATCCAATTACCCCCCTTGGATTATTGGATCTCTATCCAATAATCTTAATTTCCCTCCAATTTAAGGAGTTCATTAATCTTGGATCTTATCGAATGACAATAAGGGCTTATTGGATAACTCATATCAAATCCTTTACTTATTGTAATTGTTCACTATATGTGTATGATCCTTTAGGCCCAATACCGAGTTGGTAGTAGTTTCACCTATCAGAACTCCTTCTGACTCAATGAATTATTATTCTATAACAATTCACTCAACTCATCAACTATAAACGTACTAGACCACTATGCCGTAGTCCCCATACGATATAGGGGATCTAATCCATTGAACTTGTCTGTCCTCAGTTACCATATATCTATAGTCCATAATCTATCTAATATCCCAAAGACCATATATTTGGCATGATACTACTGCCAGACCATATACGGAATCCATCTGAGTCTACCTCTAATCAAATTCTCTCGGAAAACTCCTGATCTCCCAATCCGAATAACCCTGGTGAGTGATTTGCATAAGCAAGAGCACATGAGATATTCCTCTCGTGATACCGAGAGTGGATAATCCTCTGTTGACACTCAATTATCTTCGTAAGGTTATCTACAAATTCTGATAACTGATTGTACCAGATTTATAACTTTCCAGACCTGTAAGTCCGGTGTCAAAGAAAAGAGTACTTAAACAAAGCATCCTTTCTGTCTCAAGTCTAAAGACTAGATACACAACTGGGACTAGAGAATCGCTATCTGAAGTTAGATATCATTAACTATCCAACATTCATAAACAAATGAATCAATAAACTCATTAACTAATTAGCACTTGTATGGTACTCTTAGTGTCCCCACATGAGTGTCTCTGAGACTTACCGCCTCTATTATATGCATCGATATATAGTACAATAGTCTATCTGATTATCTTAATATCCCCCTCAAGTAATCTATGACCAGGATTATTTAAGGTTTGTGTTTAAAGGCAAAGCGATCTTATTATCATGATCTCATCATAATCCAATTTTCATTACATAGATATAAGGACATCACAATATATATGCAGTAGACAATATGTATAATGTGAGAAGATATCAATAGTAATCATAAGCAAAAAGATCGCGCAGTGATTTTTATTCTTATATAGTATAAACGTTATTATCCATTAAAGTAATCATAAATTTATTCTTGTATGGTATGTGTATGATGCAAGCATTATGTTCATATTTAATATTATATCTTTTATCACATAATTGACTAATGCTTAATAATTTATATTACCATCTACAAATAAAAAATCTTCAATCAGAAGATTTGATTTGTTACCTATTTTTCCAACACTGATAATCATTCCTTTGTTGTTGTCTTCGAACGTGACATATCCTTCGTCTCAGCTAGTGAGCTTTGAGAATTATGTTGGATCTCCAGTCATGTGCTTGGAGCATCCACTATCAAAACACTATCTTTTTCTCCTGGCTCTTATTTTGTAACATACTTACGAGAAAGAGGGATTTGCTTTAGGTACTAATTTAACTTCGGGTCCTTTATAGTAATATATAACTTTCTTGATTTTAGCATTAAATCATTTATTATTCTTTTAGGAACACAAACTAGTTTATAAAAGCTATATTTTTTAAAAGAGCATGTATAAGCATAATGACCAAATCTTTCATAAAAATTATATTTAACTTTAGGGAAATATATAGTGTGAGTTCTTTTACTAGTAAGTAATGCATGATCTCTCTTTAGTGAATTATATTTCTTACTAATATTTTTGAGTTTATCATATAAATCATTTTGAATTGCATCAAACAATTCATCATAAGATAAAGATGTTTTAGAAGTCATATACCTCATCGTTAAAGGACATCAATATGTAGTATGTCACTTCATCTTTATTAATTTACTCTTCATCTTCTGATGCACTTGATTTATCCCAACTTGCCTTGAATGCTTTCTTTTTCTTTTGGGGTTGGCAACTTATTCTTCAGTTGTAGATACTTATTTTTGAAGTGCTTTGGCTTTTTACATTCATAATATATTATTGTATTCTTTTTATGTTCACTTTTATTCTTATAAGTTTTATTCATTTTCATGAACTTTTTAAGTCTTCTTGTAAAAAGTGCAATGTAATCATCATTATCACTTTGAGCTCTCTTGATGAGTCTTCTTTGATTCTAAGTGCAATATTCTTCATATTATTTGGAAGGTTTTTATCTTGTTCATCATGTGCTTTAAGGGTTATTTCATAGGTCATTAAAGTCCTTAGCTTCATGGATAACCATTACTTTTGGATCTCAAATTTTTGTAAGGGATCTTAAAATCTTATTTATCAATTCAAGATTAGTATAGCATTTGACAAGAGCTTTTTAACCATTGACAACATCCGTAAAATGGGGTGTACATGTCACCAATGGTTTCGCTTGGCCTTATTTTAAATAATTTATAATTATATATTAAAAACTAATTTAAGATTCTTTTATTTACCTGTGCCTTCATGAGGACTTCAAATATGTGTCAAATATCATGTGTAGTAGAAATACGATTAAACTCATTTTTATCTAAAATATAAAATAAATTATTCGTAACTTTATTATTTAAGGAAAATATTTTCTTTTCAAAGTCATTCCATTCAATTATCAGTTTAGAAGATTTTTGAAAATCACATTCAACAATGTTCTACAAATCAAAATCCATAGAATTTAAGAAAATCTTCATTCATATTTTCCAATAAGTATAGTCCGTTCTATTGAATATAGGAGGACAAGTGATAAAGTAACCCTCATGATGGCAAAAAAAGTCATTAGATATCTTCTGGGTATTAATCCAATGGAGAGAATCAAGCTTTAATACTAAGCTTTAATATCAATTGTTAAGATCTTAATGACACTAAGAGTTGGCGAGCGGGTTTGAATTAGTGCTATGGCAAAAAAAAAACTCATTTTATAAGTTTGATCAATAAAACCCATATCAGAAGTATAATTAACTAAAAGTGTAAGAGTAATGAGTAAGTAAATCAATGAGCAATAATAAGACAAAGTAAGGAAAGAAATGTAAATCGACTTATAGTGGTTCAATCGTACCAACCTACGTCCACTCCTGATTACTCTTTTCTCAAGGCTATCAGCTTTCACTACTGATCATCTATATAATGGACGAAGATCAACTATCCTTGTTACAACCATTCTTCTTTTACCAGGCTCAGGAGAGAATCTTTACACCAACTCTTTTACAAAAGACCTCAAACCTCTTTAGAATAACTTCTAAACTTAAGGAGGAAGATACTCAAACACTTTCAAGAGGATTTATACACTTCAATTATCAAGATTTCATTCTTATTCACCTTTACATCAAGCAAGCATGAGTGGGGTATTTATAGACCCCCCAAGGCTCATAAATTGAGCCAAAAATTCAAATCCCCAAGTTTTTGGAGTATTGGCAATACCACCATCGATGTTAGGCAATACTACCATCAAACAAAGTGCGAGATTCTAGGTTCTGGTAGTACCACCATCGTTTGGGTGGTACAACCATCAGCCATGGGTGATACTAACGTCGAAAATCTTGAAAAAGCACAAAATAGTGCTTTTCTGCTCTATGGGTAGTACCACCACCTCGACCTGGGGTACCACCACCTAGGCCTACTTAAGGTCACCAAAATTGCCATCCAATAGGCCTAATTCAACCCTAGTTTAGGACCAATGCGCTCCTAATTAAGTTAGCATTATTTTGGCCCAATATCAACTTATTTTGACTCTAAACAATCACAATTAAGACTTAACCATTCTAATTATAATTACGAAGCCTTCCACACATTGTCCAACATTCTGGCACATCAAACCTCTAGTTCATCAGCCTTTCCTTTGACGTATCATCCGATCTATTGACATGTTTATTTCCCACGATATCTGAACTTTTGGCACAATACCAGATCTTTCCAGCTTGATACCTGAACTCATGGCACAAAGTCCATTCATCAGCACGTCGATCAATCCTCCTATTGGACATTCGATCTATAACATGATACGACTCTGGCCCAATGTTTGATTTTCTTGCTTCGACAATTTGCCCTATGATGGCTCAAGTCCATGATCAAAGTTTTTTCTGCGTCACTTATCTTAAAAATATATTAATCCATAAACTCATCTATTGATTTCATCATCAAACTTTACGATTTAACATAACTAAATCGGGAGTTGGTCATCTTTTCACAAAGACAAAGTTTATAAGTTATATATGACTCTTAGTCGAATGGATCTAAGTATCCATTATTCAGAACTTTTAAATTCTTCTCTCATGGACATGACGTAGCTTATAATGCCATAGGTATGCACTTATTCACACGAATCTCATTTACTCTTAGACGCACTTACATTCATGATTTATGGAGCAATGTCTAGCATAAATAAACCATTCTGCAATATTCCTCTAGTGATGATCTTATTATCTAGTATTAATGAACAACTATTAATCTAGATAACTATTATATATCTACTAACTATCAAATATGAAATAAAATAATAATTTTTATAATAGAAAGAACATAATAACATGCATCTAATGTAATAGTAGCTCCATCAAGCATATATAGAGTGACATCACCAATAGTCATGGTTCCTAATCCCCATAATCATCCTTAAGACATGGTTCTGAACCGATGTCCCCTCTATCATCTTGGCATGGAAGAGACTCTTGGATATCTTATATCTTTGAGTTCTTCCATATATAATTGATAGGACTCCAGTAGGGATGAGTCCTAATCTCCCTAGAAGTAGTTAATAAAACTCTGCTAGATTGTAATAAAGCCACTTCTATCTTATAACGGAGTATGGCTAAGGTTTAGATTAGCCCTTAAGTCTTAGTGGCCATCGCTCCCTTACTGGGTTGGTTGGCCAGAGTTTTCCCCTGCTTAGGTCGGCTATAGAGCCAACCTAGTCACCCCTTGTTTCTATTAAGGCAGGTTAGCTATAGGAGAGATAAATGGGTAATTTTACTTAGGTAAACACCCCCTTAGGCTAGGGTTTTGATCCCTATATAATGATGTAGCCACCCCTTCTCTTCAATCAAGCAATTATCAATTTTATTTAAGCCTTGTGCTAAATCTAGGAGGGAGGAACCCCTATAGTGTTCCAAGGGTTGATCCTCCCTCAAGGATCAAAATCTATAGAGCTCCATCTAGGGTTTTATCATTTGGTATCAGAGTAGCAATCTTGCTTCCCCTGTAGCCATCTCAGCCACCTCCACCTTCCCATGCAATTCCTATAATTGCTACGACACGCGCCTCTACCTTCCACACTAACAATAGATCAAATCAGTTTGTCGCTGCCCTCTATGTTTGATATAGAATTCTGGTATATTTTTATCATCCACACCTCTTCAATACTGCAAGATTTCTTACTTTACATATTAAAGATTTTTTTCAAATTTTATTCACTGTAAATTTTGTTCGTCGCAAACGTTATCATCGTTGCAAAGGTGAAACATCGCAGAAATTTTTAGCCAATTGTTGCTTCTTGAAACTAAACTTTTAATCGTTCTTTTTGCCTAAAACTTTTATACAATTTTATAGATCATCATAGCTTTCATCTAAGACTAATCTTGTGAAAAAACTCCTTGTGCATCTAGACTTATAGCACTGTGATTCTTCATTGCACAATACTGAAATTTTACAATGCAGAATCTGCCTTACGTGTATTGGCCTTTTGAAATTGAACTTTTGTTCATCCTTTTTGGCTGAAATTTTTACACAATTCTCAAGATCAAGTTGTCTTTTATTTGGATTTGATTTCATGAAAAAACTCCTTTTTTGGTGCAATCTTTGACCATCATGCAGTTTTAAAATTTTACGATAAAGGAATCTGCCTTTTGTCATTTGCCCTATTTTCCTACTGTTATGCTGCCAAAATTTTGTCAAATTTTTTATTGGTATTAACAATATTTAAACAAAGGGTTTCTGTATAATTTTCTTAAACTATCCTCTGGAATTTATGCCGAGAAGTCATCGTTTCTCTGACGTAAAACCAGTTCAGCAGGACAACACATCGCAACACTTCTTTTCACCAAATTCTATCAGATTTGAGTGCTATTTTTTATGGGATTTCAGACTCTCTTTTCCTCATCTCCAAACCCTACCATCTTCACTAAAAGCCCTTTCAAATATTACCCTAAATTGAATCTAAACAACCTCCAAATTAGCCACACAAATCAGCCTACTACCTTATTGATCCACTTACCTTTTTAGCCAATTTTCCTTACCGAGGCACCTACCTTTGTTATCATTTGTCCCAGATCTAAAATCTATTTTTATAACTTTCATCTACTACTATTATAGCCCTAAAACCACACCAATTTGTAGCCTAAACTCTACAAAATTGCAGCCCCAAATCTGCCCTAAATTGTATCCTACTTTTATCCAAACTGATTCACCTTCCAACCGGCCACCCCTTTCTCCAAATTTCCCATGCCACTAACTTGACAATAAAAAAAGATCTTAATATTACAGATATAGAGACATATACTATGGTATCAGAGGAGACTATCGATGCAAAGCTTGAAGCCTTTGGAAACTGCATAGAAGAGAAGATGCGATCCCTTTTCGCCAAATTCAACATTGGCCGACTGTCGAACCCGAGGAAATCACAACATGGAGAAACTTTAGATCAATGAGATGATCCTAAAGAATATGGCCACATCACTTCTGATCTCAATAATCCACGTATGAAGGTTGACTTCCCTAGATGGGAAGAAGGAGACCCGGTCGGGTGGATCTCGCGCGTGGAGTGCTATTTTCGGTTTTACCAAACCACCGACGCCACACAGGTGGAGATTGCTACCATCCACCTCGAGGGAGATGTTTAATTGGTTTAAGCACACCCATGGAGGACTGTCTTGGCGGTGATTCAAGGAATGACTACTAAACCACTTCGGACCAATCGATTTCAACAACATTGATGGACAATTGGCAAAGATTCGTCAAACCTCTGCAATACAAGAATACTAAATAATGTTTGAGTGTTTATCTAACCAAACTAAGAATTGGTCTGAGAAACAACTTTTAGGTACTTTTATTGAGGGCCTAAATCCGGAGATCCGAGGAGAAGTAAAGGCGCGACAACCATACACTCTTATGATGGTAATTTCCGTCGCGCATATCCGGGAAGAATAATTGAACCTCGAGGTATGAAGGACAAGGGTCATTCCCCAACCAGCCATGCTGAGGCCTACTGCCCCCTCTACTACCATCCAAACCCCTGCACCAAAAAAGTTGACAAGAGACGAGCTTCACGAACGATCGGCCAAGGAGTTGTATTGGCATTACGATGAACCGTGGAGACATGAACATCACTGCAAAAAGGGTCGGCTCCTCATGATTGAACTAGTGGAGGATGAGGACAATAAAACATCTAAAGAAGCTCTTAAACCTAAAGAAGAAGTCATGGAGGAAGAGTCCCAATAGGCCAACTACACAGTACACACGTTGGCCGACTATTCCAACCCGTAGATGATGAAAGTTGGAGGACTTCTAAAATAGCAACTCGTCACCGTTCTCATTGATATGGGCAGCACCAATAACTTCCTCAATAGTAAGGTGGCTACACATTTGGCACTTCAAATCGAAGATTGGAACAAGTTTGACGTAAAGGTCGCCGACGGCCAAATCTTTAATTGCGACCAATGGTGCCCGCGGGTGAAACTACTCCTCTAAGACCAAGAAGTAGTAGCTGATTTCTTCCTCCTACCCATCGATGGTTATGAAGCTATACTCGAGATCGAATGACTCACAACACTTGGTGATATCTCCTGGAATGTTTCTAAATTAATCATGAAATTTTATTGCAAAGGGAGATAGGTCACGTTACAAGGCAAGCGCTAGAGCCAAATTGCCACCGTTTCGTCCGAACAAATGGAGAAAGTTTTACACAAAGCACATGGTGGATTCTTGATGCATATTCAGCAGCCATCTATGGGGGAGAATGTACAAAACTCAAATCCTAAGCTTACCCTTTGTCTAAATGAATTCACGGATGTTTTCTTGGAGCCGCGCGGGCTAGCCCCTAACTGGCCGCATTGTCACTGCATTCCTATTTTGCTAGGCAAACCTCTAGCAAATTTATGACCATACCACTATCATCACTTGTAGAAGGACAAGATCGAGAACATTGTTAAAGAGATGCTTGACACCTGGGTAATTCAACGGAGCTGCAGCCCTTGCTCCTCACCGGTGTTGCTAGTGCACAAGAAAGATGGTACGTGGTAGATGTGCATTGACCACCGGGCTCTAAACGCCATCACCATCAAGGATAAATATCCTATCCCATTCATAGATGACTCTTGGATGAATTAAAAGGAGCCTGAGTCCTTACTAAATTGGATCTCTGATTTGGATACCATCAGATTCGGGTATGCACTGAAGATATTCTGAAAACTGCATTTCGCATACATAACTGCCACTACGAGTTTACGGTAATGCCTTTCGGACTTACGAATGCTCTTTCTAATTTTCAAAGCCTAATGAATGATATCTTCTAGAGTTTTCTATGTAAGTTCATATTGGTATTCTTTGATGATATTCTTATTTATAGCCCTACGCTTGATATACATTTTCAACACTTACGAACTATTCTAACAATTCTTTGGGAGAATATTCCTTATGTTAAACAGTCATAGTGTAGTTTCTTATAGCGTAAATTGGAGTATCTTGGGCATATTCTATTAGAGGATGGAATAGCAGTGGACCGACAAAGATCGAGGCAATGCAAGGATGGTCGAGACCTACAAACGTACAATCATTACGCGGTTTCCTTGGACTCATGGGCTACTATCAAAATTTTATAAAAGATTATCACAAGATCAGTGCCCCGCTCATATCTTTACTGAAGAAAGACTCCTTCTTGTGGTCGGATAAAACCTCCGCAGCCTTCGAATCACTTAAGGTAGCCTTGACAATGATGTCATCCTAGTGCTGCCCAATTTTGGTCGCACTTTGGTCATTGAGGCTAATGCATCAGGAGTTGGAATTTGGGCTATTCTTATGCAAGATGGTCTATGACATGAAAGATGAGTTAAACTAAAAGAATTGTAATCCATGCTCATGCCAAATTGGGCTCTCATTATCCTGAACCATACTAGAGGGCAGTCACTATTCCAGAAGAAAGATTGGCTATCACTAAAGACTAACCATGTGGTAGTCCATGCAAGGAAAAAACTTCCCCATGACAAACTACCATGGGCTTAGCTGATTTTGCCTAAGCCGTGCGGCACCATGCGTGTCCATCTGTAAAGGTCAGCCCTTCCCGAGATCTCCTAGAGTCCCTTAGACTTACAAAAGAGAAAACGGGCTAGAAGAAGCAATTCCCATGGGATCCACAAGCAACTACTTAAGAAAATACTTTATAAAGCCAATACAAATTACACCCATGGACATTACAAACTTCAGAAAGGTTGAACACAAAGGATAATGTTCCATTACAGACCGAAGTCCCCATAAGTGCTTACAAGACATACTTGTATTTACAAGCCAGAATTGGCCATAAAGCAAACCAAACTCGAGCCGCTAAGCCTACTACAAGCCCGCTACTTGTTGTACAAGGTATGTACATAAACTGAAGGACACGGACAAACACGAGCATTTCATCGAACACCTTGTTTACATTATTTTTTGTGACATTCTCCCTCACTTATTCTTTCGGCATCCTCGTGAAGCCACTATAGACGCTGCATCTCCTCGTATTATACTGAATCTTTAATATTCTGCTTTGGCTGCAACATGCCCCTTTGGCTCCCAGCTGCTCTCCGTCGCTGTTGTTGAGTAGTCAAACTCTGATTCGCCATGCTGCTTCAACTCACCAATGATTGAATTTGGTGTGGGGTTGGCTGAGTTGTGCTAATCCTTGTTAGTTCTCATAGATCATTCTTGATGAAGGAAGAGACCTGCCTTATTATATGCTAGTATCACAATATACTCATATTGCTTGAACTTGATAGATGCTTATTGGAGCTTTAACGAGCATCGCCTCGCAGACTTTGAAGTTTTTTTTTTTAAGGTCCTTCATCCACAATGTTTGCCCATTGAACCTTCTTCCACTTTTAGTTGTCACTTCCAAGTATGTTCGCATCACTCCCGCTTTCGATTGGTCAATTGGGAAATAAAGCGGACAATCTACTCTCAGTAATACTGATCACCAATAGTGAGAATTTGATAACTATTATCTTCCATAAGCTTTTTTTGAAGGGTCACTAAACTTATGCAGAGCTCCTTTGCTAGATAGATAAGAGAACTGGGATACTTGACTTCACCCATTCTCTTCGTAGTTGAGAAAGTAAGGTTACTTGGCTTCGCTCACCTCCTCGAGTTAAGAGAATTGGGTACTCGGTTTCGCCTATTCTCTCGAGTTGAGAAAGCAAAGGTTACTTGATTTTGCCTGCCTCCTCGAGTTTGTACTTCATGTATTGAGCTGGTTACTAACATTCGCCCACTCTTTGCTCACACTTCTGAAGCATTTGAAGTGTTTGCACTCCTTGCGTTGAGTTAGCTACTGTGATTCGCCTTCTTACTGCCATTGAACTTCTGAAATGTAAGAAGTTTTGCCCGAAAAGAGCAAAAAGTTTACCCCAACTTGGAGTAAGTCTTTGATAAACCTGGTCGCCTCTGGGATTGTACCATCTTTTCTATCACCTTTGCGGCTTACTCCTCTGATTAGAAAGGTACAGTACCGTGTACTGCCCACTTCGTTCCTTAGTCGAGCACTCTTATATCAACCTGAAGTCCCTTGCTTTCAGCTATCTTAATGAGAAGCCCATTGATATCGGTCTTATGAAGTTTCTTGGCCTCTGCCCTTTCGCCCTGTCTTGGTACTTGTAGTTTACTTTTGTATTCTCCACCTCCTCGGCCCCTTTTATGACTAATGCTCTCCCTCCATGAGAGCAAGGGATCGATGACTCCACGGAATTCCCACATCTGTGGTACTATAGTGCCAAGCCCATAACGCTACTACCCGTTATCTTGCATCTTCATCCCTTCCTTCGCGATCGGTAGATCTGCCTCTTCGGCACTGTGGTGCTCCTCCGAGTCCTCCTCCGAGTCCACCTCCTTTCTAACCGACACTTTTCTTTTGGGTAGCTGAGCCCCACTGGACTCATCATCGCTTCCTCGCCCATTTCAACCACCTGCTTTAACACCACTGTGTCCTCCTAGTAGTTCTCCTTGGTTAATGAAAATACAGACTACAACTCTCATGCATAGCCTCTGCCATCTTATTGCAGGGCTCATGCCGATTCTGTTCTCCTTAGCTTCCTTGGTAGCAATGTTCACTTACTTAGCTTTGTTCTCTGACTTACTGGGCTCCCTTAAGCGAATACGAGCACTTAAGCAGTCCAACTCTCCAACTGCTCCGACTATACTTTTGTATAATTAAGTCCCCTTCATGGGACTCACTAGTACTTGCAATCTGACTTCTCCCTCGGTGGTACACAGCCTCCATATGCTGATGACCAAGGCTTTCATCTCAGGTAAGCTTCGATGCATATACACGGAAGACCCGCCTCTACGGTACTATGATATTCACCTCTTGAATCCATAGCCCTTCTTGCAATTGCATTGTTCACCGAAGTGGAGCTCCTAGCAGCTCCTGATCATTCATATGATCACGTCCCCCTCTATGGGACTCACTGGTACTTGCACTTGGACTTCTTCCTCAATGGTATACAGCTCCCATACGCTGATAACTAAGGCTTTCATCCAATGCAAGCTTCGATGCACACACAAAGACTCGCCTCTGCAATACTATGACATTCACTCCTTGAATCCATAGCCCTTCTTCTTGTTGTGTTGTACACCAAAGTGGAGCTCCCGGTAATTCTTGATCATACCTCCGCATGATCTTGTCCCTTACAGGACATGATTGCTTGTATTGCATTGCCATGAACTATTCTACCATGATCCGCTGCACCATGTTGCCTCCTGGTAACATCTCCATTGTATACAGATTCTCGTGTGATGAACTAGGACTATGACTTCTCCACGTGTGGCCTCTACCAACACATCATAGGGCCTTCGCCATCTCCGATTTTTAGTTCGCTCCCTTGGCAATTCACCTTTGTCCACCCACTCTTGGGTCATACCTCGATGAAGCATAGCTCTAGGACAGTCTGTCACCTAGTAGCTCTTAAAGTCCCTCTGACTTCGTTAGAATCGGTGTACTATTGTCTGGATCCTGGGCCTCTATCCCCTACCAGCACAATCTTACTATGCACCACTTGGTCCTGACCAACTCGAATGGCAACACTATGGCATATTCTTCAAGAGTACCTGCCTCTACGTCCTCTTGCCCCATGCTAAGGTCTCCTGATCCCAACTTCACCTCTGCAAGTTGAATCACCTTAGTTACTCCATCAAATGCATCTCTGAGGTAGCTTGCATATGCCTCAAAGCTCCCTTTGTCTTTTGCACCATGCATGAGAAGTCCACCCCATCAGAATGAAGAACCCATAGAACGACATGATCCCACTCTTGCCTCTACAAGAGTTCATGCCCTTGACCTCTGTCCAAGGAAAGCTCTGTGCCTCCGCTTTATATTCCATCTTCTACGTCGACTCCCTTCATGCGGCTTAGATACTTCACCAAGTTCCACCCAAGTCACTTTGCTCCTCGATTTGCATTGAGTTGATAGTGGCCCTCGTGTCCACCATTCCACGGGTCAGCCCTCCGTTGAGTTCGATTTCTACATCGACTCTAAGTGTGCCTTATATGATGTTGCCTTGGATTGCTCCCCCACTTGATCTCGAAATGCATCCACTAATGCATTACCTCATTCGAGATCATACGACGACTCTTCATTGCTCACTCGGTCCATTGAGCTTTATGGAGATATAGCCTTAAGGAACTCTTTCTCAATATGTGTAGTCTGTTGCACATGATTCTCCCTCTAGAGAACTAGGACTTATCCCTTTTGGATATTTGTCATGTTGGAGCAACTTTCCTCTTTACATACTTCCCACTGGAAGTTTTAGAGACCATCCCCTTTGAACTACTCCGTCTTGCTGAACTTGTGTCTTGTTCTGCCCCCGCAAATGCACTTACTAGATTGCAACCCTTTGCCAATACAGTCTCTACTACACCCTTCAAGGTCTAGCAATGTGCTGAACTTATTGTACATTTCAGCCGCCTACGGATGTATCCTTTCCATGTCAAAGAGGAAGTTCTGATGCTCCATGGCGCTAAGTTCCGATTGCACCTTGGGATGGCCACGAACACTTCATCATCCGTGTACAAGCCCTTGCATGAGTACCGAATCCTTCGAGTTAGCAATTTCCCTCACCTTTATGAGTTTTGCATAACTCTTTCGGTCATTATGCAACACCTCCTACTTTGTATGATCTCATCTTTCACTAGGCGCCCCGCTTTTCCTTGAGCATCGTCAAGTTTGGTTGCCAATGTCGAGTTATAGCTCAAACTCAACCATCCCAATCTTTGTGCACTATGCATTCTTCTTCGCTTACTTGTCCTCATAGTGCCTCTCGCGCAAAGGATTGGCTATTCCTTTGAATATCAATTCTAGATGCCCGCTCCTTTGAGCGACTCCTTTCCCTATATCTCAATATCCATTTTCCCCCAAACGGTTGCACGTGCTGGTTGTTCTCCACACAGCCCAGCTAGGTCCCCCACATTTGTATAGTAAGTGTTTTTGCATGTGTTTGTCCTGCTCTGATACTATATTGTCACGAGCTTAACTGATTTTGCCTAAGCCATGTGGTACCCATGCGTGTCCATCCGCAAAGGTCAGCCCTCCCCAAGATCTCATAGAGTCCCTTAGACTTACAAAAGAGAAAACGGGCCAGAAGAAGCAATTCCCACGGGATTCATAAGCAATTGCTCAAGAAAACACTTTATAAAGCCAGATACAAATTACACCCATAGACATTACGAACTTCGAAAGTTGCACACAAAGGATAATGGTCCATTACAGACCGAAGTCCCCATAAGTACTTACAAGACATACTTATATTTACAAGCCAAAATTAGCCATAAAGCAAACTAAATTCGGGCTACTAAATCTACTGCAAGCCCGCTACTTATTGTACAAGGTATGTATATAAACCAAAGGACACAGACAGACATGAGCATTTCATCGAACACATTGTTTACATTATTTTCAGTGACAAAACGCTGGAGGAGAAGAAAGTTTCCTGAGAAAGATCGAGTCTCCCTTCATCTCCAGCTCCACCACCATGAAATTCAAGTCTCAAGAAAGTGGTCTCCCTATTTCTTTGGGCTTTATAAAATTAGGGATTATATTAAGGCCCCAACCTAGAGATCAGATCCGTGCACTATATCAAAATTACAATTGATCCTCTAAGTATCCCACCTCAAATGAAAATTTAAAAACAACGACTCAGCTCAAGTTCTTCCAACTGACACCTAAGTTGGTGAGGAGCTGAAGACCTAGTTCCTTGAGTTAATAAAACTTCAGCCTTAAGGACAAGACTGATTTTAAGAGGGCGGGTTTAATAGGACTCCAGCAGGGTTGAGTCCTAATCTCCTTAGAAATAGTAAATAAAACTCTGCTAGATTGTAATAAAGTCACTCCTATCTTATATAGGAGTATGACTAGGGTTTAGATTAGCCCTTAGGGCTTAGTGGTCGTTGCCCCCTTACTGGATTGGTTGGCCAGAGTTTCCCCCTACTTAGGTCGGCTATAGAGCCAACCTAGTCACCCCTTATTCCTATTAAGGCAGGTTGGCTATAGGAGGGACAAAGAGATAATTTTACTTAGGCAAGCACCCCCTTAGGCTAGGGTTTTGATCCTTATATAATGATGTAGCTACTCCCTCTCTTGAATCAAATAATTATCAATTTTATTTTAGCCTTATGTCGAATCTAGGAGGGAGGAACCCCTACAGCGTTCCAAGGGTTGATCCCCCCTCAAAGATCAAAACCTATAGAGCTCCATCTGGGGTTTTATAAGTAATATTCCTTATTTCTAAAATATTTAAAATGATCCATTTTAAATTTATTTATTAGGACCTATTTTAAATATGAGAATTGATTTAATAATTCTCTAAATTAAATAATTTTATATTGAAAGCTTATTATTATAGATCTAAATGTGAAACTTAGAAGTTTAATATGAATTATGAAAGATTCATATTAAGTTAAATGGAAAAAAGAAAGAAAGACATTGATACTGGGAAGGGAGAACGAGAAAAATAATTCGAGAAACAAAAGAAACCAGAAGTCAATTGTAGAAAAGGAACAAACTCATGACAGAACTAGCATAAAATAGATAAAAAGTTTACCACCAAGTTTAACGCCACAACAGGATACAAAAAATTTATTATCTCAAGAAATTAAACAAGGATACAAAACTAAATTCAAAGACTCACCACTCAAGGACACATCCAAGAGATATAGAGTTTTAGAGAGACTCCAAAGAGCTTCTTCCAATATAAATTAGTTGCTAAAGTTCTTTCTAGCCCTAAAATATTAAAATAAGTACTAGTGCATGAAACATCCCTTCATGCATAAGGAACTATGACATTAAGTGTTTCACATATGCCAATTAAACTCTTTAATACATTCCTTGATCATGAAGAAAGATACCTTGAAATAGCGTTAACTTTGTCAAAAGAATATACTCATGAGTTGTCATTTTTGAGTGGGTTGGGTTAAAAACGTTGAAATATTATAGTGAACTGTGGGGAATACTATAGGATCAGCAAGATGCATAAGTGTTGATTGTAGCAAATTAGGAACTCCCGTGTCAATCTCCCTTAGTTAAAAAAGACTTTTCCTCAAGTCTTCTTTTGTTTCATCACTATGATAAGGACTTAAGTCAGTCATATTAAATGTTGATGATACCCCATAATCTTCAGGTAGATCAATCTCATAAGTATTCTCTCTAATTTTTTTAAGCACTTTAAATGGACCATCAACCTTTAGTTTCATCTTCCCAAATTTACCTGGTGGAAACCTCTCCTTCCTTAGATGAATCCAAACCAAATCACTTGCATTAAACCTTATATGCTTTCTATGTTTGTTAGTTGCTCGCATGTACCTTTTATTTTGCTTCTCAATAGTTATTTTAACATTGTCATGTAACTTCTCTATCTGTTTAGCCCTCTCATCAACATCTCCAAAAAATTGCTTAGTTGTAGAACAAGGGACTAAGTCCAAAGGACCGGTAGGATTAGCACCATAAACTATTAGGATCAAAGCGGCACTAAGAGAGGGGGGTGGGGGGAGTGAATTAGTGCTTATAAAATTTTCACTTTAATTTAAATACTCATTCAATAAAAATCGTATCAGAAATACATTTAAGCATACAGATGCGTTTAAACGTAGAGATGCGTTTAAGCATAGAGATATATTTAAACTTAGAGATATTTGTAAGAGTGCAAGTAAAGGTAGTAGAAAATTAAGCAATGAACATAAGGAGTAAAGAAGAGGAAACAAATCGATTTTATAGTGGTTCAGTACCCTTGACCTACGTCCACTCCTGATTCCTCTTCACTTGTGGCCACCAGCTTCCACTCCTAATCTTTTTCAATGGGCAAAGATCAAACACCCCTCTTACAACTCTATTCTTCTTTTACAGATTTAGGAGATAACATTTACAATTCTCTCAGCTCTCCCTTAAATAAAAACTACATAAGAAGAAATGAGGGGAGCTCTCAAGGGATTACAACAGTATTTTCATAAATTTTTCACTCTACTGGTTACAGGTGCTCTGTAAGCCACTCACATAAGTGATAGCACATGTGACACATTGTATGATCTTTTTACTAATAATTAATATTGGCATATTCTTACATTATATTATCTGTTGTATATATATTGTGATGTCCTTGGTTCTGTATAATGGGAATCAGATCGTGATGAGATCATAATAATAAGATTGATTCACCTTTAAACATAGATCCTAAATAATCCCGGTCATAGGTTACTCAAGAGGGACATCGAGATAACCGGACAGACCGGTGTACTATATACCCGTCCATATGATGGAGGCAGTTGGTCTTATATCCACTTGTGTGAAGACACTAAGGATATAATACAGGTGCTCAATAGAGAATTAGTTCACTGATTGATCCACTTATAGAATGTTGTATGGTTAATGATACCTAATATCAAGCAACGATTCCATAGTCTCAGTTGTGTATCTAGTCCTTAGACTTGAGACACTAAGGATGTCTTGTATGAGTACTCCTTTCTTTGACACCATTCTTACAGGTTTAGAAAGTTTCAAATCTGGTACAATTGGCTATCGAGATTAGCAACCAATCTTACGAAGGCAATTGAGTGTCAATAGAGGATCATTCACTCTTGGTATCACGAGAGGAATATCCATATGTGCTTGCTCAGACAAATCCCTAGCCAGGGTTATTCAGATTGAGAGAGAAAGAGTTCTATGAGAGAATCCGATTAGAGTGAGACAATGATAGATTCTGTTTATGGCCTAACAGTACCATGTCCAATATACGGTCTCTGGGATATTAGTTGGATGAGGGATTATAGATACACGGTAACTGTGGACAGACAGGTCCAATAGATTTGATCTCCCTTGTACCATCTAGGGACTATGACGTAGTGGCCTAGTACGTCGATAGTCGATGAGTTATGTGAATTATTATGGGGATAATAATTCACTATATCAAAAGGAGTTCTGATGTGAGTGATTCACAACCAGCTCGGTATCGGGCCTAGAGCGTCACACACATATGGTGGATGCTTCAACTAATAGAGGATTGGATGGAGATCCAATTAGCCCTTATTCTTATTAGATGAGACTCTATGCTGATGGGCTCCTTGATTATGGTCCAATTAGAGGCCTAAAGAGGTTATTAGATATAAATCCAATAATGCAAGGTTAGTGAGTAATTGGATGGAGATCCAATACCCACTAAGGCAGGAGCCCTAGGGTTTTTGGTGGCTCCTTATAAATAAGAGGGGAGATTCATGGTTGATAAGCTGCAGCTTTAGCCACCACCTCCTATTCTCCTCCCTCTCTCTGTATAAGAGTTTCAAGATTAGATTGGAAGAGTTTCGCTATAGAGAATCATCATGTGGATACCGCTAGAAAGGAGGACACTTGACCTCCTTCATCTTCTCCATCCGGATATGGAATATAAGGATATACGATCTCCCTAGGTAAAATCAATCTCTCACACATCATGGTTTTTCGATTTTACATTTTTTCTTGTGACCCTAATCTTTGTATGATGATTTGATCTACGTGGAAAACTAGTTTTATGTTTTGATTTCCGCTGCACATGTGATGCACCCGTTGAGGTTTCCCAACAGTGGTATCAGAGCTAAGGTTTTCATGCGAAGGATTGGTTTTAAACTATGTGTAATGAGATTGAATCGAGTAGAATCGTTCTATGTGTTCTTGCTGTGTTTTCATAGCGAAGGCAGCGAGGAGAAGTGGCCAACCATGGCCAGCCCCCATGCAGGACCAATCACCCACGACCAGGCTACGGCCAAAGCCCCCTACAAAGAGGGGCGATGGACTACAGCCAAGGCCAGCCCACAAGGGAGGCCAGCGGCATCCGCAAGAGGCGAAAGCCACTCGCATGGGTAGTAGCCAATAAGGGTGACGCCTGTGGGCAGAAGCGCTTCCCACAAGCACACCCACTTGCAGCGCGACATCCGCAAAGGGGCTCGTAGGGCACGCCGCCAGGCGACAACGTCGGCGGCGGTGGCCCTTGCGGTGGCTGGCGAGCAAGGGCAGCCATCGCCTGCGTAGGGGCAGCAATGATGGCGACGACGGCGCAGATGGGGCAAGAGGGGTTAGGGCATCCTTTTGAGAAAATGATGATCTTGCCCCTTTAAATTTCAAAAATTTCGAGGACTGTCCCCTCATCCAAAATTATGAAAATACCCTTGATAATTCTAAAAATTTGAGCATATCCTAATTTCTAAAAATAATTAATTAAATAGTTTATTTAATTGTTATATATATCTAATAATCTTACATATGATGTGATGTATGATATGGATGGATGATCATGAGCTAAGTATTGTGATGTGTGTAATTGTGATTATTATTATTATTATTGGGGCCTACGAGCCTGTATTTTTCTTATTTATTGTTGGGCCTGCATACTTGTGATTATTTGTAATTACATGGAGAGGTACAGTGGGAGCATGAAGGTGATAATGGGACCCACGATGCCGTGGTGAGAGATCATGATGCATGGTGATGCAACGATCCAACGAAACCGACAATGACGAGATCAATAATCACAAGGCATAGAGATGTGCAATGCACACATAGATCCTATTGTGAGTGATTAGGCCCATGGGCTCGGGCTTAATCATATTAGGTGACAGCTCATGATCATCTGGTGTGGCTTACATATGTGATGTGTTATACACCTACTAGATATATGTATATATATTTGCATGTGATGTAGATATCTATTAAATATGTATGTGTGTGACATGACATATTATGAGATAAATAAAAAAACCCCTTCTAAGATAATATTAAGTCGGTAAGCATGAGACAATAAGATTGACCCACGTGGCCTTCTATCGTTATAAGAAGAAATTGAATCACAACATAAGTTGAGTTGGTCGAGTCCTTCGAGGCTCACCTATTTACGTGATCGAGATCTTGACTACTAGTAACCTGAGGACATGGTATGCTTGGTCGAGTCCCTCGAGAGCATATCATCGAATCAAACTCATCTTGTAACGATGGTGATGACTTAACTGAACGTCATGGTTAGTCGAGTCCCTCGAGACTATAATGATTCAGAGGCCGAACATGATGGGAATCACAAGGAGTTGTGATTGACAAGAGTTGTCTACCTTTTGGGCTTAGTGTAATTGGTCGAGTCCCTCAAGGTTGCACTAAGGTGTCAATTGGATCCCGATCCCCACTAAGAGTCTACCAGAGACTTTCGTCTCACGTGTCGAGGGTGTCGCGTGATTCGCTAAGAAAATAGTGGGAGTATATTAAGATAGAAGTCCATATCTTAATTAGTATTTTTTTGTAAAATCTGTATGTTATTTAATTTATGCTATATCTTGTTTGTCTCTTGCAAAACCCCTACGTGGCATACTTGATGCCAACCGCTTCATTGGTCCAAAAGCTCCAAAAGTTAAGAATTGTTCTCACGGAAGAGAAAATTGTATATGTCCTTAACATGATTATGCTCATGTTGGAGGAAAGGATAAGTGAGGATGAGATCGCTTGCTTTATGAAATATATAGATAGTCCTAAAGGATAACCTGTGTGTTGATCTTATACTTCAGGCCATACCGAATTCCTTTTCATAGTTCATTATTAACTTTAATATGAACAAGTTTGAGGTGACTCTCCTTGAGCTTCTCAATATGTTGAGGGAAGTTGAGAGTGCCATCAAGAAGGAGAAGCTAGTTCTCTATATTGGTGAGACCAAAAAGATAAGGAAAGCCAACAAGACCCTTAAGAAGCGCAAGGGCAAAGAAAGATCAGGTAAGACAAAGATTGCTAAGAGAGACCCGACAAAGGACAAAGGACAGTGCTTCCACGATGGCCAAGATGGGCATTGGAAGAGGAACTGTAAGGACCACCTTGCATAGAAGGTGAAACAAAAGCTTAGAGAAGCTTCAGGCATATTCATGATTAGTCTTCACTTGTCAGATTTTCATGATAACACATTGGTATTAGATATCGGGAGTGTTTATCATATTTGGAATTCGTTGCAAGTTCTGGCAAGACATAGGAGATTGGCTAGAGGCAAGATGGACCTCAAGATGGGCAATGGAGCAAGAGTTGCTGCAGTTGCCATTGGGGAGGTCACCCTACATCTGCTTGGTGGAGCTATCATTGCATTGGATGCATCCTATTTTGTTATCTCTATTATAAAAAACATTATATCCATCTCTTGTTTGACAATTAGTAAATATAAATTAGTTTTTGAGAATAATAGTTATTTAATAATTATGGATAATGAGATCATCACTAGAGGGACCATTGTAAATGACTTATATGTGTTAGACACTTCTCCACACATCATGAATATAAATATGTCTAAGATGAAAAAGAGATGAGGTGAATAATACAAACCTATGGCATTATAGACTAGGTCATATACATGAGGAAAGGATTTAAAAGTTGTTGAAAGATGGATACTTAGATCCATTTGACTATGAGACATATGCAACTTGCGAACATTACCTTTATGGGAAGATGACCAACTCTCCTTTTAGTGGCATTGGAGAGAGAGTCACCGAGTTATTGGAACTCAAACATAGTGATGCATGTAGTCCCATGTCGACTCAGGCTATAGGTAGTTACTCATACTTCATTACATTCACTGATGATTTCTCTAGGTATAGACATGTGTACTTAATGAAGTACAAATCTTAGGCCTTTGAAAAATTCAGGGAATATAAGAATGAGGTAGAAAATCAAATTGGAAAGAGTATTAAAACTCTTCGATCAGATCGAGGAGGAGAGTACTTGAGTACAGAGTTCACCCATTTCTAGGTTTAGAACACTGGAAGGCAGTAAAGTATATCCTTAAGTACTTGAGAAGGACTAAGGATCTTTTACTGGTACATGGAGGACGTAGCCTCTAGGATAAGGGCTAAATAGACTCGAGTTTTCAGTCTGACATTGATGATAGTAAGTCAAATTCAGGGTATATTTTCACCATAAATAGAGGAGCAGTAAGCTGGAAGAGTTCCAAGCAAGATACTACTGCTGACTCGACCAGAGAGGCGGAATACATTGCTATAGTAGAAGCAGCAAAGGAAGGGGTGTGGATAAAGAAGTTCATTAAGGATTTGGGAGTCATACTAAGCAGCATGGAGCTGGCTCCCATATATTGTGACAGCGATAGGGTAATAACTCTAATAAAGAAATCCAGGTCTTATCAGAATTATTCTAAGGTTCCATTTGATTAAAGCGATTATGACCTGAAAAGATATAGCAATGGAAAAAGTTACATCCGAAGATAACATTGCAGATCTACTAACAAAGCCACTAGCTCAGATTGTATTTGAGCATCACAGGGGTCTGATAGGGATCAGACATATAGGTGATTGGCTTTTGGTCAAGTGAGAGATTGCTAGTTATAGGTGCCCTGCAAGCCAATCACGTGAGTGCTAGCATGTGTGACACGTTGTGTGATCTTTTTGCTTATGATTAATATTGGCATATTCTCAAATTATATTATTTGTTGCATATATATTATGATGTCCTTAGTTCTATACAATGAGAATCAAATCACGATAATGAAATCTATTCACCTTTAAACATAGATCCTAAATTATCACGATCATAGGTTACTTGAGTGGGATATCGAGATAACCAGACAGACCGGTGTACTATATACCCATCCATATGATGGAGGCGACTGGTCTCATAGCCACTTGTGTGGAGACACTAAGGATATAGTGCAGGTGCTCATTGGAGAATGAGTTTACTGATTGATCCGCTTATATAATATTATATAGTTAATGATACCTAATGTTAGACAGTAATTTCATAGTCCCAATTGTGTATCTGGTCCTTCGACTTGAGACACTAAGGATGCATTGTATGAGTACTCCTTTCTTTGACGTCAAACTTACAGGTTTAGAAAGTCTCAGATCTGGCACAGCTTGTTATCAGGATTGACAATCAACCTTACGAAGGTAATTGAGTGTCAATAGAGGATCATCCACTCTCGGTATCATAAGAGGAATATCCCATATGTGCTTGCTCAGACAAATCCCTAGCCAGGGTCATTCGGATTGAGAGAGAAAGAGTTCTCTAAGAGAATCCGATTAAAGTGAGACCATAACAGATTCTATATGTGGCCTGACAGTACCATGTCCAATATATGATCTCTGAGATATTAGTTGGATAAGGAATTATAGATACACGATAACTATGGATAGATAGGTCCGATGGATTTGATCCCCCCTATACCATTTGGGGACTATAACGTAGTGGCCTAGTATGTCCATATTTGATGAGTCGATTGAAGTATTATGGGAATAATAATTCATTATATCAGAAGGAGTTCTTATGGGAGTGACTCACGGCCAGCTCAGTATCGGGTCTAAATGGTCACATGCATATGGTGGATGCTTCAGCGAACAGAGGATTAGATGGAGATCCAATTAACCCCTATACTTATTAGATGAGACTCTATGCGGATGAGCTCCTTGATGAAGGTCCAATTAGAGGCCTAAGAGAATTATTAGATAGAGATCCAATAATGCAAGATTAATGGGTAATTGGATGGAGATCCAATACCCACTAAGATAGGAGCCCTAGTGTTTTTGGTGACTCTTTATAAATAAGAGGGGAGACTCATGGTTGATAGACTGTAGCTTTACCCGCCACCTCTTATTCTCCTCCCTCCCTCTGTGGAAAAGTTACGAGATCAGATTAGAGGAGTTTCGCTGCAGAGATCCATCGTATGGATACCGCTAGAGAGGAGGACGCTTGACCTCCTTTATCTTCTCCATCTGGATATGGAATACAGGGATATACAATCTCCCTATGTAAAATCAATCTCTCACACATTGTGGTTTTTCTATTTTGCATTTTTTCTCACGACCCCAATTTTTGCACGATGATTTGATATGCATGAGAGACTGGTTTTATGTTTTGATTTCCGCTATGCATGTGATGCACCCGCTGAGGTTTCCCAACACACTCTTGATTCTTACTCATTCACCAGTAAGAAATGGTGGGGTATTTATAGGCCTCAAATGACTTAAAAAATGTTACAAAAAATTAATTTTTAAGTGCTCTTGAGGTGTTAGTCTCAACAAATACGTTATGGGCGGTTTAGCCGCTTGACACAGTATGGCAGACTGTGTCTGGGAGGTTCAGCTGCCCGATAGTTTGGGAGACCGTGTTTGGGTGGTTCAACCGCCTGACACACCTTCAAAGACTATGTCATCTTGGAGATTATGTCTTCGAAGACTGTGTTCATCTGACCTTAGGTTACTAAAATGACTTTTATAATAAGTCTAAATCAGCCCCAATTAAAGCCTAATGGTCTCTTAATCGAGTTAGTAAAAACTAACTCTCATTATGATGCTAACTACGACTCTCAACACATAATCTTCATTGTCTGATTGTCTCTCGGTGAACTCCCGACATCCTTTCTATGAACCCCCGGCGAGCTCTTGATTTCCTTCAACGAACTCCCAGTATTCTTCTATCAAATTCCCAGTGAGCTCCTGACAACTTGTAGATGAACTTCATAGCAAACTTTTGGTGAGTTCTCAATGAGCTCCTGAGTTTCCTTAGCGACCTCCCAACGAACTTCCTAGCAAACTTCTAGTGAGTTCTCGACGAGCTCCCGACAACATTGTTTGAGCCTCGACCAGCCTCCAGCGAACTCTCGATGAGCTCCCTTTATGTCATCTGAACCTCAGCCTGATGCATCAACTTGACTCTGGCCCAACATTTGATTGTATTGCCCTTTACTATCGCAGTTAATCCTGTATTATTTTCTTTAACACACAAGTTAGATCATAAAACCTATCAGTTGATTTCATCATCAAATCCGAGATTCAACAATCTCCCCCTTTTTGATGATGACAAAGTTAACCTTAACTCCCCCTATGTCAATGCCATACGATAAATACAACAAACTTGAATTAAAAAGAACCCATCATTTTTGAATTCAAGTATAGTATTTTCATAATTGAACCATTTATGATACCATACATTATAAAATTTTCAAAGCATTCATTTTCTTGGTATCATATAAAAATTTCAATCTTTATATTCGCAATATAATTATGTCATCAATTATGATATAGCATTCATTTCAACTATTCCAAAGATGTCAAAATATCTCTATTATGTCATTAATTATATCATTTCTGCCCTTTTGTCATCAACAAATAGGAGACATACTCAATTCATATTTTAATATTTTTCATAAATATCTATCTTTTATTTATTATTTATCATCAATATACTATCTCTCCCTCTTTTGTCATAAAAAAGGAGAAATATTCAATATAACTTTTCTAAACAATTGTTCAAAACAAATGTTCATTATATGATAAAATTTTGAACATAATATTTATCATATGTCATCATTCATGACGTTTCTCCTTATTATAAAAAAGAAAAAATATTCACCACACATTTGAATACTAAGTGTTTAATACATATGTCATCACATTTATTATAAATATTTATTACATAAAGAAAGAAATCTTGTCCATTCTCTCCCTTAGTAAAAAAAATAGAGTTAAACCCATTTCATATCAAATTACTTTCTTCCCCTTTGTAAATAAAATAGAAGAAGAAGAAGGGGAGAGGGTGTCAAAGATCCAAAGATCTAGTATCATAAAAGAAAATAAATTATTAAGAGGGGATATATTTGAAAATATTCATGAATCTAAAAATCAAAATATTGAAAGAGACCTCATGAGTCTTATCACAAGAGAATTTTAACTTGTATTTTTTTTCTTTTGTAAGTGCCAAGAAGAAAGAATCAAGTGAAACCATTTCAAAGGATAGCTCAAAAAAGTTGAGAAATTTGAGAAAAATATAAGACTTACTCATATCATCTAATGTAAATATTAAGAAATCCTAAAATCCATGATGGCAAATCATGCATTTAGAAGGTTTTTCATATCTAATTTTCTTCAAACAAATTGTTCCTCATTTAATAATTTTATTTCAAGATAGTAATTTTGTCTCCCCTTTAGTAAAGAATGAAAATGAGTCTTAGGAGAGTAATAATCTTGATTCGTTTAAGGTAAATCTTAATACATATAATTCATTCGAATAATATTTCCTAATAAAATGGAAGAATGATCTTAATTAAAAATCTCAAATTATAATTGTTAAGATCATAAATATTTTTTATTAAAAAAGAAATCATAAAGGTTAAATATAATTTTCATAAAAGATAAGTCAAGTGAAGAAGTCAACGAGAAGTTTAAAGAAAATCATATTATGAAGGATATTAATATCAAATTATGAATACCAAAAAATATAATTTAATTTGACATATTTTCTTTTAGGTCAAAAAGAAATTTTATGAGATCAAATAATAAGAATGATCTTGTTTCATATAGATAGTTTTCTTTAATGAAACAAAAAGGTCCTAGTGAATAATCTTGATTTATATAAAGTTATCAAATTATGCTTTTCAAGATATCAAGATCATGATAAGACCCTTTTTATGGTACGTTACATAGGAGAAAAGAAAAAAAATTAATTTATATATAAAAATTTTAAGTTATCAAGATCATAGTTCTTAATGAAAATCTCATGTTATAAGATCATAAGTCTCCTCTTTGGTAAAAATAAAATTATAGAAATAAAAAAACATTATTCCCATATAATATGCCTCAAGTCAAAAATCATGAGAAAGTGCATCATTCGACCGAAAAAAAATCTCATTCAAATTTCAATTATTAAAATCACTTTTGTAGTTCAATAAATTCAACAATAATCATAACACTTTATCTCTTACTAAAAACTTGATTGAGAAATTTTTAAAGAAATTTTTTTTCTCTTTTTAATTATTTCAATCCAGGTGATTTGTTTTATACAAAAGTTCATTCACCTTTTATGCCAAATCCATATAGTAATTTAAATTCTAGTTTCATCTAAAAAGAAATCATCAAGATCATTAAAATAAGAAAAATATTTTTAACTTTTTAAAATTGAAAATCAAGTATCATTTCCAAAAGAAATCATAAACCATTTTCAAACAAAAACTTTGATTTATTTCAATTCCAATGATTTTTAGAGTGAGTTACCATGCTCATTTCATTCTCCTTAAATATATTTTTAATTTTCAAAAATACTAGATAATAAAGCATGATTTTTCTTTCCTTTTTTATAATGTTCTATGCTCATATTCTATCATTCAATAATATCCATTTAATCATATAACCCATATTTCAAGTTACTTCTTCAACATTATCAAGGCCATTACACTAACACATCAAAATGATAAAATATCTTCAAAGCAAAAATTCAATCAATCTCAATTCCAACATGTAAATGGGTCTAACTCTTTACACATAGTGCAAGAAGTTGACAAACTCATTTCAGAAATTTTTATTTATTTCAAGTCTATCTAATATAACATTCAAATCATACACACCAATTATATATTTTGGTATTATAGGGGGGTGGTTGGCCATACAATACCTCATAAGGGGTACATTTGGTTGATGAATGATAAGTTGTGTTATACCACCATTCGGCCTAAGGAAGCCACCTTGTCCACTCTTTGGATCGGTCACTCGTGAAGCATCATAGGTAAGTCTCGAAGCATATATTCACTACTTCTGTTTGGCCATCCGTCTATGGATGATAGGTTATGCTCATCTTCAGTTGGGTGCCTTGTAGTTGGAAGAGCTTAGTCCAAAATTTACTTGTAAATACCCTATCATGGTCACTCATAATCGACCTTGACATCCCATATAGTTTTATAATATTTTTCACAAAAAACTGAGTAATACTGGCAGTAGTATAGGGATGTCCCATAGCACAGAAATGAGCATATTTGGTTAAATAATCTACCACCATAAAAATCGTGCTTTTACCTTGAGATGGTGGCAGTCCTTCGATGAAATCCATGGAGATATCTTGCCCATGTTGAGTTTGGTATAGGTAGTAGTTGTAGTTTTCCCAGATTTGCCAATATTTCACCCTTCTGCTGCTGACATACATCACATTTAGATACATAATCATAAATTAATTTTTTTTATGCCCTTCTAAAAGAAGTTTTGCTTTACTCTCTTGTATGTTCTCAGAAATCCAGGTGAAGAGTGTATATCATATAAAATAATCTAAATGCAAGAGGAAGAAGGAACAATCACAATTTGGCTTTTGTAGTGCAGGTCCTTCAAATCCTAAGTGTAGTGGCCCATGGAACCCGAATCTTTCTTCAATTTTTGTATGATGTCTTGGGTTTCTAGGTCATTCTTCCATTCCTCCCTAATGTATTTGAGGAAGTCGGTAGGGGGAATGGAGATGACTGAAATTTTGGTTTGTCCCGGTAGTCATGATAGAGCATCTACAACAACATTCTCTTACCCCTTTTAATAAGTAATTTCATAATCAAAGCCAAGAAGTTTAGTTACCTATCATTGCTTCTCCAGGGAAGATATTTTCTGCTCCAAAAAATATTTAAGACTTCGGTGGTCGGTCTTCATCTGGAAGCGTCAGTCAATCAGGTAGGGTCTCCACTTCGTGACAGCATGTATGATGACAAGCATTTCCTTATCATACATAGACATTTTAAGTTGTGAGAGAGATAAATCTTTACTAGTGTAAGCAAGGGGTCAACCATCTTGCATTATAACAACTCCAATTCTAACTTCAGATACGTCAGCCTCAATCACAAAGGTGCGGCTGAAATAGGGTAGCGCTAGGATTAGAGTCATTGTCATGGCTGCCTTGAGTCGTTCGAAGGTTATGAAGGATTTATTCGACCATAAGATGGAGTCTTTCTTTAGTAGGGACATGAATAGAGCACTAATCTTGCCATAATCTTTCATGAATTTTTGGTAGTAGCCTGTGAGTCCAAGGAAGCCACACAATGACTTTATGTTCGTAGGTCTCGACCATCATTGCATTGCTTCGATCTTCGTCGGGTCTACCGCTACTCCATCCTTTGATATAATGTGCCCTAGATACTCCACTTTACACTGTAAAAAGTTATACTTTGATTGTTTAACATAAAGGGTGTTCTCTTGAAGAATCGTTAGAACAGTTCGTAAGTGCTGAAATTGCATATTAAGCGTAAGGCTATAAATGAAAATATCATCAAAAGATACCAACACGAGCTTGTGTAGAAAACTCTAGAAGATGTCATTCATCAGGCTTTGAAAAGTGGAAGGAGCATTTTTAAGTCCATAAGGCATTACGAGAAACTCGTAGCTGCTATTATTTGTGCAGAATGTAGTTTTCGAAAAATCTTCAGTGTATACCCGAATATGATAATAACCGGAATAGAGATCCAATTTAGTAAAGACTCAAGCTCCTTTTAATTCATCCAAGAGCTCATCTATGGCTGGTATAGGATATTTGTCTTTGACAATGATGGCGTTCAATGCCTGGTAATCAATGCACATCCGTCACGGACCATCCTTCTAGCGTACTAGCAACACCGATGAGGAGTAAGGGCTGCAACTTAGTCAAATTACTCCAGTGTCAAGCATTTCCTTAACGATGTTCTCAATCTTGTTCTTTTACATACGAGAATAGTGGTACAGTCTCAAATTTACTGGAGGTTTGCTCGACAAAATAGGTATACAGTGGTCATGCGGTCGGTTAGGGGGAAGCCCTCGTGGCTCCATGAAAACATCCACGAATTCGTCCAGCAAGAGGATAAGCTTAGGATCTGAATTTTGCATGTTCTCCTCCTTGGATAGCTGCTAGATATATATAAAAAATTCACCATTTATTTTGTGTAGCACCTTCTCTATTCATTGCGTCGAAACGGTAGAAATATGGCTCCTGCGCTAGTCTCATAATATGACCTGTCTCCCTTTGTAATAAAACTTAATAATTAGTTTAAAAAAATTTCAAGAGATATCACCTAATATTGTGAGCCATTCAATCCCAAGCATGGCTTCATAATCATCAATGGGTAGGAGGAAGAAATCAGCTACCACTTCTTGGTCTTATAGGAGCAATTTTACCCGTGGGCACCGTTGGTCGTAATTGAGTATTCGATCGTTGATAACCTTTATATCGAACTTGTTGCAATCTTCGATTTGAAGCACCATACATACATTAACCTTGCTGTTGAGGAAGTTATTTGTGCTGCTCATGTCGATGAGAACGGTGATTAGTTACTATTTAACAAGTCCTTCAACTTTCATTGTTTACAGGTTGGAGTAGCCGGCTAGCACGTGTATTGCATAGTCGGTCGGTTAGGGCTCTTCCTTCGTAGCTTCATCTTTGGGTTCAAGGCTTTCTTTAGATGGTTCACTATCCTCATCCTCTACTAGTTCAATCATAAGGAGTTGGCCCTTTTTGCAATAATGTTCTCGGCTCTACGGTTCATTATAGTGCCAACATAACCCCTTGGCCGATCATTCACGAAGCTCATCTCTTATTAATTTTTTTGGTGCTGGGGCTCGGATGGCAGTAGAGGGGGCTGAAGGCTTTAGCATAGCTAGTCGGAGATTGACCCTTATCCTTCATACTTTATGGTTCAATCGTTCTTCTTGCATTCTCACGAAGGAAATTAACGCCGTAAGAGTGTCCGGTTGTCACGCCTTTATTTCTCCTCGAATCTCCGGTTTTAGGCCCTCAATAAAAGTCCCTAAAAGTTACTTTTTAGACTAATCCATAATTTGGTTAGATAAACATTCAAACCTTATTTGGTATTCTTGTATTGTCGAGGTTTGTCGAATCTTCACCAATTGTGCATTAATGTTGTTGAAATCGGTTGGTCCGAAGCGAGTAAGTAGTTATTCCTTGAATAACTACTAAGAGAGACCTCCATAGGTGTGCTCATACCAAGTAAACCACCGAGTAATATATCTCTTGAGGTGGATGACAATAATCTCCACTCTTGTAACATTGATAGTTCAGTAAAATTGAAAATAGCATTCCGTGCACGTAATCCATCCGATCGGGTCTCCTTCTTCCCATCTAAAGAAGTCAACCTTCATGCATAAAGTACTTGGATCAGGGATGATATGGCCATGCTCTTGAGGATCATTTCACTATCTGAAGTTTCTCCTTGCTGTGATTTCTTCTGGCTAAGTGGTCGGCCCATGCTGAATTCGGCGAAAAGGGATTACATCTTCTCCTCCATACAGCTTTCAAAAGCTTTGAACTTGGCGTTTATGGCCTCCTCTAATATCATGGTGTATGCTTCTAGATTTGTAATTTTAAGATCTTTTTTCTATTGTCAGGTTAATGACATGAGAATTTTTGGAGAGAGGATGGCTAGTTGGATGGGTGGATCGGTTTAGATCGGAGTAGGCTGCGGTTTAGAGCTGATTTGGGTGGCTATTTGGGATCAATTTAGGGTGCAATTTAGAAGAGTTTTTAGTGGGGATATTAGGGTTTATAGATGAGAGAAAAGAGTCTAAAATACCATAAAAGACAGCACTCAAATCTGATGGAATTCGACGAAGAAAGGTGTTGTGATGTGCTGTCTTGTCGAACATATTTTACATCAGAGAAATGATAAATTCTCGATATAAATTCCAGAGAAAAACTTAAGAAAAATATGTAAAAATCCTCAGTTTAGATATGTTAATATCAATAAAAAGTTTGATAAAATTTTGACAAAGTAACGGTAGGAAAATAGGGTAAAAGACGGAAGATAGATCCTTCATTGTAAAATTCTAGCACTGCGTGATGACAAAAGAAGGCACAATAAAATCAGTTTTAGAAGGAATTTTTTCCAGAGATCAATCTTAGATGAAAGCTAGACCTAGGGAATTATGTAAAAATTATGGCAAAAAAGAAGAAGCAATAAACCAGTTTCAAGAGGCAAATAAGCAACTGAAAATTTCTACAGTGTTTCGCCTTTGCAACAATAATAATGTTTGCGTCAGATGAAATTTATAATGGATAAAATATAAAAAAATTCTTTAATATGTAAGATAAAGAATCTTACAGTATTGAAGAGGTGTGGGTGACGAAAATATACTAGATTTCCAGATCAAAACATAGGGGACAGTGACAGACTAATTTGATCTGTGGCTGGGTGGAAGGTGGAGGCACGTGCCATAGTAATTGTGGGAATTACTTAGGAAGATGGAGGGTAGCTGAGATGGCTACAAGGTGACAGGAATGTGGCTCTAATCCCAAATAGTAGAACTCCAGAAGGAGTCATATAGATTTTGATCGTTGATGGGGATGAACCCTTGGAACACTGTAGGAGTTCTTCCCTCCTAGACTCGGCAAGGCTGAATAAAGAATGATATTTGCTTAATAAAAAGAGAGAGGGGGTGGCTACATTATTATATAGGGTTCTAAACCCTAGCCCAAGGGGTGGTTGCCTAAGTAAAATTATCCCTTTGCCCTTCTATAGCCGACCTACCGTAGTAGGAATAGGGGGCAGCTAGATTAGCTCTATAGCCGACCTAAGCAGGGGGAAACCCTGGCTGACTTGCCTAGTAAAGGGGGCGATGGCCACTAATCCCTAAGGCCCCAATCTAAACCCTAGCCACACTTCTTTATAGGATAAAAGTGGCTAGGTAGAGTTTTACTATAATCTCACAGGGTTTAATGATTACTTCTAGGGTGATTAGGACTCAACCTTGCTGGAGTCATATCAGAGATTCAATCTCTCCCCTTGGGACCACAACTATATCCATCACCATTAGCAAAGAACCAAGGTCCCAAACTATGATGGTCATATTCATGGTGTTTAACCTCCCATCCGCATACAATGTGATCCTTAGTGACCCTATGCTTAACAAGATGAGGCGAGTTATATCCACTTATCATCGTGCAATAAAGTTTCCAACTTGAGCTGGGATTGGAGAAATTAGAAGCAACCCTAAATAGTCAAGGCAATACCACTTGATGACTACTTCCTCCCAAAAACTTGAAACCGAGTCCTCAAGATGCCATGAATATACCACTTCATCGACAAAGTGATTAGGATCAGATCGACACTCCTTTAAAAAGATCAAGTTCAACTTATCAATTTCCTTACAAAAATGCTGATATATTTGCTTGGTCTCCCAAAGACATGCTTGGAATCGATACTAGCATTGCACAATATGAATTGAACATTTTGCCTACAATGTGACCAGTGAAGCAAAGGCCATGAAAATTTACCTCGAACAAAAAATAAACCATAAGCACCAAAGTAGATCAATTACTGGAGGCATGATTTATAATTGAGATGCAGTACCCCAATAATTATCCAATGTGGTCCTAGTCAAAAAATCCAATGGGAAACTGGAGAATGTGCATTGACTACATCGATCCCAACTGGGTGTGATCAAAAGATTGTTATCCCCTCCTAAGGATAGATCAACTAGTGGATGCCACTTTAGGGCACAAACCCCTCACCTTATAAATGCTTTCTCAAAATACAACCAAATCAGGGTAGCTCTCCAAGATCAAGAGCACACCACCTTCATCATCAACCAAGGTATATATTACTACAAGGTCATACATTTCGCTCTAAAAAACAAAGAAGCCACCAATCAAAGAATGGTCAACAAAATGTTTAAATCACATATCAAAAGGAACATGAAAGTATATGACGATGATACAATCATAAAAATTAAGACAGCTATATGCACCTAACAGATCTAGTGGAGACATTCAAGAAACTCAAACAATTCAACATGCGACTCAACCCTTCGAAATGCATCTTCTAAGTTAGCTCTGGGAAGTTCCTTGGATACATCATTCATTAGAGAGGGGTGGATGCTAATCTAAAAAAGATAAAAGCAATAATTGACTGAAAACACCTTGATCGATTTAAGAAGTCCAACATATTATTAGAAGGATAGCCACCCTTAGCCAATTTCTATCTCGGTTAGTTGCAAGTGCCTTCCTTTCTTTCGAGTCTTAAAACATATGAAGAACTTTGAATGGACCCAAGAATGCGATGAAGCCTTTAAAAAATTAAAAGTTCATCTTGCCTGGTTGCCCCAGCTTACTTCAACCAATCCATGCAAACCGCTTTGCATAAATCTAGCAGCCTCCGACCTTGCCATCAGTTTAGTACTTATATAAGAAGACTCAGGAATATAACAACATATCTATTATGCCAGTCATGTCCTGAATAGACCTAAGGAGTGATATTAACATATTGAAAGGTTAACATTAGCCTTAGTGCTGATAGCCAAGAAATTACGACCTTACTTCAAAGCCCACACCATAGAGGTAGTCATAAATCAACTATTATGATAGGTCCTCTCAAAATTTGACATTGCAGGATAGATGCTTAAATGGTCGGTCGAGTTAGGAGAATTTGATATATACTACGTGCAAAGGATAGCCATCAAAGCCAAGTGTTAGTTGATTTCATCTCTAAGCTACCCTTCCATAAGACAAAGACAAACAAGAGGATATCGAAGAAAAATGGATATTATATGTTGACGACTCTACTACTAACGAAAGAGGAGGTGCCGAATCATCTTGAAGGGGCCAAGTAAACAACAACACGAGCTCACCCTCCACTTTGAATTCAAATAACCATTAATGAAGCCGAATATAAAGCATTGCTATCAAGGCTTTGTCTCACCCAAGAATTACAAGTAAAAGATTTAGATGTCTTAAGTGACTCATAACTTGTGATGAGCCAAGCCATGTCAATGAAAGCTACGAAGCCAAAGATTGAACCATGGCAAAATACTTGGTCGAGATTTTAATAAAAAAGGTTCTCAAGATGGAGAACATCCAAGTCGACACACTAGCAAAAATTACATCTACAAGGGTAATAGGCGCCAACCTCCCAAGGATCAAAATGCACACCTCTCCAACCATTGCAACTGAGAGCATTGTTGTGATAGAAGATACACACAATTGGGTGGAAGATATCTATAGCTACAAAAAAGACGGAGCACTCCCGACTGATCAAGATGCATCTCGATGGCTCAAATGCAATCAAGCATGGTATTGTGTAATTAATGATCGATTATACCAGAGATCCTTTAGCCAAACCCTTCTTCGACGTCTAACACCCGTAGAAGCTAAGGCAGTGTTGGCTGAAGTCCATGAAGGCATATGTGGAAAATACATCAAAAGATGAACTTTGGCCTTTAAAATTCTCAGATTGAGTTATTATTAGCCAACCATGCAGTAAGATGCAATTACCTATATCCAGCGATGTTAGCAATGTCAAATACAAGTTCGGATACATCATCAACCTACTTAGCCTTTTGCCTAATGGGTCATGGACCTTCTCGGACCTTTTCTCCCAGCCTCTAGGCAATGGAGATTCCTTATTGTCAGGGTTGATTACTTTACGAAATTGGTAGAAGCCGAACCACTAGCATCCATCACTGGGAAGAAAGTAGAGGGATTTATCTAGAGGAACATAATCACGCGGTATGGCATACCTAAGGCTATCATCACTTACAATGGAACCCAATTCAATAATCCCAAATTCAAAGATTTCTACTAATCTTATAGAACCGATTTGAGATTTAGCTCAGTAGCATATCCTCGAACAAATGACTCGATGAAAGTAACCAATCAGGAAATACTTGAAGGACTAAAAAAGTGAATCAATAGAGCCCAAAACACTTGGGTTAATGAACTTTCGAACATCTTATGGGCATCACAAACCACTCCTAAAACTACCTCAAGAGAATCCCCGTACAGTCTGGCATTCAAAACTGAAGAGGTACTCCACCCAGAGATAGTCTTCCCAACCCTACGGGTCGACCACTTCAAACAAAATATGTTAGAGGAGGGACTTCAAGCTAATCTATGTCTCATCGATGAACAAAGAGCCGCAACACATCTACTCTCTTTAACATACAAGAAGGCGGTAACCAAGCTTCATAATTGGAGAGTATGCCCTCGATGAGTCAAAATGGTGATCTCATGCTATACAAGACTAAAGCTAGTAATCCGAAAAGTGCTCGGGGTAAGCTAGGACCCTACTAAGAAGGTCCTTATTGAATAACCGACATAGTCCATGAGGGAACCTATCGCCTCATAACTATGAAAGGAGAGCAACTACCGAGAATATGACACATATCTAACTTGAAAATTTTCTACGTCTAAATATAGTCTCTCAACATCTATAAAAGCCACACCTAGGGGATGTATGTACAAAACAATGGAAACTTCATTGGCTAAATAAAAGAACAGGTTCCTCATCCTCAAAAGCTCTACACCAAAAGATAATCTCTCCCCCTGGCCATGTACTCGATATAAAAGGCCAAGGGTTGCTCCTAGGTTGAGCCTCTACACTCCTCCTACCCATGCACTCGTTGTAAAAGACTAAGGGTTATACCTAGGCTGGGCTTCCTTACTCCCCCTAACTGTGCACTCGATGTAAAAGGCCAAGAGTTGCACCTAGGCTGAGCCTCCATGCTTCCTCTAGCAATGCACTTGGTGTAAAAGGCCGAGGATTTGATAGGACTCCAACAGGGTTGAGTCCTAATCTCCCTAAGAAGTAGTCAATAAAACCCTACTAGATTATAATAAAGTCACTCTTATCTTATAAAGGAGTATGGCTAGAGTTTAGATTAGCCCTTAGGGCTTAATGGCCGCCACCTCCCTTACTGGGTTGGTCGGCCAGGGTTTCCCTTTGCTTAGGTCAGCTATAGAGCCAACCTAGTCACCCCCTGTTCCTATTAAGGCAGGTTAGTTATGGAGGGGCAAAGGGATAATTTTACTTAGGCAAGCACCCTCTTAGGCTAGGGTTTTGATTCTTATTTAAAGATGTAGCTGCCTCCCCTCTTGAATCAAATAATTATCAATTTTATTTCAGCCTTGTTCCGAATCTAGGAGGGAGGAACCCCTACAGCGTTCCAAGGTTGATCTTAAGGATCAAAATCTATAAAGCTCCTTCTAAGGTTCTATCATCTGGTATTAGAGCAACAATATTGCTGCCCCTGTAGCCATCATCCACCTTCCCAAGCAATTCCCACAATTGCTTTTGACGTCGCTTCCATCATTGCCCACTAAGCCATAGATCCATCAATCTGTTGTCTTTCTCTATATCAACATCAAAGATTTGGTAAAAACTCCAAAGCCCACGCCTCTTGCTACTACTATTCCTCTATCTTATATATGGGAGAAGTTTTTCCAAAATTTCTTTGCTGTAAAATTTTATCATCGCAAATGTTATCATCGTTGCAAAGGCGAAACACTATAGAAATTTTCAACTAATTGTTGCTTCTTGGAACTAAACTTTTAATTATCCTTTTTGGCTAAAACTTTTATACAATTTCATAGATTATTTTAGCTTTCATTTAATACTAATCTTATAAAAAGCCTCCTTCTAGATCTAGACTTATAGCACTGCGATTCTTCATCATACAATGCTAAAATTTTATGATGGAGAATCTGCCTTCCGTAGATTGGCCTCTTGAAACCAAACTTTTGTTTATCCTTTTTGGCCAAAATTTTTGTACAATTCCAAAAATTAAGTTGACTTTCATTTGGGATTAATTTCTCAAAAAAAATCCTTCTAGAACCAGTTATCTTATGCAATCTTTCACCAGTACGCAGTTCTGAAATTTCTACAATGAAGGATCTACCTTTCATCTTTTGCTCTATTTCCCTACTGTTACGTTGCTAAAATTTTGTGAAACTTTTTACTGGTATTTCTAACATCTAAATCAAGGGTTTCTGCATAATTTCCTTGAACTTTCCTTTGGAAATTATGTCGAGAAGTCATCGTTTCTCCGATGTAAAATCTGTTCAGCAAGACTGCACATCGCGACACTTCTTTTTTGTCGAATTCTATCGGATTCGAGTGTTATTTTTTGAGGGATTTCAGACTCGCTTTTCCTCATCACCAAAGCCTACCATCCTTACTGAAAACCCTTTAAAACCCTACCCTAAACCGAAACCAAACTGTCACCCAAATCAGCGCTAACCGTAGCCTACTTTCTTATCGATCCACTTACCTTTTCAGCTAACTTTCCTTACCAATACATCTACCTTTGCTGCCATCTATCCCAGATCTAAAATCTATTCCCTTAACCTTCATCTACTTATACCACAGTCCTAAAACCACACCAATTCGTAGCTTAAACTCCATAAAACTAAAGCCCCAAATCACACCCAAAACAGTCACAAACCGCACCAAAAAATCAAAGCCTTCGGTCGATCAATCTTTCAGCCACCTAATCTCTATTATCCCTTCAACCACAGCATGCATCTTTCACTGTCCAACACTACCAATAGTGACTGACCTCTTGCTGCCATCCTCCTTGATCACATCCAGTAGTGATCCTTGCAGCAAAAAGCTACCAGCAGCGATTTTTTGTTGTAATTTATTTACATCACAGCCCGCAATAATCGTTCGCTGCCAACTATCTTGATCACAACCAGTAATAAATTAAATACAAAAGTAGCCATCTCTCACTCTATACCACTACTGTCCTCCTCCGCAATAGCCGTATATATCGCTGCCCCATCTTCCTCCTATTGCAGCTGCATCCTTGCTGCAACCGACGCCACTTGTAGCCACGAAGTCGCAACCGACCTTGCTGCTACCTTCGTCTTCCTCAACCGTTGTTGCTACCCTTAGCTACCATCCTCCACTTGGAAACTTCACCCCCGCAGTCCCGACATTGCTGCCATTCACTATCTTCAACCTGAAAATTATAGCTACACTTTTCAGTCTGTTTTACATCATGACAACACTAGACTTATTCGAAGCCAAATTAGAGGCTTTTGAGATGCGTATGGATGCTAAATTATGTGCTCTCTTCATGGAATTTAGATTGGACCGATCACTAAGCCCAAGAAGATCACAACATGAAGCAAATACTAATTACAAAAAGAACCCATAAGAGATAAGAAGTGAGGATAAGACATGCAGCCCTACACCTCGGCGATGTCGATCTCCTTTGTAGAACTTTAAGAAGGGCACCTCAATCAAGATGCTCAGAGCATGAGAGTCACATCCCAACCAAAAGTATATAAACCTTCAGCACTAATCAATTACAAGAATCTTGACGAAGACCTAACGAAGATCTGTCAAACCTCTACCATCCAAGAGTACCAAATCAGGTGTGAAAGGTTAACTAATCAAACTCGTGATTGGTCTAAAAAATAGATATTGAGGACTTTCATTAAGGGCTTAAAGCCGAAGATTCAAGAAGAAGTTAAAGCGCGATAACCGTATACACTTAAGGTAGTTATCTCCTTCGCACGACTACACGAAGGCAGGCTAAACCAGGATGCTCGGAAGACCAAAGCCGTCATAAGACCAGTAAACAGAGACTCTTAGACCCATCTACCACCAGCCCATCATCTCAGCTGAAAAAGTTAACAAGAGAAGAGTTTCGTGACAGATCGGCAAAGGGCCTATGTTGGTATTGTAATAAATTGTGGAGTCGAGACCACTATTGTAAAAAAGAGAGACCTCTATTGGTTGAGCCCACTGAAGAACCCTAACTCAAATATATGGCTCTTGAGTTTGAGGAGAAGGATATGAAGGAAAAATCACAATCAGTTGCCCACACCTTTCATGCTTCACCACAGATATTGGACATTAATGGCTTCATCAAGCATCAGCCTATCATCATCCTTGCTGACACCAGGAGCTTCAATAACCTTATGAATGACAAAAGAAAACATGTGACCTTATATGGGAAAGGAGAGAACAACGAAAAGATGATCTCAACATATTGCATGGAGAAGCTCGCTGAAATCTCAAGCACATCCGCTGAACCGAGCCGACTTACCAGACTATACAACTCCCATATGTTGGTTACAAGGGGAACCACCAGCACATATTCGGCCATATTGTTATCCATATTTTCAGAGGACCAAAGCTAAAAGATCGTCCAGGAGACGCGAGAGATATAGATTATTCGACAGCAACCTTCCCTTGCAGTGACACTTTATCTCCAAAAACTTTACCTCTTTGTCTGCAGGGATAAGCTCTTCCTGAAGTGCTATATTTAGTTGAACAAGCTATGGGTTCTGATGCAACGCTCCCTCATCTCGAGCTGCTTCCATGACTTCACCGAGGAGTAGACCATGATGCTAAAAGTCTTCCCTGATGATGACCTCAGATCCATGACCCACGATTGCAAGAAGGAACAAGAGAAAGGCATCCACATGACCCCCACAACCATGATGCCATCTATATCGATGCTAGCATTACATGAACGTGGTAATGTGTTTGTACTTGGAGTAGACACATCCAGAGTTGGGATCGGCATCACCCTTATGCAAGATGGTCCATGACATAAAAGAGGAGTAAGCCCAAAAAAATTACAATCCAAGCTCACGCTAGCACATACAAAGAAGAAATAGCCTCCCAATAAACTTTAGAATAGATGAAAAATTGAAGATCAAGTTTTCTTATACCTCCAGCCCGTTCAGTAGGAAACTTGAGCCTTAAGGAAGTGGTCTCTCTATTTCTTTAGGCCTTGCAAAATTGGGGACCACATTGGAGCCCTAACTTGGAGATTAGATCCGCACACTAGATCAAGATTATAGTTGATCCACCGAGTATCCCACCTCAAATAAAAATTTAAAGAAGCTGACTCAGCCCAAATTCTTCTAACTAACACCCCTGCTGATGAGGAGGCCAAAGTTTAGTTGATAATAGCATGAGAATCATATGAGGAGCTAAAAACCTGGTTTCCCGAGTTCATGAAATCTTAGCCTTGAGGACAAGACTGATTTTAAGAGGGTGGGTTTGATAGGACTCTAGCAGAGTTGAGTCTTAATCTCCCTAAGAAGTAATCAATAAAACCCTGCTAGATTGTAATAAAGTCACTCTTATCTTATAAAGGAGTATGGCTAGCGTTTAGATTAGCCCTTAGGGTTTAGTGGTCGCCACCTCCCTTACTGGGTTAGTCGGCTAGGGTTGCCCCCTGCATAGGTCGGCTATAGATCCAACCAAGCCACCCCTTGTTCTTATTAAGGCAGGTCAGCTATAAGAGGGGCAAAGGGGTAAGTTTACTTAGGCAAGCACCCCCTTAAGCTAAGGTTCTGATCCCTATTTAAAGATGTAGTCGCCCCCCTCTTGAATCAAGCAATTATCAATTTTATTTCAGCCTTGTGTCGAATCTAGGAGGGAGGAACCCCTACAGTGTTCCAAGGGTTGATCCCCCTCAAGGTTCAAAATCTATAGAGCTCCTTCTGGGGTTCTATCAGGATTATACCTAGGCCGAGCCTCTATGGTCTCCCTTAGTCATGCATTCAGTGTAAAAGGCCAAGGGTTGCACCTAGGTCAAGCCTCCACATTCCCCCTAGCTATGCAGTTGGTGTAAAAGGCCGAGGGTTGCACCTAGGTTGAGCCTCTATGCTCTCTCTAACCATGCACTTAGTGTAAGTCGAGGGTTGCACCTAGGTCGAACCTCCGCACTCTCCCTAGCCATGCACCCTGTGGAAAAGGCCGAGAGTTATATCTAGACTGAGCTTTCATGCTCTCTCTAGCTGTGCACTCAGTGTAAAAGGCCGAAGGTTGCACCTAGGCCAAGCTTCTATGCTCTCCCTAGCCATGCACTAGCTATGCACTCGGTGTAAAAAAGTCGAAGGTCGGACCTAGGCCAAGCCTCTATGCTCCCTTAATTATGCAATCGATGAAAAAGATCAAGGTACAACATACTAGTTAGACGAGAAAAGACATGCCTTGCATACAAGAAGAACAAGTTATGCTTATATTGAGGGGAGGGGAGTGATAGAGGAAATTTTGATACCCTCCAGCTGGCAGGACACCTCTGATCACATGTGGCATCACCTCTGATCATAAGTATACCCCGAAGCACCCTAAACGAATCATATGCTAGACCGACGTAACTCTATTATAGAAGGATACAACTCAATTTTGAAATGATGCAAGACACACCCATGCTATTCAGAACCAAACATCATCCATCAAGGATGTGCCCTCGCAAAATATGGGAACAAAAATGCTTCTGAAGAAACAAACTACCTGCCCAAAATATCGACATGTGCCAAACAAGCTTAGGGAAAACAAACTCCCCACTACAGGTATAAAAATCATCCGCGATAGAGGCCAAGGGGATGGATTTAATATCCACTAAGACTAATTTAAACTTTAGAAGGGTCATGCTAGAATTCTCCTTTCGGCATTGGCCTATTGTGTATGGAATCAGAGTTGATAACCGCTCAAAGAAAATTGGCCTGTAGATGCCTTCGGAGACGACAACCACAATCATTGCTTCCTCTCCGAAAGAAACTTTCTCCTCTAAAAATTATGCGGATGCTCTTATCTCATCTACGTCAGACCATGTCATGGCACTTACAAGCCACGACATGAGAGACACAAACAACCAATAAGATCCCTTCACAAATGTTGATTTGCTTGTGTCGGAGATAAGTAAAGCATATACAAATATAAGAATTAATTCTTGTTCATTCAAAATAACAAAAGGGATGCAAAATTTTGAGAACACGTTTGTGCACCAATAGAAGGAATAGGAGGTCCTACCTATTACGTAAGGGGTATGATTGGAAGTCAAAGGAAAAAAGAAACCTATGGTTATCATATTACGTATTAAGAATGAACATAACGCTAAATCCGTGTTGATTCTAAAGGCTAGTTTATAATCAATAGTAATTTTCTAATTATGATGACATAAAAAAAATAAATAGGGATAAAATGGTAAAAGCATTAACAAGCTGATAGAAGATCATGATAGAGGTATACATAAAAATATAATATTTAAGGATCAATTTGTTAGAACACTTGCAGATTCTAAGCTTGAGGTGATCACTATAGGGGATCGGCCTCCTTGGAACTCTATAGGGTTTCTCCCTCCTTAGTACTCAAGCCAATGACTAAAGAAAGATTAATCTATTCATGATAAAAGAGAGGGGAATACAAGGCTATTTATAGGGCTTCTAAACCCCAACTCCTAATAGGACTCCTACTCAAGACTCCTACTTCTAACAACTCCTAATGCAACTCTAAGTAGCAACTCCTACTAAAACTCCTATTAAACCAAGACTCCTCTTCCCCTCAACTCCTAACCCCTAGCCAACTACTAACCATGATATGACTTATGACTTTAGGGTTCTCTAACTCCTAATACTTCTCTAAGAAGCAACCTCCAACCTAATCCTAATCCCCTCCTCAACCAACCCCTCTTTAACTAGGATAAGGGGTGGTTAATTAGAGTGACATGCATCCTATTTTTTCCTTAAAATATCTTCCTCTCCTATCTAATCCTAACCTAGCCGGCCTCCTTGCTTCTTTATTAGGGATTGGCTAGATAGGATTTACATGAATGTCCTTAGGATTTACATAATTACCCTCTTTAATGAAACTAGATTAGGACTCTGCTAGCTAGAGTCCTAACATACCCGTCGCCCTCTTCAAATTAGTCTTGTCCTCAAGGCTGAGCTCCATATCTCTGAGTCGTGATATATAAATCCTCACAAGGGTCCCTCATAGCCTTGTAGTAGGCACATCCTGTTCCTGTGGTCCAGCATAGCAGTAGTGACTAGACTATAATATGTTATGATCCTATGATTTCATGCAATCATCAGCCGAATTTGTGTCTCCTCATCAACTTGGGTGTCGGGTGGATAAGTCAGGGCTGATTTATCTTCTCTAAACTTCCATTTATGATAAGATACTTGGAGGATCAATTATATTTTTAAAGTAATGTACTAATCTAATCTGTAAGTCATAACTCTATTGTGATCCCCAATTTTACATGGGCTAAAGTAGCAAGGAGACCAATTCTTTGAGGCTCGAATTTTCTGCTGGTAGGGCTGAAGATGAAGGGAAACTCGATATTCAATAGTAAACTTTTTTTTTGCTCTTATATTTATCGGGGGACTATTTCTTTCCTGTATAGGCTGTCACTTAGTTGTTCTTTAACAGTAACTGAGCCTTCTTTTGGAATAACTACTCTCCTTTGATAAGGTCCCTAGTGGTGCGCGCCCATTCTGAGTCTGAGGTGTGTAGGAGCTGTAATTTTACCAAGCCTATTTTTATCTCTTTTGTGTTGTTGTCCTATTATCATGCTGAACTTCAAATTCAGTAACAATTAGTATCCCTTTAATGGAGTCGACCATCTTGCATGAGGGTGGTGCTGATCCTAATTCTTGATATGTCTACTCCAATTATGAACACATTGCTATGATCGAATAATGCTAGCACTGATGTAGATGGCATCGTGACTATGATGATCCTATAGATGGTGGATGTGTGGATGCCTTCCTCCTGTTCCTTCAGAATTTTGATCTTAATCTAATAAGATTTGGTGTCACAAATTCCACGCTGGTACTATCGCTGGAGGGACTCAATCTTCTTATGGTCATGGGCCATGGATCGATAGTCATCTTCAGGGAAGACTTTGAGTATTATGGTCTGCTCCTTTGAGAAATCATAGAAGTAGCCCAAGATCTGGGAGCGCTGCTTCAGAAGTCATAGCTTGTTCGGCTAGATGTGGCACTTTCAGGAAGAGTTTATACCTGCAGACAAAGAGGCAAAACTTTTGAAGATAAAGTGTCATTGCAAGGGAAGGTCATAGCCGAATAATCTACGTTCCTGCATCTCCTGGATGATCCTTTTAGCTTCGGTCCTCTGAGGATGTGAACAACAATATGGCCGGATATGTGTTAGTAGTTCCTCCTACAAAATCAGCATATGAAGATCATATAACTTGGACATAAAAGATGAGCAGGTTATCTTAATGATTTTTTGATGAAATGAAAGGAAGATCTGAGGATAGGAAGTTATAAAGCTATGGTAGAAATTTCATAGCAATTCAATCAGTAATAACATAGTAGCAAATCAAACAGTAAGGGGTGTGCGGTTGGAATTCTGTAACGTAACTTTCATCGTAAAGATGGAAACTTTGTAACGAAAAGTTTATGCAACAATATGGGAATAATTTTTTTAGGTTTTTGGATTAAGGATAACTAAATTGTAGTAACAGTAAGGTAGAAAATCAGAATCTGTTACAATTTACGGGGAGATTAAAGGTTGATCTGTGATAGTGGAGATGACGGTAGAGTTTGGTGACGATTGTGGGAATTACTTTGGATAGCTATAGGGGGCTGATGGATAGCTGTGGAAGAGCAGCGAGATGCCAAGAACGCTACTCTAATACCAAGTGTTATAACTCTTGTAGATTCTAAGCTTGGGGTGATCTTTATAGGGGATCAGCCTCCTTGGAACTCTATAGGGGTTCCTCCCTCCTTGGTACTCAAGCCATTGGCTAAAGAAAGATTGATCGATTCATGATAAAAGAGAGGAGAATACAAGGCTATTTATAGGGCTTCTAAACCCCAACTCCTAATAGGACTCCTACTTCTAACAACTCCTAATGCAACTTTAAGTAGCAACTCCGACTAAGACTCCTACTAAACCAAGACTCCTCTTCCCCTCAACTCCTAACCCCTAGCCAACTCCTAATCATGATATGGCTTGTGGCTTTAGGGGTCTCCAACTCTTAATACTTCTCTAAGAACAACCTCCAACCTAATCCTAATCCCCACCTCAACCAAACCCTCTTTAATTAGGATAAGGGGTGGTTAATTAGGGTGACATGCATCCTACTCTTTCCTTGAAATATCTTCCTCTCCCATCTAATCCTAATATAGCCGGCCACCTTGCTTCTTTATTAGGGGTCGGCTAGATAGGATTTACATGAATGCCCTTAGGATTTACATACTTATCCTCATTAATAAAACTAAATTAGGACTCTCCTAGCTTGAGTCCTAACACAATCATAGATTATGTGAATTGAGTGCATTATACCTCAAAACTTATATAAATACTCATCTCTTCAATGAATAAAATCAATCTATTTCATAGTATATTCTTTAATTCAACATGGTATCAAAGCTTCTCCTCCCTTAAGTTAGAATTCCTCTTCCTCTTTGGCCAATGACAATAATCTACTGCTAATATATCGGCAATAGTGTTGAATCTCAGATTTGATGATGAAATCAATTGATAGATTTATGATCTAACCTATTGTTGGAGATAAGTGATGTATAACTAACTACGACTATGAAAAGACAAAACAATTAAAGAAGAATCTATCGTTGCACCGGAGTCAAGATCGGGCATCGAGCCAGAAGAATCGGGGATAAGCCGATGCTTCAAACAATGCAGCGGGAACTTGTTGAGAGTTCGCCGAAAGGTGATCAGGAGCTTGCCGAGAGTTCATCGAAATGATGTTGGAAGTTCACTGAAAGATCGATTGATATACTAGACAGTGAAGATTAGTTGTAATGGTGTTTGTCTTTAAATATTATAGTTAGTATTTTAATTAGAGTTAGTTGTGAAGAAATCCTACTAACTCAACTATGGCCAACCGGGTCCAATTTGGGCTTGATTTTAGCTCATGTAGAGTTTATTTCATTGACTTGGAAGGAGGTCGACATAAGCTACAACTCGGGTACAAAATAGTACTATTTTCGGGATACTTGGGTGGTGGTATTATCGATGTCAGAGGTAGTATCACCCAGACAGCAGTAGTACCACCAATCTCAATGATAGTACCATTATTGCCCAAAAGCTCGAGCTCTGTTCGGTAGTCGTAACGTCGGTGCCGGTGGTGGTGCCGCCCATACCTTGAAATTTTGGGGTGTTTGATTTTTTGGCTCTAATTTCTGAAGCCAACTAGGGTCTATAAATACCCTAAGTATTATTACTTGAGATAGTAAGAAAGTGAATGAAATCCTTAGTAAAATTCTATAAAAATTGATTGAGAGCTTCCATTTTTTCTTTCAAGCATAAAAGTGTGTTTAAGGGAAGGATTGAAAGTTCTAAAGGTTATTCTCCTAAACCTACAAAAAGGAAAAAAGTGTGTAAGAGGTAGTTGATCTTTGCCCTTGAAAGAAGATCGTTAGTGGATACCGGTGGGCCTCGACAAAGGATGACTTGGGAGTGGATGTTGGTTAATTAGACCGAACCACTATAAAAATTATATGAGCATCTCTATCTTGTGTTCCTTCAATATTGCTCTTGAATTTATTTGCTCTTAACTAGTTCTAAGAAAAGCGCAAGCATCTCCATTTGATTTTGTCTTTACTATTGCTCTATAACTTAGTAGCTCTTAACAAATTCCAAGAAAAGCACTTTCGATTTTAGTGTTTTCTAGTGAAAATTTTTTGAACCGAGTTATTATCACTTGCACTAATTCACCCCCCATTCTCTTAGTGTTAACTCAATCCTATCGGTTGATATTAGAGTAGAGTGAGGCTCACTCAATTAGATTAACACCCAAGTGAGTTTAAATGGCTTTATCTGGCATTAATGAGGGTTATTCCATCACATGTTTATGGACTACACCTATTGGAAAACTAGAATGAGGATTTTTTTATTTTTATGGATTTTGAATTATGGAACATTGTTGGAAATAGCTTTCAGAAGTCCTCCAATCCAATGAATAATTAGAATAATTATGAAAGAAAAATATTTTCTTTGAATTCCAAAGCTATGAATGCTTTAGACAAAAATAAATTTAACCGAGTTTGTACTTATGATATTTGGCACACATTAGAGATCACACATGAAGGCATAAGTAAAGGAATAAAAAATAAATCTCTTAGCACATAACTATGAATTATTTAAAATGAGGCTAAGTGAAACTAATGGTGGCATGTATACCCATTTTATGGATATCATCAATGGTATGAAATATCTTGGTAAATCTTATTCTAATCTTGAACTTGTTAATAAAATGTTGTAATCTTGACCTAAAAATTGGGATCCAAAAGTAGCTGCTATACAAGAGGTCAAAGATTTGAACAATTTGTCTCTCGAAGAAATTATAGGGTCCTTGATGACCTATGAAATAAGTTGCAAAGCTCATGAAGAAATAGAAGAATACCTTCCAAATAATAGGAAAGATATGATATTGAGAACAAAAGAAGAACAACTTCCGAAGAATAGGAAGGACATAGCACTGAGAACAAAAGAAGACTCCTCGAGTGAAAGCTTGAGTGATGAGGATAATGATATTGCACTTCTAGCAAGGAAACTCAAAAATTCATAAAAAAGAATAAATATCATAAAAATAAAAATAAACCAAAAAAGGACAATATAATTTGTTATGAATGCAAGAAGCCAAGAAATTTTAAAAATGAATGACCACAACTGAAGAAGAAGCTGTCAACTCTAAACAAGAAGGCTTTCATGACAACTTGGGATGATTCAAGCTCGTTAGATGATGAAAACCACAGCAAAGAAGAAGTGACTAGCTACATGCTCAAAGCCATTAGTGATTAGGTAATTGACTCACTCGAAGCCACTTTTACATTTGATGAGTTTCACGATGCTTTTTATGAATTGTTTGATGAGTTTAAAAAGATTAGCAAAATTTATAAATCACTCAAAAAAGATCATGCATTACTTGCTAGTAAACTTGAGATTTTGTATGAAGCATCAATACCATGCACTTCTTACTCTAAATATGAGACACTAGATGCAATTAAAAAGGAAAATATCATATTATAATAAACCTTAGAAAGTTTAAAATAGGCAACAACATGCTGGTTACAAGTGCCTTATAAGCCAATCACATGAGTGATGACACGTGTGACATGCTATGTGATCTTTTTACTTACGATTAATATTAGTATATTCTCATATTATATGATTTATAGCATATATACTATGATGTCCTTGGTTCTGTATAACGAGAATCAGATCGTGATGAGATTATAATAATGAGATCGATTCACCTTTAAATATAAATAATAAATAATCCTGATCACAGGCTACTCGAGAGGGACATCGAGATAACCGGATAGACTGATGTACTATATACCCTTCAATATAATGGAGGCGGTTGGTCTTATAGCCACTTGTATGGAGACACTAAGGATATAGTACAGGTGCTAATTGGAGAATGAGTCCACTGATTGATCTGCTTATGGAATGTTGTATGGTTAATGATACATAATGTCAGACATTGATTCCATAGTCCTAGTTGTGTATCTAGTCCTTAGACTTGAGACACTAAGGATGTCTTGTATAAGTACTCATTTCTTTGACACCAGACTTACAGGTTTGGAAAGTTTCAAATCTGGTACAACTAGTTACGGGATTGGTAGCCAACCTTACGAAGGCAATTGAGTGTCAATAGAGGATCATCCACTCTTGGTATCATGAAAGAAATATCTCATATGTGCTTACTCAGACAAATCCCTAGCCAGGGTCATTCGGATTGAGAGAGAAATAGTTCTTTGAGAGAATCTGATTAGAGCGAGACTATGATAGATTTTGTATATGACCTAACAGTACCATATCCAATATACGGTCTTTGGAATATTAGTTAGATGAGAGATTATAGATACACGGTAACTATGGACAGATAGGTCTGATTGATTTGATCTCTCTATACCATCTAGGGACTATGGCGTAGTGGCCTAGTACGTCCATAGTCAATGAGTCGAGTGAATTATTATAGGGATAATAATTCACTATATCAGAAGAAGTTCTGATAGGAGTGACTCACGGCCAACTCAGTATTGAGACTAGAGGGTCACACACATATAGTGGATGCTTCAGCGAATAGAGGATTGGATGAAGATCCAATTAGTCCCTATTCTTATTAGATGAGACCCTATATTGATGGGCTCCTTGATTAAGGCCCAATTAGAGGCCTAAGGAGATTATTGGATAGAGATCCAATAATGCAATGTTAGTGGGTAATTGGATGAAGATCCAATACCCACTAAGGAAGGAGCCCTAGGGTTTTTGATAGCTTTGTATAAATAAGAGGAGAGACCCTGGTTGATAGGCTGCAGCTTTACCCATCAGCTCCTATTCTCCTCCCTCCCTCTGCACAAGAGTTGTGAGATCAAATTGGAGGAGTTTCACTGTAGAGATCCATTGTGTGGATACCGCTAGAGAGGAAGATGCTTGACCTTCATTTTCTCCATCCGGATCTGAAATACAAGGATATACAATCTCTCAAGGTAAAATCAATCTCTCACATATCGTAGTTTTTCAGTTTTTGTGATTTTTCTCACAACCCTAATCTTTTGCATGATAATTTGATCTACATGGGAAACCAATTTTTGTTTTAATTTCCACTGCACATGTGATACACTCACTGAGGTTTCCTAGCAGTGGTATCAGAGCCAAGATTTTTATGTGAAAGATTGGTTTTAAACTGCGTTTGATGAGATTAAATCACGTAGAATTGTTCTACACGTTCTTGCTACGTTTTTGCAGTAAACGCAATGAGGAGGAAGATGGGCTGCCAACCATGGCCAGGCCTCCTACAAGTGCGATCGGTCACGGCCTAGCCACCTACAAGGGGGCGGCCGGTTGTGGCCAAGGCCCCTTACAAAGGGGCAACTCGCTGTGGCTAAGGCCACCTGCATAGGGGGCGGCCGGCTGCGGCCAGCCCATAAGGGCGGCAAGCACCTGCGGGCATGACCACTTGCAGTGCGACGCCCGCAAGGGGCTGCTCACCCACGGTGAGGCTACAGGCAGTGCATGCCCGTAGCCAGGGCTCAAGGGTCGGCTACTCACGGCGAGGCCACAAAGGTAGTGCTCGCCCACGGCCACCCCGTAGAGGCGCGACACTCGCCCCCTGCGTAAGGGTAGTGGCGGCGACGACAAGAGAGGGAAGAGGAGCTAGAGCATTCTTTTTTGAAAATGACTATTTTACCCTCTTAATTTAGAAAATTCTGAGGACTATCCTCATATACAAAATTTACAAAATGCCCTTAGTAATTTTAAAAATTTTGAGGACTGTCCTCTCATCCAGAAGTATGAAAATACACTTGACAATTCTAGAAATAGTTTAATTAATTATTATATATATCTAGGAATCCTACATATTATGTAATGTATAATGTGGATGGACGATCATAAGCCATATGTTGTGATATGTGTAATTGTGATGATTATTATTATTAGGGCCTGTGAGCCTCCATTTTTTCTTTCATTTATTATCGGGCCTGCGTGCATGTGATTATTTGTAATTACATGGAGAGGCGCGACGGGAGTGTAGAGGTGACAGTAGGACCCATGATGCCGTAGCGGGAGATCTTGCCGCATGGTGATGCGATGATCTAACGGAAGCGACAATGATGAGATCAACAATCATAGGGCATGAAGATGTGACAATGCACACATAAATCCTATTATGAGTGATTAGGCCCATTGGCTCGGGCTTAATCATATTAGGTGACGGCTCATGATCATCTGGTGTGGCTTGCATATGTGATGTGTTTACACCTACTAGATATATGTATATTTATGGCCTTAATCATATTAGGTGATGGCTCATGATCATCCGGTGTGGCTTGTATATGTGATGTGTTTACACCTACTAGATATATGTATATATATATATGATGTAGATATATATTAAATATGTATGTGTGTGACATGACATATTAGGAGACCGATATGAAACAAAAACCCCTCCTATGATAATATTAAGTTGGTAAGCGTGAGGCAATAAGATTGACTCATGTGGCCTTCCATCATTATAGGAAGAAATTGAATCACGACATAGGTTGAGTTGGTTGAGTCCCTCAAGGCTCACCTATCTACGTGATCAAGTTCTTGCCTATGACATAGAGATGTCACTGGTGACCTAAGGACATGGTATTCTTGGTTGAGTCTCTCAAGGACATACCATCAAATCAGACTCATCTTGTAACGATAATGATGACTTAACTGAATATCATGGTTAGTCGAGTCCCTCGAGACCATGATGATTCGAAGGCTGAACATGACGAGAATCACAATGAGTTGTGATTAGCAAGAGTTGCCTACCATTTGGGCTTTGTGTAATTGGTCGAGTCCCTCGAGATTATATTAAGACGCCAATTGGATCCCCATCCCCACTAGGAGTCTGTTAGAGACTTTCATCTAACGTGTCAAGGGTGTCACGTGATTCACTAGGAAAATAGTTGAAGTATATTAAGATAGAAATCTATATCTTAATTAGTATTTTCTATAAAATCTACATGTTATTTATTTTATGATATCTTATTTTGTCAGAAACATATTGCTCATAAACCCCCTACGTGGCTTACGTGATGCCAACCACCTCATTAGTCCAAACTATACAAAATCTCCATAATTTGAGAATTGTTCTCATGGAGGAAAAAATTGTATATGTACTTAACATGATTATGCCCATGTCGGAGGAAAGGACAAGAGAGGATGAGATTGCTTGCTTTGTGAAGTATATAAATAGTCCTAGAGGATAACCTGTGTTGATCTTACACTTCAGTCTCTACCAGATTCCTTTGCATAATTCATTATTTTTAATATGAACAAGCTTGAGGTGACTCTATCTGAGCTCCTCAATATATTGAGGGAAGCTAAGAGCACCATCAAGAAAGAGAAGTTAGTTCTCTATATTAGTGAGACCAAAAAGAAAAGGAAAGCCAAGAAGACCCTTAAGAAGGGCAAGAGCAAAGAAAGACCAGGTAAGGCAAAGGTTACCAAAATAGACCCGGCAAAGGACAAAGGACAGTGCTTCTACTACTGCCAAGATGGGCATTGGAAGAGTAATTGTAAGGACTACCTTGTAGATAAGGTGAAACATAAGCTTGGAGAAGCTTTAGGTATATTCATGATCAGTCTCCAATTTTCAGATTTTCATGATAACAAATGGGTATTGGATACCGGGAGTGTTTATCATATCTGTAATTTGTTGCAAGTTCTGGCAAGACCTAGGAGATTGGTTAGAAGCGAGATAGACCTTAAGATGGGTAATGGAGTAAGAGTTGTTGTAGTTGCCATTAGGGAGGTCACCCTATATCTGCCTGGTGGAGCTATCATTGCATTGGATGCATATTATTTTGTTCTCTCTATTATAAAAAATATTATATCCTTCTCTTGTTTGATAAGTAGTGGATACAAATTAGTTTTTAAGAATAATAGTTATTTAATAATTATCGATGATGAGACCATCACTAGAGGGATCCTTATAATGGCCTATATATATTAGATACTGCTCCACATATCATGAATATAAATATATGTAAGAGGAAAAGATATGAGGTGAATAATGCATACCTATGGCATTATAGGCTAAGTCATATATATGAGGGAAGGATTCAAAAGTTGCTGAAAGATTGACACTTAGATCCATTTAACTATGAGTCATATATAACTTGCGAACCTTGCATTCGTAGGAAGATAACCAACTCTCCTTTTAGTGGAACTAGAGAGAAAGCCACCAAGTTATTGGAACTCATACATAGTGATGTATGTAGTCCCATTTCGGCTCAGGCTATAGGTGGTTACTCATACTTCATTATATTCACTAATGATTTATCTAGGTATGGATATGTGTACTTAATGAAGTACAAAATCTGAGGCCTTTGAGAAATTTAGGGAATATAAGAATGAGGTAGATAACCAAATTAGAAAGAATATTAAGACTCTTCAATCAGATCAAGGAGGAGAGTGCTTGAGTACGGAGTTCACCCATTTCCTCAAGGACAATGAGATTCTATCCTAGAGGACACCTCCTTATACACCTCAACTTAATGGTATATCAGAAAGGAAGAATCACATGCTATTAGACATAATGCGATCCATGAAGAGTTTCACTGACCTACCTGTCTCATTCTGGGGGTATGTCTTAGAGACCGCAGCTTACCTTCTGAACAGAGTTCCATCAAAGTTGGTAGTCTACACCATATGAGATATGGAAAAGAAAGAAGCCCGATCTTAAGATTGTTAAGATTTGGGGCTAAAAGAAATATTAAGTAGGGAGTTATATATTCAAAAAATTCATTAAGGATATAAAATATCCATGAATCAAAATAATTTTTGGAGAGAGGATACAAAAGAGAGCTTATATGCAATATTATAAAAGTTCACACCACATAGTTTTCTTTTGTAAATATTAATCAAGATTCATAAATTGAAATAATCTTTGAGAAAGGATAAAAATATCATCACAAAAAGAACTTCAAATCTCATTCTTGTAATGTCATTTTCAAGGAGAATCATTTCGTAAGAGAGCTAAAAAAGAATCAAGAAATCCAAGAACAATTAAGAACTACTCATGCAATTAAATTCATCTTATGTAAATTTCAAGCAAAAGAAGCAAATCGTTCATTTTGATGGTTTAGCATTCCTAACTCTCTTCTAATAAAGTCAAATTACTCTTCATTTAATAGCTTAGTAAAAATGTCTACTAATTAATGCTTAGTATTAATAAATTCCAAAGATATATCATGATTATTCACATAATCTCTAATGAAGTGATGTCTAATATCAATATGTTTAGTTCTTCAGTGTTGAATATGATTTTTGGTTAAACATATTGCACTTGTGTTGTTACATTTTATAGGGATATCTTTTAAATGAATTCCATAATCTTCTAAGATGTTTTTTATCCAAATAACTTGGGTACAACATGCACTAGCTGTAATATATTCAGCTTCAGCTATAGATAAAGCAATCAAATTTTATTTCTTGGAAGACCAAAAAACAAGAGCATACCCTAAAAATTGACATGTTCTTGTAGTACTTTTTCTATCTATTCTACACCTACCAAAATCGGTATCTATATAATTATAAATCAAAGTGTTTAGATTTAGGATACCACAAACCTAAGTTAGAGGTTCCTTTTAAATATCTAAATATCCTTTAACTACCTTAAAGTTAGAAAGTTTAAGATTAGATTGAAATCTTGCATGTAATTTAACACTAAACATTATATACGGTCTAGTAGCAGTTAAATACAACAAGCTACCTATTGTTCCTCTATAAGTTCTTTGATCAAGATTTTATCCCTTATTATCTAAGTCTAATTTTGTAGAAGTACTCATGGGTGTGTTTATGGCCTTAGCATTTTCTATACTAAAATATTTTAACAAGTCTAAAGTATATTTAGTTTGACTAATAAAGATATCAATTATTTTATTTGTGATCCTAAGAAAAAAGTTAATTCACTCATTAGGCTCATCTCAAATTTTATTTCTTGGAAGACCAAAAAACAAGAGCATACCCTAAAAATTGACATGTTCTTGTAGTACTTTTTCTATCTATTCTACACCTACCAAAATCGGTATCTATATAATTATAAATCAAAGTGTTTAGATTTAGGATACCACAAACCTAAGTTAGAGGTTCCTTTTAAATATCTAAATATCCTTTAACTACCTTAAAGTTAGAAAGTTTAAGATTAGATTGAAATCTTGCATGTAATTTAACACTAAACATTATATACGGTCTAGTAGCAGTTAAATACAACAAGCTACCTATTGTTCCTCTATAAGTTCTTTGATCAAGATTTTATCCCTTATTATCTAAGTCTAATTTTGTAGAAGTACTCATGGGTGTGTTTATACTAAAATATTTTAACAAGTCTAAAGTATATTTAGTTTGACTAATAAAGATATCAATTATTTTATTTGTGATCCTAAGAAAAAAGTTAATTCACTCATTAGGCTCATCTCAAATTCTTGGCTTATACTTTTGGTAAAAGTTTCACATAAGGATTCATCTGTTGAACCAATAATTATATCATCAACATAAATTTGAATAATAATAAAATTATTTTTAAAATACTTAAAACATAATGTGGTGTAAACCTTATCTTTTAAAAAATTATTAGAAATAAGGAAAGAGCTAAGTCTTTTCAAACCAAGCTTGAGGGGCTTGTTTCAATCCATAAAGAACTTTAAAAGGTTTAAAAACATGATTTCGAAAAAAGACTATTTTCAAAATTGGGGGGTTGTTCAACAAACACTTCTTTGGAATTGAATCCATTAAGAAAAGTACTTTTAATATCTATTTAAAATAACTTCAAATCTTTGAAATATGCAAAGGCAAGGAGCATCCTTATGGCTTCAAGTCTAGCCATAGGAGCGAAGGTTTCTTCTAATCGATTCTCTCTTGTTAGTTGAAACCTTTAGCTACTAATCTAGCATTATTTTTAATCATGATACTATTTTCATCTTTCTTGTTCTAAAGACTCATTTAAGATAAATCACTAAACGGTCACTAGGTTTAGGAACAAGCTCATATACCTCATTCCTCTCAAGTTGATTTAACTCTTCATGAATCGTAATATCCCAAGAGCCATCTCTTAGGGTTTTATCAATGCATTTTGGTTTAGCTTGAGAAAGAAATGTGATATTAGCACAAAAAATTTAAAAGAATAACGGGTTTGAACACCCCTTAGTGTATCTCCTATTATAAGATCCTTATGATGAGCATTTACAAACTTCTATTCATTGGGTAAGGATTTCGAAGTAGATTCATCCAAGTTGCTTTTAGGAGGGTTATCATTTAAATTTAAAGTGTCAAAATCAAATTCATCATCAAAATCAATTTTCTTAGGTTCAAAAATCTCATCGAAAACAACATAAATAGATTCTTCAATTACTAAAGTTTTTTTATTGAATACATGATAAGCTTTTAAAATAGAAGAATAACTAAGAAAAATATCTTCATCGAATTTTGTATCAAATTTTCCTAAGGCATCCTTTTCATTCAAGATAAAACACTTGCAACCAAAAAGTTTAAAATATGAAATATTAGGTTTTTTATTCCATAATTCATAAGAAGTTCTAGAGAGAAATGGTCTTACAAGAACCCTATTCATAACATAGCATGCTATGTTAATGGCTTTGGCCCAAAAATATTTGGGTAGGCTATATTCGTTTAATATGGTTCTAACTATTTCTTGTAATCTTCTATTTTTTCTTTCTACGACTCCATTTTGTTATGGATTTCTATGAGTAGAGAAGTTACAGATATACTTATTTGACTAATAAAAAATTTAAAACTTATTATTTTAAAATTCATCACCATAATCACTACGTATTGACGAAATCATAAAATCTTTTTTATTTTGAATAATTTTTTAAAATTTTAAAAAATATTTAAAAGAATCACTTTTGTGTGTCAAGAAATAAGTCCTACTATGACAAATGTATATTTGTTACCTCCTAACCTTGTAGTATCAATTGGTCCAAATAAATTCATATGAACCAATTGTAGTGGCCTAGAGGTGCTTATTTAATTTTTTAACTTAAAGCTACTTTTTATTTATTTTCCTATTTAGCAAGTATCATACATTTTATCTTTAACGAACTTAAGGCTAGGTAATCCTCTTACTAAATCTTTAGTTGAGATTTGGTTTAGTAATTTTATGCTAGCATGACCTAGTCTCCTATACCAAATTCAAGCATCATCATTTAAAATCGAACAACATGTATCATCATAAAAAATTTTAATATCAATATTATACACATTATTATCTCTTAAGATAGTCAAAGATATATTTTTATATGGTATTTCAATTATACAAGCATTAGATTCAAATTTAACAATATATTCTTTATTACATAATTGGCTAATACTAAGTAGATTATGTTTCAAACCATCAACTAATAGCACATCTTCAATCAAAAAGTTTGATTTATTACCTATAGTTCTTTTTCCAATGATTTTTCCTTTGTTATTATCTCCGAAGATGACAACTCTTTCATTTAGGCTAGTGAGCTTAGAAAAGTAAGTTAGATCTCTGATCATGTGCCTTGAGCATCCACTGTCAAGGTACCATTTGGTGCTCCTAGCCTTAGTTTAGAGACAAACCTATAAGAAAAGGGTTTTAATTTACCAGAGGTTTTAGGTTGTTTATTATTTCTTTAGGAACCCAAATTAATTTATGTGGATTGTACTTTCTAAATGGACACCTATAAACTATGTATCCTAATCTACCACAAAAGTTACATTTAATTTTTGGTGGCAAGTTTAGAGTGGGTCCCTTTATGAAGATAGTTGACTTTTGTTAAGTATTGCCCATACAGTTTATACATTTTTCCCTATGAACATGATCCTTATTTGCAAGGATCATATTTAGGGATATATTCCCTATTTTAAATTTTTCTAACATTTGTTGTAATATAATATTTTTCTTTCTAAGTTCCTCTAAAGTTTCACATTTGGTGCATGAACTACGTGATGGTGATGCTTCATGTAATTCTTCAAATCTACTCACTAGTGAATCATGCTCTTTCTTAAGTAGTTTATAAGACTTGCTAATTTTATTAAATTCATCATAAAGCTAATGAAAAATATTTAGTAATTCAGTAAAATAGATATCATAAGTCTCACTTACCTCCTCGTGGATGGTCATAAGAGCATAGTTGGCAACCTCTTTCTTGATGTGGTCTTTTTCATCTAATGAGCTTGAGTCATCGCAAGTTAACGTGAGAGCCTTCTTCTTGTATGATGCATTCTTCTTCAATAGTGGACACTCACTTTTGAAATGTCCTGACTACTTGCATTCAAAACACATTATATTATCCTTTTTGGTTCATTTTTATTTTTCTGATTTTTATTTTTTATTTTTTTATTTTTTTTGTCAATAATGTAATGTCATTGTCCTCATCACTCAAGGTTTCACTTAAGGAGTCATCTACAGTTCTCAATGTTAAGTCTTTCCTATTCTTTAGAAGGTGTTCATTATTAGTTCTCAGTGCCAAGTCCTTCATATTCTTTAGAAGAGGTTCTTCAAGTTCATTAAGCTTTACAGCTCAACTCATAAGTTATAAGTGATCCAATAAGTTCTTGGAAAATTATTTAGATTTTTAGCTTCTTGAGTTGCAGTTACTTTAGGATCCAAACTTTTTAGAAGAGATCTTAATATCTTACTAACAAGTTTAAAATTGGAAAAATTTTTACCAAGAGCTTTTAGACCATTGACGACATCCGTGAACCAAGTGTACATGTCTCAAATGGTCTCACTTGGTTTTATTCGAAATAATTCATAACTATACACTAAAAGGTTAATCTTAAACTCTTTAATACTACTAGTTCTTTCGTGTGTGAATTCAAGTGTGCCAAATCTCATAAGTAATTTCATAAACAAAAACACAATTAAACTCATTCTTATCAAGAGTACAAAATAAAGTATTCATTACTTTTGCATTTAAAGAAAGGTCTTTTTTTCCATATCATTCCATTCGTCCATTGGTTTGGAAGACTTTTCAAAACTATTCTCAACGATGTGTCATAAATCAAAATATATATAAATTAGCAAAATATGCATTCTTGTTTTCCAATTTGTGTAATCTATCCCATTGAATATGGGAGGACATGCAATGGAATGTTCCTCGTTCATACCAAATTGAGCCATTTACTCACTTAGGTGTTAGTCCAATGAGTAGACCTTGCTCTGACACCAATTATTAGGATCAATTAGCATTAAGAGAGGGGAGGTTGGAGTGAATCAGTACAAGAGTTGTAAACTTTGGTTTAAGAAAACTTTTGCTAAAGTAAAATCAGAAATCAGAAGCATTTCTTAGAATTTGAATACATGATCAAATCAAACTTAATATTAAAATTAAACAAAGAGAGAAAAACTCACAATTTATAGTGGTTCAATCACAACTTAGCCTACGTCCACTTTCTGAGTTCTCTTCATCGAGGGCCGTCGATGTCCATTATTGATCTTCTTCTGGTGAAGACCAAACCCTTGTACTTCTCACTCTCCTTAAAGATTTTTTAAAAGCACTAATTCCCTCTCCCACCCCCCCCCACCCCCCTCATAGTACTAATTCGATCCTAATAGTCTCCAATGGTTTCGCTTGCTTTACTTATTGATCTTCTTTCAATGGGTGAAGATCAACTACTTTCTTACACCACTATTCTCCTTTTCATAGGTTTAGGAGACAACATTTACAGTTCTCTTAGCTCTCCCTTAAACAGAAACTAAACAGAAACTACACTTAGAGAAAAGAAGGGGAACTCTCAAGAAATTACAATAGTGTTTTCATAAGTTTTTGCTTACGTTTCTTACATCCTCAAGCAAGGATAGGCGGGGTATTTGTGGGCCCCAATTGGCTTCCAAAATGGAGCCAAAATTTAAATTATCAGGGTTTTCAAGGTGTTAGCAACCTTACGGTCTTAAGGATTATATTCTGGCAATAGTACTACCAGCCTAAGCGGTACCACCACTTGACACAGTCTCGAACACTGTCTTCTTGAGATTGTGTCTTCGGAGACTATGTCATATGGGTGGTACCACCGCTTGGTCTGGGTGATGCCACCACCAGACCTAACCTCGGTTCATGAAATGGACTTTCTAATAAGCCAAAACAGTCTCAATTAAGGCCTAATAGCCCCTTGATTAAGTTAACCAGGTTACGCCTAGAATTAACTTAATCAAGACCTAAACTATGATGATCATGACGTTAAATGATTACAAAGTATTAATCGTGTTGTCCGACATGTCATTTGTTCATTCGAACCCTTAGCGCATCATGCTCTCTTTCGACATATTGCTTGATCTATCGGTATATTGACTCCCACAACATTTGATCTTGATGGAATATCAGATTTTCTAGCTCGATGCCCATGACTTCGGTGCAACGTCTAATTTTTCTACTTTAATCATTTTACCTTTTTATGATCGAAGATAGACCTGTATTATTTTTCTTGAACATAGATTAGATCATAACTTTATCAATCGATTTCATCATCAAAATCTTAGATTCAATAATCTCCCCCTTTTTTATGATGACAACCAATTGATGATGAAGTTTTAACTAAACTTCCCTTATATATATGTCATATTGAGTTAAAGAAAACTCGAATTCAAAATGAGTGATAACCTTTAAATTCAAGACGAAACAATCCAAATCATAGATGAAATATTTTTGCATGCATCATAACATCGTAAGTATTTTATCCATAATTTCAAATCATCAAATTATATCATGCAATGCATGATTCAAATTTTAGATTATTAGTATAACTTCTCTCCCTTAAAGTACATCATTCATGCATAATTAAATCATCATAATTTCTCCCCCTTTGTCATCAATAAAAAGGAGAAAAGTGCAACATGTAAGTTTTGTCTTCTCTTTTAGGATATGTAATTTCTTCTCCCCCTTTGTTATTGTCAAGAAAAAAGGGAAGGGAAGGATTCAAATGTGCAAAAACTTGTCATCACATGAAAATGAAAGATCAAGACATGAAAAATATGAATCATTTCGATAAATTTCTCCTTTTGTAACTAGCAATAAGATGAACCATAGAAAACGTTCTTGATTCAAAAGAAAAACTTAAGTCATAAAAATCAAGAAACTAAGATAATGATCAAAACTAAAGAGTTCATGCACTTAGTAGATTCAACATGTCTATCTCTCTCCGAATAAAATTAAATTATTTTTTGCTTAACGGTTTAGTAAAAATATGCTTCGTCCTAATAAAATAATATCTAACATTAATGTGCTTAGTCGTAGAATGTTGAATGAGATTCTTTGTTAAATAAATTATACTTGTATTATCACATTTTATAGGAATTCTTTTTAATAAAAATTCATAATCCTCTAAAGTGTTCATCTAGATTAATTATGCACATAATACACCTACCATTACATATTTAGCCTCGGCTGTAGATAATGCGATAAAGTTTTGCTTATTGGAAGACCAAGAAACAAGTGCATATCCTAGGACTTGGCATGTTCCATATGTACTATTTTTATCTATTCTATAACCTCCAAAGTCAGCATCAACATAGATAATTAAATCAAAAATTTTGAATTTAGGATATCATAATCCTAGATTCAAAGTTCCTTTTAAATATATAAATATTCTTTTAATTACCTTACAATGAGATTATTTAGGATTGGATTGAAATCTTGTACATAATCCAATACTAAACATTATATTTAGTCTAGTTGTAGTTAATTATAGCAAATGACCTACCTTTTATAACCTTAGCACTATCAAAACTTTCTACTTCATTATCCAAATCCAAACTAAATCATTTTATAGCCTTAGCACGATCTATACTAAATCATTTTAACAAATACAAAATATACCTAGTTTAACATATAAAAATATCATCATCTAATTGCCTAATTTATAGTCCTAACAAAAATATTAATTCATCCATCAAGCTCATTTCAAATTCTTGGCTCATACTTTTGGCGAAAGATTCATATAAAGACTCATTAGTAGAATATAAAATAATATCATCAACATAAATTTGAATAATAATAAAATTATTTTTAAAATATTTAATAAACAATATGATATCCACCTTTCCTTTCAAAAATTGTTTTGAATAAGAAAATAGCTAAGTCTCTCAAACCAAGTCATAGGGTCTTGCTTTAATCCATAAAGCTCTAATGGTTTTTCAAAAAACCACTAAAAAATATTCTTTTAATATCCATTTGAAATAATTTAAAATTTTTAAAAGAATCATAGGCAAGGAGCATCCTGATGCCTTCAAGTCTTGCCATTAGGTCGAAGGCCTCTTCTTGGTTGAAAACTTTGGCTACTAATCTAGCCTTGTTTCAAACCATGATATCATATTCATCTGCTTATTTCTAAAGACCCATTTAATGTCAATTATAAGTTGGTCACTAGATCTAGGGGCAAACATCCATACCTTATTTCTCTCAAATTGATTCAACTCATTAGGCATTATAACAACCCAAGAATCATCTTTTAAAGCATCATCAATACATTTTGGTTTAATATGAATAGAAAAGCAGCATTAGCATAAAAAATTTTAAATGATAAATAAGTTTGAATGTCTTTTGATGTATCTCTAATTGTTAACTCCTTAGGATGAGTATCTGCATACTTTTATTCCTTAGGTAAGGATTTCTTGGAAGTAGATGCATCCAATTTATTTAAAAATCATCACCAAAATCAACTTTCTTTAATTCGGGAACCTCATTAAGAATGATATAAATGTATTCCTCAGTAACTAATGTTCTTTTATTAAAAACACAATAAGTTTTTGAACTTGAGGAATAACCAAGAAATATGCCTTCGGATTTTATATCAAACTTTTCTAAGGCATCTTTTTCATTTAAAATAAAGTATTTATAACCAAAAACTTTAAAATATGAAATGTTAGGTCTTTTCTTATTCCATAATTCATAAAGAGTTTAAGAAAGTAATAGTCTTCTGAGAACCCTGTTCTTGACATAGCATGTCGTGTTAACAGCTTCGGCCCAAAAATATTTGGGTGGGCTATGTTTGTTTAACATAGTTCTTGTTATTTCTTGTAAGCTCCTTTTTTTCAACTACTCCATTTTGTTGTGGATTTCTTGGGGTAGAGAAATTATATAGAAGAAAATCATAGAACCCTTTTCAGTTTGAACAAGTTTATAAAATTTTAAAAAATATTTAAATTAATCACTTTTATATGCTAATAAGTATATCCAAGTGTATCTACTATAATTGTCTATAATTACAAAATTGTATTTGCTACCTCCTAGACTTGTTATATCAATTGGTCCAATAAATTCATATAGATCAGTTGTAGTGGTCTAAAGGTGCCTATTTGATTTTTTGATTTAAAACTACTTTTTACTTGTTTTCCTATTTGACATGCATCACAGATTGTCTTTGACAAACTTGATACTAGGCAATCCTCTTACAAGTTCTCTAGTAGAAATTGGAGTTATTAGTTTCATGCTAGCATAACTAATCTCCTATGCCAAAGCCATGCATTATCATTTAAGGCCAAAAAACATATTTCATCACAAAAATCATCAATATCAATGGTATACACATTATTATTTTTTAAGATAATCATAGATTTATTTTTGTGTAGTATTTCAATTATACAAACATTAGATTCAAATTTAGTGATTTATCATTTATCACATAATTGACTAATGCTTAGTAGATTATGTGTTAAACCATCTACTAATAGCAATCTTGAATCAAGAGATTTGCCTTGTTACCTATGGTACCTTTTGCCAATAATTTTTCCCTTGTTGTATCTCAGAATATGACATAACCTTTGTCTTGGCTAGTAAGCTTAAGAAGTTTGTTGGATATCTAGTCATGTGCCTTTAGCATTCACTGTATTTTTTGCTCCAAGCCTTTGTTTGGAGACATACTGATAAGAAAGGAGGGTTTGGTTCAAGTACCCATTTTACTTTGGGTCCTTCATGAAAAGCTCTACCAAATTTAATTATTGACATCGAGTTGTTTATGGTTCCTTTAGGAACCCAAACTAATTTATATAGACTATACTTCTTAAATAAACATCTATAAGTATAGAGTCCAATTCTACCACAAAAATTACATTTGTTTCTAAGTGAATATATATATATATATATATATATATATATATATATATATTAAATATGTATATGTATGACATGATATCTTATGAGACCAAATTAAAACTCCCCCCTACGATAATATTAAGTCGATAAGTATGAGGCAATTAGATTAACCCATGTGGCCATCCATCGTTATAGGAAGAAATTAAATCCATACATAAGTTGAGTTTGTCGAGTCCCTCGAGGCTCACATATCTTCATGATTCGAGATCTTTCCTATAACATAAAGATATCATCGGTGACCTAAGGACATTGTATGCTTGGTCAAGTCCCTTGAGAGCATATTAGTAAAGCAGATTCATCTTGTAATGATGGTGATGACTTAACTAAACATCATGGTTGATTGAGTCTCTCAAGGCTATAATGGTTTAGAGGCCGAATAGGATGGGAATCATAAGAAGTTGTGATTGGCAAGAGTTGCCTACTTTTCTGGGCTTAATGTGATTAGTCGAGTCCCTTGAGGTTACACTAAAATGTTGTGGATCCTGATCCCCAATAGAAGTCTGTCGGAGACTTTTGTTTCATGTGTCGAGGGTGTCACATGATTTATCAGAAAAATAATTAGAGTAGATTAAGATAAAAGTTTATATCTTAATTATTTACTTTTTCTATAAAATCTATATGTTATTCATTTATGCAACATCTTATTTGTCAACCACCTTATTAGTCCAAACTATATAGATTGGCTCAGGAACCTAAGAATTATTCTCATAGTGGAGAAAATCGCATGTACTTGATATAATTTTACCCACACTAGAGGAAGGGACAAGTAAGGATAAGATTACTCATTAGTGAAGTATATAGATGATTCTACTTTAGTGAAGTGCTATATGTTGGCCTCCATAACTCTTGAGCTATAAACACAACATGAGAGCATAAATGTCAATTCATCCTTCTTTATCTACATAAGAGCATGGATGTCAATTCCATCATTCTTTATCTTCACCAACTGTTTGAGAAATAAAGAACTCGTAGATATGAGATATTCAAGAGTCTCTTTCACGTCAGGATGATAGAGAGAACATCAGTTCATAACCATGTCCTGAGGATGATTGAGTGGATTGAGAAACTCATAGGTCTAGGAATGGTCCTAGAGGATAACATGTTCATTAATCTTATACTTCAGTCCCTACCAAATTCTTTTTCTTGATTCATTATGAATTTTAATATTAATAAGCTTGAGATGACTCTCCCTGAGCTCCTTAATATGTTGAGGGAGGTTGAGAGAATCATCAAGAAAGAGAAGCTAGTTATTTACATTAGTGAGACTAAAAAGAAAATGAAGACTAATAAATCCCTTAAGGACAAGGGCAAGGGCGAACTGGGTAAGGGAAAGGTTGCCAAGAAAGACCCAACAAAGGAAAAAAGCCAATGCTTCCAAAGTGATAGATGGGCATTAGAAGAGGAACTATAAATAGTTATAGAGAAGGCAAAATAGAAGCTTGCAGAAGCTTTAGGTACATTCATGATCAATCTCTATTTGCTAGATTTTATGATAACACATGGGTATAGGATACCGGGAGTGCTTATCATATCTATAACTCATTACAGACTCTGACAAGGCCTAGGAGACTAGCGAGAGATAAGATAGATCTCAAGATGGGTAATAGAGTAAGAGTTGTAGTAGTTGTTGTTGGTGAGGTCAACCTACATCTACCTGATGGAGCTACTATTATATTAAATGCATCTTATTATGTTCCTTGTATCATCAAAAACATTATCTCTATTTTATATTTAATAGTTAAGGGATATAAATTAGTTTTTGAGAATAATAGTTGTTTAGATTTTAGATAATAAGATTATCACTAGAGGAACATTGTATAATGGTCTATTTATACTATATAAAGCTCTATATATTATGAATTGAAGTGCATCCAAGAGAAAATGAGATAAGATGAACAAGGAGAGTACTTGAGTACATAGTTTACTCATTTTCTCAAAGATCATAGGATTATATCCCAATGGACACCTTCTTATACACTTCAGCTCAATGGTGTATAAGAAAGGAGGAATCGCAAACTATTAGACATGATGTGCTCTATAATGAGTTTCGTCAATCTACTTGTCTCATTCTAGGGATACGCCTTAGAGACCATAAATTACCTTTTAAATAAAGTTTCATCTAAGTCAGTAGTATCTATACCATATGAGATACGGAAAGGGAAGAAGTTCAATCTTAAGATTCTTAAGATTGGGGCTGTCCTATCCTTGTTAGAAGACACAATCACGACAAGTTGGAATCAAGGATAGAGTAGTGCAAGTTTATGGGATACCCCAAGGAAACTTATGGGTACTATTTCTTTCATCTCGAGGACCAAAAGGTCTTTGTTGCTAAGAGGATAGTGTTCCTTGAAAAGTAACACATTCTTGGGAGAAATAATGAGAGTGTCATAGAGTTGAGCGAGGCTAGAGAACCTAACTCAAGCACAATTCTAAAGGTTGAGTCTGTTTCGGTACCTAAAACATAAGCTCTAACTTTGCATAGATCTAGCAGGGTATCTCATCCTCCTGAAAGATATATGGAACACATCAGTGGAGATAACACTCAAGATATTGAGTCTCAGACCTACGAGAAGGCTATTATGAGTATAGACTCTAGCAAGTGGTAAGAAGCCATAAATTTTGAGATGGTTCCATGTACTCCAATAAGGTTTGAAACCTTGTTGATACACTTGAGGGTATCATACCCATCGATTGCAAATGGATCTTCAAGAAGAAAATCGAAGTAGATGGAAAAGTGAAGACCTATAAGGTAAGGTTGGTGGCTAAAGGATATTGTCAAAGGCAAAGAGTTGACTATGACGAAATCTTCTCACCGTAGCCATGCTGAAATCCATCAAAATTATTTGGCTATTGTAGCACACTATGACTATGATATCTAGAAAATGGATGTGAAAGTCATGTTCCTTAATGGCAATCTCGAGGAGGTGTATATAATACAGCCTAAGGGATTCGTATCTAAGGAGAATCTAGATAAGGTGTGCAGGTTGCTCATATCCATCTATAAACTGAAGTAAGCTTCTTGAAGTTGGAACATAAGCTTTGATGATGTAATCAAATCTTATAACTTCGTTAAGAACGAAGAGAAGCTTTGTGTATATAGGAAGGTAAGAGGAAGCGCTATCATATTCTTTGTACTATATGTGGCTAATATCCTAATAATTATGAATAAAGTAGGAATGCTCTCCATAGTTAAGGCTTGGCTATCCATACACTTCTCCACAAATGACATAGAAGAAGCATACTAAATTTTAGAGATTCAGATTTATAGAGATGGATCCAAGAAGATGCTTGGCATATCCTAATATATGTACATAAACTCTATTGTCAAAAAGATTGGCATGAAAAATTCCAAGTGAGGTCTCAAACTGATGGGACATAAAATATCACTTTCAAGGAGTATGTCCCCAAGGACTCCTGAAGTATACTATATTTATGTACTAGGCTTGATAGGATACCTTATATCTCAGTGATAGGGTCTCTCATGTATGCTATATTATGTACTAGGCTTGATATAATGTATGCTCTAAGAGTCACGAGCAGATATTAAGAAGATTCAGGTTTGGAACACTAGAAGTTAGCAAATTGTACTCTTAAGTACTTAAGAATGACTAAGAATTTTTTGCTGACATACGGAGGAGGTAGTCTCCAGGTTGAGGGCACACGGACTCAAGTTTCTAGTTTGATATCGATGATAGTAAGTAAAACTCAGGATATGTGTTCACCCTAAATGGAGGAGCAATAAGCTGGAAGATTCCAAACAAAATACTACTACTTACTCGACCATAGAGGCGGAGTACATTGCTATACTAGAAACAGCAAAGGAGGGATTCTGGATGAAGAAATTCATCGTAGATTTAGGAGTCATACCTAACAATAAGGAACTGATTCTCATATATTACGATAATAACAGGGCAATAGCTCTAACAAGGCAACCCAAGTCTTATCAAAGTTGTTTTGAGGAGGTTCCAAGTGATTAAAGAGATCGTGGCCCGTAGAGATAGAGCAATAGAAAGAGTTTCATCTGAAGATAACATTGTAGATTCACTTACGAAGCCATTATCTCTGCTAAATCATGAATTTTAATGATAAAATCAATTAAAGAAGTTATGATCTAATCTGTGTTCAAGAAAAATGATGTAGGACTATCTTCGATCATTTAAAGGTAAAATGATTGAAGTAGTAAACTCATATGTTGGGCAGAAGTCCGAGATTGGGCATCAAGCCAGAAAAATCGAACATTCGTCAAGATTAGATGTTATTAGAGTCAATATGCCAATGGATGGAGCAATATATCGAAGGAGAGCATGACACATAAAGGGTTCGGATAAAACAATGAGATGTCAGACAATACAAGATTTACGCATTGTAATTGTTTATGTTATATTAGTTGTATTTTAAGTCTTAATTGAGTTAATTTTAGATATAACCATGCTAACTCAATTAATGAGTCATTGAGCTTTAAGTAAAGCTGATTTTAGCCTATTGGAAAGTGCATTTCAGTGACCCGAAGTTAGGTCTAGTGGTGGCACTGCCTAGAAGACACACTCTTTGAGACTGTGTTAGGTGGTGGTACTACACAAACTGGGTGGTGGTACTGCCTAAACATAGCCTCACATACTGTGTTAGGCGATGGTATTGCCCAAGCTGGTGGTACTACAGCCATAACACAATCTCTCAGACTGTCAAATGGCCAACACCTTGGAAATCCTGAAAATTTAAATATTGGCTGCAACATTTAAAGTCATTTGGGGCCTTTAAATACCCCACTTATTCTTGATTGAGGTAGCAAGAATTGAAATAAAAAACTTATGATTCTTAAGTGTGTAAACATTGTTATAATCTCTTCAGAGTTTCCCTCCTCTTAAAAGTCTAGAGTTCATTCTAAGAGAGGTGTGAGATTTATAAAGGTTATCTCCTAAACTTGTGAAAAGGATAAAGGATTGTAAAAGGGTAGTTGATCATCGTCCATTGAAGGAAGATCGTTAGTGAATACTGGTAGTCTTAACGAAGGAGGAATTAAGAGTAGACGTAGGTCACGATAACCGAACCACTATAAATCTGTTATGTTATTTTCCTTGTGCTTTATTCTTATTACTTAATAGCTCGCTACTCTCAATTGCATTCCAAGTCTTAACATATTTTTATTATGAGTTTTGATTTCAATCGACGTAATTTCTTTTTGAAAACACTAATTCACCCCCCATCTTAGTGTCAATACGATCCTAATAGTTTGTATCAAAGCCAAGTTCGCTTAATTGGATTAACACTCAAGTGAGTTTTTAATGGATTTTTCTGGGAAGAACTACACTATTAGAAAACATGAATGATAATTTTTCTGATTTTTATGAATTTCAAGCTATGGAATATTATTGAAAATGGCTTTCAAAAATCTTTCAATCCAATGAATGATTAAAATGATTTTTAAAAAAAAATATTTTCTTTGAGTGCTAAAACTATAAATGTTTTGTTTTATGTCTTAGATAAAAACAAATTTAATCATGTTTCTATGTGTGACACTGCTTATGATATATGGCACACACTAGAAGTCATACATAAAGGTACAAGTAGAATACAAAAGTAAAAAATTAATCTCTTAGTACATAGTTATGAATTATTTAAAATGAAACCAAGCAAAACCATTGATAGCATATACACCTAATTTACGTATATTGTCAATGGTATAAAATCTTTTGGTAAATGTTATCCTAAACTTAAACTAGTAAATAAAATTTTTAGATCTCTTCCTAAATGCTGGGACTCATAACTACTATACAAGAGGTAAAGGATTTGAATAATTTTCCTCTCAAAGAACTTATACGGTAATTGATGACCTACGAAATGCCTTGTAAAGCACATGATGAACAAAATAAAAACCTTTCAAAGAACAGGAAGGATATTACACTTTCACTCGAGAATGAGGACAATAACATTGCACTTCTAACAAGATGACTTAAAAATTCGTAAAAATGAACAAAAATCATAAGAATAAAAATGAATCAAAAAAGGACATTATAATTTGTTATGAATGCAAGAAGCAAGGACACTTCAAATCCACAATTGAAGAAAAAGTTATCAACTCAAAAGAAGAAGGCATTCAAGGCAACTTGGATTGATTCAATAAAAGATGAAGAGCACAACAAAGATGAAGTGGCAAACTACGCACTAATGGCCCTTAATGATGAGGTACATGACTTACCCGAAGTTTTTTTTGTCTTAAGATGAACTATTTAATGCTTTTCATGATTTATATGATGAATTCAAAAAGGTTAGTAAGAAATATAAATGACTAAAAAAGGATTATGCGTTATTTACTAGTAAAGTTGAAACTTTGTATGAAACACCAACATCACGTACTCCTTGCTCTAAATGTGAAGAGTTAGATGCACTAAGAAAGAAAAACATGTTATTACAACAATCCTTAGAAAAGTTTAAAATTGGAAGTAAACATTGAATATGATTATTACCAACCAGGTTATGTCTATAAAAAGGAAGAAATTTATTTTGTAGGTAGTAATACTCAACTAAAGTCAACAAAATTTGTTAAAAGTTCCACACTATATATTCCTCACAAAGATAAATGTAACTTTTGTGAGAGATTTGGTCATTATGCATATACATATTCTTACAAAAATGATAGCTCTCATAAATTAGTTTGGATTCCTAAAGGCACAATCAATGACTTAATACCAAAGGTCAAAGGAGATAGATCTAACTATGAAGGACCTAAAGTTAAATGGGCACCTAAAACAAGACTATTTTTTGTGTAGGTATATCCTCAAATAGTCCTCAAACAAAAGCTAGAAGCAAAAAATGGTATCTTGATAGTGGATGTTCAAAGCACATGATTGGAGATCCATCATAATTTTTAAAGATCACTAGCCAAGATGGAGGGTATGTCACCTTTCGAGATGACAATAAAGGAAAAATTATTGGAAAAGAAAATCATTGGTTGCCTTAAGTACCAATAATGTGTACACTATTGATTTTGATGCCTACTATGATGAAACTTAACTTCGGCTTTAAACGAAGATACAAGGCTTTTGCATAAAAAATTAGGTCATGTAAGCATGAAGCTAATTACACAAATAACAACTAAAGAACTTGTAAGAGGTATGCCTAGAATTAAGTTTGTAAAAGACAAAGTTTATGATGCATGCCAACTAAGTAAACACGTGAAAAGTAGTTTTAAATCTAAGAATCAAGTAAACATCTCTAGACCACTATAATTAATACATATGGATTTATTTAAACCAATAGATACCACAAGTCTAAGAGGTAGTAAATATGTTTTTATAAATGTAGATGACTATAGTTGATTTACTTGGACATATTTTTTGGTACACAAAAGTGATTGATTTAAATATTTTTTAAAATTTTGTAAACTAGTTCAAAATGAAAAGGGTTTTATGATTTCATCTATTCGAAGTGATCATGGTGGTAAATTTAAGTTAAATAGGTATGACCATAATTTCTTCACTCGAAGAAATCCACAACAAAATAGACTTGTTGAGAGAAAAAATAGGAGTTTACAAGAGATGGCAAGAACTATGTTAAATGAACATAACCTATCTAAATATTTTTGGGCTGAAGCCCTTGACATGATATATGATGTCATGAATAGGATTCTAGCAAGACCAATACTTTCTAAAACTCCCTATGAATTGTGGAACAATAAAAAATCTAATATTTTATATTTTAAAGTTTTTCGTTATAAATATTTTATTTTAAATGAAAAAGATGTCTTAGGAAAGTTTGATGCAAAATCCGATAAGGCATATTTCTTGGTTATTCCTCAAGTTTAAAAGTTTATTATATCTTTAATAAAAGAACTTTAGTTATTGAGGAATTCATCTATATTATTTTTAATGAGGTTTCTGAATTAAAAAAAATCGATTTTAATGATGATTTTGATTTTGGTACTTTAAATTTGAATGAAAATTCTCTACTCCTAAGCAACTTAGATGCATCTACTTCCAAGGAACCCTTACCCAAGGAATGAAAGCATATAGATGCTCATCCTAAGGAGCTAATAATTGAAGATACATTAAAAGGTGTTCAAAATCGTTCATTATTAAAATGTTTTTATACTAATTTCACTTTTTTATCTCAAATTAAACCAAAATGCATTGATGATATTCTAAAAGATGATTCTTTGATTTTTGCAATGCATTAGGAGTTGAATTAATTTGAAAGAAATAAGGTATGGATGCTTGTTCCTAGACCTAGTGACCATCTTGTAATTGGCACTAAATATTGTTACATCTCGATTTTAATGATAAAATTAATCGATGAGTACTTAATCTAACATGTGTTGTTAGAGGAAGTGATGCATGTTTAACCACGATGATAAAAAGGAGTTACAGATCAGATATGGACTGAAGATCAAGCTTAGGCATCGGGCCAAGGTCTGGATAATATGGTGGGAGCTCATCGGGAGTTCACTAGGACTTTGTCGAAGGTATTGGGAAGATCGCTAGAAACACACTGGGAGATCATCGGAAGAAGACCATGAGACTCATCACAGGGAATGATGAAGGTTGCCAGATTGCGGAAGTGAGGTTGTTAATTAAGCTTGGTGGTCATGTATGGTTGTAATCCTTAAGTCATAAGTTTGAGTTCAAATTGAGTGTGATTTAGAAGGAATCCAAATCAACTCAAAGAGACAACTAGGTCCACAAAAGGGGATTGATTGAGTTTAGGTTAAGCTCAATTAGTTGACAAGAGGATTGGTCAACATAAGGGTTAAGTCGGGATTGAAAAAGTGAAGGGAATCACTTTTCTGGAATTCCTAGCGACTGAACCATCGAGGAGTGGCAGTTATACCACCACTGCCCAGATTTTTGAGCTACTAATAGTGATTGAACTACCCAAGTCGGTGGTTGAACCACCCGTACCTTGTTTTCAGAGTGCTTTCGATGGCTGCACCATCGGTGCAGGCGGGTGAACCGCCCGTACCTAAATTTTTTGGATATATTTTTTTTTAATTTTGACTTTAAATTCTGAAGCCATTAGGGCCTATAAATACCTCAAGTTTTCTTACATTTTTCATATAGTAATTTTTTAGATTAAAATTCTATAAAAAACTTATGTGAATTGTAAGAAAAAGAAAATGGGTAAGAGAGTAATCCAAGTATTATAATCTTGTCTCCCTTATAAGTTGAAAGGTTGTAAGGGTTTGGTCTTCACCCAAAGGAGATCGATAGTAGACGCCGGTGTGCCTCGATTATAATCATGATTTAAAATAAGACTAGATTAGTGGCCAAAGGTTTCAACCAAGAAGAATGTATTGATTATAAAGAAACCTTCACTCCTATAGCAAGACTTGAAGCATAAGAATGCTCCTTGCCTATGCTTCTTTTAAAAATTTTAAATTATTTCAAATGGATATTAAAAGTGATTTTCTTAATGGTTTTATTTCCAAAGAAGTTTATGTTAAACAACCACCCAGATTTAAGAACGATCTTTTTTAAACCATATTTACAAATTATCTAAGGCTCTCCATGGATTAAAGCAAGCCCCTAGGGCTTGGTATAAGAGACTTAGTTTTTTCCTTATTCAAAATAATTTCTCAGAAGGCAAGGTCGATACCACATTATTTATTAAATATTTTAAAAATAGTTTTTTTATTATTCAGATCTATGTTGTTGATATTAGTTTTTGTTTTATAAATGAATCTTTATGTGAGTTTTTTGCCAAAAATATAAGCCAAGAATTTGAATGAGTGTAATAGGTGAATTAATATTCTTCTTAGAACTATAAATTAAGCAATTGAATGATGGTATTTTTTATAGGTCAAACTAAGTATACTTTGGATTTGTTAAAATGATTTAATATGGATAGCGCTAAGGAAATAAACACACCTATGAGTACCTCTATAAAATTGGATTTAGACAGTGAAGGAGAATGTTTTAATCAAAAAACTTATAAAGGAATTATAGGTAGTTTGCTATACCTAACTGCAACTAGACCATATATTATGTTTAACGTTGGTCTGTATGTAAGATTTCAGTCTAATCCCAAACAATCTCATTACAAGGCAGTTAAAAGAATATTTAGATATTTGAAAGGAACCTCAAATATAGGATTATGATATCCAAAATTGAAATTTTTTTATTTGATTACTTATGTTGATACTGACTTTGGAGGTTGTAAAATAGATAAAAAAAGTACCTCTAGAACCTATCAACTTCTAGGTCATGTACTAATTTCTTGGTCTTCCAAGAAGCAAAACTCTGTCGCATTATCTACAGTCAAAGTTGAATATGTTACGGCGAGTGCATGTTGTGCATAGGTTATAGATGAAAAACACTTTAGGAGATTATGAACTTTGTTATAAAGACATTCCCATAAAGTGTGACAACACGAGTGCAATATGCTTATCTAAAAAGTCCTATTTAACATTCAAAAACCAAGCATATTAATGTTATACATCATTTTTTTAGGGATCATATAAGCAATCATGATATATCTTTGAAATTTGTTAATACAAAGTATCGGCTAACAGATATATTCACTAAACCATTGAGTGAGGAACAAATTAATTTTATTAGAAGAAAATTAGGCATGTTGAATCTACCTCTTTTCATATATATTTTTTTATCATTATCTTGTTTTCTTGATTTTCATGACTTATGTTTTTTTTTTTAATCAAGATCATTTCCTATGATTCCTTCTTCTTGCTATTTACAAAGAACAAAGATTTGTCGAAATGATTCATGGTTTTCACGACTTGATCTTTTAGTTTTTCATATAGTGACATTGATGCAAATGTTTGCATCATTGAATCTTTCCCTTCTCTTTCTTATTTTGATAATGACAAAGGGTGATATTGCACGTCTCAAAAGAAGTAATACTATTTGCCTACTAGTTGCACTCTCTTTTTTTTTTTGTTGATGACAAAGGGGGAGAAGTAATGATAATATGAAATTATGCTTGATGAACTCACTTTTGATATTATGATGACATTATAATATACTTTGATGAATTAAAATTATGCATGTTATAACAAACTTGATAATTTGATCTTATGCATACAATACTCATTATTTTATTATGATGATGCTTACATTGTATGTATACAAAGTGTGAAAGTCAATTTCATTAAAATTGTTATGACTTGAATATAAAGATATTACAATTAGAAGGTTATCATTCTATGAATTTAAGTTTGTTTCAACATGGCATATAGAGAGGAAGAGTTTAGTTAAAACTTAATCATCAATTAGTTGTCATCATCAAAGATGGAGAGATTGTTAAATCTTAGATTATGATGATGAAATCAATTATGAAAAGGTAAAACAATTGAAGTAGTAAAATCATACGTTAGGCCGGAGTCGGAGATTAGGCATCGAGCCTGATAAATTGGGCATTGCATCAAGATTGGATGTTGTGGGACTCAACATATCAATGGATCGAGCAATATACTGAAGGAGAGTATGATATACCGAGGGATCGGATGAACCAATGATATACCAAATAACACAAAATTTATATTTTGTAATCGTTTACGTCATGATCGTCATAGTTTAAGTGTTAATTGAGTTAGTTTTTAGTGTAACTATGCTAACTCAATTAAGGGGCCATTATACCTTAATTGGGACTAATTTGGGCCTATTAGAAGGCCCATTTCAATGACCCAAAGTTAGGTCTAGCAGCGGCACCGCCCAAACGAGGTGGTGGTATCACCTAGAAGACATAGTCTTCGAGACTATGTCAAGCAATGGTACTGCCCAGACACAGTCTCCAAGACTATCAGTCGGCCCGCACCTTAGAAATCCCAAAAATTTGAATTATGGCTCCAACTTTTGAAGCCATTTGGAGCCTTTAAATACCTCACTTTCTTGCTTGAGGTAGTAAGAATTGAGATAAAAAAACTTTTGATTCTAAGTGTGCAAACGTTGTTGTAATCTCTTGAGAGTTCCCCTCCTCTTAAATGTCTAGAGTTCAATTTAAGAGAGGTGTGAGATTTGCAAAGGTTGTCTCCTAAACCTATAAAAAGGGTTGTAAAAGGGTAGTTGATCTTCGCCCATTGAAGGAAGATCATTAGTGAACATCGGTGGCCTCAACGGAGGAGGAATCGAGAGTGGACATAGGTCACAACGACCAAACCACTATAAATCTAGTGTGTTCTTTTCCGTGTGTTTTATTATTATTGCTTGCTTAATAGCTCACTACTCTGACTCACATTCCAAGTCTAAATATTTCTAAAGCAGTAATCCCCTCCTCCCCCCCCCCCCCCCCGCCCATAGTGCCAATACGATCCTAATAGTCTCAAATTATATTTGAGCATCACAGAGGTCTGATGGGGATCAAATACATAGGTGATTGGCTTTAGATTAAGTGAGAGATTGTTAGGTACATATGTCCTACAAGCCAATCACGTGAGTGATGACACGTGTGACAAATTGTGCGATATTTTTGCTTACTATTATTATTGTCATATTCTCACTTCATGTTGCCTATTACATATATTATGATATCCTTGGATCTATGCAATGGGAATTGGATCGTGATGAGATCACGATAATGAAATTGATTCACTTTTAAACATATACCCTAAATAATCTCAATCATAGGTTATTTGAAAGGGACATCGAGATAACTAGGTAGATAGGTATATTATATTATCATCTATATGATGGAGGTGGTTGATCTCATATCTACTCATGTGGGGACACTGAGGGTACAGTGCAGGTGCTCATTGAAGAATGAGTTTACTAATTGATCTGCTTATGGAATGTTAGATGGTTAATGATGTCGGTTACAGGTTGTCTGAAAGCCAATCACGTGAGTGATGACACGTGTGACACATTGCACAGCCTTTTTACATTATTATTATTGGTATATTATTATATTATTATATTATTATATTATATATTGAATATATATAGTGTGATGTCTTTAGTTCTATGCAATGGGAATCGGATCGTGATGAGATCATGATAATGAGACCAATTCACCTTTAAACATATATTCTAAATAATCTCGGTCATATGACATTGAGACAACCAAACAGAACGGTGTACTGTATACCCATCCATTTGATGGAGGAGGCTAGTCTCATAGGCCACTTGTATAGACACTAAGGATATAATATAAGTGCTCATTAGAGAATAAGTTCACTGATTAATCCGCTTATGGAATGTTGGATAGTTAATGATACTTAACGTTAGACAGTGATTTTGTAGTCCCAGTTATATATATGGTCCTTAGACTTGAGACACCAAAGATGTCTTGTTTGAGTAATCCTTTCTTTGACGTTAAGACTTACAAGCTCGAAAAATTTTAGATCTAGTACAACCGGTTATCGGGATTAGTAGCCAACCTCATGAAGGCTATTGATTATCAACATAGGATCATCCATTCTTAATATCATATATGCTCTCGCTTAGATAAATCCATGATCATGTTGATCAGATTGAGAGAGGAGTTCCCTAGGAGAATCCTATTAGAGTGAGACGAAGATGGATTCCGTATATGGTCTGATAGTTACTAGGAAACCTCAGTAAGAGCATCACATGCGTAATGAAAGATCAAAATAAAATTAGTTTCCCACATAGATCAAAATCATCATGCAAAGTTTGGTGCACAAAAAGTCGTAAAACCAAAAAACTACATCATATAAGAGATTGTTTACCTAAGAAGATCGTATATCCCTATTTTTTTAGATCCGGACAGAGAGGATGAAGGAGGTCAAGTGTCCTCCTCTTTAATGGTATCCATACGATAGATCGCTATAGCGATACTCCTCCAATCGCAGCCTCAAGTCTTATAAATCTTTCGTAGCTTCTCGTAACGAACTTGAAAGAAGATCCTCTATCTTCTTTGCTACCCTCTTACGCTAGAGAGGGGCTGATTGGCTGAGAAGGAAAGGGTGAGGAGAATAAGAGGGGATGGCCAAAGGTGCTACCTATCACATAAGAGCCGCCCTTGCCTCCTATTTATAGAAAGTCATCAAAAACCCTAGGGAATCCTATCTTAGTGTGTATTAGATCTCTATCCACTTAACTAGTAACCTTGGATTATTGGATCTCTATCCAATAATCTCCTTTGGTCTATAATTGGGCCTCATGCAGAAAGCCCATCAATGTCAAATCTCATCTAATGAGAATAAGGGCCAATTGAATCTCTATCCAATCCTCTATCCATTTAAGTATCCACCATATGTGTGTGACCCTCTAGGCCTAATACCGAGTTGACCATGAGTCCTTTCTTTCAGGACTCCTTCTGACTCAGTGAATTATTATCTTATAATAATTCACTCAACTCATCGACTATAGATGTACTAGGCAACTACGTCATAGTTCCCAGATGATACAGGGAATCTTTTCCATTGGACATATCTATCCTTAATTATCATGTATATATAGTCTATCATCCATCTAATATCCCAAAGACTATATACCAGGCATGGTATTATCGAGCTACATATAAAATATGTCTAAGTCTCGCTTTAATCAGATTCTCTCGGAGAACTCCTTATCTCTCAGTCTGATTAACCTGATTATGATTTTACCTGAGCGAGAGAATATAAGATATTTCTCTCATGATACTGAGAATGAATAATCCTCTATTGACACTCAATAGCCTTTGTAAGATTGGTTACCAATCATGATAACCAACTGTATTAGATCTAGAACTTTTCAAGCCTATAAGTCCAGCGTCAAATAAAGGAGTACTCAATCAAGACATCTTTTGCGTCTCAAGTTTAGGGATCAGATACACAATTGCGTCTCAAGTATCATTAACCATACACCATTATATAAGCGGATCAATCAGTAAATTCATTCTCCAATGAGCACTTGTATTGTATCTTTAGTGTTTCCACACAAGTGGCTATGAGACCAGCCACCTCCACCATATGGATGGGTATACAGTACACTAATTTGTCTAGTTGTCTCAATGTCCCTTTCGAGCAACCTTTAACCGAGATTATTTAGGATTTATGTTTAAAGGTAAAGCGATCTCGTTATTATGATATCATTACAATTTGATTACCATTGTACAGAACTAAGGATATTACAATATATATATTTACTAGATAATATAATATGAGAATATATCAATAATAATAATAATATAAAGAGACTGTGCAGCGTGTCATATGTGTCATCACTCACGTGATTGGCTTGCAGGGCACCTGTAATCATCAATCTCCCACTTGACCTAAAGCCAATCACATATATATTTGATCATCATCAGACCCCTGTGACGCTCAAAGACAAACTAAGCTAACGATTTTATTAGTAGATTGATAATATTATCTTCAGATGGAATTCTTTCCATTGTTATATCTTTTTGGGCTATGATCTCTCTAAACAGGTGGAGCCTCCTCAAGACGTACTTAGAGTTTTAATGAGACTTGGGTTCCTTTGCTTGAGCGATTGCCCCATTATTATCATAGTATATGGGAATCAACTCCATGCTACTCGATACGACTCCCAAATCCCTAATAAACTTCTTCATCCACACCCCTTCATTTACTATCTCTGCTGTAGTAATGTATTTCGTCTTCGTGGTCGAGTCAATAGTAGTATCTTGCTTGGAACTCTTCCAGTACTACTCCTTCATTCAAGGTGAAAATATACCCTAAGTTCGACTTGTTGTCATCAATGTCAGACTGGAAATTTGAGTTCATGTAGTCATCAACCTGGAAGATATCTCCTCCATATACCAATAAAAGATCCTTAGTCATTCTTAAATATTTAAGGATACAATTTACTACCTTCTAGTGTTTCAAAGTGTACATAATAGACCCTATCACTAAGGCATAGGGTATCCTATCTATGTCAGGCCTAGTACATAGCATAGCGTACATGATAAGCCCTATCACTAAGGCATAGGGTATTATATCTATGTCTGTCCTTTCTTTAGGAGTCTTCGGGGACATACTTCCAGAAAGTGATATTTCATATCTCATCGGTATGGGAACTCTCTTGGAATTCTTCATGCCAAACCTTTTGACAATTGAGTCTATGTACTTGGATTGGGACAAGCCAAGCATCCTCTTGGATCTATCTCTATAGATCCAAAATATAGGATGTTTCCCCTAAGTCCTTCATGGAGAAGTTTCTGGATAACCAAGCTTTTAATATGGATAACTAATCCTTTACAAATGAAGTCATAAGATTTGATCACCTCATCAAATCTTATGTTCTAACTTCGCGAAGCTTGCTTCAATCCATAAATGGACCTAAGTAACCTACACACTTTATTTGGACTCTCTCTGGATATGAATCTCTCTAGTTGTATATACACCTTTTCCTCAAGATTGTCATTTAGGAATGTGGTTTTCACATCCATCTACTAGATCTCATAATCATAGAGTGTTATATAGCCAAAAGAATTCTAATGGATTTAAGTATGGCTACAAGTGAGAAGGTTTGTTATAATCAATTTCTTACCTTTGACGATATCATTTAGCCACCAGCCTTGCCTTATAGGTCTCTACATTTATATCTACTCTGATCTTCTTCTTGAAGATCCTCTTGCAGTCGATAGGTACAATACCTCAGGTGCATCCACAAGGTTCGAAACCTTGTTGAGTACATGGAATCTATATCAGAATTCATGGCTTCTTGCCACTTCTAAGAGTTTATACTCATAATAGCCTCTTCGTAGGTCTAAGGATCAATGTCATAAAAGTCTTCCCCACTGATATGTCTCATATATTTTTAGGAGGGTGAGATACTCTACTAGACTTACGCAAAGTTGGAACTTGTATACTAGGTACCTGAACAGACTCAAACTCTGGAATGGTGCTTGAGCTAAGTTCTCCAACCTCACTCAACTCTATCTTACTCTCACTATTTCCATCAAAAATGTGTTCATTCTCAAGGAACACATACCACTTAGCAATAAAGACCTTTTGGTCCTCATGATGATAGAAATAATACCCTAAAGTCTCCTTAGGGTATCCCACGAAGATGCACCTTTTATCCTTGATTCCAACTTATCGGGGTTGTCTTCTAACATGGGCAAGATAGCCCCAAAACTTAGCCACCATAAGCTTAGACTTCTTTCCTTTTCATATCTCATATAGTGTAGATACTACTGACTTTGATGGAATACTATTCAGAAGGTAAAGTGGTCTCTAGGGAATATCCCCAGAATGAGACAAGTAGCTCAGCGAAACTCATCATAGACCACACTATATCTAACAGTATGTGATTCCTCCTTTCTGATATACCATTGAGCTGAAGTGTATAAGAAGGAGTCCACTATGATAGAATCACATGGTCCCTAAGGAAATGAGTGAAATATATACTCAAGTACTCTCCTCCTCGATCTGATTGAAGAGTCTTAATACTCTTTCAAATTTAGTTCTCTACTTTATTTTTATATTCCTTGAATTTCTCAAAGTCCTCGGACTTGTACTTCATCATGTGCACATGTCCATATTAGAGAAATCGTCAATGGATGTAATAAAGTATGAATAACCACCTATAGCTTGAGTCAACATGGGACCATATACATCACTATGTATGAGTTTCAGTGGCTCTCTCTCCAGTTCCACTAAAAGGAGAGTTGGTCATCTTTCCACGAAGTTAAAGTTTGTAAGTTGCATATGACTCATAGTCGAATGGATCTAAGTATCCACCTTTTAGTAACCTTTGAATCTTTCCCTCATGGATAACCTACAATACCATAGGTATACATTGTTCACCTCGTCTTATTTTCTCTTGGGTATATTTATATTCATGATGTATGAAGAAGTGTCTAACATATATAACCATTTATCAAGGTCCCTCTAGTGATGATCACATTATCCAAATTTATTAAATAACTATTATTCTTAAAAACTAATTTATATCCACTAATTATCAAATAAGAAATAAAATAATATTTTTAATAATAGAGGGAACAAAATAGCATTCATCCAACACAATCATAGCTCCACCAAGCAGATGTAGGATGACCCCCAACAACAACTGTAGCAATTCTTGTTCCATTGCATCTTGAGGTTCATCCTGCCTCTAGCTAGTCTCCTATGTCTTGCTAGAATCTACAACGTATTGTAGATATGATAAGCACTCCCAATATCCAATACTCATGTGTTATCATAAAAATCTGATAATTGAAGATTGATCATAAATATACCAGAAGCTTCTCCAAGCTTTTGTTTCACCTTGTCTGCAAGGTAATCCTTACAGTTCCTCTTCCAGTGCTTGTCTTTACCATAATGGAAGCACTATCCTTTGTCCTTTGCTAGGTCTTTCTTAATAACCTTTGTCTTACCTAGTCTTTCTTTGCTCTTGTCCTTCTTAAGGGTCTTACTGACCTTCCTTTTTTTTTTGGTCTCACCAATATAGAGAATTGGCTTCTCTTTCTTAATGGCACTCCTAACTTCCCTCAACATATTAAGAAGCTCATGAGAGTCACCTCAAACTTGCTCATATTAAAATTCATAATGAAGTGAGAAAAGGAATCTGATAGAGACTAAAGTATAAAATCAATGCATAGGTTATCCTCTAGGACTAATCCTAGACCTGTGAGTTTCTTAATCCACTCTATCATCTTCATGATATAGTTCTGAACCGATACCTCTTTTATCATCTTAGCTTGGAAGAGACTCTTGGATCTCATATCTTTTAGCTCTTATTCCTCAAACAGTTGGCAAAGATGAAGAAAGGTAGAATTGACATGCATGCCCTCATGTTGCCTTTGTAACTCGTGGTCATAGAGGCCAATATATAGCATTTTGCCAAAGTAGAATCGTTTGTATACTTCACAAATGAGCGATCTCATCCTCGCTTGCCCCTTCTTCTAGCGTAAGTACTATCATATCAAAGACATACACAATTTTCTCCGATGTGAGAATAATTCTTAAATTACAAAGCCAATCCACGTAGTTTGGGCCAGCGATGTGGTTGGCATCAAGTATACCACATAGGGGGTTGCGGGTGACATATTTTTGACAAACAAGATATAAAATAAATAAATAACATACAGATTTTATGGAAAAACTAATTAAGATATAGACTTCTATCTTAACGTACTCTCACTATTTTCCTAACGAATCATGCGACACCCTTGGCACATGAAACGAAAGTCTCCGGCAAACTTCTAGTGGGGATCGGGACCCAATCGTCATCTTAATGCAACCTCAAGTAACTCGACCAATTACACTAAGCCCAAAAGGTAGGCAACTCGTGCCAATCATAACTCCTTGCGATTCCCATTATGTTCGGCCTCCGAATCATCATGGTATTGAGTGCTCAACCAATCATGAAGTTCAATTAAGTCATTACCATCATTACAAGATGAGTCTAATTCGATGATATACTCTCGAGTTACTTGACTAATCATACCATGTTCTCAAGTCACTAATCACATCTCTATGTCGTAAGTAAGAACTCAATCACGTAGATAGGTGAGCCTCGAGTGACTCAATCAACACAACCTATATCATGATTCAATTTCTTCCTATAATGATGGAAGCCATATTGGTCAATGTTATTGCCTCACACTTATCGTACGAGTGAGTTCAATGATTGATCCACTTATGAAATATTGTATAGTTAATAATACCTAATGTCAGACAATAATTCTATAGTTTCAATTGTGTATCTGATTCTTTGACTTTAGACACCAAGGATGCCTTATTTGAGTACTCCTTTCCTTGATATCAAACTTACAGGTTTGAAAAGTATTATATCTAGTATAACCAGTTATCGAGATTGGTAGCCAACCTTTTGAAGGTAATTGAGTATCAATAAATGGTCATCCATTCTTGGTATCCCGAGAGAAATATTTCATATGTGCTTGCTCAAACACATCCCTGGCTAGGGTCATTCATATTAAGGGAGAAGGAGTTCTCCAGGAAAATCTGATTAGAGCGAGACTCAAATGGATTCAGTATATGGCCCGATAGTATCATATCCAATATATAGTCTTTGGGATATTAGTTAAACAAGGGACTATAGATATATAATAATTATAGACAAATAGGTCTGATTAATTTAATCCCCCTGTACCGTTTGGAAACTATGACATAGTGGCCTAGTACGTCCATAATTGATAAGTGAAGTAAATTATTATAGAGATATTAATTCACTATATCATAAGGAGTTATGATGAGAGCGACTCACGGCCAGCTCGGTATCAGGCCTAGAGGTGTTGGGAAACCTCATCGGGAGTATCACATGCACAGCGGAAATCAAAATAAAAACTGGTTTCCCACGCAGATCAAATTGTCATGCAAAAGATTGGGGTCACGAGAAAAACACAAAAATGGATAAAACCACGATGTGTGAGAGATTGATTTTACCTAGGGAGCATATATCCCTGTATTCCAGATTTGGATAGAGAAGATGAAGGAGGTCAAGCGTCCTCCTCTCTAGTGGTATCCACACGATGAATCTCTGTAGCGAAACTCCTCCAATCTGATCTTGCAACTCTTGAGCAAAGGGAGGGAGAAGAATAGGAGGTGGTGGCTAAAGTTATAGCCTTTCAACTATGAGTCTCCCCTCCTATTGATAGAGAGCCACCAAAACCTTAGGGCTCCTTCCTTAGTGGGTATTGGGTCACCATCCAATAACCCGCTAACCTTGTATTATTGGATCTCTATCCAATAATTTCCTTAGGCCTCTAATTGGGCCTTAATCAAGGAGCCCATCAACATTTAATGAGAATAGGGGCTAATTGGATCTTCATCCAATCCTCTATTTGCTAAAGCATCCACCATATGTGTGTGACCCTCTAGGCCGAATACCGAGCTAGCCATGAGTCGCTCCCATCAGAACTCCTTCTGATATAGTGAATTATTATCCCCATAATAATTCACTCGACTCATCGACTATGGACGTACTAGGCCACTATGCCATAGTCCCTAAAAAGTACGGGGGATCAAATCCATCGGACCTGTCTGTCCACAGTTACCATGTATCTATAATCACTCATCCAACTAATGTCCCAAAGACCATATATTAGATATGGTACTGTCAGGTCACATATGTAATCCATCATAGTCTTGCTCTAATCGGATTCTCCTAGAGAACTCTTTCTCTCTTAATCCGAATGACCCTGTCCAAGGATTTGTCTGAGCAAGCATATATAGGATATTCCTCTCGTGATACCGAGAGTGGATAATCCTCTATTGACACTCAATTGCCTTCAGAAGGTTGGTTACCAATCCTGATAACTAGTTGTACCATATCTAGAACCTTCCAAACTTGTAAGTATGGCGTCAAAGAAAGGAGTACTCATACAAGGTATCCTTGGTGTCTCAAGTCTAAGGACCAGATACACAACTGGGACTATGGAATCACTGTCTGACATTAAGTATCATTAACCATACAGCATTCCATAAGTGGATCAATTAGTGAACTCATTCTCCAAAGAGTACCTGTACTATATCCTTAGTGTCTCCACACAAGTGGCTATGAGACCAGCAGTATTCATCATATGAATTGGTATATAGTACACCAGTCTATCTGGTTATCTCGATGTCCCTCTCGAGAAACCTATGACTGAGATTATGTAGGATCTGTGTTTAAAGGTAAATCGATCTCATTATCGTGATCTCATCACGATCTGATTCCCATTGCACAGAACCAAGGACATCACTATATATATATATATATATATATATATATATATATATATGCAATAGATAATGTAATGTGAGAATATGTCAATATTAATCATAAGCAAAATAGATCATACAGCATGTCACATGTGCCATCACTCACGTGATTAACTTGCAAGGCACCTGTAACCAGCAATCTCCCACTTGACCTAAAGCCAATCACATATGTGTCTAATCCTTATCAGACCCCTGTGACACTCAAATACAATATGAGCCAGTGGCTTCGTTAGTGGATCTTCAATGTTATCTTCAGATGGAACTCTTTCCATTGCTATATCTTTACGGGCTATAATCTCTCTTATCAGATGGAACCTCCTCAAAACATGCTTAGACTTCTGATAATACCTTGGTTCCTTCGCTTGAGCGGTCACCCCATTGTTATCGCAATATATGGGAATTGGTTTCACACTACTTGGTATGACTCCCAAATCTTTGATGAACTTCTTCATCTACACCCCTTCCTTTGCTGCTTCTATTGTAGCAATGTATTCCACCTCTGTGGTCGAGTCAGTAGTAGTATCTTACTTGGAAGTCTTTCAGCTTATTGCTCCTCCATTTAGGGTGAAAATATATCCTGAATTTGACTTGCTATCATCAATATCGGATTGAAAACTTGAGTCCATGTAGCCCTCAACCTAGAGGCTACCTCCTCCATATACCAGTAAAAGATCCTTAGTCCTTCTCAAGTTATCCCTTCTAGTGTTCTAAACGTAGATCTGTCTGATACCTGCTCGTGACACTCGGAGCATGTGCTATACTAGGCCTAGTACATAGCATCGCATATATGATAGACCCTATCGCTGAGGCATAAGGTATATTATCCATATCTACCCTTTCTTTAGGAATCTTTGGGAGCGTACTCCTAGAAAGTGATATTCTATGTCACATCGGTATAAGACTTCTCTTGGAATTCTCTATGCTAAACCTTTTGACAATAGAGTCTATGTACCTAGACTGGGATAAGTCAAGCATCCTCTTGGATCTATCTCTATAGATCTGGATCCCCAAAATATAGGATGCTTCCCCTAAGTCTTTCATGGAGAAGTTTCTGGATAGCCAAGTCTTTACTGTGGAGAGCATTCCTATATCATTCCCAATTATTAGGATGCCATCCACATATATAGCACCAAAAAGGTGGTAGCGCTCCTACTTACCTTCCTGTACACACAAGGCTCATCTTCGTTCTTAATAAAGTCATAAGATCTGATCACCTCATCAAATCTTATGTTCCAACTTCGGAAAGCTTGCTTCAATCCATAAATGGATCTAAGTAATCTGCATACTTTATCTAGAGTCTCTTTGGATACGAATCTCTCTCGCTGTATCATATACACCTCCTCCTCAAGGTTGCCATTGAGGAATGACATTTTGACATACATCTGCCAAATCTCATAGTCATAGTGTGCTACAATGGCCAAAATAATTCTAATGGACTTAAGCATGGCTACATGTGAAAAGGTCTCGTCATAGTCAACTCCTTGTCTTTGACGATATCCTTTAGCTACCAGCCTTGCTTTATAGGTCTCTACCTTTCCATCCACTCTGATCTTCTTCTTGAAGATCCATTTGCAACCGGTGGGTAAAATACCCTCAGGTGCATCCACAAGGTTCCAAACCTTATTATAGTACATGGAATCCATCTTAGAATTCATGGCTTCTTGCCACTTCCTGGAGTCTATACTCATAATAGCCTCCTCATAGATCTAAGGATCAATATCCTGAGAATCATCTCTACTGATATGTCATACATATCTTTTAAGAGGGTGAGATACTCTACTAGTCCTTGCAAAATTGAAACTTGTGTGTTAGGTACCTGAACAGACTCGGGCTCTGGAATAGTGCTAGGTTCTCCAACCTCGCTCAATTCTATCTTGCTCCCATTGTTTCCACCAAGAATGTGTTCCTTCTCAAGGAACACAGCTCTCTTGGCAATAAAGACCTTTCGGTCCTCAGGATGATAGAAATAATACTCCAAACTCTCCTTAGGATATCCCATGAATATGCACCATTCCGTTCTTGATTCCAACTTGTCGGGGTTGTATCTTCTAACGTGGGCAGGACAACCCCAAATCTTAACCACCTTAAGATCGAGCTTCTTTCATTTCCATATCTCATATGGTGTAGACACTACCGACTTTGATGGAACTATATTCAGAATGTAAGTTGTGGTCTCTAGAGCATGCCCCAAGAACGAGACAGGTAGATTAGCGAAACTCATCATGGACTGTACTATGTCTAACAGTGTGTGATTCCTCCTTTCTGATACACCATTGAGCTGAGGTATATAAGGAGGTGTCCACTGGGATAGAATCCTATTGTCCCTAAGGAAATAGGTGAACTCTGTACTCAAGTACTCTCCTCATCTATTTGATCGAATAGTTTTAATACTCTTTCCAATTTGGTTCTCTACCTCATTCTTATATTCCCTAAATTTCTCAAAGGCATTAGATTTGTAATTCATTGAGCACACGTGTCCATACCTAGAGAAATCATCAGTGAATGTAATGAAGTATAAGTAACCACCTATAGCTTGAGTCGACATGGGACCACATATATCATTATGTATGAGTTCCAATAACTCAGTGGCTCTCTCTCCAATTCCACTAAAAGGAGAGTTGGTTATTTTTCCACGAAAGCAAGGTTCGCAAGTTACATATGACTCATAATCAAATGGATCTAAGTATCCATATTTCAATAATTTTTAAATCCTTCCCTCATGTATATGACCTAGTCTATAATGTCATAGGTATGCATTATTCACCTCATCTTTTTTCCTCTTAGACATGTTTATATTCATGATGTGTGGAGAAGTATCTAACACATATAAGCCATTTGTAAGGGTCCCTCTAGTGATGATCTTATTATCCATAATTATTGAATAACTACTGTTCTCAAAAACTAATTTATATCCACTAATTGTCAAACAAGAGATAGAAATAATATTTTTAATAATAGAGAAAACAAAATAATATGCATCTAATGTAATAATAGCTCCACCAAGCAGATGTAGGGTGACATCTCCAATAACAACTATAGCAACTCTTGCTCCATTGCCCATCTTGAGGTCTATCTCGCCTCTGGCTAATCTCCTAGGTCTTGCTAGAATCTGCAACGAATTGCAAATATGATAAGCACTCCCAATATCTAAAATGTATGTGTTATCATGAAAATCTAACAAGTAGAGACTAATCATGAATATACCTAAAGCTTCTCTAAGCTTCTATTTTGCCTTATCTGCAAGGTAGTCATTACAGTTCCTCTTCCAATGTATGTTTTGGCCGTAGTAGAAGCATTGCCCTTTGTCCTTTGCCGAGTCTTTCTTGGCAATCTTTGCCTTACTTGGTTTTTCTTTGCCCTTGCCCTTCTTAAGGGTTTGCTAGTCTCTCTTTTCCTTTTGGTCTCACCAATATATAGAACTGGCTTCTCCTTCTTGATGGCACTCTCAGCTTCCCTCAACATATTGAGGAGCTAAGAGAGAGTCACCTCAAACTTGCTCATGTTAAAATTCATGATGAAGTGAGAAAAGAAATTTGGTAAGGACTGAAGTATAAGATTAATGCACAGGTTATCCTCTAGGACTATTCTTAGACCTGTGAGTTTCTCGATCCATTCTATCATCTTTAGGACATGGTTCTCAATCGATGTCTTTTCTGTCATCCTAGCTCAGAAGGGTCTCTTAGATATCTCATATCTTTGAGTTCTTCCTTGTTTCTCAAACAGCTGGCGGAGATGAAGAAGGATAGAATCTGCATCCATGCTCTTATGTTGCCTCTATAACTCAGGAGTCATGGAGGTTAACATATAATATTTTGCCAATGTGGAATCATCTATATACTTCACATAGCGAGCGATCTCATCCTCGTTTGCCCCTTCTTCAGGCATCGGCATAATTGTATCAAGGACATATGCGATTTTCTCAACCATAAGAACAATTCTTAAATTACAAAGTCAATCTGTATAGTTTGGACCAGTGAGGTGGTTGGCATCAAGTATGCCACGTAGGGGGTTTGTGAGCGACATATTTCTGAAAAATAAGATATAGTAAAAAATAAATAACATACAAACTTTATAGAAAATACTAATTAAGATATGGACTTCTATCTTAATATACTCTCACTATTTTCCTAGCGAATCACGTGACACCCTCGACGCGTGAGACGAAAGTCTCCGACAGACTCATAGTGGGGATCGAGATCCAATTGGCATCTTAGTGCAATCTCGAGGTGCCTACCTTTTGGTCTTAGTGTAATTAGTCGAGGTGCCCACTAATCTCATAGGCCTCACAATAAATAAGAAAAACAAAGGCATGCAGGCCCCAATAATAATAATAATAATAATAATCACAATCACACATATCATAACACATGACTCATGATCATCCATCCACATTATACATCACATGTACATCACATCGTATGTAGGATTACTAGATATATATAATAATTAATTAAACTATTTAATTAATTTTTTTTCTGGAAATCATGACATGCTCTGAATTTTCAGAATTATCAAGGGCATTTTCATAATTCTGGATGAGAGGATAATCCTTGAAATTTCTAAAATTATTGAAGGTATTATGAAAATTATGTACACGAGGATAGTCCTTAGAATTTCCCGAATTGATAAGGGTATAATCATACTATTCTCAAAAGGATGCCCTAGCCCTCTTCCCTTACCCTTATTACGTTGCCACGCCATGTGCACGGTGGTGCTGCTGCTCTCGGCGTGGCGCCCCTCGGCGTTGCGCCCTTGCAGATGGCGCCCTAGCCGGATGCCCTTGCAGCCTTGGGCGGCCGCCTTCGACCGGCCACGGTGGCGCCTGCGGCCGCGCGGCGCCCGCGCAGATCGCCCCTCACCACCATGCCCGTGAGTGGTGGTTGCCCTTGCAAGGGGCTTCGGTCGTGGCTTGCCGCCCCTTTGCAAGGGGCCTTGGCCGTAGCCGGCTACCCTTTGCAGCCGGCCCGGCATTGGGGCTGGCCGTGGCCGACCACCCTCTTTCCTTGTTGCTTTTGCTGCGAAAACGTAGCAATAACACGTAGAACGATTCTACGTGATTCAATATCATCACACGTAGTTTTAAACCAATCTTTCACACGAAAACCTTGACTCTGATACCACTGTTGGAAAACCTCAGCGGGAGTATCACATGCATAGCAGAAATCAAAATAAAAACTAGTTTCCTATACATATCAAATCGTTGTGCAAAAGATTGGGGTTGTGAGAAAAACACAAAAACTGATAAAACCGCGATGTGTGAGAGATTGATTTTACCTAGGGAGATCGGATGGAAGAGATAAAGGAGGTCAAGTATCCTCCTCTCTAGCGGTATCCACACGATAGATCTCTGTAGCGAAACTCCTTCAATCTGATCTCATAACTCTTGCGCAAAAGGAGGGAGAAAAATAGGAGGTGGTGGCTAAAGTTGCAGCCTCTCAATCATGAGTCTCCCCTCCTGTTTATAGAGACCCACCAAAACCCTAGGGCTTTTTCCTTATTGGGTATTGGATCACCATCTAATAACCCACTAACCTTGCATTATTAGATCTCTATCCAATAATCTCCTTAGGCCTCTAATTAGATCTTAATCAAAGAGCTCATCAATATAGGGTCTCATTTCATGAGAATATGGGCTAATTGGATCTTCATCCAATCCTCTATTTACTGAAGCATCCACCATATGTGACCCTCTAGGCCCGATACCAAGCTGGCCATGAGTCACTCCCATCAGAACTCCTTCTAATATAGTGAACTATTATTTCATAATAATTCACTCGGCTCATCGACTATGGACGTACTAATGAGAATAGGGGCTTAATCAAGGAGCCCATCAACATAGGGTCTCATTTAATGAGAATAGGGGCTAATTGGATCTTCATCCAATCCTCTATTTGCTAAAGCATCCACCATATGTGTGTGACCCTCTAGGCCGAATACCGAGCTAGCCATGAGTCGCTCCCATCAGAACTCCTTCTGATATAGTGAATTATTATCCCCATAATAATTCACTCGACTCATCGACTATGGACGTACTAGGCCACTACGCCATAGTCCCTAAAAAGTACGGGGGATCAAATCCATCGGACCTGTCTGTTCATAGTTACCGTGTATATATAATCACTTATCCAACTAATGTCCCAAAGACCGTATATTAGATATGGTACTATCAGGTCACATATGTAATCCATCATAGTCTTGCTCTAATCGGATTCTCCTAGAGAACTCTTTCTCTCTTAATCCGAATGACCCTGTCCAAGGATTTGTCTGAGCAAGCATATATGGGATATTCCTCTCGTGATACCGAGAGTGAATAATCCTCTATTGACACTCAATTGCCTTCGTAAGGTTGGCTACCAATCCCGATAACCAATTATACCAGATCTAGAACTTTTCAAACTTGTAAGTCTGGTGTCAAAGAAAGGAGTACATATACAAGACATCCTTAGTGTCTCCAGGCTAAGGACCAAATACACAAATGGGACTATGGAATCGCTGTCTGACATTAGGTATCATTAACCATACAGCATTCTATAAATGAATCAATCAATTAACTCATTCTCCAATGAGCACCTATACTATATCCTTAGTGTCTCCACACAAGTGGTTATGAGACCAGTCACCTCCATCATATGGATGGGTATATAGTATATCGGTCTGTCTGGTTATCTCGATGTCCCTCTCGAGTAACTTATGACTGAGATTATTTAGGATCTGCGTTTAAAGGTGAATCGATCTCATTATCGTGATCTCATCATGATCCAATTCCCATTGCACAGAACCAAGGACATCACAATATATATATATATATATATATATATATATATATATATATATATATATATATATATATATATATATATATATATGTAACATATAATATAATATAAGAATATGTCAATATTAATAATAAGCAAAAAAGATCACACAGTATGTCACATGTGCCATCACTCACGTGATTGGCTTGCAGGGCATCTGTAACTAGCAAGAGGGTCATCTGCATATAGTGGATGCTTTAGCAAATAGAGGATTGAATAGAGATCCAATTAGCCCCTATTCTCATTAAATGAGACCTTGCACTAATGGGCTCCTTACACGAGGCCCAATTAGAGGCCAAAGGAGATTATTAGATAGAGATCTAATAATGCAAGGTTAGTGGTAATTGGGTAGAGATCCAATACCCAATAAGGTATGGCCCTAAGATTTTTGGTGGCTCTTAAATAGGAGGGGAGGCACATAGTTGATAGGCTGCAGCTTTAGCCACCCCCTTCTATTCTCCTCCCTCCCTCCCTCTACACAAGATTTGTGAGACCTTGATAGCGATTGGAAGAGTATAACTGTATAGATCCATCGTGTGGATACCGCTAGAAAGGAGGACGCTTAACCTCTTTTATCCTCTCCATTTGGATCTAAAAAATAGAGATATATGATCTCCTTAGATAAAACAATCTCTCACATGATGTGGTTTTTCAGTTTTGCGACTTTCTTACGACCTAATCTTTTGCACGACGATTTGATCTTCATGAAAAACCTATTTTGTTTTGATCTTCTGCTATACATGTGATGCTCCCACTTGGTTTCCCAATATATATAACACATATCACATATGCAAACCACACCAGTGCATCTTCATTGCATCTCCATGCCCTGTGATCATTGATCTTATCATCATCAATTCTATCGGATCCTCGTCACATAACCATGCATCATAATCTCCCATTACGACATCATAGGTCCCATTATCATATCCACGCTCCCGCCATGTCTCTCCATGTAATTACAAAATAATTACAAGCATACAAGTCCAATAATAAATGAGAAAAATTAAAAGGGCTCACAGACCCAAATAAAAATAATAAATCATATATATACACATCACATCATATGGCCCGCGATCATCCATCCATATCATACATCATATGTACAATAATAATAATTAATTAAAATATTTAATTATTTATTTTTTAAATTTTTAGTATGCTCTACCATAGGGTTCCTAATATGACAACTTGGGACTCCTGGTGCAGCTAGGAAACCCTGGTCACTAGGAGTCCTCTTGTGGCTAGGAATCTCTAGCTACAAGGAAACCTTGGGAGGTTAAGAAACCCTAGCCTCTAATGAACTTTTTTGCAGCCCTTTCCTTAGCTGCAATCTGTCATGGGCAGTCAGCACATCTTGGCTGCCTAAACACCCCTTGCGGCTAGGAAACCCTAGCCGTAAGGTTACCTCTGATGGCTAGGAAACCCTAGCCACCAAGGTTGCCCCTGTAGTCAAGACTCTTGACTACATGGGGGGGGGTTACTGCTATGGCAGAGAGCTTGTTGCTCTCGACCTTGCAGCCTTTGGCTAGGACGAGAGCAACATCCTTTCTCTCGACCAAGGTTACAAGCAGCCTTTGGCCGTGTTGAAGGACAACAACATGCTACCTTTTTCACCTTATTTGTGCCAACAATTTTAACATCAAAGAACCCTAAAACATCTCTCTATAGCACCTCTTTACAGTAAGAAAAGGTGCAGTCTAGATCTGATTAACTATAAAAAATCGTAGCAAGGTACGTAAAAAATAATTTACGTGTATCAATCTTGTCACATGTAGTTTAAAACCAATATTTGCATGAACAACTATGGCTCTGATATCACTGTTGCAAAACCTCAGCAGGAGTATTACATGTAAAGTGGAAGATCAAAACAAAACTAGTTTTCCACGAAGGTCAAAATCATCATGCAAAGATTGGTGCGCAGAAAGTCGCAAAACCAAAAAATTGCATCATGTGAGAGATTATTTACCTAGGGAGATCGTATATCCCTATTTTTTTAAATATGGATAGAGAGGATGAAGGAGGTCAAGTGTCCTCCTCTCTAGCAGTATCCACACAATGGATTACTACAGCGATACTCCTCCAATTGCAGTCTCAAGTCTCGTAACTCTTTACAACTTCTCACAACGATCTTAGAAGAAGATCCTCTATCTTCTTTGCTACCCTCTTAAGCTAGAGGGGGGGGCTAATTGGATGAGAAGGAGAGAGTGAGGAGGAGAATAGGAGGGGGTGGCCAAAGGTGCAGACTATTACATAAGAGTTGCCCTTGCCTCCTATATATAGAGAGCCACCAAAAATCCTAGAGAATCCTACCTTAGAGGATATTGGATCTCCGTCCACTTACCCACTAACTTGGATTATTGGATCCCAATAATCTCTTTTGGTCTCTGATTGGGCCTCATGCAAGGAGCTCATCAATGTCGGGTCTCATCTAATGAAAATATAGACTAATTGGATCCATATCCAATCCTGTACTAGCTGAAGCATCCATTATATATGTATGACCCTCTAGGCCTAATTTCGAGTTAGCCTAAGTCCTCCCTATCAGAACTCCTCCTGACTCAGTGAATTATTATCTTATGATAATTAACTCAACTCATCGACTATAGACGTACTATGCTACTACGCCATAGTCCCCCAACAGGGGATCTTATACATTGGACCTATCTGTCCTCAGTTACCATGTATTTACCTAAGCGAGAGCATACGGGATATTCTCTTTATGATACTGAAAGTGGATGATCCTTTATTGATACTTAATAGCCTTCGTATAATTGGCTACCAATCTCGATAATCGACTATACCAGATCTGAAACTTTTTAAGCTTGTAAGTCCAGCATCATAGAAAGGAGTACTCGAATGGGCATCTTTGGTCTCAAGTCTAAGGACCAAATATACAACTGGGGCTACAGAATCACTATTTAACTGATATTAGATATCATTAACCATCTTGTATTTTGTAAGTGGATCGATCTGTAAACTCATTCTCCAATAAACACGTGTATTGTATCCTTAGTGTCTCCACACAAATGGCTATGAAACCAGCTACTTCCATCATATGGATAGGTATACAACACACTGACCTCTGGTTGTCTTGATGTCTCTCTCGAGTAATCTATGATCAGGATTATTTAGGATCTATATTTAAAGGTGAATCAGTCTTATTATCATGATCTCATCATGATTTGATTCTCATTGCACAGAACCAAGGACATCACAATATATATATTCAATAGATAATATAATGTGAGAATATATCAATAATAATAATGATGCAAAGAGACTATTCAGCATGTCACATGTGTCATCACTCACATGATTGGCTTACAAGGCACTTATAATTGGTAATAGTATTATTCTCGATATATGATCTCTGGGATATTAGATGGATGAGAGATTATAGAGATAGGTCCAATAGATAAAATCCTCTGTACTTCTGGGGACTACAGTGTAGTAGCCTAGTACGTCCATAATCGATAAGTCGAGTGAATTATTATGAGATAATAATTCATTGAGTCAGAGGGAGTTCTGATAGCTAGGACTCAGCCAACTTGGTGTTGAGCCTAGAAGGTCATACACATATGGTCGATATTTCAGCAAATAGAGGATTAGATATGAGTTATCTAATTAGAACTTGTTTTCATTATATGAGACCCATCATTGATAGGCTCCTTACGTGAGACCCAATTAGAGATCAAAGGAGATTATTGAATAGAGATCCAATAATCTAAGATTAGTTAGTAATTGGATGGAGGTCTAATACCCACTAAGGTAGGATCCCTACGGTTTTTTGATGGCTCTCTATAAATAGGAGGCAGGGGCGGCTCTTATGTGATGGGCTGTATATTTGGTCGCCCCCACCTATTCTCCTCCTCTCCTTCACCTTCTCTGCCAACTAGCCTCTCTCTAGTATAAGAGGACTGTACAAGAGTTGTGAGATTTGAGATTGCAATTGGAGGAGTATCATTGTAGCGATACATCATGTGGATACCACTAAAGAGGAGAACAATTGACATCCTATATCTACTCCATCTAGATCTGGAAATTCAAAGATATATGATCTCCCTAGATAAACAATCTATCACATGTTGTCGTTTTCAGTTTTACTTTTTTTCGCGCATCAATATTTGCACGACGATTTAATCTACATGAGAAATTGATTTTTATTTTCATCCTCTGTTATGCATGTGATGCTCCCACTTGGTTTTCTAATAGTGGTATCAAAGCCAAGGTTGTTCATGCAAAAGATTAGTCTTAAATTATGTATGATAAGATTGATATATATAAATTATTTTCTGTATACCATGATACGATTTTTCATAGTTAATCAGATCTAGATAGCACCTTTTGTTATAAAGAGGTGTTGTAAAGAGGTGTAATGTTCTTTGATGTCAAATTATTGGCACAAAGAAGGGGTAAAAGGGCGGCAACTATTGCTGCCCCGCCAGAGGCATGGCCAAAGGCTGCTTGCAGCCACAAGTGGTGGTTGCATGGGGACCCTAGCAGCTAGGGTTTCCTAGCCGCCAGAGGTAACCCTACGACTAGGGTTTCCTAGCCGTAAGGGGTTGTTTGGGCGGCCAGGGTTTGCTGGCTACCCATGGCAGATTGTAGCCATAGGATGGCTACAAAAGGAGTTCCTTAGGGGCTAGGGTTTCTTGGCCTCCCAAGGTACCACTGTGGTTAAGGACTCTTAGCCATAGGGGACTCTTAGCGGCTAGGGTTTCCTAGCTGCACAAGGAGTCCCTACTTGCCATATTAGGAATCCTATGGTAAGGTATCCCAAAATTTTAAAAATAATTAATTAAATAATTTAATTAATTATTTATTATCTAGATGTATAGATGCACAAATAAATCTTATGAGTGATTAGGCCCATCGGCTCGGGCTTAATCATATTAGGTGACGGCCTATGATCATCCGGTGTAGCTTGTATATATGATATATTTTATATACCTATTATATATATATATATGTGATACGATATATTAGGAGATTAATACAAAACAAAACCCCCTTCTATAATAATATTAAGTGAGTGAGCATGAGGCAAGAAGATTGACCCCATGACCTTCCATCATTATAGAAAGAAATTGAATCACGATATAGGTTGAGTTGGTCGAGTCACTCAAGGCTCACCCATCTACATGATCAAGATCTTACCTACTACATAGAGATGTCACTCGTGACCTGAGGACATAATATGCTTGGTTGAGTCACTCGAGAGCATATCATCAAATTAGACTTATCTTATGACGATGGTGATGACTTGACTAAACCTCATAGTTGGTCGAGCAGTAGAAACCATGATGATTCAGAGGTCGAATATGACAGGAATCACAAGGAGTTGTGATTGGCAAGAGTTGCCAACCTTTTTAGGCTTAGTATAATTAGTTGAGTCACTCGAGGTTGCACTAAGACGTTGATTGGATACCGATCGATACTACAAGTCTGTGGGAGACTTTCGTTTCATGTGCCAAGGGGGTCACATGATTTGTAAGAAAAATTAGTGGGAGTAAATTAACATCAAAGTACATATCTTAATTAGTTTTTTTATAAAATTATTAGGTTATTTATTTATGTTATATCTTGTTTGTCATAAACATGCCACTCACAAACCCCCTAAGTGGTATACTTGATGTCAATCGCCTCATTGATCCAAACTACATGGATTGGCTCTATAATTTAAGAATTATTTTCATGATGGAGAAAATCGTATATGTCCTTGATACGATAGTGCCCACGTAAGAAGAAATGACAAGCGAGAATACGATCGCTCGATATGTGAAGTATATAGATGATTCCACTTTGATAAAATGTTATATTTGGCTTCCATGACTCTCGAGTTATAGAGGCAACATGAGAGCATGGATATCAATTCCATCATTCTTTATCTTCATCAACTTTTTGAGAAATAAGGAAGAACTCGAAGATATAAGATATCCATGAGTCTCTTTCGAGCTAAGATGACAAAAATGGCATCGGGTCAAAACCATATCCTAAATATGATAGAGTGGATTGAGAAACTCATAGGTCATGAATTTTAACATGAGCAAGTTTAAGGTGACTCTCTCTGAGCTCCTCAACATATTGAGGGAAGCTGAGAGTGCCATCAAGAAAGATAAGCTAGTTATTTATATTGGTAACACCAAGAAGAAAAGGGAGGCTAATAAGACCCTTAATAAGGGCAAAGGCAAAGAAAGACCAGGTAAGGCAAAGGCTACCAAGAAAGACATAGCAAAGGACAAAGGATACTGCTCCCACTGTAGCAAAGACGGGCACTAGAAGAGGAATTATAAGGATTACCTTGTAAACAAGGTGAAACAGAAGCTTAGAGATACTTCAGGTATGTTCATGATCAGTCTCCACTTGTCAGATTTTCTTAATAACACATGAGTATTAGATATCAAGGGTACTTATCATATCTACAATTCATTATAGGTTTTAGCAAGATCTAAGAGATTGGCTAGAGGCAAGATATACCTCAAGATAGGTAATAGAGCAAGAGTTGTTGCAGTTGTTGTTGGGGAGGTTACCCTATATTTGTCTAATTGAGTTATTATTACATTGAATGCATGTTGTTTTGTTCCCTCTATTATCAAAAATATTATTTTTATTTCTTGTTTGATAATTAGTAAATATAAATTATTTTTTTAGAACAATAATTATTCAATAATTATAGACTATGAGATCATCATTAGAGAGACCTTAATAAATGGCTTATATATGTTAGACACTTCTTCACATATCATGAATGTAAATATGTCTAGCAGGAAACGAGATGAGATAAACAATACATACCTATGGAATTGTAGGCTAAGTCATATCCATGATGAAAGGATTCAAATATTGTTGAAAGATGGATATTTAGATCCATTCGACTATGAGTCATATGCAACTTGCGAACTTTACTTTCGTGGAAAGATAACCAACTCTCTTTTTAGTAGAATTGGATATATATCCACTGAACTACTGGAACTTATACATAGTGATGTATGTGGTCCCATGTCGACTCAGGCTATAGGTAGTTACTGATACTTCATTATATTCACTAATGATTTCTCTAGGTATGAACATATATACTTGATGAAGTACAAGTTCGAAGCCTTTGAGAAATTCAAGGAATATATGAATGAAGTAGAGAAATATATTAGAAATAGTATTAAGACTCTTTGATCAGATCAAGGAGGAGAGTATTTGAGTATAGAGTTCACCCATTTCCTTAGGGACCACGACATTCTATCCCAGTGGACACCTCCTTATACATCTTAGCTCAATGGTGTATTAGAAATGATGAATCATATGATGTTAGATATGGTACGATCCATAATGAGTATCGCTGACCTACTTATCTCATTCTGGGGATAAGCCCTAGAGACCATAGCTTACCTTCTGAACAGAATTTCATCAAAGTCAATAGTGTCTACATCATATAAGATATGGAAAGGAAAGAGTTTGATCTTAAGATGGTTAAGATTTGGGGTTGTCTTATCCACGTTAAAAGATATAACCTCGATAAGTTGAAATCATGGATAGACTGATACACATTCATTGGATACCCTAAGGAGACTTTGAGATATTATTTTGATCATCCCGAAGACTAGAAGTTTTTTGCTACCAAGAGAGTTGTGTTCCTTGAGAAAGAACACATTCTTCGTGGAAACAATGGGAGTGAGATAGTGTTCAGCGAGGTTGAAGAACCTAGCTCAAGCACCATTCTAGAGTCTGAGTCTATTCAGGTACCTAACACACAAGTTCCAACTTTGTACAGGTCTACTAGAGTATCTCATCCTCTTGAAGATATGTGGGACATATCAATGGAGAGGACTTTCAAGATATTGATCCTCAGACCTATGAGAAGGCTATTATGAGTATAGACTCTGGGAAGTCGCAAGAAGCTATAAATTCTAAGATGGATACAATGTACTCTAATAAGGTTTCGAACCTTGTTGATGCAATTGAGGGTGTCATACCCATCGGTTGTAAATGGATCTTCAAGAAGAAGATCGGAGTAGATGAAAATGTGGACACCTATAAGGAAAGGCTGGTGGCTAAAGAATATCATCAAAAACAAGGAGTTAACTATAACGAGACTTTCTCACCTATAGCCATGCTAAAATCCATTAGAATTCTTTTGGCCATTGCAACACACTATGACTATGAGATCTAGTAGATGGATGTGAAAACCATATTCCTCAATGGCAACCTCGAGGAGATGTATATGATATAACTAGAGAGATTTATATCCACACTGATCTATCTATGGACTAAAACAAGCTTTCCAAAGATGGAATATAAGATTTAATGAGGCGATCAGATCTTATAACTTCATTAAGAATGAAGATGAGCCTTGTGTATACAGGAAGGTAAGTGGGAGTACTATTATCTTCTTGGTGCTTTATGTGGATGATATCTTAATAATTGGAAATAATGTAGGAATGCTCTCCATAGTAAAGGCTAGACAATCTAAAAATTTCTCTATGAAGGACTTAAGGGAAACATCTTATATTTTGGGATCCAGATCTATAGAGGTAGATCCAAGATGATACTTGGTCTATCCTAGTCTAAGTACATAAACTTTATTATCAAAAGGTTTAGCATGAAAAATTTTAAAAGATGTCACATATCGATGAGATATGGAATGTCACTTTCTAAGAGTATGTTCCCAAAGTCCTTAAGAAAGGAAAGACATAGATATGACACCCTATGCCTTAGCGATAAGATCTATCATATATGTAATGCTATATACCAAATCTAATATAGTGATATTCTGAGTGTCACGAGCAGGTATCAAATAGATCTAGGTTTGGAATATGAAGGCAATAAAGTGTATCCTGCAAGCTAATCACGTAAGTGATGGCACATGTGACACACTACATAGTCTTTTTACATTATTATTATTAGCATATTATTACATTATATTATATATATATATATATATATATATATATATATATATATATATATATATATATATATATAGTGATATCCTTAGTTCTGTGTGCAATGGGAATCAAATTATGATGAGATCACGAAAATGAGATCAATTCACTTTTAAACATATATCTTAAATATTCTCGGTCATAGGTTACTTGAGAGGGACATCAAGATAACCGGATAGACCGATGTACTATATACCCGTCCATATGATAGAGGCGGCTGGTCTCACAGTCACTTGTGTGGAGATACTAAGGATATAGTATAGGTGCTCATTTGATAATGAGTTTACTAATTGATCCGCTTATAAAATATTAGATGATTAATTATATCTAACGTCAATCAGACAATGATTCAGTTGTCCTAGTTGTATATCTAGTCTTTAGACTTGAGATACCAAGGATGTCTTATTTGAGTACTCCTTTCTTTGACGCCAGACTTATAATATTGGAAAGTTTCATATCTAGTACAACTAGTTGTCGAGATTAGTAGCCAACATTATGAAAGTCATGAGAGAAATATCTTGTATACTCTCGCTCAGATAAATCATTGATCATGTTGATCGGATTAAGAGAGAAGGTCTCTAAGAGAATTCGATTAGAGCGAGACTTAGACGGATTTCGTATGTGGCCTGATAGTACCATGCCCAATATATGGTCTCTAGGATATTAGATAGATGAGGGATTATAGATACATGGTAACTAAGGACAGACAGGTCCAATGTATAAAATCTCCTATACCATTTGGAGACTATAGCGTAGTAGCCTAGAGCGTCCATAATCAATGAGTTGAGTGAATTATTATGATCATAATTCACTGAGTCAGAAGGAGTTCTAATAGCTAAGACTCACAGCTAGCTCAGTATTGGGCCTAAAAGATCATACACTATAATGGATGCTTCAGTGAATAGAGGATTAGATATAAATTATTTAATTAGTTCCTATTCTCATTAAATGAGACTCAACATTGATAGGCTCTTTACATGAGGCTTAAATAGAGACCAAAGGAGATTATTAAATAAAGATTTAATAATCCAAGGTTAGTGGGTAATTAGATAGAGATCCAATACCTACTAAGGTAGGATGCCTACAATTTTTTATGGCTCTCTATAAATAGAAGGCAGTGGTGGCTCTTATATGATAGGCTGCACCTTTTGTCGCCTCCTCATATTCTCCTCCTCTCTCTCACCTTCTCTACCGACCAGCCCCTGTCTACTATGAGAGGGCAATGAAGAAGATAGAGGATCTTATTCCATGTTCGTTGTGAGAAACTATATAAGAGTTATGAGATTTGAGGTTGCGATTGGAGGAGTATCTCTAAAGCGATCCATTATGTGGATACTGCTAAAGAGGAGGATGATTGACCTCCTTCATCCTCTCCATCTGGATCTAAAAATTCAGGGATATATGATTTTCATAGATAAATAATCTCTCACATATTGTAATTTTCGGTTTTACAATTTTTCACGCACCAATCTTTGCACGACAATTTGATCTACATGGGAAACTAATTTTTGTTATGATCTTTCGCTGCATATCTGATGCTCTGGCTTGGTTTCCCAACAAATGATACCTTATGTTAGATAATAATTTTATAATCTCATTTGCATATATAGTCCTTAGATTTGAGACATCATTGATGCCTTGTTTGAGTATTTCTTTCTTTGATGTTGAAGTTACAGGTCTGAAAGTTTCATATCTAGTACAACTGATTATTAGGATTTATAACTAATCTTACGAAGGCGATTGAGTGTTAATAGAGGATCGTCTACTCTCAGTATCATGAGAGGACCATGTAAGAGCTTAAGTAAATCTCTAATCAGGATCGTTCAAATTAAGAAAGAAAGACTTAATAATACTATGCCCATTATACGATCTTTGGGATATTAGATAAATGAGATACTATAGATACATAGTAACTATGGATAGATAAGTCCAATAGACTAGATCTCTGATATTATCTAGGGTAGTGGCCTAGTATATCCATAGTCAATGAGTTGAGTGAATTGTTATAAGATAATAATTTACTAAGTCAGAAGGAGTCTTGAGTTAGAAAGAGTTCTAAGTCAAAAAAAGTTCTGACAAATGTAACTCACGACTAGCTCAGTATTGGGCCTAGAGGGTCATATATATATCGTGGATATTGCAATGAGTAGATGATTGGATATGAGTTATCTAATAAGCTCTTGTTTTATTGGATGAGACCCAGCATTAATGGATTCCTTGCATTAGGCCCAATTAGAGGTAAATTGAGATTCTTGGATAGAGATTCAATAATCCAAGAGGTGTGGGTAATTGAATAAAGATCCAATACCTACTAAGGCAGGATCCATAAGGGTTAAAGAGGCTCTCTATAAATAGAAGGCAAGGGCGGCCAAGAAGGATAATATGTTGCATCTTTGGCTGCCCTCTCCTATTCTCCTCCCTCCTTACTCTTCTCAGCCAACCACCCCTCTCCCTGCTACATGAGGACAATGAAGAAGAAATAAGTTTTTCTTCCATGTTCACTGCAAGGTAATGCGCAAAAACTACGAAGAAAGTGTACAAAAACTATGGGTTTTGTACTGCAATTGGAGGAGCATCGCTACATCAATCCACCGTGTGGATATCACTAGATAGGAGGACATTTGACCTTCTTCATCCTCTCCTATTGAATCTAAAAATTTTAGGGATATACGATCTCCCTATGTAACATATCTCACATGATTCATAGTTCTTTAGTTTTACACTTTTTTCATGCACCAATCATCGCATGATGATATGATCAATATGAAAAATATTTTTCTTTTTTCACTACGCATATGATGCTCTCAAGGTTTCTCAACAATTTAACATTAAGGCACAATGTTCGAGGAGTTTCTTTCCTCTATTATGACACTAATGCGGTACCTCCAGTGTTGCCCTCACCGGTGCTTCTTTCCTCACTAACAGTGCCCTCCATCCTCACTATTGCCCTCTTCCTTCGATAGCATTCCCCACCACCAGATCTCATGGAACTCCGATGAGGCTCTCCTTCTTTTTCCTCACCAACCGCCAACGATCACTACTCTAAGCGGAATAAAATCATCTCTGACTGTCATAGGTGGTAACAATAACATCATCTCTGAACTGCTACACTGCCCTCAACGTCCTTTACTCTACTTCCTCCTGTGGAGCTCCAGCGAAGTTCCTGCCCTCTGGCTTTTATATAGCTAGAGGCCCATTGAGCTCCCACCACCTCTCAACCTCCTCATCCTCGGGGTTGCTAATTATGGTGTCCCTCTATCTACCATCTGCTTGCCATATTCCTCATAAGCCAATGATGTTGAATCTCAGATTTTGATGATGAAATTAATTGATGGGTTATTGATCTAATATGTGTGTTAGAGTTGACTGATGCAGGATTAACTTTGATAGAGAGATAATTACAATCAGAGGTTTAGACAAAGTCAAGTCCAGGCATTAGGTCGGAGTGAGGATAATATGGTTGGGAACTCGCTTGGAGTATGTCGGGAGCTCACTAAGGGTATCAGGAGTTTGCCAGGATGGCACAAGGGAGTTCATCGAAATAAAACTGAGACTCACTAGAAGATTTTCGGGGGTAGCCAAAAAGCTTACCGGGAGTTGGGAAGGTCTTGAAGTGGATTTGTTGGCCATGTTGATTGTAATTAATTAAGTCATAGTTAGTAATGTTAAGGTTTAGCTACAATGGAGAAAAGGAGTTACAACTAGATAATGGACCAAGATCAAGTTTCAACATCAGGCCAAGGTTTGGACGATGCAGTGGGAGCTCGCCGGGAGTTCGTAAGGAGTTCGTCGAAGGAATCGAAAAACTCGTTGAGAACACGCCGAGAGATCGCTGGAGGAAGACCATAAAACTCATCATAAGAATGTCGAAGGCTGCTGAATTGGTAGGAGTTAGGTCATTGTTTAGCATGATGGTCCTTATGGTTGTAATCAAGTGAGTCGTAGTTAGACTTGAGTCCTAATTGGGTTTGATTTAGAATCCAAATCAACTCAATGTAAGGCAACTGGGTCCACATTTGAGATTGGATTAAGCTCAAGTCGAGCTCAATTGGTTGACCTAAAAATTGGTCAACATGAGGTACAAGTTGAAATTCGAAAAGTGGAGGGAACCACTTTTTTAGAAATTTTGATGGCTGTACCGTCGGTGAGCATCGGTTGTATCGCCATCGCCTAGGTTTTCGAGTAACAGGTGATGGTTGTACCACCCAGGGTGACGGTTATACTACCCATACCCTGTTTACAGGGTACTTTCAACGATAGCACCATCGGCACCCGTGGTTGTACCGCCCGTACCCATTTTTTCCATGTGTATTTTAATTTTAGCTCCAAATCCTAAAGTTAATTAGGACCTATAAATACCCTAAGTTTTCTTGCATTTCACATAATAATTTTAGGCTAAAAATTCTGTGATAAATTGTATGCAAAAATTGTAAGGAAAAAAAAGGCTAAGGGAGAGAGGAAAGGATTATAAAACTTATAAATCTCCCTTGTGAATTTATAAGGTTCCTCTCCTAAGCTTATGAAAAGAAGAGTGAGAAGTGTAAGAGTTTGATCTTCACCCAAAGAAAATTGATAGTAGACACTGGTAGACCTCGTAGAAGAGGACTCGGGAGTGGACATAAGTCAGGTTAAGGCTGAACCATTATAAATCTGTGAGTGTTTCTTATATTGAATCTTATTTGGATTTGCATGTTTATACTTGAGCTTTTATTAAGTAAGAATCTTAGCATCGTTCTATAAGTTAAATTATTCAATTTTATTTTGAACGAAGTTTTCTTTAAATCGAGTTTTCATCACTCCCCACCACCCTGTCCCCTCCTCCTACTCTTAATGCCAATTGATCCTAATAATTAGTATTAGAGCAAGTTACTTATTCATTGGATTAACACCCACTTGAGTAAATGACTTTGTTTGGCATGAATGACGGTCAATACATCATAAGTCCTCATATATTCAATGGGACGGACTACACATCTTGAAAATTGTGAATGTGCATCTTTTTTACTTCAATAGATCTTGATTTATGGAGTATTATTGAAAAATATTTTTAGAAGTCATCCAATCCAATAAATGATTGGAATAATTATGAAAAATAAATATTTTCTTTAAATGCAAAGGCTATGAATGTCTTATATTGTGCTCTCGATAAAAATGAATTTGATCGGATTTCTTCCTGTGATTCAGCTTTTGATATTTGGTATACATTGAAAATGACACATAAAACACAACAAAATCAAATGAATCATTAAATAAAATGATCTGTAAAAATGAACTTGAAGAACAACTTCCAAAGAATAGGAAGGAAAGAACTTTGGGAACATAAGAACAAAACCTTCCAAAAAATAGGAAGGAATTTGAACTAAAGAGAACATATGAAAATTCTCAAGTGAAATCTCGAAATCTCGAGTTATGAGGACTATGAACATTTGACAGATGAACTAGATAAATTAATAAATATGAACTATAAAAATGATCTTAAGATGGACAATGCCTCTTGTTATGAACACAAGAAGCCAAGGCGCTCCAAAGAAGAAAATCAAAGCAAAGAAGAAGTAGACAACTACACTTTAATGGCGATCCAAGATAAGGTTAGTAATTCATTAAGTATTTCTTTTATCAAATTATTAAATATGTTTCATGAATTATTTACTGAATTTAGATAAATTAGTAAATTTTTTAAATTGCTTAAGAATAAATATGATTTGTTAATTAATAGACTTGATGAAATGCATTATTCATTAATATCACATAATCATTGTTCTAAATGTAAAATACTAGATAATGTTAAGGAAGAAAATATTATGTTAAAATAAACCTTAGAAAATTTGAAATAGAAAATAAATCCCTTAATATGATTCTTGCTAATAAGGATCATGTTAATAGAAGAAAGGGTATAGGCTTTGTTGGTAACACTCAATAAAACTAATCATTTTTGTTAAAGGACCTACCTTAAATTTACCATCAAAAGTTAAATGTAATTTATGTGAAAAATTAGGACATAAAACCAACAAATGTTTATTTAAAAATTATAGTCCTCACAAATTAGTTTAGGTTCTTAAAGGAATCATAAACAACCTAAAACTATTAGAAAAAAAATGAAGAATATTTTATGAGGGACCCAAACTCAAATGAGTACCTAAATCAAAATCTCCCATAATATAAGGTTATCTCCTAACAAGGCTAGGAGTACTAAGTAATATTTTGAAAGTAGATACTCAAGGCACATGACTTGAGATATAATAATCTTTCAAAGCTCACTAGCCTAAGTAAATAATAAGAAAAATTATTATAAATAAAATTATTGGTAATAAATCTTTGGATGATTCATTGTTATAATTAATCTTGATGGCTCTCAGTGGTGCATGACTTTTTGTGTAGCTAGAGAGAGTATGCTAAAATTTGAACAAAGAAAGTTTAGTACAAAATTATTTAAGTTGAAAAATATGAAAAATAGATATTGATTATACTTGTATGCTTGTATTGACTTGTACTGTTTAAAAGAGTGTACATTGTCTTGACATAAAATTGAATAAAATGATTAAATACTGAATTTTAACTTTAAAAAAAATAGTATATGAAATCATGCTTTATTTTCTAATGTGGTTAAAAAATTAAAAATTTAAATGAGAAGAAAATTTTCTTGGTCACATATTATACTCATTTAACAAACAAAAATCGTTGGATTGAAAATATACCAAAATATTATGTTTAAAAATATCTTGGTGTAATAATCATAATGATTTTAATTGAAAATATTTTACTCAAATGAAAATTTCTTTTTGTAATGACCTTGATGATATTATGTTAATGTTAGTGTTGAAGAAATAACTTGAAATGTGATTAAATGGTTGAATAGTTGTATGTTAAGATTATTGTTAAATGATAGATTACTTTTGAATTTGAACATTAAACAAATAAATTTTTGGAAATGAGTTTGTGAACTCATTGCACTATGTGTAAATAGTTAGACTCATTCAAAAAATTGAAATTGAGATAAGTTAAATTTTTACTTTGATAATTTCTTTTAAAATGATATTTGGCTTTCGGTCTTAATCAAAAATTAATTGATTTAAAAGTCATTCTTGAAACAAACAACTAATAAGAGGATAATTCTTCTTAAAAAAATATCTTATAAATCCTTCAATAAGATAAAATGATATCATTATTGTTGAATCTCCTAAACTATAAAAATAATTTGATGATTCAAATATATACTATGATTGACTAAGTTTATGAAATGATTTAAATGTTACGATGATGGTTGTATGTTAAAATGGGTTATGATTAGATGATGGTTCTTGAATAGAAAACTTAAATAAAATTTTCATAATTATCTTTTTAGTACTTTCAAAAATATATATATTCGAAATACATAACAACTCTTTTCAATAAAGTCTAAAGAGTTAAACACATTTAACAATGAAACATCATTGGATAAGATAAACCAAAGATCATGTCTGAAAATATCTTATTGCAATATGATTTCATTTGAAAATTTCTCAATCTCTATCTTATTAAGATTTCAATAAGAGATTGATGAATATATTTATGATATTTTTTAAAAATCGATTTTGATGATTTGAACTTCAATAAGTTATTATCATGATATTGGCATCTTGAAAAATTGTAACTTAAAATCCTTATACAAATCAAGTTTGTTCAAAGAGGATTATAAATCATAATTTGTCTCTTCGAAACTATAATTTGAAAATCTTCTCATGAACCATATTTTTGACAACTTAAAGTTCCATACATATAAATCAAGATCATCTATATTTTCTTCTTTGCAATTTATTCATGATCTTGATATATGAAGACTCTTCTTTGATCTCCTAAGATTTCTAAAGCTTTGAACCTCATCTAAGAAGAGATTTATTAAAAGAAATCATGTCGTTTGATACTTATGATTTGATTTTTCATAACATGGTTCCTTTGTACTCATGGTTATATTTAAAATATGAATGTAAACGAAAAATTAATTCATTATATTTTTTATAAAAAAAAGGGGGATAAGTCACAATTATTAATTTGGCTAGAAGAAAATTTGGATATAAAAAATCTTCTAACATTCAATGAGGAACAATTGCTTAGAAGAAAATTAGAACTTCCTAAATGTATGCAAAATACTTGATTTAAAATTTGAGCTTGATTTACTGTCATGTTTTCTTTTGAATTTTTTTATGCTTATTATCAAAATTTACATGAGATGATCTTCAAAATGCATGATTTGATTCATTTGCTACCTTATTTGAAATTTGCATAAGATAAATTAAATTGTATAGATAGCTCTTGATTTCAGAATTTACATCTATAAAATTGAGTATTTTGTGATATGTTATTTTTCACTTCCCTTCCTTATTTCTAATTTCTCATTTACAGAAATGGAAGAAAATTTGATTTACCATTTTATGAGTTTATTTGCTATGTTTGCTTGAAACTTACATGGGATGAATTTAAATGCATGAGTAACTCTTAACTCTTCTTAAATTTCTTATATTTTTTAGCTCACCTTTCAAAAAGGATTTACCTTGATATTGACATTCAAAGTTCCTTTTGTGATAATATTTTTTCCTTTCTCAAAGATAATTTTAATTCATGAAGAATATCTAACAAAGAAAAATATGTGACATAAACTTTTATGATGTTTGATATAAGTTCTATTTTTGTGATGATATTTTTAACTCCCCTCAATTATTTCTACTTTCTTCTTTACAAAAGGGAGAAAAAATTTATGATTTTTATCCTATTTTATTAAGGGAAAGCAATATAAAATTTATTTTATAAAAAATATGAAAACTTTGACATATGATGATCTTACGTATCATAAAATTACTTACTATTTCATCTCTTTTTGATAAAATTGATTACTATTTCATCTCTTTTTGATGACAAAGTGGAGAAACAGTGTATTGGTGACACAAATATGAAAAATGATACATATATGATAAAGGGGAAGAAAATTTCTCAAGAAAAAATTATTGCTAATATTCTATTTTACTAAGAAGGAGCAATAACACATGTGCCCTAAAATCATTTGTTCTAACATTTCACCTTCTTGTTGATGATAAAGGGGAAAAAATGACAAATTGATGACACATGTAGAAAAATAAAAAATAAATATTTTTTCTATTATTGCTAATAAAAAAAGGGAGAGAAATAATTAGTGACTTAAGGAAGAGAATTTTAACTTAATGTATAATTGATGATGAATTATAAATTTATATTATATACTTTAAAATTTTGATGATCCATTGTTGGTTGAAATTAATATTATATCATTGATGATTTGATTTTAAAATTTATATCATTTTAAAATTCGATAATGGATGTTATGATATTTGAATTCAAGAGTAGTTGGTTCTTTTTAATTTAGGTTTTCCTTATTTGAAGTATAGCATGAATGTATGGGGAGTAAAGTTTACTTCCGACATCAATTAATTATCATCATCAAAAAGTGGGAGATTGTTGACTCTCAAATATTGATGATGAAATCAATTGATAGATTATTGATATAACATATGTGTTAGAGTTGATTGATACAGGATTAACTACGACATAGAAATAATTACAATCATAGGTTTGGCCCAAGTCAAGTTCAAGCATCGAGCCGGAGTGAGAATGATGCAGTTGGGAACTCGCTTGGAGTGTGTCGGGAGCTTACCAAAGGTATTGGGAGTTTGTCATGATGGCACAAGCGAGTTCACCAGAAGAAGACCAATACTCGTCGGAAGATTATCGAGGGTAGCTGAAAAGCTTGTCGGGAGTTGGGAAGACTGTAAGACTCATCATAAGAATACTGATGGCTGCCGAATTGGTGAGAGTTAGGTCATTGTTTAGCTTAATGGTCCTTATGGTTATAATCAAGTGAGTTGTAGTTAGACTTAAGTTCTAATTAGATTTTATTTATGTGAGCCAACTGAGTCCACGTTTAAGATTGGATTGAGCTCAGGTCAAACTCAATTGGTTGACTTAAGAATTGGTCAACGTGAGGTACTACTTTTAGGGTGCTTTCAGTGGTGGCATCGTCGATGTCGACGGTTGTACCGCTCATACCCAGTTTTTTCATATGTGTTTGAATTTTGGCTCCGAATCCTAAAGACAATTGGGGCCTATAAATACCTCAAGTTTTCTTACATTTTACATAACAATTTTGGGTTAGAAATTCTATGATAAATTGTGTGCAAAAATTGTAAGAAAAAAAAATGGATAAGGGAGAGAGGAAAGGATCGTAAAACTTATAAATCTCCCTTGTGAGTTTGTAAGGTTCCTCTCCTAAGTCTTTGAAAAGGAGAGTAGGAAGTGTAAGGGTTTGATCTTCACCCAAAGAAGATTGATAGTAGACACTGATAGACATTAGAGAAGAGGACTCGGTCTTCTTTATCCCAACAAATGATCCATTGCTATTGCTATTTTGCCTATGGACATACTATGATTGCCTCTCTATTGATAGATCTTTTATCCAATTATTGATTGTGCGACATTTCGAGACATAAATTGAAGTAGTGGAGATCTAGAAAGGTACAAGTGTCCTATGTTTCTTTTAGATCGAATAACACTCTAAGCATATCTTCCTCGTCTACAACTTATGATTTAATTATTATTTTTTATAGTAAACAATAATTCTTCTCAACATTCAATAACTTGACATCAACATGTTTCTCAAACTAGTAGACTCCCTCACAAAGTATCTCACCTATAAGACATTTCAATTGCTTGATCCAACATCGACATCTTTAATAGAAGCTCAATCTCACGAGAGCATGATAGAAGATTATGATAGAAGATCATCATAGAGGCATGCATGAAAATCTTATATTTGTATAGATTTGAGTATCTGATTTGATTACATGATTTGAATGAATGATTAAGAAAAAAAAATTTCTCAATGTAAATACTCATCTCTTCAATAAATAAAACCAATCTCTTTTATATTATATTTTGAATTCAACACAAGCAAAGGAAATGGTCTTAGTCATAACGAGTATAAGACAGAAATTATGAATCTTTCGTACATCCATTTTGATCCTTTAGCAGTAATCACTCAAAAAAAAACTAAAAAATACATCACCACCATAAAGAGTTCCGATATGCCCAAGTGACTGATCAAAGCAGAAAGAATAGTGTTCCAAGGCAAAACAAAAGATAGATATATGCTCGAGAGGAATATGTGTGCATGCATAAGAACAGAGATAGAAAGAGACGGAGATCGAATCAGTTCCTCCATCACCCATGAGAACGAGGTTAAAGCTCGGGTAATCGACGGTTTGCTGGTTCAGCAACCCCTGCAAACAGTAGCAGCGATCGGAAAGACAAAACGAAAAGCTCCAGAACTCCCGTGAAGGGAACGAGGAGGGAAGGAATGGATCGGAGTCCTACCATTCGATCACGTAACGGAAACGAAAGCGAAAGGTGGAGAAGCGGGGGCGTGTATACGTTTTAATAGCACGACGAACCCTAGTAAGCATACAACTTTTGATCCCTACTAAGTCTGCTTCATTTGAACGCGCCTCTCTTAGCCGTTGGATTCTTTGACCATCGCCTACCCCACAGAGATAAAAGAAATACCTAATCGGACGGGCATGTCGTGGCGGGTGAAGCGTTCCTCGACTGGCTTTGTATGGGCCAGAAGCATGGGCCCAAATACCAGTCGAAGATCGCGCCTTGCGATTCGCAAAGGAGCGGAAAAACCTGATTGACGTCTTTATGACTCGTGCTCGATGATGATCTTATTATGTGCCAACTGATGCATCCATACTTTAACATGTGCGCCCCACGTGTCATAATGAGGCCCTATCAATTAGTATTACACATAATAAATCAATTATAGAAACTAATACAATTAGATTAGTTCTTCGTATAGAGACAGACTATGACGAATAAAAAAAGAAATATGGAATAGAAACTAAAAAAAAGAAAATGATAATATATCGATTAATTAGCAGCGTTTCAGATGTCACGAAGCGCGTTGACTGCCGAAAAGATTTTGTTTAGCCTCGTGGATTACATCAAGAGCACGAGAGCACGCGAACTTGGTCAAACCCACGGGCGATCAGTGATATGGTCATAAAAGGAATAAAATTTGTAAGGGAACACCGACCGTTTAGCGACAGCTGTAGCCACTAGTACACGCAAGCGTGGAGATGGGGCCCCACTTGACAGTTGCAACGGTCAACAGGCCTTTTGTCAACCCCAAATCACCTCCTCTTTTCTCGAAATATTATTAGATCTAATATATAAATCAAGACAATTTCGCCTAAGTTGTTTTCCTGTGAACAATTAATTTTTTATGATTTATTTTTATGGGAAAAAAAATGATATTTTTGGTTTGTAGTTGGTTGCCTGGTGGACTAGATGGTATATTGATAGCTTATGTAGCTTATAACAATTATTACTTTGCGAGGCGTGCTTGTAATCGTCATGTGTCATCATACAACACAAGTCCTTCCTCGGCCATCGTGCTCTCTTTCTTTAAACGCAACATCACGAGTTTGGAGGCCTGTCAACTGAGCATGCATGCATGCCCACTCCCCATCAGTATGTGTTCCCACCATCATGCCAGATAAAATCGATTGCAGACTAGGAAAGAAATTACAATAACATAAATTAGACACTCTAGTAATTGACTAAATATAGAAATGGCATTTGATGCCGCAATAAGTATATGATTCCTTGTAATATTTCTTAATGGCTGGCTCTCCTAAGATTAGGAGGATTCATTATGGTTTCATTCAAATGTGTTATCAGGTCATCTGTCTAATAAAGTTAAAAGATATATCTCTACCTTCATCGAACCGATTACCTCCACCACTATCTCTGTTATCATAGACTTAATTGATTTAGAATATATCTTACGATAATCATTTATGTTCGTCCATAAATTATTAGTCACCCTAAAAAAGAGAGACAAATTAGATAAATTATTTAACTCAAGATTCATAATTATCATTTCAACAGATACTTGATAAATAATATAAATTATAAACATAGACTTCGCAAACTTTGAACGATAATGTGATAAAGGATCCAAGGTACTCCATCATGACCAAAAGTCTATACAAGTGTCCACATGACACTACTACGGAATAAAACAGTAAACTAGCCCTTAGACACGATCTCAAAGGCCCATCCAACCATATACCACTTGGGTAGCTCCTAGGTGTTATGGTGGTTAACAATTTATGTCATCCATGAAACTAGAAAACCCTCAAAATAACTACTTAAATGGCTTATTTTCAAGCAATTTAGTCTCTATATTACAAGCCTAGAACAACTACAAAAGCCAACTTAAATGGATTGTTATATCTACTATAAGCCTATTATATTATGTGAAAATATGAATAAAATCGAAAGACACATACATAAATGAGCATTACATCAAACACTTTGTTTATAACTTTATCCATGATATTCTCTCTCACTTATTCCTTTAACCCTCTTGTCGAAACCTTTGAAGACATTACGTCTCATTACCTTTGTTGAATCTTTAATCCTCTACTCTAGTTACAATACACTTCTTGGCTCCCAATTGTATTTCGTCATTGTTATGTAGTCGAACTTTGATTCGCTATATTGTTTCAACTTATTAATGACTTTGACTCTGGTATGGAGTTGACCAAGTTATGTTAATCCTTGTTAGTTTTCTATGAATCCTTCACATGAAAGAAAAGACCTTTCTTGTTATGTGATAGTATCTCAAATGTCTCATGCCACTTGGATTGGGTGGATGCTGGTTAGAGCTTTAACGAGCATTATCTCGTAGACTTTAATTTTTTTAGGATCCTTCCTCTACAAATTTGCCCATCAATTTCTCTTATACTTAGTTATCGCCTTCAAGTAAGTTTATATACTTCAATTTTCGATTGACATTCTATTGGAAAATAAAATAAATAGTCTATAACATTGACCACCATTGGTGAGGATTTGATAATTATTGTCTTCCACTAAGCTTTTTCAGAAGATTCTTGAATTTATGCAGAGCTCTTTTATTAGATAAATAAGAGAACTATGATATTGGTTTTTGCCTATTATTTTAAGAGCTGAGAAGACAAAAGTTACTCGATTTCGCCCACCTCTTTGAGGTTGTACTCTATACATTAAACTAGTTACTAGTCTTTATATGCTATTTTCTCATACTTCTGAAGTACCCAAAATGTTTGCACTCCTTATATTAAGTTAGCTATTATGATTCACCTTTTGATTGCCATAGAAGATCTAAAATATAAAAAGTTTTACCTAAAAAGAGTAAAATTTCACCCCATCTTAGAGCAAGTCTCTAATATTGATCGCATATAGGATTGTACTGTCTTCCCCATCATTTTTATCACTAACACCTATGAGTAAAAAAAAATACAACACTATGTATTGTCTATTTCATTCCTTTATCGAGTACTCCTACATCGATCTGAAGCCTTCCACTTTTGGCTATTTTGATGAGAAGTCTATCGATTAATCGATCTTATGAAATCCAATAACCTCTACCCATTATGCTTATTTCATTACTTAGATTTTGCCTCTGCATTCTTCACCTTCTGGCCCCTTTCATGACCAAGCACTTTCCCTCAATAAGAGTAAGGGATCGATGATTCCACGAAAATCCCACCTTTGTGATACTATGACACTGCCATGCCCATGGCCTACTATCTGTCACCTCACAATTGTGTCTCTTTCTTCATGATTGGTAGATTAATCTCTATGACACTGTAGCACTTATTCGAGTCCACCTTCATTCAACTTGACACTTGATTATGAGTAGTTGAGTCTATCTAGATTCATTATCGTTTCCTCATCCCTTTTGACAACTTGCCTGAACACCTCTATATTCTTTAAGCATTTTTTCTTGATTTAAGATAGACTATAACTCCTATGTATGGCCTCCACCATCATATTGTAAGGCTCGCGTGAATTCTATTCTATTTTGCTTCCTTAGTAGCAACGTTCACTTACTCAGTTTTTTCCTTTGACTTGTCAGGGTCCCTTAAGTAATATGCACTCTAGAATAGTCCAATTCTCCAATTGCTCTTATCATATCTCTCTCTATATGATCAAGACCCCTTATAGGGCTCACTAGTATTTGTATTTGAAAATTTTCCTTGATGGTACATAACCCTCTAGTGATCAAAGCCTTCATCTAATGCAAAATTTGATAGATGCATGAAAGACCCACCTCTGAGGTACCATAGCATTCACTCCTTGAATCCATAGTCCTTCTTGCCATCGTGTTGTTCACCAAAGTATAGCTCTTAGTAGCTCTCGATCATACCTCCATATGATATAGTTCCTCATGGGACTTCTCTCGTGTCTGTTGTAATGCCTTGAACTATTTCATCATGATTCACATACTATATCACCTCCTGGTGATATCTCTATTATATTTTGATCTTTGTGGGATGCATTTGGGTTACAATGTCTCAATATGTGACATTTGCCAGTACTTTAGCAATCGACCATTGTCCACCCGCTCTCAAGTCAAACCAGGATAAAGCACAACTCTAGGATAGTCCATCGCTTAATAGCTCTCAAAGTTCATCGACTTCGCTGAAGTTGGTGTGGTATTATCTAGATCCTAGGTCTTTGCCCCCCTAGCACAATCTTTTGTGCACTGCTTCCTTAATAGTAACTTATTCTTTAAGAGTATCTATCTTTGTATCCTATTGTCTCATCCCGTACTAAAGCTTTCTGATCCTAACCGAGCCTCCATAAGATAGGCTACCTTAGTTCCTCCACCAAATATTTTATCAAGATAAGATGCATATGCCTCGAAGCTATCTTTGACTTAGTACCATGTAATTTCAGTCTGTTCCATCAGAATAAGGGACCCACGGAATGACATGATCATTCTCTTTATGGAGTTATTATCTTAAAGTACCCCTTCTTAATATGTACGATCCATTGCACATAATTCTCTCTCTAGAGAACTGAGACTTATTCCTCATGGATATCTATCTTATTAAAACAATGTGTCTCTTCAAATCCTTCCCTTTGGAAATTTTGGAGACCATCATCCCTTTGGATTATTTTGCATTTACTGAACAATCTATGCACTATTCTACCTCCGTGAATGCACTTGTTAAATTATGACTCTTTACCAATATAGCCCCCATTATGCCCCAAAGGCTTAACAACATGTTGAACTCACTGCATACTTTAATCTCCCATAAATATATCATTCTCATACTGAAGAGAAAGTTCTAATTTTTCATGACACCAAGTTTCGATTGCCTTGGGATGGTCATGGACAGTCCATCATCTACATATAAGCCCCCTGCATTAGTATTGAATTATTTAAGTTGGGAATTCCCCTCACTTCTATGAGTTTTTCATAACTCTTGCGGTTGGTACATAACCCATCCCATCTTACATGGTCTCATATTTTGCCAAGTGCCCCGCTTACCTTAAGCACTGTCGAGTTTAGCTACCAATGTCGAGTCATATCTTAAACTAGGCTATCCCATCTTTTATGTGCTACATGTTCTTCCTGGCTTACTTGTTCTTGTGGTGCCTTTTGTGCAAAGGGTTAACTATTCCTTTGAATGCTAAACTCGAATGCTCACTCTTCTAAGCAACTGTTTTTATTATATCTCAATGCAGCCTCGCTAGATCCCTCACGTTTGCATGCCAGATATTTCTAACTATACTTGTCCCACTTTGATATCAACTATTACAGACTTAGCTAGTTCTGCCTATGTCATGTGACACCCTTGCGTGTTTGTCCATAAAATGTTAGCCTCTCCAAACCTCTTATGACCTCTTACGAACCTCCAAAAGAAAAGATGGGTTAAAGAAAACATTTAACTTGGGACCCACAAGCAGCCATTTCAGTAAACATTTGATAAACAACGTAATTATAAATGTATATTTCATAAGCTCTGAACGGTCACATGCCAAAGGATCAAAGGTGGGCCATTATAGTTAAAAGTCCTCACAAGTGTCCACATAATATTACTAAGAAAAAAAAATAATGAACCAACCCTAGACATTACACCGAAAGCCTATCTAGTCATGGCCACCCGAGTAGCTCCTGGGTGTTGTGATGGATGACACTCTGCACTACTCTACTAAGTTATAAAATCCCTAAATTATTGCTTGGATTGCTTATTTTCTAGGTAATTTTGTATTTACGTGATGATTACACATAACTTATATTTATAAGCCTGAAATGACTACAAAAGCCAACCAAAATGAGATTGTCAAGTTTCCAACAAGCATTATACATGTTGTGCAAAGTATAAAAAAAATAAAAGACACGAATATACACAAACATTATATAAAACACCATATTTATAGTTTTATTTGTGACACTATGACCTCACGGGACCCAAGGGTGTCATGGGTATTGAAAAACCTCAACGGGAGCATCATAAGTTTAGCGAAAAATAATATATATATATATATATATATATATATATATATATATATATATATATATATATATATATATATATATATATATATATATATATGTGTGTGTGTGTGTGTGTGTATCTATATGTGTATCAGCACATCTCTATACCCTGTGATCATTGATATCATCATCATCGATTTCGTCAGATCCTAGTCGCATCACCATGTATCGTGATCTCCCATCAGGTATCATGGGTCATCTATTACCTCTACACTCCCGTCGTGTCTCTCCGTGTAATTACAAAATAATAACAAACATGCAGACTCGATAATAAATGAGTAAAATTAAAAGGGTTCACAGGCCCAAATAATAATAATAATCACATATATACACATCACATTACATGGCTTATGATCATCTATCCACATCATATATCATATGTACACATCACATGTTGGATTACTATATTTATAATAATAATTAATTAAAATATTTAATTAATTATTTTTAGAATTTTAGGATACCCTACCATAGGGTTCCTTATATGACAACTTAGGATTCCTAGTGCGGCTAGGAAACCCTAATCACTAGGAGTCCTCTTGTAGTTAAGAATCCCTAGCTATAAGGAAACCTTAGGAGGTTAGGAATCCTAGCCCCCAAGAAACTCTTTTGTAGCCCTTTCCTTAGTTGTAATCTATCATAGATGGCCAGCACATCTTGGCCACCCAAACACCCCTTGCGGCTAGGAAAACCTTAATCATAGGGTTACCTCTAGTGGCTAGAAAACCATTATTGCCAAGGTTGTCCATACAACTAGGACTCTTGGCTGCATGGGGGGGTTGCTTCCATGGACAAGAGCTTGCTACTCTCAGCCTAGCAGCCTTTGGCCAGGTCGAGAAACCTTAAAAGGTTGCAAGCAGCCTTTGGCCATGTCGTAGGATAATAATAATTGTTACCCTTTTCCCCATTTTAACTAACAATTTTGGCATCAAAGAACATTAAAAAACCTCTCTTCATCACCTTTTTACGGTAAGAAAAAGTACTGTGTGGATCTGATAAACTATAAAAAATCACAGCAAGGTATGTAGAAAATAATTTATGTATATCAATCTCATCACACGCTGTTTAAAATTAATCTTTTCACAAATAACCTGACTCAGATTCCATTGTTGGGAAACCTTAGCAAGAGCATCACATATGCAATAGAAGATCAAAATAAAAAATTAATTTCTCACGTAGATCAAAATTATCGTACAAAGATTGGTGTGTAGAAAGCCACAAAACTGAAAAAATTGCATCATGTGAGAGATTGTTTATATAGGGAGATCATATATCTCTATTTTTTCAGATCTAGATAGAGAGGATGAAGGAGGCCAAGTGTACTCCTCTCTAGCGGTATCTACACGATGGATCGTTGTAGCGATACTCCTCTAATCGTAGCCTCAAATCTCATAACTATTGTGTAGCTTCTCGTAACAAATTTAGATTAAGATCCTCTATTTTCTTTGCTATCTTCTCACGGGGTTGATCGACTGAGAAGGAGAAGGAGAGGGAGAGAAGAAGAATAAGAGGGGACGGTCAAAGATATAACCTATGATCTATGGGTATTGAATCTTTATCTAATTACCCGCTAAAATTTTAAACTTAACTTCTAAAAATTTTATTAATTATTATTATAATATATATATATATATATATATATATATATATTAAGTGCATGACTCATGGCTCACGACTCACGACGAATGCCATTTACCCAAGAGAGCAAGCAACGTGACTCACCATGCACGCACGTTTACCAAAGAAATTAAACTGATACATCAAGTTTGCGCTGTAATTATAATAACAAAAGAATGATGAGTATAATAAATAATAAAAATAAGGTGCTGCTGTGGTTTCGATCAACAATTGCAAACCGTTATATTAGTATTGACGTTGTATATTTTATATGTAAAAGGAATAAACATATAAATATTTTTTATATACATAAATAATGAAGGTGAAATTTAAATCTCAACACAATAAAATCATCTAGCAATGTTTTTATTAAAATAATAAATTTAGGTTGCGAGCCTTAAATCAAAGTTACGTGAAAGAAATTTACCACGATCATATTAATATTTTATGCATAAAAAAGTGAGTCATATATACTATCTTTATTCATAAAAAATTATATAAAGAGATTTCACACTCTTAAATTATGATAAGTGAGTCGAAATTTTAAAACTATGAACTAAGATAAGTGATCATTTTACTCATAAAACGAACTCACGAGTATATGGTGTTAAAATTCGTAAGATAAGATTTCAAACTTTTAATCTAAGATAATGTGTTGAAACATCATACTAATATTCTTGGTAAAAAATTAATCTTTTTTTTTGAAAGAAACATTAATCATATTAAATATGATCTAACAATTCATATTTATATCCAATAGTTTCAAAAATTATATATATATATATATATATATATATATATATGAAATTAATGCTCATGACTTCTATGGATTTCATCCCTTGTTTTACTGTAATAAGTCTAAGGTTACCATATGGATTGTGACTGAAAGCAAAAGGGATCTCGAGATTTGACACAAACCAGTGAATAATAGGACAAGGGCCGATCGCCAATCATTTGAGGCAAACCAGATTGGTATGATGCATCGAATACGGTCTTTAATTCATATCCTCATTTTATGCACAATCAATCGTGTACATCTCATCAATCCCCAAGTTGGATAAACCCACGTTGACTACATACTTAAATAATATAAAAAATCAATAAATAAAAGAAGGGGTTCATTCTTCGGCGTAATGTAATGATGAAAAATTATCGTTGACTTTGCGGATGCAACCAACCAGCTGCAACTTATACTCGACGGCAAACAATATTGTGTGTTTTTTTATTCCCTTCATTTTTAATCATTTTTGGGTACATGGCCAGAAAAATGTAAGCATTACATATGGCTTTTATGGTGCTTTAATTATTTTTTGTTCAATATATTATCTGTTATCTCTAACTGAATTGGATTGGGGGTTAATAATTTGGATGATCGATAGGGTACCATTAGTTGGTCATTTATCTAAATGAAGCATATATATATATATATATATATGCTTCATTTAGATAAATGACCAACTAATGGTACCCTATCGATCATCCAAATTATCGATATATATATATATATATATATATATATATATATATATATATGAGTGAGAGAGAAAGAGAGAAAATATATGTTACGACAAAGGAAAGCAAATGTCGTGAAGGTCTTCTCAATACCGTTAATCAGAGTCTTTGTTTGAATCTCAGCCGTTCATCTGTTCAGATAAATAATAAATATTAAAAATGCGAAGGTCGTTTCAAAACCGTTCATCCGCGTTTTTTTAAAATCTCATCCGTTGGTATATTTAAATAAAAATAAATATATAAATGTTTGATAGGATTAAGATGAAGATAAAAGTGGGATGAAATGGAAACATGAAGGAGTTCGCATTCCCACAAACAAATGATAAAAGACCATGGCCAGCTGGGAAACTGGCCCCTATAAATAACGAACAGCCGCCTTCCCCTTCCCAACAGAAGCCCTTCGAATCCTCTCCTTCCCTTTCTCTGATGGAGATCATCTTTGGGCCTTCCATCTTCGGATTATGAATTGAGCGTGAGTGAGAACCATCAAAGCATGGTCTAGAGAGAGAAAGGGAGTGTGAGGGAGGAGTGGAACAACAGCAATGGCGGAGAGGCGGAAGTCAGGGGTGTTCAACGTGTCGGTGCCGACCATCTGCCTCCAGGAGGCGGAGAAGGAGCTATCGAGGGACGGCAGTCATTACAGCCTGTCGAGCGGCATTCTCCCCTCCCTCGGCGCGAGGAGTAACCGTCGGGTCAAGCTCCGGTCCTTCATCGTGTCTCCTTACGATCGAAGATACAGGTGTTGTTCTCGCCCCTATTGCTTCCCCGAAAGATCATGAGATATGGAATTAGCTAATGATTTGTTGAAATCGAGATTTCTTTTGCTTCTTCTTTGGGAAGATAAGAAGGAAAAGGGATGTCTTGACGCACCTCTTTCTTTTGTTTGCAAGTGCGCTCTTCCGTGCCTTTTCCTTTTCGTGGTTGGTAGGTGGTCAGATGTATGATAAAGGACAAATTTCTCCCCAAGTCGATGGGTGTCGATATGGATATCTTCTGAGTCATTGGTTTGCCTTCCTTTTCAGCTTTTCCACAAAAACAAGAAAATGGAGTTGTGCTTGTCCACCTAATCCTTTTGCTTTCTTCTCTGTGAGAAGGAAAAGGGACCAGTGTGAAATTAGAAATTTTATCTGGGATCCTTTAGCTCTGTATACATTGCTGATGTTAGAATTGTTTCTTGCAGAGCATGGGAGACTTTCTTGATCATTCTGGTCATCTACTCTGCTTGGGTATCTCCTTTCGAGTTTGGGTTCCTTGAGGATTCAAGGGGCTCTCTTGCCCTGGTAGACAACATCGTCAATGCGTTCTTTGCCGTCGATATCATGTTGACCTTCTTCGTGGCCTACCTCGACAAAGCAACCTATCTGCTTGTAGACGATCGTAAGAAAATAGCTTGGAGGTACTTGCACAGTTGGTTTATTCTCGATGTTGCCTCCACAATCCCTTCTGAAATTGCCCGAAAAATGCTGCCTCCTAAGATCCGATCTTATGGATTCTTCAACATGCTACGTCTTTGGCGTCTCCGGAGAGTCAGCGCACTATTTGCTAGGTTTGTCTGCGGTGTTTGATGCTGTGCTTTTAGGCTTCAGTCGGTGGCTTCGTTGTGAAGTAATATAGATTGGCACCTGACTGATGACTGCTTATTTTATTGATTTTACAGGCTAGAAAAAGATAGGAACTTTAACTACTTTTGGGTTCGATGCGCAAAACTTATTTGTGTAAGCATTTTCACCTTCAAATGGTGGCTTTTCTGTGCATTTCCTTGTGTAGAACTCTTCTGATAGTCATTGATTTTTTATCTTACAGGTGACGGTATTTGCTATTCATTGTGCTGGGTGTTTCTATTTTCTTCTTGCTGCAAGGCATCATGATCCTAGCCAAACTTGGATTGGTGCTTCCATGCCAGATTTTCATGAGCAAAGCTTGTGGATCCAGTATGTAACGTCAATGTACTGGTCAATCACCACCCTTACGACAGTTGGCTATGGTGACTTGCATGCTGAAAATATTGGGGAGATGATTTTTAACACTTTTTACATGCTCTTTAACCTTGGATTGACAGCCTATTTGATTGGTAATATGACCAATTTGGTTGTTCATGGCACTAGAAGAACTAGAAAATATGTAAGTTCTTTCATGAAAAATTGTGCTGCTCCATAAGCAAGCAAGAAGCTGAATGTGCAGTTGATATTTAATCTGTCTATGTTATTAAGGATGTCTCTTGGATTGCAGAGGGATACCATTCAAGCAGCCACAGGTTTTGCACAAAGAAACCAGCTCCCTGAACGGCTACAAGACCAGATGATCTCACATCTTAGTTTAAAGTTCAGAACTGATTCAGAAGGGCTTCAGCAGCAAGAGACTTTGGATGCTCTTCCAAAAGCAATCCGATCCAGCATTTCTCACTATTTATTTTACTCCCTTGTTCAAAAGGTGTACTTGTTTCAAGGAGTTTCTCAGGACCTGCTATTTCAACTGGTAATGATTACAAATGTCAGACTTTTCCAGGTTATCTCAGTTTTGCTGCTACATGAATGTTGCTCTCACATTGACTTCCTTTCATTGGTTTATTTGAAGGTCTCCGAGATGAAAGGTGAATACTTTCCTCCAAGGGAAGATGTGATCTTGCAGAATGAAGCACCTACAGATTTTTACATACTAGTGACTGGCACTTTGGTAAAGAATATTCCTTTTTCAGAAGTATTTTACTGTTGAAACTAGGATCACAGATTAAAAAAAAAGTTCTCTATATATTATGTTTCTAGTAATCCTTCTTAGTTGCCTGAATGCTGATGCATGGACTTGCTTTGCAGGATGTAATAAATCAGAAGGATGAAAAAGAAGAGGCAAGTTGTTTGATTAACTGCCCTAAAAATATATTTACTTGTTTCAATGATTATAAATATTAAATAGTATCATTGTATAATCCATGATGCTGAAGCATTTACATAATAGTTTTCTGAAAATCTTGTGCATATTCTGCAGATTGTTCAGGTCGCAAAAAAAGGTGACGTCCTTGGAGAGATTGGGGTTCTTTGTTACAGACCTCAACTGTTTACAGTGCGAACAAGATCGCTGTGCCAGCTATTACGTTTAAACCGCAATGTCTTCCTCAGTATCATTCAATCAAACATCGGGGATGGAACAGTAATCATCAATAACTTTCTACAGGTTAATATATGATAGTACAATTTATTGTATAGTTATAAAATCACCTTTTACCACTTAAGTGTTACTATATGATAGTTAATGTATGACATTAATATTAAGTATTACTTATTATAATGCACCATTCTGATACAACTTTTCATGGTCCAGCATCTCAAAGAGCAGGTGGATGATCCTTTGATGGAAGGGCTCCTAAGAGAAACAGAAAGCATGCTGACCCATGGCCGATTGGATTTGCCTCTTACTCTATGTTTCGCAGTTATCAGAGGAGATGATCTGTTGTTACGTCAACTGCTAAAACGCGAATTAGATCCAAATGAGTCAGATAACAGTGGACACACAGCACTGGTCTGAATATAATTTTTTTTGACACCTCTAATCTTCATTCATTTGTATCTGAGATAACCAGAGGTTGACTTCATTTATTTCTTTTGTAACATTTAGCATATAGCAGCATCAAAGGGAAATGAGCATTGTGTTCGTCTCTTGCTAGATAAAGGGGCAGATCCCAATCGTAGAGGTATGCTGCAAACTTGTTCTTAAACCTTCCAAGTTAGTAGATTCATAGTTCCTCTGCCATGGCATACACATGTAGAATTTCACTTTATCAAAATGGGGTGCCTATCCTTTAAGGTACCAGCATCATACTAGTTGCAAAAGTTATGTGTAACGGCCCGACAAGCTTCAGACTTTTGCATTATAGAATTCTATCATCGAAAGGGTGTCACTATCCTTTTCCCTTTGCAGACTAAACAATCATATTTAAGTGTCATGCCTGCATATTCGTACGTCTTCCTCTTTCAAATTATTTGGTTGCTATTTTTAATTAGGCATGATAATGATCTCATGACTTCTCACTGGCATCCTCATTCTTCCAATGCTTAGTCACCCTTAATTATGCCTAGAAGATAATTAGATTGACTGGTAGTAAACTTTTAAACCTACCATCTTGTGCTTGTTTGGTTGTCTTCATTCGTATATGATGGCTTCAGACATGTTACTCTATTGTTGCTCCAAGTCATGCTTTTCCTGCACGTTTCCTTTGTATCTGCAACTAGGCTATTATGAATCACAATAGTGTGGTCTATTTTTTTGAGTAAAACTAATGATCCTTAGTATCTCTTTCAGTCAAAGAAATTTCGTGTTTAAGTTCGAAACTACAAGACTTAGTGGTTCTGGGACAACATTTGAAACGATTACTACAGTAAAACTTCACATGCAAGTGAAACCCAATCAAGGTCTACAAACTTGAATTCAGTAACATCATTCACAATAATTTAGAGTTCATGACTCAAATGTCTTTTGACCATCCTTATTTGCTGGTCAATCATGTATTATGTATGCATCAGTAATATGCACCATGACTGCGAGGAGCTAATTAATTTCATCTAAAACTCGAAGATCACCTCAATGTAAACCTGCAACATCAACTTCATATCTTGTTGGCTTTATTTCTGCTTGCCGATACGTGTCCCATAAATATGAAACGCAGATTCAGAGGGCAGCGTTCCTTTGTGGGAGGCCATCCTCGGGAGGCATGAGCAAGTGGCAAAAGTACTAAGACAGAACGGCGCACAACTCTCGTCCGGCGACATGGGCCTCTTCGCCTGCACGGCCGCAGAGCAGAACAGCCTAGAGCTGCTCGAGGACATCATCCGGTACGGAGGAGACGTGACGGCGGCGGCCAAGAGGGACGGTAACACAGCCCTCCACCGAGCCGTCTGCGACGGGAACCTGCAGTTGGTGGAGTTTCTGCTCGAACAGAGAGCCGACATGGACAAGCCAGACCATCATGGCTGGACTCCCAGGAGACTGGCGGATCAGCAAAGCCACGACGAAATTAAAGTCCTGTTTGAAGGCAAGAAAACCTCGGATCCCATCTCTGGCGCACCGCTCTCCACTGAACTGAGGAGGTTGAGCAGCGAGCCCATCATACCGATCGCGACCGATGCGATCAGGCCACCATCGCAGGACGGGGCGCAGGAGAAGATCGAGCGGGCACGGCGGGCCAACTTCCACAACTCGCTCTTCGGGATCATATCAACCGCCAACTTCGGCAGGACCCAGGGCCACAGCGGCATGCTCTCATCCGTCGCTGGCCCTCCAAGGCCAATGCTTGGCGGCAGCGGCAGGGGCCGTGGAAACCAACAGCGCATGAATCTGCTGCGGGTGACGATCAGCTGCCCCGAGCGGGGCGAGGCGACGGACAAGCTCGTCCTTCTGCCGGACTCGCTGCGGGAGCTCCTCGACATCGGGTCGAAAAAGTTTGGCTTCTCGGCAAGCAAAGTGCTCACGGCGGACGGCGCCGAGGTCGATGACGTGAAACTGATAAGAGATGGTGATCGTCTCGTTCTGGTCGGGGGCGGTTTCGTGGCGGAAGAAAGCGGCGGTCACGAGACATGATTGAAACACGCATCCTCAGTGTACTTGCTATGTTACGAAGGCCTCATCGTCCATCACGTAAAATAGGAACTCAACCATTGAGACACCCGACCTGAGCTTGCTGCAGTTCTAAGAGCCACTTTAGCAACACTGGTATCTGCTCCTTTTTTTTTCTGAATTGCTTCACGATGGATGTGAGGAGAGCTGCAGAAGAGTTGTATCTCGTCCTTCCCTTTCTGTCTGTACATGGGAGTCATATGAACGATCTTGTTGAAAAAATATTTCTGATTCAGCTTATGAGCTTCTCAGTTGTTTTGACACTCTTCAGGAAATAAAATCAAAGAAAAATAATGCTGGATTGATTGGACATCGCTACGCTTACAACCGTTTGTCAGGAAAGACGGTAATGCGCTGCACCTTCCACCTAACGATGACCGCCGGCCACCATAAAGGCGTAACTGTCGGAACAAGCATGGGGCGCAGGAAAACTCAAACGACGTCGCTACGGGTCGCTGAGTAAGGTTATGTTGCGTCCAGCCCATATGTGGGTTTGGATCAATCAAATTTATTTTATCAAAAAAAAAATAAATAAAAAGGTAAAGTGAGAAAACGCTAGTTGGCTGCTGTAGAAAGAGAGACTACAGTAAAAGAAAGAGAAAAGAAAGAATAAAAAGAGAGAATTTTAGCAAGATGTAAAGGTTTTCTCATAGCCCAAATATTATACGGAGAATCTTTTCACTCATTTCTACAATCCTAACGGTATTTGATTTATAATCTATCCTCTTTATGATAGTTTCATGCAATACCCACTTGGAGAGATTTGATATTTATCTATTATGAGATCCATATATTTTGATGATGTTATCTATTTGTAAACTAAGACATATATATTATTGATATTGTGGTGATTCTCTAATTGTCTAGATAACCTTCATTATAAACATATTATTAATAGTGGTGATAGTGGAAGTTAAGTGGACTACAGTTCCATGGTTTTTCCTACATTGGGTTTTTCACGTTAAAAGTTAGTGTCTCAATTTGTGGATGATTTATTACCTTGCTCTGGTTAATATTTGCTTTTTGGAATAAGTTGGTAAGTTTGATGAGAATCTCATTTGATACACAAAGAGGGAAAGATATTATTCCGCATTCAATAGTTTTTTTCCCAATAAGTGGTATCAAAGCACAGGTTATTTTGTGCAACTTTTCTTGTGTGATTGAAATGGAAGAGTCAGATGGTATGATTAAATTTAACTCATCAAACTATTCCACTTGGAGGTGTATAATGGAAGATTTGCTCTATTGCAAAGATCTGTATAAGCCTATTAAAGTTAAAGCCAAACCTTCTACTATGGATGATGAAAAATAGGAGGTACAACACAGAAAGGCCATTGCCTATATTAGAAGATGGATAGATATAAATCTGCATGAGCATATTTCTAATGAAACCAAAGCTTATGTTGTTTGGCAGAGGTTAGAAAATATTTTTGCAAAGAAGATAGTGGGAAACAGAATTTCTCTCCTCAGATGACTTGTCAATCTAAAGTATAAAGATAATGATAATATTATTGAGCATATAAGCCTGTTTTAGATTCTTGCAAACAAGTTAGTTACTATGAAAATGAATATAGATGATGAGATGCAAGGACTGCTACTCCTCAGCTCTTTACCAGAAAGTCGAGAAACATATGTGGTGACAATTTCTAACTACATGCCAGAGAGGACTCTAACTATATATATGGTTAAAGACAGTTTGTTAAATGAAGATGTCATAAGGAAATAACAAGGAGAATCTTCTTCTGGTGCACTTGCTATTGAAAAACAAGAACGACGTGGAAGAAGACATAGCAGAAATCCACATGGTTATAGAGGAAGATCCAAGTCCAGAAGAGATATCAAGTGTTTTCACTGTAACAAGCCAAGTCACATGAAGAAAGAGTGTAGGTTCTGGAAGAGAGAATAAAATAAAAGAAAGAAAAATGAAAAAAAAGACTAATGCAATTGCTGCTTACGGTGATATTGTTATTATTTGTGATGATGGATGTATTAATCTTGCAGCTCAAGATAATACCTAGGTAATTGACTCTGGTGTTTCTTTTCATGTTACTTCTCATGTTGATTTCTTTAGATCTTACACTGTTAGTGATTTTGGTAATGTCAAAATGGGAAACAGTGGTATATCTAAGATTATAGGTATTGGAGATACTTGCCTGGAGACCAATATTAGGAGCAAATTGATACTTAAAGATGTAAGACATGTTCCGGATACTCGTCTAAATTTGATATCTATAGGGAAACTTAATGATGAGGGGTTTATGCATTATTTTGGTGAAAGTAAATGGAAGCTCACTAAAGGTTCTCTGGTTGTGGCAAGAGGAAAGAAACAAAATTCTTTTTATGTTATGAAGGCTAAGCTATACAAAGGAGAGATTAATTCAATCCAAAAGGATGAAAGTATAGATCTTTGGCATAAAAGGCTTGGTCATATCAACAAGAAGGGACTTCAAACTCTTGTTATAAAGCAGTTCTTACCAAAACTGTAAGGTACATCTCTTAAAACTTGTGATCATTGCTTAGCCGAAAAAATATATAGAGTTATCTTTCATACTTATCCATCATCTAGAAGATTAAATATTATTGATTTTGTTCACACTAATGTCTGTACTATGCAAACTAGAACTCTTGAAGGCGCTCTTTATTTTGTTACTTTTATTGATGACCATTCTAGAAAAGTTTAGGCTTTTGTTTTGAAATCTAAAGACCAGGTACTCAATATTTTCAAAGAGTTTCATGCTAGTGTTGAAAGAGAAACATCAATAAAACTAAAGTGTGTTCGAGCAAATAATAGTGGTGAGTACAGGGGTCCTTTTGAAAATTATTACAGGTTTCATGGTATCAGGCTTGAGAAGACAGTTCCTAAAACTTCTCAGCAAAACAATGTAGTAGAAAGGATGAACAGAACTATTGAAGAAAGGATTAGGTGCATGCTTTCCCATGATAAGTTACCTAAGTCTTTTTGGGGGGAGGCTATAAGAACTACAATTAATCTGATAAATATTTCTCTATCAGTTCCTCTGAATAGTGATGTTCCAGAGAGAGTATGGAAAGGGAAAGATATATCTTATGATCACTTAAGAATCTTTGGATGTAAAGCATTTGTTCATATTCCTAAAAATGAGAGATCCAAGCTTGATAATAAGATAAAAGTATATATTTTCTTAAGATATGGTCATGAAGAGTTTGAGTACAGATTATGAGATCCAGTGAATAAAAAGATTATTAGAAATAGAGATGTCGTGTTTCTTAAAGACCAATTATTTGAAGATGGTGATAATGTTGAGAAGCAAAATACCTCTGTTTATCCTTCTTAGAGTTTGAGCCCAGTTCCTCCACCTATCGTTTATGATGATCAAGGGGGAGATGGACAGAAAGATGGTAGTGAGAATATTAGTGATGATACTCCTATAGTTGATGAAGCTGATCCAACCGAGCAACCTGAACAAGAACCTCCACCACCAGATGAGATTCCATTGAGAAGATCTATAAAAGAGTGAAGACCATCTATAAGATATCCTCTACATGAGTATGTTATGTTCACTGATGGTGGAGAACCAGAAACTTACCAAGAAGCTATTGTACATGAGCACAAAAATGAGTGGATTAAAGCCATGCAAGAAGAGATAAAATCCTTGCTTGAGAACTACACCTATGACTTGGTAAAGTTGCCTACAGGCAAGAAAGCTCTCAAGAATAAATGAGTTTATAAATTGAAGACCGAAAATAATAGCTTACAACAAAGATATAAGACAAGGTTAGTTGTGAAAGGATTCAGACAAGGTTTTGAAGAAATATTTTCTCCTATGGTGAAAATGTCTTCTATCCGAGTTGTTCTTGGTTTAGCTGCCCACTTGAATTTAGAAATAGAGCAACTTGATGTGAAAACTATATTTTTATATGGTGACTTAAAAGAAAAAATTTATATGGAGTAGCCAGAAGGTTTTAAAGTCAAAAGAAAAGAAAATCTAGTGTGTAAGCTTAAGAAAAGCTTATATGGACTCAAACAGACACCTAGACAATAGTACAAGAAGTTTGATTCCTTTATGATGAGTCAAGGGTACAATAAAACCACATCTGATCATTGTGTATTTACAAAGAAATTTTCAGATGATGATTACATTATTCTCCTACTATATGTTGATGATATGATAATTGTTGGTCATGATGCTGGTAAAATTGAGAAGCTTAAGAGGGAACTAAGTAAGTCTTTTACTATGAAAGACTTAGGATCGGCGGGACAAATTCTTGGCATGAAGATTCTTTGGGATAGAAAGAATAGAAAGATTTAGTTATCTCAGGAGACCTATATTGAAAAGGTTCTTGAAAGATTCAATATGAATAAAGCCAAACTAGTTTATTCTCTACTTGCAAGTCATTTCAAGTTGAGTTTAAGACAATATCCTACAAGTGAGAAAGAAAAAGAAGAAATGTCCAAAATGCCTTACTCATCAGCAGTAGGCAGTTTGATGTATGCTATGGTTTGCACTAGGCCAGATATAGCTTATGCACTTGGAGTTATCATTCGATTTCTATCTAATCCTGGTAAGGAATATTGGGCAGTAGTAAAATGGATCTTAAGATATTTAAGAGGTACTATCAGGTTGTGTTTATGTTTTGGCATTGGTAAACCTGTGCTAGAGGGTTATACAGATGTAGACATGGTTGGTGATATTAATTCTAAGAAATCCACTTCAGGGCTCTTGATGACTTTTACAAGGAGAGCAGTCTCTTGGTAGTCTAAGTTACACAATTATGTTGAAACATAATATATAGTAATTACTGAAGCATGTAAGGAAGTTTTATGGATGAAAATTTTTCTACAGGAATTGGGTTTAAGGAAGGATACACTATTTACTGTGATAGTCAGAATGTCATCCACGTCTCCAAGAATTTAACATATCATTCTAGATCCAAGCATATTGATATAAAATATCACTGGATTCGTGATGTGCTTGAGATGAAAGAATTATACTAGAAAAAATGCATACCGATGAGAATGGTTCAGATATGTTGACAAAGTCTTTGCCTAAAGAGAAACTTGAAGTATATAGACAGAGAATGAAGGGGGAGAATTGTTGGGTCCAGCTTATAGGTGGGCTTGGACCAGTCAAACTTACTTTATAAAAAAAAGGTAAAGTAATAAAACCCTAACTAAGTGGATGTGGTGCTGGGTGTGGCGTGAGTTGATGTTGGCGGCTGTAGAAACAAAGAGCACAGTGAGGAGAAAGAGAAAGGAAAGAATAGGGAGAGAGAGCATCCTAACGGTATTGATATATAATCTATCCTCTCTATGATGGTTTTATGTAATACCCACATGGAGAGATTTGATATTTATCTATTGTGAGATTTATATATTTTGATGATGCTATCTCATTTGTAAACCAAGATATATATATTCTTGATGTTGTGGTATAATTTAGTTGTTTAGAGAAGCTTAATTGTAAATCTATTATCAACAGTGATGATATTAAAATTTAAGTAGAATACCGTACTGTGATTTTTTTATTAGATTTTTTAAGTTATGAATAATTTATTATCATATTCTAGTTAATATTTGTATTTTGAAATCCGCTGATAAGTTTGATGAGAATTCATAAAGACTCCGCATTCAAACAGGTTATTATCACTGGTGAGAGCTCACTTTTCCTGTGCCCTGCCTACCTGGGCTGAGACAGCTGAGCGGCACGCGCTGGTCCACCATAACCGCCCGAGCATATAAGAAGGGAAAGGAGGGCGTCGGTGGCAGTCGAGAGGCGACGCTCGGAGGCGACGAGACATGCTGCCGGCTTCGCTCCTCCACATCCTCCTCCTGATCTCTCACCTTGCTTCGGCGGTCTCGGTCGATCTCCACTCCCACGGTAACACCGCCAAACCCAGATTCACGTTCTTTCTCTTGAATCCTCATGTGGCCGGCGTGCTTCCCATTCTTGAATCGGTCATTTCGAGATCGATCTCGTAGTGTAATGGTTCTATCTAATTCGTTTTGAATTTTCTGCTCATCTGAGTGTTAATTGTTGGCTGTTATTAGATCGGAGCCAGTTGATTTTGGCAACTCCACTCGACATTAAGATCCAGTTGTATCTGTAAGCTAGTGTGATATTGTTGTATGTTCCACCTGTAAAACCAGCTGATTAGTCTGTCATAATTGGTGATTTTTGCTTCGCATGGGGTCTAGTGTTCATCAGGATTAGGATAATTTGGGAGCGTTGATTGGAAGGCACCTTCTTCTTGTCAAATTGCTGTTTGAAGGGGCTTTACAAGCTTTGCCCCCACGTTATTCTAAAAACTTAGCAAGTTTCTGTTTTATGTCAAATGATCGGGGTTGGGTGTTTGTTCGAGAAAGCCAAGCCTGTCCTAAAATGGTGCTATCCAGTGTTTTGTTACAACAAACCTGATTTCCTACGTCAATATCAAGCGTCTTCTTAGGTGGTCAAGTATCCCGTGTAGTTCCTCTATCCATCTAGGGCTGTTTAAGTCTGCAATCAAGTTATGTGCTATAGCTTCACCTTGAACTTGTGCACTGCCTATCGAAAGCTTTAATTTCATCATCTTTTTGTTGTTTCCACCTATATATATGACATATTCATTTTGTTTACTAGGTGAAATAGATTGGTCCTCCAACGCATACGTTGTTTCTACTTAAATTGCAGGGTGCTTCTGGACTGAATCATGTCAAAGCAAATGGGTAGATGGATGCAGTGCAGGGCTTGTGGTAGTCGATCAGTCAGATAATTGCAATGGTCTCTGTGAAGAATCGAAATTTCCACCATGCCTTCCCTTTCATACACGTTTTCATTGTTGTAAACCAGGTATCATTGCCCCCCTTCTTTAACTTTAAGCAAGCTCTTTACCTACTTCAACTTCATGGTTTAAAATTGATTGAATACCACTTCAAAGAATACTTCAAAGGAGAACATTAACGTTTGATCCCATGTCTTAACCTTTTAATTAAACATATCTGATGCAATTTCAGATCCATTGCAAATTGAAAGTTGAGGCAGAGTTTCTTTGTACCTTGAAATCACTGTGATGCCAAACCTTCTGCACTTTTACCATTTTCATATGACACCTGAAAATAATTCACAACATATATCACTTGTCTAATCTTTAGTAATTATTGAGATAGGAGACAATAAGCAGGATAAGGATAGAGATACTGTCTTCTTTCTGCGAGGTTTATGTTTAATTTTCTCAATGCGAGATCTCCATTTATGTGATACTGATGCTAGACAAAGCTGCAGTAATTTTTGGCAATATTACTTCTGGATAGTGCCCTCTTATTCTTTGATGATGTCCTCAGTTAGCTCATGAATATCTTCACCTGTCTTAGTTTGGTAAACAGAGGCGTAGTTCCATCCTTCACTCAGAAGGGGTAATTCTTATGATGAAGTCCCTCTCTCTTGTTTGTTAAGAGGAGTAACTCCACTAGTCAGTGGACGAGATCTAAACCATTTTAAACAGGCATTTTAGTCAAGATCATTATCATATGTTTCTTGAAAATAAACTATAATTTTTTTTTTACTTTATTAATGACCGACAGGATTGTTTCTGATAGATTTGTGTTGGTCTTGTTATAAACTACAACCATCTTTTCAATGAAATCATATAACCACTTCCCCAGATGAAGAACTGTTTAAAGATCACAATCTTTTTCATTTGGAGATCCATCATCTGATATTTCAGTGTTGGACCAACATATCTTGATGCATGCATGCTATCCTGCATGGATAGTTTCGCAGATCGGAAGCTACAGTTGATATTTTAATGTTGGACCAACCCAAGGAAACAAATATTTAAATTGCTTGTCAGACCACATGGAGAGGTCCAGAAAATTGGTCGTGTTTTAATGCTTATCCAACAGCTTCTATGGAATGAGCCTTAACATAATTGGTCGAGAACGTATAAATTCAGCATGTTAGTTGTAAGACAGTAAATCCATTTGTCTTGGTCCAACCCTTGCATGTTCTTTGTGATACTGATAGAACCCCAGAAGGAGCTCTATAGATTTTGATCCTTGAGGGGGATCAATCCTTGGAACGTTATAGGGGTTCCTCCCTCCTAGACTCGGCACAAGCTAAAATAAAATTGATAATTGCTTGATTCAAGAGGGGGAGCGACTACATCTTAAAATAGGGATCAAAACTCAAGGGGGTGCTTACCTAAGTAAAATTACCCCTTTGCCCCTCCTATAGCCGACCTGCCTTAATAGGAACAAGGGGCGGCTAGGTTGGCTCTATAGCCGACCTAAGCAGGGGGAAACCCTGGCCGACTAACCCAGTAAGGGAGGTAGCGGCCAGTAAGCCCTAAGGGCTAATCTAAACCCTAGCTATACTCCTCTATAAGATAAGAGTGAATTTATTACAATTTAGCAGAGTTTTATTGACTACTTCTTAGGGATATTAGGACTCAACCCTGCTGGAGTCCTATCAAACCTGCCCTCTTAAAATCTGTCTTGTCCTCAAGGCCGAGGTTCCATAAACTCATGGAACTGGGTCTTCAGCTCCTCATATGATTCCCATGCTATTATCAACTGAACTTTGGCCTCCTCATCAGCTGGGGTGTTAGTTGGAAGGATTTGAGTTGAGTCATCTTCTTTAAATTTCCATTTGAGGTGGGATACCTGGCGGATCAACTGTAATCGTGATATGGTGCGCGGATCTAATCTCCAGGTTAGGGCTCTAGTGTGGTCCCCAATTTTGCAAAGCCCAAAGAAATAGGGAGACCACTTTCTTAAGGCTCGAGTTTCCTGCTGATCGGGTCGGAGGTGTAAGAAAACTCGATCTTCAATTTTTCGTCCATTTTGAAGTTTGTTGGGAGGCCATTTCTTCTTTGCATGTGCTGGCGTGAGCATGAATTGTAATTCTCTTTCGTGTCATGGACCTGTATCTAGTCAAATTTTAAATTTGGTAGCAATGAGTATCCCCTTTAAAAATCTTGTGTGAAGTGTGGGGGAAGCCTCAGTGTGAATTAGGAGTCGACCATCTTGCATAAGGGTGACGTCGATCCCAACTCTGGATGTATCTGCTCTAAGTACGAACACATTGCCACGTTTAGGTAATGCTAGCATCGATATAGATGGCATCATGGCTGTGGGGGTCATGTGGATGCCTTTCTCCTATTCCTTCTTGCGATTGTGGGCCGTGGATCCGAGGTCATCATCAGGGAAGACTTTTAGCATCATGGTCCGCTCGTCGGTGAAGTTGTGGAAGTAGCCCGAGATGAGAGAGCACTACATCAGAACCCATAGCTGGTTCAGCTGAATATGGCATTTCAGGAAGAGCTTATCCCTGCAGACAAAGAAGCAAAGTTTTTGGAGATAAAGTGTCATTGCAAGGGAAGGTTGTGGTCGAATGATACGTATCTCTCGCATCTCCTGGACGATCTTTTTAGCTTCGGTCCTCTGAAAATGTGGACAATAATATGGCCGAATATGTGCTGGTGGTTCCTCTTGTAAGACCAACACACGAGGGTCGTGTAGTCTGGTAGGAAGGAGTCGGCTCGATTCAGCGGACGTGCCTAAGATTTCAGCGAGCTTCTCCAAGCACTGTGTCGAGATCATCTTTTCTTCGTTCTCTCCTTTCCCACATAAGGTTACTTGTTTTCTTTTGTCATTCGTAAAGTCGTTGGAGCTCCTGGTGTTGGCGAGGATGGTGATGGGCTGATGCTTGATGAAGCCATCAATGTCCAATATCTGTGGTGGAGCATGAAAGGTGCGGGCGGCTGATTGTGGGCTTTCCTTCATATCCTCCTCCTCGGACTCGAGAGCCATATCTTTAAGTTTGGGTTCTTCAGTAGGCTCAACTAATAGAGGTTTTTCTTTTTTGCAATGGTGGTCTCGGCTCGACAGTTTATTACAATGCCAACATAGGCCCTTTGCTGATCTGTCACGAAAGTCTTCTCTTGTTAACTTTTTCGGCTGAGGTGACCGGCTGGTGGTAGATGGGGCCGAGAGTCTCTATGCTGCTGGTCGTGTGGCGGTTTTGGTCCTTCGAGCATCTTGGTTCAGCCTGTCTTCATGTAGTCGTGCGAAGGAGATGGCTGCCTTAAGTGTGTACGGTTGTCGCGTTTTAACTTCTTCTCGAATCTCTGGCTTCAAGCCTTCAATGAAGGTCCTCAATATCTGTTTTTCAGACCAATCACGAGTTTGATTAGTTAACCTTTCAAACTTGATTTGGTACTCTTGGATGGTAGAGGTTTGACAGATCTTCGTTAGTTCTTCGTCTTTGGTTGGGATGTGACTCTCATGCTCTGAGCATCTTAATTGAGGTGCCCTTCTTGAAGTTGTACAAAGGAGATCGATGTCGTCGAGGTGTAGGGCTGCCATGTCTTATCCTCGTTTCTTATCTCTGATGGATTCTTTTTGCAATCAGAATTTGCTCCATATTGTGATCTTCTTGGGCTTAGTGATCGGCCCAGTCTAAACTCCTCGAAGAGAGAGCATAATTTAGCAGCCATATGCGTCTCAAAAGCCTTCAATTTGGCTTCGAATAAGCCCAGAGATGTCATGACGTAAGGATCTCCAACCTGTCAAACAAACCGTCTGAAAAGTGTAGCTGCAATTTTCAGGTTGAAGGCAGTGAATGACAGCAATGTCGGGACTGCGGGGGTGAAGTCTCCAAGTGGAGGATGGCAGCCAAGGGTAGCAGCGACGGTGGAGGAAGAAGAGGGCAGCAGCAATGTCGGTTGCGACTGCGCTGCGAATTCGTGGCTGCAAGTCGCGTCGGTTGCAGCAAGGGTGCGGCTGCAATAGGAGGAAGACGGGGTAGCGATGTACACGGCTGTTGCGGAGGAGGGCAGCAGCGGTATGGAGCGAGAGACGGCTGCTGTTGTGTTCAATTTGTTGCTGGCCGCGATCAAGATAGTTGGCAGCGAACGATTGTTGCGGGCTGCGATGTAAACAAATTGCAGCGAAAGATCGCTGCTGGTAGCTTTTTGCCGCAAGGATCGCTGCTGGCTGCGATCAAGGAGGATGGCAGCAAGAGGTCGCTATTGGCAGCGTTGGGCAGCGAAAGATGCGTGCTGCGGTTGAAGGGATAAGGGAGATTGAGCGGTTGAAAGATTGGTGGACCGTAGGCTTTGGTTTTTGGGTGCGGTTTGTGGCTGTTTTGGGTGCGATTTGGGGCTGCGATTTTGTGGAGTTTAGGCTGCGAATTGGTGTGGTTTTAGGGCTGTGATAGCAGTAGATGAAGGTTAGGGAAATAGATTTTAGATCTGGGATAGATGGCAGCAAAGGTAGGTATATCAGTAAGGAAAGTTGGCTGAAAAGGTAAGTGGATCGATAAGGAAGTAGGCTGCGGTTAGGGCTGAATTGGGTGGCTGTTTGGTTTCGGTTTAGGGTAGGGTTTTGAAGGGTTTTTGGTAAGGATGGTAGGGTTTAGTGACGAGGAAAAGAGAGTCCGAAATCCCATAAAAAACAGCACTCAAATCCGATAGAATTCGACGAAAAAAAGTACGGTGATGTGTAGTCCTGTCGAACAGATTTTACGTCGGAGAAACGATGACTTCTCGACGTAATTTCCAGAGGAAAGTACAAGGAAATTATGCAGAAACCCTTGGTTTAGATGTTGGGAATACCAGTAAAAAGTTTGACGAAATTTTGACAACGTAACAGTAGGGAAATAGGGCAAAAGATGAAAGGTAGATCCTTCATCGTAAAAATGTCAGAACTGCGTGCTGGTGAAGATTGCACAAGAAAACCGGTTCCAGAAGGAATTTTTTCGAGAATTCAATCTCAGATGAAAGCTAAGTTGATCTTTGGAATTGTATAAAAATTTTGGCGAAAAAGGATGAACAAAAGTTCGGTTTCAAGAGGCCAATAGACGGAAGGCAGATTCTTCGTCGTAAAATTTCAGCATTGCACGACGAAGAATCGCAGCGCTATAAGTCCGGATCCAGAAGGAGTTTTTTTATGAGATCGGTCTTAGATGAAAGCTAAGATGATCTACGAAATTGTATAAAAGTTTCAACCAAAAAGGATTCAGTTCCAAGAAGCAACAATCAATTGAAAATTTTTACAGCGTTTCGCCTTCGCAATGATGATAATGTTTGCAACGGTAAAATTTTGCAGCAAGGAAATTTTGGAAAAACTTCTCCCACATATAAGATAGAGGAATAGCAATAGCAAGAGGCGTGGGCTTTGGAGTTTTTACCAGATCTTTGGTGTTGACGTAGAGGAAGGCAACAGATTGATGGATCTGCGGCTTGGTGGGCGACGTCAAAAGCAATTGTGGGAATTGCTTGGGAAGGTGGAGGCGTGGATGACGGCTACAGGGGCGGCAAGATCGCTGCTCTGATTCCAGATGATAGAACCCCAGAAGGAGCTCTATAGATTTTGATCCTTGAGGAGGATCAACCCTTGGAACGTTATAGGGGTTCCTCCCTCCTAGACTCGGCACAAGGCTGAAATAAAATTGATAATTACTTGATTCAAGAGGGGGAGCGACTACATCTTTAAATAAGGATTAAAACCCTAGCCTAAGGGAGTATTTGCCTAAGTAAAATTACCCCTTTGCTCCTCCTATAGCCGACCTGCCTTAATAGGAACAGGGAGCAGCTAGGTTGGCTCTATAGCCGACCTAAGCAAGGGGAAACCCTGGCCGACTAACCCAGTAAGGGAGGTGGCGGCCACTAAGCCCTAAGGGCTAATCTAAACCCTAGCCATACTCCTTTATAAGATAGGTGTGGCTTTATTACAATCTAGCAGGGTATTATTGACTACTTCTTAGGGAGATTAGGACTCAACTCTGCTGGAGTCCTATCAGGTACTAATGGGATGTTATATCTGTGCTCTATGGTTGAATTGGTGAACATCCTCCCAAACATTTTGTAAAGCTTTACTGAATACTTAAATGGTTACTATGCTTATCCTGCTCAAGCATAGACTTCCTTTGTTTTTCTTTTTGTTTGAATGCAAATGTGCCATATTGTGTGTTTGCCTCCTTGTAAACAACCGTACTGTTTATATCCATATGTGGAAATATTTTTCTCGGTGAACATCTTTGGTGCCCTGAGACTACAGTTGTTAGATGGAAATAAGTATGTTAAACTAAATATTCCTTGTTTTATGAGCAGAGAGCCCAAGATTAACCAACAAGTGCACAATATGCAATAACAAGTTAGACTTTGGTGACGAGTACATATGTTGCACTGACTGCTCGGATCCTTACCTCATAGAAAAGAATAGAAAATTGGGTTACTGTAAGACTGGTGCGGTGCTGGCTGTGCAACTAAAGCCACAAGGTAGCTATCCTTGTGTATTTTTCCCCTTGTTTTTGCCACCATGAAATGGTTTTGATAAAAGGACAGCAAAATTCTAATTTTGGTTGTTTATAATGGAAATGCAATAATGCATTTTGTTATTGATAAGTAAAATTTTCATCTTGATAGGTAAACAAATTACTTCTTTTTTCATGTCTAACAAGTTAATAATAATGGAAGTGGTTAAGATGCAACTTAATACCTCTACAAATTTCAGAAGTTTTCAAGTGGGTTTCTGGGCCATGGATGAAGTGTTCTTCTCCCTGTGATGGTGGAGTGCGTTATAGAGATGTTGGTTGTTATGGAAGCACTGATGATCCATCCATCAAGCACTACCCTGTGGATGACAGTAGGTGTTCAGATCAAGAAATGGTGAGTCAACATGTTTCTCTGATAAATTATATACACTTCATCTACAAAATCTTTAATAAACTTGTGGTCTCTTCTTGACATTATATAAATTGGGTCGATAAAAAAGCTAGTCACCAGTATACAGGTTGGATTAGTAGTCACAGATATCACAAAAAGTTCATTTGCTAGTTTGTGTCTGGCTCACAATCATTGAATGGGTTGCTGAATAACACCTCTATTGATTTGCATGTCTCTGAAAGAACCCCTTTAAAACTGACATCTAGAAGCTCGGTCAATTGATTTACTTGACCTATGGGAAAGAAATTCTTATCATGTCATGTAATCCAAGGTTTCTTGACTAGAACTCCTTAATTAATTAGGGCTCTCAAAAGACAAAAAAGATTAATATTTACGTATCTTCTTAAGTTATATTTCTACACATGATACAACTTCAAAATATTGATCAGATGTCCCTAAATGTTACTTCCATATTTATGAAATGATCCAGAGAAACACGAAACACATTCAAACTTCTCCAGTTGTACGTTATGTGATCTGTTGAGTAGAAAAATAATGTGCCACATGCATAATAATGATCTTTCAGCCTTGATGCTCCCAAGAAATGATGCTTCACCTTATATTGCCATAACTATTCTCGATTCTTCTCTTGTTTATATTTCTGCCTCGTTCTTATTTCTTCTTTATTCTTTCTGTTCTGCCAGTGTGATGTTTTTGGACTTTGTCCACATGCCACTTTTATGACTTTGTTTTCTGCCTTTATGCCCCAAATTTTCTTAAGACTATAAATAGTATGCCCTAAGGATTTTAGTCTGGGGTTATTCTTACCTAATAGTTCTTTTTATAAAATTCTGTCTTAATGCAAACAATCTATTGTGTCTTCATTCATAAAAATATGTTTTCTGCTGTCTAAGACCTTTTTTCTTCATGATTTGATCAGGAGAACAACAATCTAGATAGATTGTAACTGCTATTTAGCGAATAACAAGACACCAGGTTTAGAACCTTTAAAAATTGTACTTTTGCAGTTATTGTTAATCTATTAACCACTGGGTGGAGTGCAAATAGCTGACAATTATGATGGTTTAGAATATTTCCAATATGAGTCTTACTAAATATATGAAGACATGAAAAAGCAAACAAAAAGTGTTTAGCAAAACAATTGATACAACTTACCTTCATGTTCTAATTTTTTTCTTATAGTAATGCAACAAATCTACATATTTTAATTTCAATATCCATTTTAAAGGTTCGCTTGGAGTAACTAATGATCACATGTTCTTGTGTACTGTGAGATTCCTTGCATAGATCCCATAAAGTAAAAAAGACCTATTTACTGGTTTTAAATGTTATTTTGATCTTGAATGTCACACGATGTTGCTTCTGGGGATTTTGCATCTGTAGATGAAGAGATTTCAAAAAGAATATGCCTCTTAGTTTCTTTTGATTTTTGATGAAAAATGTTCGGAGAATGTTTTCGGATTGAACTTAAGCTGGGGAAAGTTTTGTGGTTTGAAGGGTGCTTTAGTCCTCAAACCAGGTGTTACAATATGGATATTGAAGCTTATCTTGTCTGGTAGCTCAAGCATTTAGATGAATGAGCAGTGGTCCGAAGTTGGCATGGTTTCAGAGTGAAAGATTCTTTGTCCGAGCCTCCAGCGCCTGGCGATTTTCCTTCTTTCAATTCGAATTCCATGTCTCGAGCTTGGGTCATGTTATCTCACATGTGATGGTGAGCTAAAGTATAGTTACTATGTCCTTTCATGTCTACCAAATTAGGCTGTCGGATGACTTGGCTGTTGTCAAAATTGACACCACAGTACCCATCCTTAAAGTGAATTATTGGACTTGCTGATCATTTCATGATCCAACTGGCTGAAACTGTTGAGTTTCATAGTATCTGCTAAACTTTGGCCAAAATTCATTTTTTTAAAAGTGTTATGCACAAAATGGCTAAGTTAGAATGATTTTAGCTTTGGAACAAGGTTTCATGTCACAACAAGCAGAAAACTGGGGATTCCTCTGAATCTTTAGACTTGAGACCTGAAGCTCAAAATTTCGTAAGATATTCATTTGTAGGTGCTGTATTATGAACTACTTCTTTCATGTGTTGTCTAATTACTATTGTTAGTTGTTTTCAGCCCCTTAGACAGGAGCCTTGTAATCTGCAAAGCTGTGGAGATTTGAGCATCAGTGTATCAAGTGACAAGCCAAACATGATGTCTGGGTGGTTGATTGCTTTGCTTGTTATTCTTGGGCTTGTGGCTGTCGGTGGGGTTGGTTTTGCAGGCTACATTTATTACAAGAGGTAATATGGTGCTTTTTAATAGTTTAATGGAACATAGTGCTGCTTGATAGAAACAGCAGAACCTTTTTTTTTTTTTCCTTGTTTGGTGGCTAATTTTATGTCTTGCCTGTCAATAGTTTCTTCTGCGATGGATTCGTTAAACCATAATCCTTTGGACTAACCAATGTAGGAAGTCACTCAGTAAACATATGTTACTTGAAACGATAGCCTGTTGTGTTTTATAATTGGAATTGTTTCTATGGCATGTCAATTCACTTTGAAACGTGGCCGAGCACTTTGATATGGTGTCATCACTGTGGCAGGATGTACTGATTTGACAAAACAGAAAAGCTACTTGTGAGATACTGACTCAAATATAGGTTCTATACTGCATGGTTTCCTTTGGTTTCTCTGATAAGATGTAAAACTGGGGGAAGTTTCGGGAAGCTACAGATCATTTCGTCCATTTTTGGTTGTTTATATCGGAGGTTAAGATAGAGCTTGACTAGACATTTATATCTTCTCCATGCGTGCGTTATCACATACATTCTTAGTTTGATATGAAGTTAATTTTGCATTTCTTTTTTGCTATTGCCAACAGGAGAACCTCGGCACCAATTGGCTTTGTGTATATTATGCTGGAAGGGTATTCTTGAGATATCGCTTTCTTCGGAGCCATCCTTGACCTTTTAATTCAATTTTGTCCCTAGTAGGGCAAGTGATCAAGTTAATGGTATATTTTTGCGAAAGGTTTGCATGTGGAAACCGTGGCATCAAAGTGGAGCAGGTCAGTATGCTGTCGGAGTCCCATTTATCATATACGCATTGTGGTTTTCATGTTATGTTTTTTTTTGTACAAAAAAAAAACAAAAACAAAAAACAAAACTACAACGAAATATCGAATTCTTTTGCCAGAAAGTGTCTTGAGACTAATAATTTTACGGAAAGTGCAAATTTGGCAACCGATAGGGTGCAAAATATTGTAGAATATTTGGCATCAAATTCTTCTGTCATCCATTGATCGAAGTAAAAGACGATACCCTTCTCCGGCTGATCCGAGTTCAAGAATTTGTCTTGGTGATCCATTAAATGAAAAGAATTGGACAGAGAATAATAGCACGCTTCAACATATGTGGCCTCAAGTATAGCCACATTATCTATCTCCAGCGATCAGCTTTTTTATTGGAGCATGAGGGTATCAAGAACCAAGCAAGCAAACTCATTCTGTTATATTGATCTATCTATCTCGCAACAAACTCAAGGACGATGCCATTCACCTTAATAGCCAACTCATGAACGACGCCGTACACCTCAAACTCATCCAGCAGAGGGTATCAAGAACCAAGCAAACAAACTCATTCTACCGTATTGATACTATCTATCATCTGTAACGAACTCATGAACGACGTCATTTATCTCAAACTCATCCAGCGATCAGCTTTTTTGTCTGGAGCACGAGGGTATTAAGAACCAAGCAAGCAAACTCATTCACCTTAATAGCCAACTCATGAATGACGCCATTCACACCAAACTCATTCAGCGGTTAGCTTTTTTATCTAGAGCACGAGGGTCTCAAGAACCAAGCAAGCAAACTCATTTTGCTGTATTGATACTATCTATCCCCTGCGACGAACTCATGAACGACGCCATTCACCTCAAACTCATCCAGCGATCATCTTTTTTGTCTGGAGCACAAGGGTATTAAAAACCAAGCAAGCAAACACATTCACCTTAATAGCCAACTCATGAATGACGCCATTCACCTCAAACTCATTCAGCGGTTAGCTTTTTTGTCTGAAGCACGAGGGTCTCAAGAACCAAGCAAGCAAACTCATTTTGCTGTATTGATACTATCTATCCCCTGCGACGAACTCATGAACGACGCCATTCACCTCAAACTCATCTAGCGATCATCTTTTTTGTCTGGAGCACGAGGGTATTAAGAACCAAGCAAGCAAACTCATTCACCTTAACAGCCAACTCATGAATGACGCCATTCACCTCAAACTCATTCAGCGGTTAGCTTTTTTGTCTGGAGCATGAGGGTCTCAAGAACCAAGCAAGCAAACTCATTTTGCTGTATTGATATTATCTATCCCCTGCGACGAACTCATGAACGACGCCATTCACCTCAAACTCATCCAGCGATCATTTTTTTTGTCTGGAGCACGAGGGTATTAAGAACCAAGCAAGCAAACTCATTTTGCCGTATTGATCTATCTATCCCCTGCAATAAACTCATGAACGACGCCATTCACCTTAATAGCCAACTCATGAACGACGCCATTCACCTTAAACTCATTTAGCGGTCAGCTTTTTTGTCTGGAGCACGAGGGTATCAAGAACCAAGCAAGCAAACTCATTCTGTCATATTGATCTATCTGTCCCCTGCAACGAACTCATGAACGACGCCATTCACCTCAAACTCATCCAGCGGTCAACTTTTTTATTTGTAGCACGAGGGTCTCAAGAACCAAGTAAGCAAACTCATTCTGCTGTATTGATCTATCTATCCCCTGCAACGAACTCATGGATGACGCTATTCACCTTAATAGCCAACTCATGAACGACGCCATTCACCTCAAACTCATCCAGTGGTTAGCTTTTTTGTCTGGAGCACGAAGATATCAAGAACCAAGCAAGCAAACTCATTCTACCGTATTAATCTATCTATCCCCTGCAATGAACTCATGAACGACGCCATTCACCTCAATCGTACTGTACCCAGGGGACTTGGCTATTAGCTTGCACCCCATGAGACTTCTCACGTGTCCCACATCATCCCATCTACCAGCTTCGGCATACAAGTTTGAAACAAGCACATGTGCCCCTTCATCATTAGGTGCTAACTTGATTAGGTTTTGTGCAGCCCTCTCAGCCGGCCCCATCTTCCCATGGATCCTACAAGCCGCAAGAAGCGAACCCCATATAAGATCGTTCGGTGTCATAGGCATCTTCTCGATGAGATCCATCGCTTCATCTACCAACCCGGCTCTGCCAAGTAAGTCGACCAAGCACCCATAGTGTTCGACTCCAGGAACGATACCATATAGCCGAGACATCGAGTCGAAATAGGCAACCCCCTCCTTCACCAACCCTGAATGCCCACATGCACCAATCACAGCCATGAGAGTTACGCTGTCAGGTCTCACATCTCCGATTTGATGCATTTGGTGGAAGAGGCCTATAGCTTCTCTTCCATGTCCATTGGCCGCAAGACCCCCAATCATTGCATTCCATGTGTGGGCATCTTTGCAGCGCACTTGGTGAAATATTTGCAATGCAATGTCAATGCGGCCACATTTGGCATACATATCCACGAGTGCATTCTGCAGACACCTATCCTTCCTTACCTCATTTTCCTCGACATACGCATGAATGCGTCTGCCCCAGTCCAGAGCTCCAAGCTGTGAACAGGCAGACAACAGGCTGACCAAGGTGACTTCATTTGCTTTCACTTGCGAAAGCCGCATCTCTTCGAAATGGCTCAAAGCTTTTTTGTAGCAGTTTCCTTGCACGTAACCAGATATCAGAGCTGTCCACGAGAAGACATCCTGCACAGGCATGTTCCGGAAGATGGCCTCAGCTTCAGCCAGGTCTCCACACTTGGCATACATGTTGATCAAGGCATTTCCAAGAAAGACGTCACAGGTAATCATGTTGTCCTCGATGAAAGCATGAAGACGTTTCCCCTGCTGCAGATCCCCCAGCTGAGCACATGCTGACAACGCAGTAGCAATTGTTATCTCATCAGGCCTTGTGTGGCTGCACCCCATCTCTTGGAACATACTCAAAGCTTCTCTGCAATGTCCACTCTGGACGAAGCCGCCGATCAGGGCATTCCATGTTGCAGTATTTCTAGCGGCCATTTTCTCGAAAGCATCCATGGCATCTGTCGTCTCTCCACACTTTGCATACATGCTCACCACGGAGTTGCTGACAGCCAAGTCACTCTCCCATCCGTGCTCCAAGATTCGAGAGTGAAGCCGACGACCCCTCTCGAGGGCTTGCGACTGGCCGCACGCCGAGAGCAGGCTCACTACAGTGACCTTGTTCGGCTCGACGCCGACCTTTCTCATCTCATCAAACAACCGGAAACCTTCATCCAGCTGATCCAGTTGCAGGTAACCAGAGATTATCGACGTCCACGACACCACGTCCTTGTGCGGCATTTCATCAAACATCTGCCTCGCAACATCAACCTTTCCGCAGCTGTTGTAGAAGTTGATGATTCCCGACGTTACAAACATGTCCGAATTGAAGCCGCATTTCATGACCAGACCATGCACCGCGCTTCCGATGGGAAGACCCTTGAGCTGCGCACAAGCTCTCGCTGTGGCAGCATAGGTGTAGGTGTCGGGCGAGGAGCCTCCGCAAGCCAGCAGCAACTTGAAAGTGGACAGCGCATCCCTGGGAGCACGCTGATGCGTGTAGCCCCTGATCATGGAGTTCCACATGAAGAGATTAGGATGGGGAATCTGATCGAACACGCGACGGGCGTAGACCATGCTGAAGAGGGCAGAGCGAGACGTGAGGATCGCAATGATTCGGCTGACAGCGAAGGTGTCTCGTACGAGGCGATTGCGGACCATTCGGGCGTGGATTTGAGCGAGCTGCTGCTTCGAGGAGCATCTCTGGAGGAGGAGCAGGATGATGCTTCGATGGTCTCGAGAGCTCCATGGCTTGTAGGTTGCGGGAGGTCGCTTGGGTTCGAAGGAGAGATGGCGCATGTGATGTTGGTGTAGCATTTCAATCGTGTTAATTCACTTTGATGGTTTTTCATACACATCACCGTACGCTAATACAGACATCAATACCCGATGCTAATTGATGGTAAGATATATAAAATAATTATAATCAAGAATAAATATAAAGAATATATAAATAATCTTTTATGATTTCAATATATATATATATACATATAATTTGATACCTACGATTTGTGTGATCATCGATATCCATAATCTATGTGACTTCTTTAAATATGATTTGATTATAAGATTATACTCTTGTATTAGTTTTGGATTTGAGTAAGAGAAATCAAGATTTTGTAAGAATAGCAATTAATTTTTTATGTGTTGAAATATGAGATATTAGTATATCTCTATTAGATAATTTGTTTCAAACGTAATGATGCTCAATAGCTATTTACACATAAATAGATGACACCAGTATTAACATAATAAATAGATGACATCAGTATTATCATAATAAATTATCAGTGAGGATTCTAACTCTAGCGATATGTGCATTTCAAACGGAAGATATATTATCCATTAAAGTTCAACTGTGGTGAATGTCATAGCTCACTATTCGGATTTAGTCAATACTATGCTTAGTTCTTTACTTTTTAGAACATTAAAAAGTATGATTACCATAAAAGTATATAATATAAGTTATGGTTGAAGTGAAATCATGTTAGTTATCAGTTGATTCAAGAAAGTATATAAATGGAGATGTTGGTCATCATGAATATATAATTCATAATATAAAATATTCTTCAAATACTGTAACAATCACTTTGCAGCAACGCGATGTATTTTAGAATTATGCATAAACTGCATAAGTTTACTAACAATAAATGAAATATCTTACGCATGTAAGAGATAGATATTGCAAAGCTCCAAAAATACTTTGATATTGAGTGGCATCAGATTTTTTTGTTCATTAAAGTAAGAAATATTGAAGTAGAATTTGTACTTTTTTAGCATTATGCATCTGTTTGTGTCATTAAGTCCATAATGTACAAAAGAAAATTTTCTTTGGATATCAGAATCAACTCAACACTCGAGAAATCATAGACCACTCACATATTTCATGAAAAACGTATGTGAGAGCATATCTAAGAACTGATATATATATATATATATATATATATATATATATATATATATATATATATATATATATATATCATGTGTGTGTGTGTCTATGTGTGTGTGTTCGTGACAAAGAAATCATTAATATATACAAGAAAAAAATTATGGTGTGACCCTCTTGGTGATAAATAAATAATGATACATCAAACTTAACATTGGTATAGGATATAATAAATTATTTAAGTTCTGGATGCTTGCTTGAGTTTACATATTATTTTATGTAGCTGACATACATAAGAAAGACAAGTTAGACTAATAAATCCATATGTGGTGTTACATAAATATATCTTCACTAAGTATTCCATAGAGAAAGATACTATCTATATCAAGTTGATGAAGCTTTCAACCATGATAATGAATTCTAAGGCATTGATGAAACCTTGGCTAAGTCTTGTACAACTCTAAACCACCATCTACATTTCGTTTGATATGAAAAACTTATTTGCATCCTACCATATTCATTGCTTGATGCCATTAAGGATGTTTAAAGGCGTGGGTGGTAGGCACATATTAGTTCAATGAACGTCCAGTAATGGATGTTTAATAGACTCTTTTGTTGGTTTATAAATATTATTTTGAGAACGAGTAATCATTGGATGAGTTTAAACAGGTAGAAGTATGTAAGGAGAAATCTGACGAGTGCTCTTCCATAGGAAAATCCAAATATATGGAATCGTCGAAGTGGCGAGATGTGTTAGTGGGTTGTGAATTTGTAGCCACACATGGAAAAGTGGATTTGGCTGTGGGTAGAATAAAAAAAATGGGAGGGCGACCTGGTTAGCTGGCAATGTCCTAAAGATTGGTTTTAGTGATTTCTATTTTATTATCATGGTTGGGGAATTTATTTTCAACGAAGCAAAACATACATAATTTATTAGCCAAAACAAAAAAAGAAGAAAAATCATAACACTCCTGTGCACTATACAATAGCAAAGCAAAATACAAGGCTAAGAGCAAGGTTCAAGTTTCTTATGTGAGTATGTGCTGTGCCGTAGATAGCATAAACAATAAAAAAACTAATAGTTTTTTTAAAATAATTAGTATGAATTTAAATAAGTTGAATGAAGACTGAAAAGTGAAGACATAGGGAGTTGAGATAGATAGTTATTTGGAAGACATATAACCAAAACATCAGAAGTAATTTGACAGTACACAGAAAAAGTATGCCCACGGATAGTGTATCTTTCAGCAAAATTATTATATTCAGAAGTATGTTTGGCAAAGTTTTGAGATGTTAAATACCATACAATTCAAGAAAAATAATTATTATTTTTTAAAATTCTCCTCTATCATCATAGTATACATAGTATGACGACAGAAGTTAAAAGAAAAAAAAATCAATAATATTTTTAAAATTGACAAACACAAAGGAAACATCTGACTTAAGGTGTAAAGGAAAAAAAGCTATATATATGTTGTAAAATAGTCAATAAAAATCTTATAATAGCAAAAATCATTGATTGAAGTAATGAGTGCAGGACCACACACATTCAATGTAAATTAAATCATGCGGACCACAACCCCTAGTAGATGAAAGACCAAAAGTTAATTTTGTGCTTTTATTGGCAAAATAGGAATCATAAGTGAAATTATTCATATTATTGGAAGATAAAAGGTAACAAATAAGAACAAACAAGATGACTAAAGACTTTGGAGAGGGATGCCAATTACCACAACATGTTTCGATACCCATTAGTGCTATAAAAGAGGATGCAACTTTGTTCACCAATCTTGGTCATTCATATACATCAGCCTTGTTCGGTCCCCCTTAGTATAGGTGCGCCATGGAGAGATTCTTCATAACAAAGTGAGAAGGACAAAACTTAATAGATGCTCAATTTGTCTTGCAAACATGAGACACAAAAATTAAATTTTGCTAGATATAATATATATAACTAAGGAATATGTTGTGAAATGGATGAATTTAGTTTATTGAGGTGATGAATATTTATACAAATTTTGAGGAAGATATTTTGCTCAATTTTACATTCAAATTATGCAATCAGATCAATTACTCAAATCCATGATTGATTCTAAAATGATAGATTGGTTGAGGACGCAATGAATGTAATATTTTCTAAAGATTAAATGATCTAGAGTGAGAAAGTTGAACAGATCCTGTAGGGTTCATGTTTAGACCTGTACCGTCCCTTTATAATAATATCATCTGATCCTTCGTAGGCTTAAAAATGTAGAAAAATTTTATAGATCCACAATGACATGATGAGAGGCAGTAGAATCAACCAACCAGATTTGTGAAATGATGACTTGATAATAGTATAATTAACAATACGATTGAGCCACAAATAAGAGACTAACTTGAAGCATTTATGCACAGTACTAACAAATAATAGGAGACTAACCAGGAGATGCTTCTTAATAATACTAATTTCGATCTTGTGGTGGTAGAGAAGGATGAGTACATAAGATTCCTTTGCCTTTGCAGTGTTGAATTCCATCATTTTTGCATGGACCAAAGAATCATGTAGCATTGGTAGTGAATAAATGATCATCACTTTTTTTCATTCTTCTTTAAAAATTCTTCATGATCTCATCATAGAGTTTTTCAAAAAAGATTTGCCCATCATAGTTGCAGATCACAGCCACCTGTTGTCCCAAATCCTCCTAAGGTGTACCCCCATTATAGGAGTGATTCCAAATGTCCAACCAATAACAATGTAATAATCTTATCTATACATCTAATGGTTCAGGAAAGGCATTCAATGAATTGAAAAAAGAAGTGATACTGAGATCATTTGCTGCCCTATATGCTATATGGAATTCGGAAAGATCTTTCCTCAGGAGGAGAACATAAACCTAAAAGAATTGAAAGGACCCAATCAAGAACAAGAAAAATGAAATCATGATTTGAATATCGATGAAATGATACATCAATGAGAGAGAGATTTGTTTAATTTCTATAAAATTGGTAAATTCTTAATATTCTTTTATTATATAGTAGTAAATAGGAATGCAAAATATATCTTATGTCTTTTGGTGAAAAAGGAAGCTTTATTAGAAAAAGAAAACTTATTACAGAAAAAAAAAGAAATAGAACGGAAATCAACACATTGATTCTTTTTTCCTCTTTTTAAAACGTACGCATCCTATTACTTTTATGAGGATTATCAAATCAATTGAAACTTTTTGTTATTATAACAAAGTAAAACCATTTACAATGTAGATAAAATATGAACGACCATAATATTTATAATGAGTAAAATTTTTATTTAGAAGATAATCACTAAACAAAATTAATAAAATTACCGACATCAATCAACAACATCATGCATCATAAATAATAACAAAGCAAGGTAGATAATTGTAAGCGGTCTTTGAGTTCGATATATTGATAACTACCAATGTTATCCTTGATGATGTATAAAAAATAAATGTATGTTATATATCTTAATCCATACAATGATATGTCAATCATGTGTTATTATCTCATTTTTAGGTTTACATAAAGTATGAAAGATGTAATGCAATAATTCTGGTTTATTTTTTGCGTAAGTAGAATTTTTTAGGATAATTAGGTGGTATAACGCCTTGGACAACGGATGGTACGAGAGGTGTCAGCATCAGTACCACTTGTAAGATTGTATCCATCTTCTTAAAAAATTGAAAACTCATGAAAATAACATGATATAATCAAACCAAGTTAGAAAATGATTTATCATACAATCAAATCAAGTTTAAAAATGACTTACTATACAATCAAATCAAGTTTGAAAAATTTGAAACTATATGATATGTGAGAAGAAGTGGTTACTATTTTGCAGCCTTATCTGATGATAGTTTGGGCTGCAGTTGCGCTAAATTTATGTTATGTGAAGTTGAGAACAAAGTAGATTGAATTTGGACGAGAATTGAACCCTTATTAAGCTAATTTGTGGTCAACGGTACCAATCAGCTTAAGCGATAGTACCCTCTAAGATAGTAGATACATTGGGAGACATAGTTTAAATAGTATCAATGACAGTACCACATAGAAGAATGATGTTACCGCTAGTAACTTTGATTTTGAGCACTGTCTCTTTATTTACTTTAAAAATTTGAGATTTCTTAATGATTATAAATACACCATTTTTAGAAATTACTGCCCAGCATCCATCGTAAATTTTGATAGTATTAAAATCCTCTTTCAGAGCTTTGCTTAATTTTTTCTAAAATTTTAAGTTTCTAGCTGGGTTACTAATTTAGAAGATATCATATTCTTGTAAATTTTTAGGTTAAAATATATTTAACTCATTTGATTTTGATCATAAACCTTTTAGGATTTACTGGTATGTTAAGTACCCCATATATTTTAAAAAACGTAGTATATAAATTCCTTTCGTCAAGTCTGAGTTAACATACATCAGAATCTACTTACATAATATATAAATTCATAATAAATTATTAATATAATATATAATTTAAATTAAGATCTATTTTAGTTCTTATGGTTTCAATCATGCATATGTTAAGTCCTTATGGTTTACTTATATTTAAAATAAACTCTATATTAAAAATATAGCATATAAACCCCTCTCATCGAGAAAGAGATAGGAGAGGTGAAAGGTGGAGATGAGGGAGAGTTGGACTATCATATTGTAGGCACCACGAGTGGGAGCATAAGAGAGGACAAAGTGAGAGGAGTGGGGCTTAAGACACCCAGGAGGAGGAAGAGGGATCAGGAGCTCACTACGTGCCTAGCATCAGATTGGTATATGTCCACCTAAGATAGGATCGAAATTAGGTACGCAGTAAGCTCCTGGTCCCTACGAGAGAGGCTACATGTGTACAATGCCTTGCTAAGTAGCAATGGCTCGGTGCCTTCTCTATAAGGTATTCCCTATAGTTCCTTTTCCAATGCCTATCTTTGCCCTAGTAGAAGCTTGTCCTTTGTCCTTTGCCTGGTCTATCTTAGCAATCTTTGCCCCTTGCCTGTGCCCTTCTTAAGAGGCTTATCAGCCTTCCTTTTCTTCTTAGTCTCACCAATATATAGAACTATCTTTTCTTTCTTGATAGTATTCTCAGCTTCCCTCAATATATTGAGGAGCTCAATTAGAGTCACCTTAAACTTGTTCATATTGAAGTTTATAATGAACTGAGAAAATGAATCTGGTAGGGACTGAAGTATAATATCAATACATAAGTTATCCTTTAGGACCATTCATACGCCTATGAGTTTCTTAATCCACTCTATCATCCTTAGGGCATGATTCTGAACTGATGTCCCCTTTGTCATCCTAACTTGGAAGAGACTCTTGGATATCTTATATCTTTGAGTTATTTTCTGTTTCTTAAATAGTTGGCAAAGATGAAAAATAATGAAATTGACATCCATGGTCTCATGTTACCTTTGTAGCTCAAGAGTCATAGAGGCCAATGTATAGCATTTAGCCAAAGTGTAATCATCTATATGCTTTATGAAGCAAGCGATCCCATCCTCGTTGCCCCTTCCTCTAGCTTAGGCAAAATTGTGTCAAGTACATATGCAATTTTCTCTACAGTGAAAACAATTATCAAATTACAAAGCCAATCCATGTAGTTTAGATTAGTGAGATGGTTGGCATCAAGTATGCCTCATAGGGGGTTTACAAGCGTATGTTTCTGACAAATAAGATATAGCACAAATGAATAACATATAGATTTTATAGAAAATTAATTAAGATACAAACTTCTATCTTAATCCGCTCCCACTATTTTTTTGATGAATCACATAACACCCTCGACATGTGAAATGAAAGTCTCCAATAGACTTCTAGTGGGGATTAGGATCTTATCGGTGTCTTAGTATAACCTCAAGGGACTCGATCAATCACTCTAAGCTCAAAATGGTAGGCAACTATTGCTAATCATAACTCCTTATGATTCATGTCCTGTTCAGCCTCTGAACCATCATGGTCTTAACAACTCGACCAACTATGATGTTTAGTTAAGTCATCACCATCATTACAAGATGAGTCCAATTTGATGATATGCCCTCGAGGGACTCAACCAAACATACTACGTCCTCAGGTCACCGATAATATCTCTATATTATAGGCAAGATCTTGAATCGCGATGATAGGTAAGCATCGAGATACTCGACCAACTCAACCTATATCGGGATTTAATTTCTTCCTATAACGATGAAAGTCCACATGAGTCGATCAAATTGCCTCACACTTATTGACTTAATATTATCGTAGGAGGGGGTTTTGTTTTGGTCTCCTAATATATCATATTATACACATATGTATTTAATAGATATCTACATCAAATGCAAATATATACATACATATCTTGTAGGTGTATAAGCAATCACATATCACATATACACAATTATACTAGATGATCATGAACCATCACCTAATGTGATTAGGACCGGGCTAATAGGTCTAATCACTCACAATAGGATCTATATGTGTATAAACGCATCTCCATGCCCTGTGATCATTTATCTCATCATTATCAGTTCCGCCAGCACCTCGATGCATCTCCATGATGTCACGGACTTAGCTGAATTTGTCTAAGCCGTGCGGCACCCTAGCGGTACTCCCGAAGACTTAGCTGAAATTGCCTAAGTCATGAAGCAATCTTACCCACTGTTTCGGACTTAGCTGGGAGTGCCTAAGTCATGAAACGCCTAAAGCGTTATCTATCCGCAAAGGGTCAGCCCTTTTACAATCTCTTAAGGTCCCTTAGGACCTGTAAAGAAGAAGTTGATTAGCTTAGAAGCGAGCGGCGGACACGTCCCGGTGTATCGCAAAGCAAAAATCTATATAAGCAATTTGTCGAACACCTTGAGTGCAGCAAAGAAAAGAGAGAAAGAGAGTGAAATAAGACTTTGGAGGGTTGTAGGAATGGTCGTAAGTCCACAAATGACGGTTCCTAAGGTATCGGATGCAAGATAAGTTCAATTGCTGATGAACGCCTATGCCCGACATATACCCGGAACCCCATCCAACCCAATGCCAGCCGGGGGGTTCCAAGGTGCTGAAATGATTGACATTTCACATCGCTCAGAAAGATTACTGCAGCACATGAAAAAGACCCAAAAACAGGGTTATTTTAGCTCCGCGTAGCGAGTGATTGTTCTGCAGCCTTCTACACTACTTTCGCTCATATTTCTTAGTTAAAAACACATAAACTTAAGACAAAATAAGTTGCCAAACATATGTACAAGCAAGAAAAAGTAATGAACGGATCGTGGAGTGAAGGCGTTGTGGTTGAGTGACGACCGTTCGTGACATTCTCCCCTACTTAAACTGTCGACGCCCTCGTAGATGCTTGTTGATAGGCTTTGATGTGAGCTTGTTCATGTCATAGAGTGTCTTCTGGCTCCCAACTGGCTTCTGTTTGAGGAAGCTTTTGCCACTTCACCAAGTACTCTATTTGCTACGCTCCATTGGGTAGCTTTATCTTGCGAGCCGCCAGAATAGTTTCAACTCACTTCTCATAAGAGGCTCTGGTGGGGGGTAGCCGAGTTGGAACATTTCGAGAATCATCTCGCGGATCTGAGTAGTAGGCTTTCAAGTTGCTCGCATGGAAGACGTTGTGAATTCTAAACTATGTTGGCAGTTACAACTTGTATGAAACATTACCTACTCTACTGATGATTGGGAAATGGCCTTCATACTTGCGTACCAATCCTTTGTGTACTTTATGTCTAAAGAACGAGAGTGATACTGGTTGGAGCTTCACCAATATCATATCACCAACTTTAAATTCCTGTAGTCACCTTCCTAAGTCTGCTCACTTCTTCATCTTTTTGGCCACCTTCTCCAAGTAAACCCGTGTAATATCTGCATTACGATGCCATTCCTTTGCGAAGTGATAGGCTGATGGGCTACTCCTTGTATAACCAATAATTAGGGTGTAAGGAGTTGATGGCTGTTATCCCATAATAATCTCAAATGGGCTCTTGTTAGATGCAGAGCTCCACTGCAAGTTATAGGAGAATTGGGCTATGTCTAACAGCTTCACCCAATCTCATTGGTTGGCACTCACATAGTGTCGGAGATATTTCTCTAAGAGCGAGTTAATTCTTTATATTTGGCCATTCGTTTGAGGGTGGAGGCTTATGGAAAAGTATAATTTAGACCTCAACAGCTTGAACAACTCGGTCCAGAATCGTTCCAAGAACCGAGAATCTCGAGTAATGTAGGGGTGCAACAATAAATGTTGCATACTTTGAAAATTGATCAACTACTATGAGTATCGATCCAAGTCCCCCTACTGTGGGTAAGCTTGATATGAAGTCCAAGGAAATACTCTCCCATGGCCTTTCTGGTATATGCAGCGGCTCCAAATGTCCCACTGGCTTTTGCTGCTCTATCTTGTCCTGTTGACAAGTAAGGCATGTTCGAACATATTCCTCCACATCTGTCCCCATCCTCGGCCAATAGAAGGCCCTCTCCACGAGAGCATTGTTCAGTGGATACCCAGATGTCCAGCCCAAAGGGAATCGTGACACTCTTTTAAGAGTTCTCGCTTCAAGTTATCCGCTCGCGGGACATAAAATCTGTTCCCCTTGGTATAGATGAGTTCCTCCTGGACCCAAAATCATCGTGCCTTGCCCTCTTTGATGAGTTGAATCAGAGTTACTACCTGAGGATCTCAGTACAGTCCATCCCTGATCCTGGAAAGGAAGTTGGAGTGCAATTGACTTGCTTGGCCTCCGACCTCCAACTGTATTGCATTCACTAGCTCTACTTTCCGACTCAATGCATCGGCCATAACATTTATTTTTCCAGGCTTATACTCCATCACCATGTCGAACTCAGCCAAGAATCCTGCCATCGTGCTTGCTTTAGGGAGAGTTTCTTTTGAGTTTGGAAGTAACTCAATACGATATTGTCTGTCCTTAGCACAAATGGTGCTTCCAGAAGGTAGTGTCGCCACACTCGTAAACAGTGGACCACAGTTGTCATCTGCTTCTCATGCACAGGATATCGTCGCTTGGTCTCGTTGAGCTTGCAACTCTCGTAGGCCACTGGATGACCCTCCTGCATAAGAACTCCTCCAATAGCAAAGTCAGAAGCATCTGTATGGACTTCAAAAGACTTTTCATAGTCCGATAATTTGAGTATAGGTTCTTCCAACACAGCAGTCTTCAGGTCTTGAAATACCACCTCACATTTGTCCGACTATCTCCAGGACTGCTCCTTCTTTAGCAACTCTATCAATGGAGCTGCGCACTTCGAATATCCAGCTATGAAGGGTCGATAATAGTTGACGAACCCAAGGAAGGATCTCAACTCTAGCACCTTCTTTGGTGTTCGCTAGTCCGCCATAGCTTGCACCTTAGCCTTGTCCATTCGAATAGAACTATTCCCAATTCGATGCCCCAAGAATAAAATCTTCGTTTGGGTGAAGTAGCACTTTTCCCTCTTCACGAACAAGGTGTTCTCCCTGAGAACTTTGAAAATTATTCGGAGGTGTCTAACATGCTCCTCGAGTGTTTTGCTATAGACGACGATATCGTCTAAGTAAACGACCACAAACTTATCTAGATACTCCTTGAACAGCTGGTTCATGAGAGTGTAGAATGTGGCCGGAGCGTTGGTTAAGCCGAAAGGCATCACCAAGAACTCGAATACTCCATACCTAGTCACACAAGTAGTCTTCGCTTCATCACCTTCTGCAATGCGCACTTGCCAATACCCTGACCGAAGGTCGAGTTTGGAGAAGTACTTTGCCTTGCCCAATTGATCAAACAAGTCCATGATGAGTAGGATAGGGTACTTCTTCTTCACCATCATCTTATTGAGGGCTCGATAATCAATGCATAATCAGAGGCTCCCATCTTATTTCTTCTGGAAGAGGACTGGAGTTCCGAAAGGTGCTTTGGAATTACGGATGAGACCACCGCTTAGCAGTTCATCTAACTGCTTCCTCAGTTCTGCCAACTCTGGAGGGGCCATACGGTATGGTGGTCTCGCTAGAGGCTTAACTCTCAGCTCCAACTCAATCCGATAATCCACGCCTCTGCGTGGTGGTAGAGTTCTCGACAACTCTGTTGGCATCATATCTAAGAACTCCTTCAGGATGTTCGCCATAACAGTAGATTCCTGAATGGCCTCCCCGTCAAGTGTCTCTAGCTTCATAGCAGCTACAAAGGTTGATTCACCTTTTTGCACCCCTTTCTTCAATTGTAAAGCTGATATTTATTGTAGATCCTTGGTTCCTCCTCGAGAAACTAGAACCAGGAAGGGATTGTCGCCTCCCATTAGACATAAGAAGTTCAGGAATGGTACTGGCACCAACTTTGCTACATGTATAAGAATCACTTGGAAGTCGTCCAATGGCACCGCCATCAAGTTTGTGCTCCCGCTCTATGTCACAATCTTGATGGGGACCCCCTTTGCTTGTTCGAAGATCCGCTTGGCCTTCGAGTTCACCGCCTTTATACGACTTGGGCTCTTCTCCAAGATTAATCCCAGTCGCGCTTAGCTTTACGATCGGCAATAAAATTGTGGGTCGCACCTGTGTCCATCATCGCACGGGTTGTTTGGCCATTAAGCTTGATGTCCACATACATCAACTCGCTACTTCCTGCCTTACGTGGCTTTGCCTTTGTGTTCTCCCCCACTTGACCTCGTAACATATTCAACAAATGCATTGCTCTCATCTTGGGTCCTTGCGACGCCTCATTATCTTTACTGGAGTCAGAATTGCTCGAACTAAGGATGATAGCTTTACCCTTGTCTAACTTACGGGGTAGAATCGATGTCGTTAAAGCATTGAGTGCCTATTTTTGTGGGTACTCCCTCACCATGTGCGGTCCTCCACACAAGAAGCATCCACTGGACTTTGAGACTCTACCTCTTGAGCCCAATCCCTTGTGGAAATTCTTCTTCTTTTACGCGTCCCCAGACTCCTTCACTCGAGAGTATTTAGATGGGTGATTTCCCGAAGAGTGTTTCTCCTTTCTCGAATCCTCTGAGGAAACAAAGTCAGTTAGCCTTTCCGCGACTACAATTACCCTGACTACGTCGGTGACATTCCTCCGATGTAGTTCTTATTGTGCCCATGGCTTCAAGCCATCGAGGAAGCTGATTAGCTTGTCTTTCTCAGACATATCCTATATATCCAGCATCAGTGCTAAAAATTATTTTATATAGTCTCGGATTATTGTACTTTGGCGGAGTTGTCTCAGTTTTCTTCTTGCAACAAACTCTATGTTCTCGGGCAAGAACTAAGTTCTCAACTCTCACTTCAGGTCTCCCCATGTATCCACTTGACATTGGCCTTGTTGGATCTCTTCCCAATGGGTTCACCACCAAAGTTTTGCATCCCCATTCATATATATTGTTGCTATAACAACTTTGGTTTCTTTAGAATCGAGCCTTGTAGCACGAAAATACTGTTCCATGTCAAACAAGAAATTTTCAAGCTCTTTGGCATCCCTAGCACCACCATAGCACTGCAGCTCTAGTGCCCTGAAGGTTTGTGGTGGCGCAGCACGAGTGTTGTTTCCTCCTGCATCAAGAGTCCTTATTAGTACCATCACCTTAGCCGTGAGTTTCACCACAACTTCATATAGATGTCGTATGGAATATTTGGTGTCCTCTGTTAGTTGATCAATCAGGGATTTAACTTGCTCGATTCGAGATTCAAAATTTTCTTGCAAGCTCTCTACCCCAAGTAGCCTTCTAGCCTTGGTAGAGTTCCTCCACGCTCGCTTCAAGAACATCATGGCAGGTCTCCGCCGCTATAATTCTCTCCTTGTGGCTCTTTTTCTTGGTTGGCGCTCTAGATGACACCTTCTCCCCTCGTGAAGAATACCCAACTTCACGCTCGTCTTGTTCACTGTAGTGCTCCTCATGAGCGGCCCCCACAGTTTACGAGCGAGTTTGCACTTGCAGCCCATCTGCAGTTGCTTGGAGCAAGGGTCCGGCTTGCCCTATCTTGCTCGATTCACCATGATGTTTCACCATGGCGAGATTACAAATCTTTTTTGCTGTTCGTATGAATTTCTTGCCTGCTCTGATACCACATTGTCATGGACTTAGTTGAATTTGCCTAAGATGTGTGGCATCCTGGCGGCACTCCCGAATACTTAGTTGAAATTGCCTAAGTCGTGAAGCAACCTTGCCCACTGTTCTGGACTTAGTTGGGATTGCCTAAGTCATGAAACGATCAAAGCGTTATCTGTCCGCAAAGGGTCAGCCCTCTTACAATCTCTTAAGGTCCCTTAGGACCTGTAAAGAAGAAGTTCATTAACTTAGAAGTGAGCGATGGACACGTCCCGGCGTCTCGTAAAGCGGAAAGCTATACAAACAATTTGTCGAACACCTTGAGTGCAATAAAGAAAAGAGAGAAAGAGAGCGAAATAAGATTTTGGAGGGTTATAGGAATGGTCGCAATTCCATAAATGACAGTTCCCAAGGTATCAGACACAAGACAAGTTCAATTGCTGATAAACACCTGCGCTTGATATATACCCGGAACCCCATCCAACCCAGTGCCACCCGGGAGGTTCCAAGGTGCTAAAATGACTGACATTTCGCACCACTCAGAAAGGTTACCGCAGCACATGAAAAAGACCTAAAAACAGGGCTGTTGAGCAAAGGCGAACGATTTGTGGAGCGAAGGCATTGCTATTGAGCGACGATCGTTCATGACAATGCGTCACGCTCATTCGTCTTAACATCATAGATCCCGCTGGCACCTCCATGCTCCTGCCATGCCTCTTCGTGTAATTACAACATAATCATAGGCACACAAGTCCGATAATAAATGAGAAAAATAGAGACTCGTAGGCCTTAATAATAATAATAATAATCACACATATATACATCATATCAGATGATCCATAATCATCCATGAGCATAGCTTTGATAGCACTATTGGGAGATCTTGAGAGCATTACATGTGTAGCAGAAAAAAGATAAAACAAAAAGGTTTTTCACATTTATCATATCATCGTTCGATGATTAGTGAGTAAAAAATCATAAAATCTAAAAACTACGAATCATGTAAGATGTATTGCCTAGGGAGATCGTATATCTATGAAACTTCTAGATCCAATGGAAGAGGATTAAGGAAGGCAAATGTCCTTCTCTCTAGCGGTATCCACACGGTGGATCGATGCAACAATGCTCCTCAAATCATAGCCAAAAGCTTATAACTTTTGCATACCTTCTTCATAGCTTTTGTGCACAACCTTACAGCGAACATGGAAGAAGAACTCATTTCGTCATCGCTGTCCTCTCACAGTAGGGAAATGGGTGTTCGGTTAAGAAGAGATGAGAGGGAGGAGAATATGAAGGGGGCAGCCAAAGATATAGCCTCTTACCCTTATTGGCCGCCCCTGCCTCCTATTTATAGAGAGCCTTCTAAACCCTAATGGATCATGCTTTAGTAGGTATTTGATCTCTATCCAATTATCCACACCCCTTGAATTATTATATCTATATCTAATAATCTCAATTTGCCATTAATTGGTGTTGGGAAACCTCAGTGATGCGCAATGGAAGATCAAAATAAAATCAGTTTTCCACGCAGATCAAATCGTTGTGCAAAAGATTGGGTCACGAGAAAGTCACAAAAACTAAAAAATCACATCATGTGAGAGATTATTTTACCTAAGGAGATCGTGTATATTAAAACCCTTATGGATTTTAAGCTTAGGGTGATCTCTATAGGGGATCGGCCTCCATGGAACTCTATAGGGGTTCCTCCCTCCTTACTTTTCTACACAATGGTTGAAAAATAATTGATCTATTGATGATGAAAGAGGAGAGAATGTAAGGGGCTATTTAGAGGACTTTTAAACCCCAACTCCTAATAGGATTCCTACTTAATACTTCTACTCCTAACAACTCCAAATCCAACTCTAAGAAGCAACTCCAACTCCAACTCTAAGAAGCAACCTTCAAACTAATCATAATCCTATTCTAACTTAACCCCTTCAACCAACCCCTCTTTAACTAGGATAAGGGGTGGTTAATTAGGGTGACATGTATTTTATTCTTCCATCAAAATATCTTTCTCCCATCTAATCCTAACCTAGTCGGCCTCCTTGCTTCTTTATTAGGAGTCAGCTAGATAGGATTTACATGAATACCCTTAGGATTTACATATTTACCCTCTTTAATGAAACTAAATTAGGACTCTCCTAGCTAGAATCCTAACAGACCCGCCCTCTTCATATCAGCGTTGTCCTCAAGGCTATGCTCCATGTCTCTGGGTCATGATCTCCTCACGAGGGTCCCTCGTGGCCCTATAGTAAGCACATCCTGTTCCTGGGGTCCAATATCAGCAGTAGTGACTGGATGATGATGTATCATGATCCCATGATCTCATGCAATCATCAACTGAATTTGGGCCCTCTCATCAACTAGAGTGTCAAGTGGATAAGTTGGGGCTACGTTATCCTCTCTAAACTTCCATTTGCAGTGAGATTCTTGGAAGATGAAATATAATTTTGAATTAGTGTGTAAGTTCGATCCACAATTTTATAGGGTCCAAAGTAACTAGGAGACCACTTCCGTGAGACTCGAGTGTTCATAAATTCCTACTTGTAGGGATGAATATGGAGAAAGACTCAATCTTTAATAACAAACTTCCTTCTACTCCGGCGTTTATTAGGCGACTATATTTTTCTTGTGCAGGCTGACATGTGGTTGTTCTTTATTGATAGCTAGGCCTTCCTCTATGATGGTAGCTACCTTCTAATAAAGTCCATGGTAAGATAAACTCGATCTGAATTTAGAAGGAGTAAAAACTATAATTTTTCAAGACTTACTTTCATCTCCTCTTCGTGATGTTGTCCTGTTTCATACCAAGCAATAAATTCAGTAAAGGTTAGCATTCCCTCGTCATTGATTAGTAGATTTAGGTGATTTGGAGTGAGGGCTTTGCTGATGTAGGCTAGGGGTTGGCCATCTTATATGTGGATAATATAATTTCTAGCTCTCGATGTATCAATAATAAGCACTTTGTCGAAGTCAGGTAAAGCTAGCACCGATAAAGAGTAGGGGCTGCAACTTGGATGTATGACCCCTGTTTCAAGCATTGCATCTTCATTTCTCTCTATTTCAGCTTTCTAGAAGTGAGGATAATAATATGACAGAGAGTTTGCTGCTAGTTTGCCTGGAAGAATCATAATTCGATGGTCATGCAAGCGGTTAGAAAATAGGCTGCGTGGTTTAGTAAAAATATCTAAAAATTTAACAAACAATTAGAGGATGTTTGGGTCTTCAAATTTTATTGGCTCCCTCATAGAGTGCTGCTAAAGTTGCATCAGAAAGCTGTTATTTTATTTGTTCAAAACTTTCTCCATTTGCTACGTGTAAGTTGTTGTTACGTCGCTCCCATGTTTCTCACGTAGGATCTCCTATTTCTCATGGTTAAAAAAATTTCATAATAAATTTAAAAAAATTTCAAGGAACACCACCTAGTGTAGTCAACCATTTGATGTTGAGCCTGCCCTCATAAACATTGAGAGGAAGGTGGAAGAAATCAACAAGTATCTCTTGGTCTTATCGTAATAATTTCACCCGTGGACATCTTTCGTCGCACTTCAAAATTTGGTCGTCGGTGACCTCAATATTTAACCTACTGTAATCTTCATTTTGGAGCATTAATTAGGTAGTAACTTTATTATTCATAAAGTTGTTAGTGCTCATGGTGTCATTAAGAACGGTGATCGGTTGTTGCTTTAGAAGTCCTCCCATTTTCACCGTTTGCAGGTTCATATAGCCGACAAGAGTATACATTGTAAAATTAACCGGCTACTATTCTTCATTCATGACCTCTTCCTCATGCTTCTGGACCTCCTCCTCCATGTCTTCAAGAGGTTCAATCAGTAGGAGGTGGCCCTTTTGCAACAATGATCGTGGCCCACGGTTCATCGCAATGCCAACAAAGACCCTTTATCGATTGGTCGCATGGTTCTTCTTTTGTTAATTTTTTTGGCAACAAAGAATGGCTAGAAGTAGAAGGAGGTTCATATGTCATGGGTCTAAGAGTTGTTCTCATCCTCCGAGCATCTTGGTTGAGCCATTCTTCTTAGATTCGGGTGAAAGAGATTGTGGCCTTCATGGTGGGGGGGCTACCGCGCTTTAACCTCTTCTTTAATTTTTGACTTAAGTCTTTCGATGAACGTCCATAATAATTTTCTGTCAGATCAATCACAAGCAAAGTAAGATAATTCCTCAAACCTGGTCAGGTATTCTTGGATCGTGGAGGTTTGTTGTATCTTGGTAAGTTATTCATTGATATTTTATACTTGGTCAGCCCAAAGTGGTTCAACAATGCATACTTGAATTGTATCTATATCGGAGTCTTATAGTTATATCCAAGCTAATTATACCATCATATAGTATCTCCTTCAAGGTGTATGATAGTAGTGTCCACCATAGAATCCTCCGGTGTTTAGTGATGACGAAAGTAACATTCGGAGCGCGAAATCCATCCCGTTGGGTCTCCTTCTTTCTATCGAGGGAAGTCCTATTGAATCTCAGATTTTGATGATGAAATTGATTGATAGGTTATTGATCTAATAGGATTATTAGAATTGATTAATGCATAATTAATTACTATAGAATGATTCTTACAATCAGGATTGGCCAAGGTCAAGTCTATGCATTAAGTCGATGCGGTTAGGAACTCGCTAGGTGTGCATCGGGAGCTTGCCAAAGGTATCGGGAGTTTGCTAGGATGGCACAAGGGAGTTCGCTAGAAGAAGACTAAGACTTACTAGAAGATTATCGGGGGTAGCCGAAAAGCTTGCCGAGAGTTAGGATGGTCTTGTAATGGATGTTTGATAATTATGATTATATTTAATTAAGTCATAATTAATATTATGCAGGACTAACTATGATAGGACCAATGAAGTTACAACCAGATGATGGGCCAAGATTAAGCTTGAGCATCGGGCCGGGGTTCGGATGATGTAGTGGGATCTCGTCAAAGTTCGCTAAGAGATTCGTCGAAGGGATCAGGAAGCTCACTGGGAACATGTCAGGAGATTACTAGAAGAAGACCATAGGACCTACTGTAAGAATGCTGGAGGCTACTAGATTGGTGGGAGTTAGGTCTTGATTTAGCTTGATTGGTCATTAAGTGTTGTAATCATTGAGTCATAGTTAGGGTTTGAGTCCAAATTGAGTTGGATTTGGAAGGAATCCAAATCCACTCAATGAGGCAACTGGGTCTACTATAGGGTTTGGTTGAGCTCAGGTTGAGCTCAATTAGTTGACCAAGGGAATGGTCAACTGATGGTTCAACCGAAATTTGAAAAGTGGAGGGAACCACTTTTGTAAAAATTTTGGTCGGTAAACTACCGGTGAGCGACGGGTGTATCACCATCGCCCAGGCTTTCAGGTGATTGACCTGCTCAGACTAAGTGGTTGAACCACCCATACCCAAGAATCTGGGTACTTTCGACAGTTGACCTGCCGAGGACCGACGGGTAAATTGCTCATACCCGATTTTTTCAAGTATGTTTGATTTTTGGCTCTAAAACTCTGAAGCCACTTGGGGCCTATAAATACCCAAAGTTTTCTTATATTCTATATAATAATTATGGGGATTATATTATGTGATAAAATTATATATGATTTGTAAGAAAATGAAAAGGGAAAGGGAGAGAGAGCTTAGAGAAGAAAACTCTCAAGTCTCCCTTATAAGCTCAAGTGTAAGGGTTTAGTCATCACCCAAATAACATTAGCAGTGGATGCTAGTATGCCTCAAGAGGGAGGACTTGGGAGTGGATATAGGCCGTTGGTGCTGAACCACTATAAAAATTATATGTTCATCTTTTACTTTGCTTATTAAAGCTTCCAATCTTATTTACTTTTTAAAATCAAACATTTCACTTACGACGTTTCTTATCGGATTTCCTTGCTCTTTCTTAAGTAATTAATAAGCAAGCAACTTAGCAATCTTCTTATCATTAATTTTGCCAAAATTTTGTTGGGCTCGAAGATCGACTCCATCCGAATTCGGCGAACAAAGCACGTAATCTGTCCTCTACACATGATTCAAATTCCTTCGACTTGGCATCGATTGAATCTTGAGATGCTATTGCGTGTGCCTCCAGATCTGAGATGCCAATATCCTTCTCCTACTATTGAGTTAGTGATATGAAATAGTTGGGTGGATTGATGGCCGAAAGAGGTGGTGGGTCAAGGGTAGATTGTTGCGGTTTGGGGCTGAATGGTTGCTATTTTTTGTTGTTGTTAGGGCTATGATTTAGGGCTACTGTAGGGATCATATATGTGGTATAATGGCCGAGGCTTAAGGTTATGAGGGTGGTTTAAGGTTATTGTTGATGGTAGCAACTGGTTTGATAGGGATTGGTGGCTAAAAGAATGATGGATCAAGGTTGCTGTTTAGGGTTGATAGCTTGTAGTTTAGGTTATTGTTGGTGCTGCAGTTTGAGGGTGCTATGGAGGCTGCAAAGAATTTTTGGTTGGCAGTGGTTTGAGGTTGGGAAGGAAGGTTTAAGATTGCTATTGGGGACAACAACTGGTTTGGCAGGTTCAGTGGCTACGGAAGATAAGGATCGGTGGCTGTGGAAGACCGCTGTTTGGGCTGCGGTTTGGGTTGTCTATGGAGATCAAAGAAAGGCTATGATGGTTGCATCTTAAAGCTAAAGGGGGTGCTCTAAAGATGATGTGGGTGGAAGCAATAATTTAGTAAGGATTAGATATGGGTGCAGCAAAAACACCGAAAGGTAGTGCTATAAAATTCTACGTTGATAGGCTATGATAGGTAGAATTTGGGTGCTGTTTGGGTTACGATTTTGGGTTCTATTTGGGTTATGAAAGTAGGTTATGATGGTTGCATCTTAAGGCTAAAGGGATGCCCTAAAGATGTCTTAGGTGGTGGCAGTAATATAGTTGGGTTTCTGTGGGTTAAGGAGAAGAAGAAAGACAAAGGTACAGTAGCAGATTTTTCATCTAAAAAATTCCAGCAATGAAGACATAATTTTTTCTAGAAATTTTTGGTAAGGGAGAGATAATGTTGTTAAAAATTTTATAGAAAGAAATGATAGCAAAAGTTTCAGCAAAATCAAAGATTGCGATGTGTTGCTGCATAATTTTTTTAGTGAAAGATTTCAGTAGTATATTTGAAATTTTTTGAAGTAGTTTATAACAAGGAATCAAGTAAAACTCAATGGGAACCCACTATCAAGGGAAAGATAATACTGTCAAAAAGTTTGTGGAAGAAATTGGCAACAAAAGTCTCAGCATGATCAAGGAATACGAGAAGGTATTCTGGTAGAATTTTTTTTGTCGAAAGATTTCAGCAGTATTGATGAGATTTTTTTTCTAATAGTTTAAAACAAGGATTTGAGTAAAACTTAAAGAGAATTTGTTGGTAAGCAAAAGCTAATGTTGAAAAAAAATTCATGGAAAAAAATAATAGCAAAAGGTTCGGCAAAATCTAAGATCACGGGAAGGCATTGCAGTAGATTTTTATGTCTAAAGTGAAACAGTTTGGATGTAAAAGATTAGTGGTTTATATTAAGAATTTTTCAATGAAACAAAAATGAAATCTAAAGATAGGAAGTGCTAAAGCTATCGTAAAAATTTTGTAGAGATCAGATTAGTAAAAACATAGTAGCAAATTAAATAGTCAAGGGTGTGCAGTTAGAATTCTGCAGCGTAACTTTCATCGTAAAGATGAAAACTTTACAACGAAAAGTTTGTGCAGCAAATAGGAATGAATTTTTTTATATTTTTTAAATAGGGATAACTAAATTATAGTAGCAGTAAGGTAGAAAATCAGAACCTATTGTAATTCACAAGGAGATCAAAGGATGATTTGCGGTAGTAAAGATGATGGCAGAATTTGGTGACGATCTTCAAGCAATTGTGAGAATTACCTTGGACGGCTATGGGGGGCTGATGGATGGCTGTGGAATGGTAACGAAATGCCAAGAATACTACTTTAATACCAAGTGGTAGAACCCTTATAGATTCTAAGCTTGATGTGATCTCTATAGGGGATCGTCCTCTATGGAACTCTATAGGGGTTCCTCCCCCCTTGGTTTTCTACAAAATAACTAAAAAATAATTGATCTATTGATGATAGAAGAGGGGAGAATGCAAGGTTATTTATAGAGCTTCTAAATCTCAACTCCTAATAGGATTCCTACTTAAGATTCCTACTCATGACAACTCCTACTCCAACTCTAAGAAGCAACTCCTACTTCCAACAACTCCAACTCAAACTCTAAGAAACAACCTCCAAACTAGTCCTAATCCTATTTTAACTTAACCCCTCCTCAACCAACCTCTCTTTAACTAAGATAAGGGATGATTAATTAGGGTGACATGTACCTTATTCTTCCTTCAAAATATCTTCCTCCTATCTTGTAACACCCCTTAGTCCCACATTAGAAAAGTGGGAACATATGAATACCTTATAAGGGTTGATGAGTATACTATTGGTAACTCCTAGCTCGAGCATTTTGGCTAGTGCCTGGGCCAAACTGAAGCTATCATGATAGTTAGCTCATCAAACTAAATTAGGACTCTCTAATCATCTCACAACACAACCTATCAACCATAAGCCTCCTATCCTATTTATAGAGAGCCACCAAAAACTCTAGGGCTTGGCTGATATAGTGAATTATTATCTCTATAATAATGCACTTGACTCATCGACTATTGACACTCAATTATCTTAATATGGTTGGTTACCAATCTTGATAACTGATTATACCAGATCTAGCTATGAGACCAGCCGCCTTCATCATATGGATGGGTATATAGTACAACGGTCTGTTCGATTATCTCCATGTCCCTCTCGAGTAACCTACGACTGAGATTATTTAGGATCTGTGTTTAAAGATGAGTCGATCTTATTTTCGTGATCTCATCACGATTCAATTACCATTGCACATATCTAAGAACATCATAATATATATATATATATATATATATATAATATAATATAATGTGAGAATATGCCAATAATAATCAGAAGCAAAGAGATCGTGCAGCATGTCAGACGTGACCCCTGTGACGCTCAAATCAATATGAGCCAGTGGCTTCATAAGTGGATCTGCAATGTTATCTTCGGATGGAACTCTTTCCATTACTATATCTTTTCGGGCTATGATCGCTCTAATAAGTTGAAACCTCCTCAAAACAATTCTGATGATTCCTAGGTTCTCTTGTTAGAGCTATTGCCCTATTGGTGTCACTATATATGGAAATCAGCTCCATGCTGCTCGGAATGATTCTCAAGTCCCTGATGAACTCCATTCAGGGTGAAAATATACCCTAAGGTTGACTTGCTATCATCAATGTTAGACTGAAAATTTGAATCTGTGTAGCCCTCAACCTGGAGGTTACCTTCTCCATATGTTAATAAAAGATCCTTAGTCTTTCTCAAGTACTTAAGGATACACTTTACTACTTTCCAGTGTTCTAAACTTGGATCTACTTGATACCTGCTTGTGATATAACATACGTTATATCAGGTCTAGTACATAACATAGCATGCATGATATACCCTACTAAGGCATAGGGTATCCTATCCATGTTTGTGCTTTTTTTAGGGGTCTTTAGGGATATACTCCTAGAAAGTGATATTCCATATCTCATTGGTATGAGTCCTCTCTTGAAATTTTTCATGCCAAATCTTTTGACAATGAAGTCTATGTACCTAGACTAGGACAAGCCAAGTATCCTCTTGGATCTATTTCTATAGATCTGGATCCCCAGAATATAGGATATTTACCCTAAGTCTTTCATAGAGAAGTTTCTGGATAGCCAAGTCTTTATTGTGGAGAGCATTCCTACATTATTTCTAATGATTAGGATATCATCCACATATAGCATCAAGAAGGTGATAGCGCTCCCACTTACCTTCCTGTACATACAAGGCTTATCTTCATTCTTAATGAAGTCACAAGATCTGAGTGCCTCATCAAATCTTATGTTCCAACTTCGGGAAGCTTGCTTCAGTCCATAAATGGACATGAGCAACCTGCACACTTTATATGGACTCTCTTTAGATATGAATCCCTCTGGCTATATCATATACACGTCCTCCTCGTGGTTACCATTAAGTAATATCATTTTCACATCCATTTGCCAAATCTCATAGTTATAGTGTACTGTAATGGCCAAAAGAATTCCGATGGATTTAAGCATGGCTATAAGTGAAAAGGTTTCATCATAGTCAACCTCTTACCTTTGATGATATCCTTTTGCTACCAGCCTTGCCTTATAGGTCTCTACCTTTCCATCAACTTCGATCTTCTTCTTGAAGATCCACTTGCAGTCGATGGGTATGATACCCTTAGGTGCATCCATAGGGTTCTAAACCTTGTTAGAATACATAAAATCTATTTTAAAATTCATAGCTTCCTGCCACTTCTTAGAGTTTATACTCATAATAGCTTTCTTGTAGGCCTGAGGATTAATATCCTAAGAGTCCTCTCTACTGATATGTTCAACATATCTTTTATGAGGGTGAAATACTCTACTAAACCTGCTGGTTACAGGTGCCCTACAAGCCAATCACATGAGTGATGACACGTGTGACACGCTGTGTGATCTTTTTGCTTATGATTAATATTGGTATATTCTCATATTATATTATTTGTTACATATATATTGTAATATCTTTGGTTTTGTGCAATGGGAATCGGATCATGATGAGATCACGATAATGAGATCGATTCACCTTTAAACACAAATCCTAAATAATCTCAGTCATAGGTTACTCAAGAGGGATATTGAGATAACCGCATAGATTGGTGTACTATATACCTGTCCATATGATGGAGGCGGTTGATCTCAAAGCTATTTGTATGGAGACACTAAGGATATAGTGCAGGTGCTCATTAGAGAATGAGTTCACTGATTGATCAGTTTATGGAATGCTATATGGTTAATGATACCTAATGTCAGATAGTGATTCCATAGTCCCAATTATGTATCTGGTCCTTAGACTTGAGACACCAAGGCTGCCTTGTATGAGTACTCCTTTCTTTGACGCCAGACTTACAGGTTTGGAAAGTTCCTGATCTAGTACAATTAGTTATCGGGATTGGTAGCCAATCTTGCAAAGGCAATTGAGTGTCAATAGAGGATCATCCACTCTCGATATTACGAGAGGAATATCCCATATATGCTTGCTCAGACAAATCCCTAGCCAGGGTCATTCGAATTGAGAGAGAAAGAGTTCTCCGGTAGAATCCGAATAGAGTAAGACAAACTGATTTCGTATGTGACCTGACAGTACCATGTCCAATATACAGTCTGTAGGATATTATTTGGATAAGAAATTATAGATATATAATAATTGTGGACAGATAGGTCTGATGGATTTGATCCCCCCTGTACCGTCTGTGGACTATGGCGTAGTAGCCTAGTACGTCCATAATCGATAAGTCGGGTGAATTATTATGGGGATAATAATTCACTATATTAGAAGAAGTTCTGATGGGAGTGACTCACGGCCAACTCGGTATCGGGCCTAGAGGGTCACACACATATGATGGATGCTTTAGTGAATAAAGGATTGGATGAAGATCCAATTAGCCCCTATTCTTATTAGATTAGACCTTATATTGATGGGCTCCTTGCTTAAGGCCCAATTATAGGCTTAAGGAGACTATTGGATAGAGATCTAATAATGCAAGGTTAGTGGGTTATTGGATGGAGATCCAATACCTACTAAGGAAGGAGCCACAGGGTTTTGGTGGCTATCTATAAATAGGAGGGGAGACTCATGGTTGATAGGCTGCAACTTTAGCCACCACCTCCTATTCTCCTCCCTCCCTCTGAGCAAAAGTTGCAAAATCAGATTGGAGGAGTTTCGCTGCAGAGATCCATTATGTGGATACCGCTAGAGAAGAGGATGCTTGACCTCCTTCATCTTCTCTATCCGGATTTGGAATATAGGGATATATGATCTCCCTAGGTAAAATCAATCTCTCACACATCGCAGTTTTTTTAGTTTTTACGATTTTCTTGCGACCCCAATCTTTTGCACGATGATTTGATCTGTTGGAAATCGATTTTTGTTTTGATTTCCACTGCGTATGTGTTGCACTCGTTAAGGTTTCCCAACAAAACCTATGTAAAGTTGGAACTTATATGGTAGGTACCTGAACAGACTCGGACTCTGGAATGGTGCTTGAGCTAAGTTCTCCAATCTCGCTCAACTCTATCTCACTCCCACCGTTTTCACCAAGAATGTGTTCCTTCTCAAGAAACATAACTCTCTTTGCAACAAAGACATTTTGATTCTCGGGATGATATAAATTTTACTCTAAAGATTCTTTAGGGTATCCCACAAATATGCACAATTTTATCCTTAATTCCAACTTATTGGGATTATGCCTTTTAAGGTGGGTAGGTTAGCCCCAAATCTAACCACCTTAAGATTAAACTTTTTTTCTTTCCATATCACATATGGTGTAGACACTACCGACTTTAATGGAATTTTATTTAGAAGGTAAGTTATGGTCTCTAAGGCATATCCTTAGAATGAGAGGGTAGGTCAACGAAACTCATCATGGACCGCACCATGTTTAACAACATATGATTCCTCCTTTCTGATACACCATTGTGTTGAGGTGTATAAGGAGGTATCCACTAAGATAGAATCGTATTGTCCTTAAGGAAATGGTTGAACTCAGTACTCAAGTACTCTTCTTCTCGATCTGATTGAAGAGTCTTAATACTCTTTCCAATCTGATTCTCTACTTCATTCTTGTATTCTCTGAATTTCTCAAAGGCCTCAGACTTGTACTTCATCAAGTATACGTGTCCATACATGGAGAAGTCATCAGTGAATATAATGAAGTATGAGTAACCATCTATAGCCTGAGTCAATATAAGACCATATACATCACTATATATGAGTTCCAATAACTAGTGGCTCTCTCTCCAGTTCCACTAAAAGGAGAGTTAGTCATCTTCCCATGAAGGCAAGGTTCATAAGTTACATATGACTCATAGTCAAATGGATCTAAGTATCCATCTTTCAACAAATTTTGAATCCTTCCCTCATGTATATGACATAGCATACAATGTCATAGGTATTCATTATTCACCTCATCTCTTTTCCTCTTAGACATATTTATATTCATGATATGTAGAGAAGTGTGCAACATATATAAGCCATTTATCAGGGTCCCTCTAGTGACGATCTCATCATCTATAATTATTGAATAACTATTATTCTTAAAAACTAATTTATATCCACTAATTGGGTATGACACCCTCAAGTGCATCTATAAGGTTCCAAACCTTGTTGGAATACATAGAATCCATCTCAGAATTCATGGATTTTTGTCACTTTCCAGAGTCTATACTCATAATAGCCTCCTTGTAGGTCTAGGGATCAACATCCTAAGAGTCCTCTCTATTGATATATCCTACATATCTTCAGGAGGGTGAGATACTCTGTTAGACCTACACAAACTTGAAACTTGTGTGCTAGGTATCTGAGCAGACTCGAACTCTGGAATGGTGCTTGAGCTAGGTTCTCCAACCTCACTTAACTCTATCTCTCCTATTATTTCCATGAAAAATATGTTCCTTCTCAAGGAACATAGCTCTCTTGGCAACAAAAATCTTATAGTCCTTGGGATGATAGAAATAATACCCTAAAATCTCCTTAGGGTATCTCTCGAATGTACATCATTCCATCCTTGATTCCAACTTGTCTGGGTTATGTCTTTTAACGACGGTAGGCCAGCCCTAAATCTTAACCACCTAAAAATCAGGTTTCTTTCCTTTTCATATCTCATATGGTATAGAAACTACCGACTTTGATGTAATTTTGTTTAGAAGATAAGCTATGGTCTCTATGGCATATCCCAGGAATAAGATGGATAGGTCGCGAAACTCATCAAGGACTGCATTATATTTAACAGTGTGTGATTCCTCTTTTCTAATATACCATTGAGCTGAGGTATATATAGAGGTGTTCATTAGGGGTCCATAATGAAATGAGTAAACTCTATACTCAAGTACTCTCCTCCTTGATCTGATCGAAGAATCATAGTACTATTTTCAATATGTTTCTCTACTTCATTTTTATATTCCTTGAATTTTTTTAAAGGCCTTAAATTTATACTTCATCAAGTATATGTGTCTATACCTAGAGAAATCATCAGTGAATGTAATGAAGTATGAGTAATCACCTATAGCTTAAGTCGATATGGGACCATATATATATGTATGAGTTCCAATAGTTCATAGCTCTATCTCTAGTTCCACTAAAATGAGAGTTGGTCATCTTTCCATGAAAGTAAGGTTTGTAAGTTGCATATGACTCATAGTTGAATGGATCTAAGTATTAATTTTTTAGTAACCTTTAAATCTTTCCCTCAAGGATATGACATAGTCTATAATGCCATAAGTATGCATTGTTCACCTCAACTTATTTTCTCTTAGACATATTTACATTCATGATATACGAAGAAGTGTCTAATATATATAATCCATTTATCAAGGTCCCTCTAGTGATGATCTCATCATCCATAATTATTGAACAACTATTATTCTTAAAGATTAATTTATATTCACTAATTATAAAATAAAAAATAGAAATAATATTTTTGATAATAGAGGGAACAAAATAGCATGCATCTAATGCAATAATAGCTCCACCAGGCAGATGTAGGATGACCTCTCCAACAGCAACTGCAATAACTCTTGCTTCAGTGCCCATCTTGATATTCATCTCGCCTCTAGCCAATCTCTTAGGTTTTGCTAAAAATCATAACGAATTACAGATATGATGAGTACTCTCGGTATCTAATACCTATGTGTTATCATGAAAATCAGATAAGTGGATACTGATCATAAATATACTCGAAGCTTCTGCTTTGCATTATCTGCAAAGCAATCCTTACATTTCCTCTTCCAATGCCCATCTTGGCCCTAATAGAAGCACTATCCTTTGTCCTTTAAAAGGTCTTTCTTGGCAATCTTTACTTTACTTGATCTTTCTTTGCCCTTGCCCTTCCTAAGGGTCTTATTGGCCTTTCTTTTCTTCTTGGTCTTATCAACATAGAGAATTGGCTTCTCTTTCTTGATGATATTCTCAGCTTCCCTTAATATCTTGAGGTGCTCATGGAGAGTCACCTCAAACTCGATCATGTTAAAATTTATGATGAAGTGAGAAAAGGAATATGGTAGGGACTAAAGTATAAGATCAACACACAGGTTATCCTTTAGGACTATTTTTATGATTGAAATAATGATGAAATAATGATGAAAAAAAGATGTTTTCATTAAATGCCAAAGCTATGAATATTTGTTTTTGCACTTTAGATAAAAATGAGTTTAATCGGGTTTTCACTTATGATTTTGCTTATGATTATTAGCATACTTTAGAAGTCACATACGAAGGCACAAGCAGGATAAATGAATCAAAAATAAATCTTCTTCTACATAACTATGAATTATTTAAAATAAGACTAAGTAAGACTATTGGTGACATGTATACCCGCTTTACGGATGTCGTTAATAGTTTAAAATCTCTTAGTAAGGTTTATTCTAATCTTGAACTTATTAATAAAATTTTAAGATCTTTACCTAAAAGTTGGGACTTGAAAATAACTATTATATAAGAGGCCAAAGACTTAAACAACTTACCTCATGAAGAACTAATTGGGTTTCTGATAACTTATGAAATGCACTGCAAAGCTCATGATAAATTTAAAGAACACAATCCTAAGAATAGAAGGACATTGGCTTGAAAACTAAAAACGAACACCTTCTAAAGAATAATAAGGACTTAGTACTGAGAATAGCATATGACTTCTCAAGTGAAACCTCGAGTGATGAGGAGAATGATCTTGCACTACTAACAAGAAGACTCAAAAAATTTATAAAAAATAAAAATTATAAAAATAAAAATAAATTAAAAAAATAATGTAATATATTTTGAATGCGAGAAGCTAGGGCATTTCAAAAGTGAATGCCCACAATTGAAGAAAAAGACACCAAATAAGAAAAAAGCATTCTCAGCAACATGGAATGATTCAAGCTTATTAGATAAAGAAGACAACAACAATAGAGACGTAGCTAACTACGCGCTCATGGCCATGTATAACGAGGTAAGTAAATTTTCTAAGTGATCTTTTACTTTTGATGAATTATTAAATATATTTCTTGAACTATTTGATAAATTTAAAAAGCTTAGCAAAACTTATAAATTATTTAAGAAGAAACATACATTACTTACTAATAAATTTAGAAACATGCATGAAGTATCAACATCATACAATTCTTGTACTAAATGTGAAACACTAGAGGAAATTATAAAGAAAAATATCATACTTCAACAAACTTTAGAAAAATTTAAAATAGGGAATAAATCTCTAAACATGATCCTTGCTAATAAGGGTCATGTCCATTGAGTAAGACATATAAGGAGGTGACCATAGGGATAGAATCTCATGGTCTTAAAGGAAATGGGTGACTCTGTACTCAAGGACTCTCCTCCTCGATCTGATCGAAGAGTCTTAATACTCTTTTAAGTCTGGTTCTCTACTTCAATTTTATATTTTCTAAATTTCTTAAAGGCTTTGGCCTTGTACTTCACTTAGTATATGTGTCTGTACCTAGATAAATAGTTAGTAAAATTAATGAAGTAGGAGTAACCACCTACGACCTGAGTCAACATGGGACCATACACATCATTGCATATGAGTTCCGATAACTCAGTTGCTCTCTTTCCAGTTCTAATACATGGAAAGTTATTCAATTTTCCATGAAGACAAGGTTCGTAAGTTGCATATGACTTACACTCGAATAGATCCAAGTTTTCATCCTTTAGCAACTTTTAAGTTCTTCCCTCATGGATGTGACCTAGCCTACAATGTCACATATATGCATTATTTACCTCATCTCATTTTCTCTTGGGCACATTTACATTCATCACATATGGAGTAATGTATAGCATAAATAAACTATTATGCAACGTTTCTCTAGCAATGATCTTATCATCTAAAATTAATGAACAAATATTATTCTCAAAACTTAATTTATATCTATTAACTATCAAACATGAACTAGAATAATATTTTTGATAATAGAAGAAATAAAATAACATGCATCTAATGCAATAGTTATATTTTTTTATTTTTAAAATATTTATAATGATCTATTTTAAATTGTTAATGAGGACCTATTTGTAAATATGAGGATTTGTTTAATAATTCTATTGATTAAATAATTTTAAGATTTGGAGTGCAAATGACTATCCAAAATTTTGTTTTAATTAACCTTATAGATTCTACAAAATAAGGATCGTAATTTTTGACCTTTCGATACTAAACTGCTTATAACATCCTATTGGAAATTTTGATTTAGGTAAAACATATCTCGTTGGAAACTAGACATTTAGATCTTTCTTTATTTACTGAACTGAAAGATTTGGAATACAAATACTTAACCAGTCATATGTTAAATTTGATCATATAAATTCTACAAAATAGAGCTTTTGTTCTATGACCTTTGGCTACCAAATCAATTGTAACTCTTTGTTAGAAACTTTAATTTATATGAAACTTATTTTATTTGAATAGCTAATTCAAAGCATGATTAGCTATTCAAATAATTTATAAAATGTGCCTCTCAAATTCTACCGGAATTAAGCCTTTGTCAATTTTGCTTATTCTTGTTCACTCCTTTGGAAATTGATTTTTAGCTTAAATTCTTACTTCCATTGAGCTTTATGTTATTGGATTGAAATCTTGAATGCTCTTATCATTAGATAATTTATATACCTAAATCAATTATGTGACATTTATGTTTGTATCGTATTATTTCGTATAGGCGCATGCATCTTTGTTGTTTCGCATGTGCTTCTGATGTGTACCAAATTTATTGCTCACACCTTTTTTTGTACTCCAATGTTTGTGGGATAATCTGAACCTTTGCCAGAAATGTAAAGGGAGATGCTCTACTATATTCGATGGTCATTTAAAAATGGATGGATCATATTTTGTATGTGATCCCACTTCACCATCTATATTTATGATATGATATCAGATCATATTCTGTTTGTGATCCAACTAATGTTCTTTTTGTTATGATCATTGAGTAAGTGAGCAATAAACTATTGAACGAAGCTAAGTTATGATTATGCAAAAAAGAAAGCTCCATATAAGAACATACATAATCAATCAAAAACAACAAAGTAGAGACATGCTCACAGATTTATAGTGGTTCAACCCCAATCTTAGCCTACATCCACTTCATTGTCCTCTTCGTCGAGGCTCACCGGTGTCCACTACCGATCTTCTTTGGGTGAAGACCAAACCCTTACAAACTTTCAACTTACAAGGGAGACTCTTTATAAGAATACAACACTTAGCTCACTCCCTTCCTCCTTTTCTTTTTCTTACATACTTTTAGTATATACTTATTTTTACAGATTTTTTCCCAATGACTTGTGTGAATACTTGTACTAAATGCAAGCAAACTTGGGGTATTTATAGACCCCATTTGGCTTCAGAAAAATGGTGCCAAAATTCAAACACACTTGAAAAAATCAGGTATGAGCTATACAATCGTCGATGCTAGCGGTGCCGTCATTGAAAGCTACCCTAAAAATAGAGTACGGGTGGTACAACCATCGGCCTGGATGGTCCAGCCGTCGCTTGCTACCCATATTCCTGGGCGACGGTGGTACGACTACTAGGTTTTCCAGAAAAATGACTCCCTTCACTTTTTCAATCCCGATTTGTACCTCATATTGATCAATTCTTAGGTCAACCAATGAAGCTCAACCTGAGCTTAATCCATCTCAAATGTGGGCCTGGTTGCCTCACACTAAGTTGATTTAGATTCCTTCTAAATCAAATCTAATTAAGACTCAAGTCTAATTACAACTCACTTGATTACAACCATAAGGACCATCAAGCTAAATAATGACCTAACTCCTGCTAATCTGGTAGCCTCCGTCATTCTTGCTATGAGTCTTATGGCCTTCCTCTGGCGATCTCCCAATATGTTCCCAGCGAACTTCCCAATTCCTTCGGTGAACTCCTAGCGAGTTCCCACTACATCGTTCGAATCTTGGCCTCATGCCCAAACTTGATCTTGGTCCATCATCTGGTTGTAACTTCTTTTCTCCATCGTAGTTAAACCTTAACGATGCTAACTATGACTTAATTAATTACAATCAACATGCCCAATAAATCCACTTCAAGACTTTCCCAACTCCCAGTATGCTTTTGGGCTTTCCCCGATAATCTTCCAACGAGTCTCAGTCTTCTTCTGGCAAACTCCCTTGCACCATCCTAGCAAACTCCCGATACCCTTAGTGAGCTCCTGATGCACTCTAGGCGAGTACTCAACCATCTCGTCCTCACTCTGACCCGATGCTTAGATTTGACTTTGACTAAACCACTGATTGTAATTATCTCTCTACTGTAGTTAATCTTGCATCAATCAACTCTAATGACCTTGTTAGATCAATAACCTATCAATTGATTTTATCATCAAAATATAAGATTTAACAATCTCCCCCTTTTTGATGATGACAATCAATTGATGACAGGAGTTAAACCTTACTCCCCCTACATCCATGCTATGATTCAAATAAGAAAAACTTAAAAATTCAAGAGAACCAACCACTCTTGAATTCAAGTATCATAACATCAATTTATCAAATTTTAAAATGATATATCATGAATTTCAAAATCATCATATCATACATGATACATGATATTTATCTCAACCAATTATGAATCATCAAAATTTCAAAGTATATAACATGAATTATGCATCAGTCATACATTAAGTTGAAGTTCTCTTCCTTAAGTCATCAATTATTTCTCCCCCATTGTTTGTCAACAAAAATAGGAGAAATATCTATTTTTTCATTTTTCTACACATGTCATCAATTTGTCATTTCTCCCCCTTTGTCATCAACAAAAAGGTGAAATGTTAGAGCAAATAATTTCAAGGCACATATGTCAAATTTTTTTTTCCTTTTGATATGTATGTATTATTTTTGTGTCATCAATTCACTATTTCTCCCTCTTTGTCATCATCAAAAAGAGGTGAAATAATAAACAAGTAATTTTATGATACATAAGGTCATCATGTGTCAAAGTTTTCATATTTTTACAAAATAAATTTTGCATTGCTCCCCCTTAATAAAATAGGATAGAAACTTATTTTTCTCATGAAAACTTTCTTCCTTTTTTTTTTTGTAAAAACAAAGTAGAAATAAAATGGGAATTTGAAAAATATCATCATAAAATAGATCTTAATCTAGTAGATTTCGAATCTAGATACTTAGTAACTATCCATGCAATATCAAAAGTAAATCAAGTAATTCATGCATTCTCATGGTTTAGCATTCCTAGCTCTCAATCTCAATCTTATAGATATAAATTTTGAAATAATTATTTTAAAAATGAGCTCAAAGATTCAAGAAATCCAAGAAGATTAAAAAATTTAAGAGCTACTTATACTTTTGAAATCATCTCATGTAAATTTCAAGCAAACGTAGCAAATAAATCCGTAAAATAGTAAATCATCATCGTCATGTAAATTCTCTTCCTTTTATGTAAACGAGAAAGTAGACATAAGGAAGGGAAGTGAAAAATATCATATCACAAAAATACTCAATTCCATAGATATAAATTTTGAAATCAAGAGCTACTCATGCAATTTAATTCATCTTATGTAAATTTCAAACAAAGTAGCAAATCAAGTGAATCATGCATTTTGAATATCATCTTATATAAATTTTGATAATAAGTATCAAGAAATCAAAAAGAAATCATGATAGTAAATCAGACTCAAATTGTAAATAAAGTATTTTGCATGCATTTAGAAATTTCTAATTTTCTTCTAAGCAATTGTTCCTCATTCAATATTAGAAGATTTTTATATCCATTTTTTTTCTAGCCAAATTAATATTTTGACTCCTCCTGCTTTTTTATTATAAAAAAATATAATGATAAAAGAAGAGTCTTTATATATCAAGATCGTGAATAAATTACAAAGAAGAAAAGATAGAAGATCTTGATTTATATATATAAAACTTTAAATTGTCAAAAATATAGTTCATAGGAAGATTTTCAAATCATAGTTCTGAATAGACAAATTATGATTTATAATCCTCTTTGAACAAACTTAATTTGTATAAGGATTTTAAGTTGTAATTTTTCAAGATGTCAATATCATGATAATAACTTATTAAAGCTCAAATCATCAAAATCGATATTTAAAAGATATCATGAATAGATTCATCAATCTCTTATTGAAATCTTAATAAGATAGAGATTGAGAAATTTTTAAAAGAAATCATTACGAATATTACAATAAGATATTTTCAAACATGATCTTTGATTTATCTTATCCAATGATGTTTCTTTGTTAAATGTGTCTAACTCTTTAAACTTTAGTGAAAAAAGTTATTATGCACTAACTCTTTAAACTTTAATAAGATATATATATATATATATATATATATATATATATATATATATATATATATTTGAAAGCACTAAAAGGAGAAATATGAAAATTTTACTTAAGTTTTTTATTCGAGAACCATTATCTAATCTTAACCCATTTTAACATACAACTATCATCACAACATTTAAATCATTTCATAAACTCAGTCAAAAATAATATAATATTTGAATCATCAAACTATTTTTGTAGTTTAGGAGATTCAACAATAATTGTATCATTTTATCTTGTTGAAGGATTTGTAGGATAAATATTTTCAAGAAGAATTATCCTCTTTTTAGTTGTTTGTTTCAAGAATGATTTTCAAATCAATGAATTTTCGATTAAGACTAAAAGCCAAATATCATTTCATAAGGAATCATCAAAGCAAAAATTCAACTTATCTCAATTTCAACTTTTAAATAAGTATAACTCATTACACATAGTGCAAGGAGTTGACAAACTCATTTCCAAATATTTATTTATTTCATGTTCAAATTCAAAAGTAATCTATCAACACACATTCAATCTTAATATATAACTATTCAACCATTTAAATCAATCATTCAATAATAATATTTATAAGCTAACTTAGTCAAAAACACCATAACATTTAAGTCATTCAACAATAGCCTTTACAGTTAAACCAACATCCAAGCTAATGATTTTAAACCTATTATTCAATCATCATCAAAATCTCTCTTTCATATATTTAAACTTAAATAATTTTGCACTAGACTTTTTTTGTTCTAATTTTAACATGCTCTAGCTACACAAAAAGTCATGCACTATTAAGAGCAATCAAGATTAATTATATTAATGAATCATCTAAAGATTTATTACCAATAATTTTATTTTTAATAATTTTTCTTGTTATTACTTAGGCTAGTGAGCTTGAAAGAGTGTTAGATCTCAAGTTATATACCTTGAGCATCTACTTTCAAAATATTATTAGTTGCTTCTAGCCTTGTTATGGGATAAACCTATAAGAGAAATGTTTTTAATTTAGGTATCCATTTTACATTGGGTCCTTCAACAAAAATGGTTGGTTTTTGTTGAGTGTTACCGACAAAGCCTATATCATTTATTCTATTAATATGATTCTTATTAGCAAGAATCATATTAAGGGATTTATTCCCTATTTTAAATTTTTCTAAGGTTTGCTTTAGCATAATATTTTCTTTTTTAATGTTATATAACATTTCACATTTAGAACAAGGATTGTATGATATTAATGGATCATGCATTTTATCAAGTCTACTAACTAACAAATCATGTTCATTCTTAAGCAACTTAAAAGATTTACTAATTATTTTAAATTCATCAAATAATTCATGAAATATATTTAATAACTCGATAAAGGAAATGCTTAAAGACTCACTTATCTCGTTATCGATGGCCATAAGCGCAAGAGTTTCTACATCTTCTTGATTGTCCTCTTCATCTTTGGAACACCTCAGCTTCTTGCATTTATAACAAAAGGTTTTATCCATCTTAGGATTATTTTTATGGTTCATATTCATTAATTTATCCGGTCCATTTGTTATAGGTTCAAAGTCTTCATCACTCGAGATTTCACTCAAGGAGTCATATGTTTTCTTTAGTTCAAATTCCTTTCTATTCTTTGGAAGGTGATATTGGGTTCTCAATATCAAATTCTTCTTGTTCTTCGGAAGGTATTCTCTTCTTGTTCATTTTCATAAGATTGAGTGTGTTTTTATGTATCAGTTCTAATATATGCCAAATCGCAAAAGCTAAATCATAAGAAGAAATCTTGGTCTATGTCCACTTCCAAATCCTCTTCGTCGAGGCCCACCGGTGTCCACTACCGATCTTCTTTGGGTGAAGACCAAATTTTATAAACTTTCAACTTACAAGGGAGACTCTTTACAAGAATACAATACTTGGCTCACTCCCTTCCCCCTTTTCTTTTTCTTACACACTTTTAGCATAAACTTGTTTAAACAGATTTTTGCGTAATGACTTGTATGGATACTTGTACTAAATGTAAGAAAACTTGGGGTATTTATAAACCTGATAGAACCCCTAGAAGGAGCTCTATAGGATTTGATCTTTGAGAGGGATCAACACTTGAAACACTATAGGAGCTCCTCCCTCCTAGGGTCGGAGGTTACAAGCTTATATAGGGCTCAAAACTCTAACCCTAGGGGGGTGCTTCCTAAGTAAATTTATCCCGTTGCCCTTCGTATAGTCGCCCTACCTTAATAGGGATGGGCGGCAGCCTAGGTGGCTGCATAGCCACCTCTACCTACTAGAAACCCTGGCCGACTAGCCCAATAAAGGGGGCGACAACCATTAAGCCCTAAGGTCCTAAAATAAACCCTAGCCACACTTCTTTATAGGATAGAGGTAACTATGTGAGATTTTATTACAATCTCATAGAGTTTTTATTGACTACTGCTAGGGTGAATAGGATCCAATATTACTAAGATCCTATAAAGCCCGTCCTATTTAAATCAGCTTTATCCTCAAGGTTGAGGTTCCATGAATTTAGGGAACTGGGTCTTCAGCTTCTCAGAAGACTCTCATATGACATCTTCAAGTGATAAGTTATTCCAATGTGCTAATACTTCGGTTGAAGGGCATTGGCGGTGCATCACAATTCTCTTATCAAGAATGGCTTGTGGCTAGGCTTGAATTTCTCCATCATCTGTGGCGCTCGACACTTGAGTCTAGGCTGACTCACGTTCCCCTAGTTTGGGCTTCAAGCAGGATATATAGAACATAAGATGATTTTGGCATCCTCTAGTAATTTTAATTTATATGCCACAGCTCTAATACGCTCCATGATATGATATGATCCATAAAATCGAGGAGATAGCTTCATAGATGCTCTTGTGTTGATGGACAGTTATTTGTATGGTTGTAGGAAAAGATAGACCCAATCTCATACTGAAAACTCCCGCTCGCTACGATAAGTGTCAACTTGTTGTTTCATTCAGGCTTGAACGACAGATAAATTATCCTTCAGTAATTGTAGGAATTTGTCCCTGTCAATTAAACTCTAGTCAACCTAGTCTACTTTGGCCGCACTAATTACATACTTAGGTATTACAGGGGGCGATCAGCCATACAATGCCTCATAGGTGATATATTTTATGGATGAATGATAAGTAGTGTTGTACCACCATTCGGCCCAGGGGAGCCACTTCGTCCATTCTCTTAGCCGATCACTAGTGAAGCACCAAAGAGATAAGTCTCTAGACACTTGTTCACCACTTCTATTTAGTTGTCCATTTATAGGTGATAGGTTGTCTCATCTTAGTTGGATACCTTGTAGTTGAAATAGTTCGGTTCAAAATTTGCTTCTAAATACCCTGTTATAGTCGCCCACAATTGACCTTGGCATCCTATACAGTTTAATAATATTTTCAACAAAGAGTTAGGCAATACTAGCAACGGTATAAGGATGTCTCACAGCACAGAAGTGGGCATATTTAGTTAAGTGATCGACCACCATAAAGATCATACTTTTACCTTGAGATGATGGCAGCCCTTCGATGAAGTCCATAGAGATATCAGTCTATGCTGAGTCTGGTATAGGTAGTGGTTGCAGCTTTCCCAGACTAGCCACTATTTCACCCTTTTGTTACTAGCATATATTACATTTAGCTACATAATCAGAAATAGACTTTTTTATGCCTCTCCAATAAAAGTTTTGCTTGACCCTCTTCTATGTTCTAAAAAATCCAAAGTGCTCTGCTGAAGGCGAAGAGTGCATTTTGTGCATAATATTTTGGATGCTAGTAGAAATGGGAATAAGCACAATTTGGCCCTTGTAGTGTAAGTCCATCGAATCCCAAGTATAATGGGCTATGAATCTGGATCATTCTCTAATCTTTCTATGATGTCTTAGGTCTCTATGTCTTTCTTCCATTCCTTGCTAATATCCTTGAGGAAGTCGATGGAAGGAAGAGAGATGGCTAAAATTTTGGCTTGCTCTGATAGTTGTGATAGTGTATCTACAATAATATTTTTTTCCCCTTTTGATAAATAATTTCATAATCGAAACCAAGGAGTTTAGTTACCCATCTTTGAGGCTCCAGTGGTCAGTTTTGATTTGGAAGCATCAGTCAATCAAGTAGGGTCTTCACTTTATGACAGCGTATATAATTGCAAGCATATCCTTGTTGTACATGAATATTTTGTGATGAGAGGGAGCCAACGTCTTGCTGGTATAGGCAAGTGGTCAGCCATCTTGCATTAGCATAGCTCCAAGTCTAACTCCAGATGCATTAGTCTTACTAATGAAGGGTCGACCAAAATCGAGCAGCGCAAGGATCAGTGTCATCATCATGGCTGTCTTGAGTTTGTCGAAGGCTGTGGAAGACTTGTCTGACCACTGGAAGGAGTCCTTTTTTAGTAGAGAAGTGAGTGGGGCATTGATCTTTCCATAATACTTCACAAACTTTCGGTAGTAGCCCGTGAGTCCGAGGAAACCGTGCAACGATTTCACATTTGCGGGCCTTAACCAACTTTACATCGCTTTAATTTTTATTGGGTCTGTCGCCACTCCATCTTTTGATATAATATACCTAAGGTACTCTACCTTTTGCTGTAAGAAGCTACACTTTGATTTTTTAACAAAAAGGGTATTCTCCTGAAGAACCATTAGAACAATTCGTAAGTGTTGAAAATATATGTCAAGTATCGAGCTAAAATAAGAATGTCATCAAAGAATACCAGCACAAATTTTTATAAAAACCTCTAAAAAATATCGTTCATTAAGCTTTGGAAGGTGGAAGGAGCATTAGTATGTCTGAAGGGCATTATCAAAAATTTATAGTGGTTGTTATGCATTCAAAATGCTATTTTTGGAATGTCTTCAGCACATACCCGAATCTGATAGTACCCGAAACGAAGATCTAATTTTGTGAAGACTCGAGCTCCTTTTAATTCATCCAAGAGCTTATCCACTACTAGCGTAAGATATTTATCTTTGACAGTGATGGTATTCAAAGCCTGGTAGTCAACGCACATCTGCTATATTCCATCCTTCTTGCGCACTAGCAACACCGGCGAGGAGTAGGAACTGTAGCTTGGCTGAATAACCTCGATGTCAAGCATCTCCTTAACAATATTCTCAATCTTATCTTTCTGTATGTGAGGGTAGCAGTACAACCTTGAATTTATAGGTGATTTGCTCGGCAACATAGGGATGCGATGATCAAACGGCCGGGTAAGGGGAAGTCCACGTGGTTCAGCAATAACATTGACGAATTCTTCCAGCAATTGGGCAAGTTTAGGATCTATAATTTACGTGTTCTTCTCCTCTGATGGCTACTAGATATGTATAAAAAAACTACCATATGTCTTGTGCAAAACTTTCTCCATCCACTGTGTTGAAATGGTGGAGATATAGCTCCCGCACTTGCCTTGTAAGATGACATGTCTACCTTTGCAATAAAATTTCATGATTAGTTTAGAGAAATTCCAAGAGATGTCACCTAACATCGTTAGCCATTTGATTCTGAGCACAGCTTCATAGTCATCAATGGGTAGGAAGAAGAAGTGGCTACAATCTCCTGGTCTTGTAGGAGAAGTTTCACCTACGAGCACCGTTGGTCACACTTAAGGATTCGACCATCAACGACTATTATGTCGAATTTGTTACAGCCTTCGATTTGAAGCACCATACGAATAATAACCTTGCTATTGAGAAGATTATTTGTGCTACCCATATTATGAGAACAGTGATGGGTTGTTGCTTGAGAAGGCCTCCCACTTTTATAGTTTGCAGGTTGGAGTAGCCGACTAGCACATGCACCATAAAGTTGACCGATTAGGGCTCTTCTTCCATGACTTCTTCTTTGGGTTTGAGTCTTTCTTCAGGGGGTTCATTATCTTCATCCTTTATTAGTTTTATCCTCTATTGGTTTTATCATAAGAAGTTGCCTCTTCTTATAGCAATGTTCGTGGCTCCACGGCTCGTCATAGTGCCAACATAGCCCCTTGGTTGATCGCTCCTGAAGTTCATCTCTCGTCAATTTTTTGGGTGTAGGGGCTCGGATGGCAGTAGAGGGGATTGAAGGCTTTAGCATTACTGGTCGGAGAGTGACCCTAGTCCTTCGGGCTTCGTGGTTCAACTGTTCTTCTTATAGCCGCATAAAGAAAATAGTCGCCATAAGGGTGTATAGTTGTTGCGCCTTTACTTCTCCTTATATCTCTGGCTTCAAGCCCTTAAGGAAAGTTCCTAAAAGTTACTTTTTAGACCAATCATGAGTTTGGTTAGATAATCACTCAAATCTTGTTTGGTACTCTTGTATAGTGGTGGTTTGTTGAATCTTCACCAATTGTCCATCGATGTTCTCGTAATCGGTTGGTTTGAAACGGTTCAATTATCCCTCTTTGAATTGCCACCAGGAAAGACCTCCATGAGTATGCTTAAACCAATCAAACCACTAAATCATATCACCTTTAAGATGGATGGTCGTAATCTCCACCATGGAAGCATTGGTGGTGCGGTGGAACAGAAAGTAGCACTCCACGCGTGAGATCTAACTGATCGGGTCTCCTTCTTCTCATCTAGGGAAGTCTACCCTCATGTGTGGATTATATGGATCGGCTATAGTACCTCCTCACTCTTGGAATTCTTCTCTCTAATCTAAAGTTTCCCCTTGCTGTGATTTCCTTGGGCTCAATGATCAACCCATATTGAGTTCGACGAAGATAGTCTGAATTTTCTCCTCCATGCGGGTCTTAAAGGCTTCAAACTTGGCATTGATAGCCTCCTCTATTGCCATGTCATAAGCCTCTAGATCTATTATGTTGAGGTCTTTCTTTTGTTGTCTGGTTAAGGGCATGAGAGGTTTCAAACAAAGGGTGGCCAAAAAGGTGGGTGGGTAAGTGAAGAAGTAGGCTGTAGTTTGGGGTGTTTGGGGGTTGATTTGGATCGATTTTGGCTATGGTTTGATAGGGTTTTTGGGCTGTGATGATAGGGGTTAAAGATAAGAAAAAGAGAGTTCAAAAAACTGAGAAAGACAATAGCAAAATCTGATATAATTCAATAAAGAGATGTTGCATATGTGTTGTCCTACCAAACATAATTTGCGTCAAATAAATAGTGAATTCTTGACATAAATTCTAGAAGAATTATGAGGAAATGATACATAATTTTAATGGCAAAACCTCGGTTCAGATGAGAATATTATTAGCAATTTAGATCGATGAAATTTTGGCAGCATAATGGTAGGAAAATTATTGCAAAGAGAGAAGGCAGATTCTTCATTGTAAAAATCCAACAATACGCGATGATGACTTGCACCATAATAGGATCAGTTTCAGAGAGAAATTTTTTAAGAGATTAATTTTAGATGAAAGCTAAGTTGATCTATGAGAGTGTGTAAAAATTTTGTCCCTAAAAAATGTTTAATAAATTAGTTTCAATAAGCCTTTATACGGTTCAAAACTTTTTGTAGTGTTTCCCTTTTGCAATGATGATCACATTTGCAACGGTAGAATTTGCAGCAGGGTAAAGATAGAAAAGCTTCTTTGGTATGTAAAGATAAAGGTTTACAATAGTAGCAAGGTGTGGGTGGTGAAATTTTATTAGATCTTCAATGCAAACATAGGGGGCAATGGCAAATTGATTGATCTGCGGCTTTGGGTAGATGATGGAGCGATATCTTGAAGCAATTGTGGGAATTGCTTGGATAGATGGAATGAATTTTGGCTAACCAGATCCTCAATGTAAACTGCCCATACCTAGTTTCTCTGGGTGTGTTTCAATTTTGGCTCCATTCTTTTGAAGCCAAATGAGGTCTTAATAGGACCCTAGCAGAGTTGGGTCATATTCACCCTAGTAGTAGTCAATAAAAATTCTGTGAGATTATAATAAAACCATACCTAGTCACCTCTATCCTATAAAGAAATATGGCTAGAGTTTATTTTGGGAGTCTTAGGGCTTACTGGCCATCGCCCCCTTTACTAGGCTGGTCAGCCAGAGTTTCTAGTAGGTAGAGACTACTATGCAGCCACCTACGCCACTGCCCATCCCTATTAAGGCAAGACGGCTATAGGAGGGGTAAGGGGGTAAATTTACTTAGGAAGCACCCCCTAAGGTTAGGGTTTTAAGCCCTATATAAGCTTTTGGCCTCCTCCTCTTTTTAGTCAAGCAAGAATCCATTTTATTTCAGCCTTATAGTCAACCTAGGAGGGAGGAACCCCTATAGTCTTCCAAGGTTTGATCTCCCTCAAAGATCAAATCCTATTATTCTTAGTTTACTAAGGCGGGAGTAATAGATAAACTTTCTTTCTTTATGTACTAAATATTATATTAAATATTTTAAAAAAATTAAATATAATTGAACATCCCTCCTTTTTGTTGATGATAAAGGGGGAGACATGAAATGCCAAATGATATGATTGATGATATAAGAGAAAACAAATATTATAATATTATACGACTGATGCCAAATGATATAATTGAAATCTTTAAAATGAATGTTGCAATGTTTGATCTTTGAAATGAATGTTGTAATGTTTGAAAATTTGATGTGATACCAAGAAGATGGATGCTTTGAAAATTTTATCATGTATTGTTAAATTGTGAAAATTTTAATATTATCAAAATGCTTGAATTCAAAAGTAATAGGCTATTTTGAATTCAAGTTTGTTCTATTTACCTATGGCATATACATAGAGGGAGTTAATGTTAACTCTCGTCATTAATTGGTTGTCATCATAAAAAAGGGAGAGATTGTTGAATCTCAGATTTTGATAATAAAATCAATTGATTAGTTTTGTGATCTAACTTGTATTAGAGAAAGTGATGTAGGATTAACTACAACGGTAAAATGGCAATACAATCTGATGTTGGGTCAAAGTTAATTTTGAGCATAAAGTTGGGGTTCAGACGATATAGTGGGAGCTCATCGAGCGTTTTGTTTATACTTTATGTTCGTGTCTTTCGGTATAAAGAGGGTGCTCAATGCAATGCTCATGTATGTTCGCGTCTTTTGGGTTTTGTTTATACTTTATACAGCAAGTAGCGGACTAGCAGTAAGCTTAGCAACCTTAATTTGGTTATCTTTCATGGTCGATTTCAGATTGTAAATGAGAGTTGTGTCATGTGGACACTTGTGGGGACTTTGGTCTATAATGGACCATGATCCTTTGTGTGTGACTGTTCAAAGTTTATAAAGTCCATAATTATAATTTGCGTTGGCTATATAAGGTATTTGCTGAAGTGTTTGCTTGTAGATCCCATGAAAAATGCTTTCTCTATCCCATTGTCTCTTTTGTAGTTCCTAAGGGACCATAGGAGATTTTGGGGAGGTTGACTTTTACGGATGGGAACGCAATGATGCCGCACGACTTAGGCAAAATCAACTAAGTTCATGACATTTGGTACCAGAACGAGACAAGCACATATAGAAATACTTGTCATGCAAATGTGGGGACCTAGTTGGCCAAACAAGTTGACATGTGTGGAGGGCAGCCAGCATGCGTGACCGTTTAGGGGAAACAAACATTGAGATATAGGAAAAAGAGTCACTTAGAGGAGCGGGCATCCATGATTAGCATTTAGAGGAATGACCAACCCTTTGCACGAGAGGTATTATGAGGACAAGCAAGTTAGAAAAAATATGTAGCGCACAAAAGTTGGGATGGTTGAGTTCGATCTATGACTTGATATTAGCAATGAAACTTGACGATACTCAAGGCAAGTGGGATGCTTAGTAAAAGATGAGACCGTGCAAAGTTGGATGTGTTGTGCAACGACCAAAAGAGTTGTGTAAAGCTTATGGAGGTGAGGGGAATTACTAACTCAAAGAATTTGGTACTCATGTAAGAGCTTAAATGTGGATGATAGAGTGTTTGTGGCCATTCCAAGGCGACCGAAACTCAATGCCATAGGGCATTGAAACTTTTTCTTCAGCATGGAAATGATACATCCGTAAGAGACTGAACTGCAACAAGTACAATATGTTACCAGGCTTTGAAGGGTGTAGTGAGAGTTGTATTAGCAAAGAATCACAATCTAGTAAGTGCATTTATGGGGCCAAAATAATGCACAGATTGTTTAGCAAGATGGAGTAGTCCAAGGGGATTATGGTCTCTGAAACTTCTAGAGGGAAGAATTCAAAGAGGATAGCTACTCTAATAGGATAGATTTCCAAGAGGGATAGGCCCTGGTTCTCTAAAGGGAGAATATGTTAGGATCAATTGGCACTAAGAGGGGTGGGGGGGTGGGTTGTGATGAATTAGTGCAAGGGTAAATTGATCTTTTAATAAAAAACTTTTTATTTGAAGTAAGATAAGAAAATTGAAATCTTTTGTTCAAGTAAGTAATTCAATCTTATAGAGAAATGCTAAGCTTCTTACTTAAAGACGACTTAAGAAAGAACAAGCAAATCCAAATAAAAAGATAAGCAACGTTGTAAGAGAAATGCTTGATTTCGAAGCCTTGCTTTCAAAAGTAAATAATGTCAAAAGTGTCTTTTGGTATTTTGTTAAAAATAATTAAGAACCCATTAAAAAATTGTGAGGATGAAGATCGTATTTTTCTATGAACTAATTAGAAGTAATATAAAGAAGTAAACAAGATAAATAAAGAGAACTCACAACTTAGAGTGGTTTGGCCTCAACCTTGGCCTACGTCCACTTCCCGAGTCCTCCTCCTTGAGACACACTAGCATCCACTATTGATCTTCTTTGGGTGAATACTAAACCCTTACGACCTTTCAACTTACAAGGGATATAAGATTACAACATTTGGATCACTCCCTTACCCTTTTTCTTTTTCTTACAATTTTCACACATAATTATCATAGAATTTATAGCCCAAAATTGTTGTATCAAATGTAAAAAAACTTAGGGTATTTATAGGCCCCAAATGATTTCAGAATTTAGAACCAAAATTCAAATGTATCCAAAAAAGTTGGGTACAAGTGATTCACTCATCGGTGTCGATGGTGCAGCCACTGAAAGCACCCTGAAAAAAGGGTACGGGCGGTTCAATCGATGACCTAGGAGACAGTGATACAACCACCGTTCACCAGATGTTTAGTCGTCGGGAATCCTGAAAAATTGATTCCCTTTAATTTTTCAATCCCAACTTGAATAATCAGTTGAGCACTTCCCTAGTCAACTAAATGAGCTCGACCTAAGCTCAATCCAACCCTATAGTGGACCTGGTTGCCTGGATCCCTTCCAAATCATACTCAATTCAGACTCAAACTTAACCTACAACTTAAGGATTACAACCATATATAACCACCATGTTTAATTAATGACCTCACTCTCGGAATCTGACAACCTCTGGCAAGTCTCACGGTCTTCATCCGACGATCTCCCAGTATGTTCCTAGCGATCTTCCATATACCTTCGGTGAAGTTCTAGCGAACTCCCGACGAACTCCCATATCATTGCCCAAACCTTAGCCCGATGCCTAAACTTGATCCTGGGTCCATGTTTGGTTTGTAAATCTTTTTCACTGTCGTGGTTAAACCTATATCACTTCCTCTAACATAACATGTTAGATTAAATACTCATCAATTGATTTCATCATCAAAATCTGAGATTCAATAATCTCCCCCTTTTTAATGATGATAATCAATTAATGACATGAGTTAATCCTAACTCCCCCTAAATCTATGTCATAATAAAAAAAACTTAAATTCAAGAGAATCACACACTCTTGAATTCAAGTATCAAGAAGCAATTGAATTTCAAGAAAAATTTGCATCAAGTTATCAAAGCATAAATTTAAAACAAATTATGTATCAATATCCAAGTATGTGTGTCAATATCCATATGTCATCAATGTCAATTTCTCTCCCCTTTGTCATCAACAAAAATATGAAATATATAGCTAACGATTTCAAACCACATGATGACATTGTTCCTCTTAGTATACATTATAAAATTTTCTTCCCCTTTGTAACTAATGAGGAGAGAAAATAAGGGAGGAGTTGTAAAAGCATTACATCATTATGAAGAGCTCTCAATCTTGTAGAAGTGAATTTAAATAATTTTGAACATGAGCTCAAAAATCTAAGAAATCTAGGAAGATTCAAAAGTTCAAGAGCTACACATGCATCATCTCATGTAAATTTCAAGAAAACATAGCGAATAAATTTTAAAAAGAATATTTAATGAGTTCAAAAGTTCAAGAGATTTAAAGACTACTTATATATTCAAATGTAGCAAAAATCATCTCTTGTAAATTTCAAATTTAGTAATTCATCATCTTCATGCAATTTTTCTCCCTTTATAAGATAAAAACATAGAGAGAGTTTTTTAAAAACATTATCACAAAAGAAAACTTAATCTCATGAAATCTAGATTTGTAATTCATATATTTTCATGATTTAGCATTCTAAGTTCTCTTCTGAGAAAATCAAACTGTTCTTCATTTAAAAGTTTTATAAAAATATCCACTAATTGATGCTTAGTGTTAATAAATTCTAAGGAAATGTCTTGACGATTTACATGATCCCTAAGAAAATAATGTCTAATATTAATATGTTTGGTTCTTCAATGTTGAATATGATTTTTGGTTAAACATATAGCACTTGTGTTATCACACTTTATAGAAATATTTTTCAATTTTATTCCATAAACCTCTAGTGTGTTTTTCATCCAAATGACTTATGCACATCATGCACTAGCTACAATGTATTCTATTTGGGCTGTAGATAAAGCTACTCAATTTTATTTCTTGGAAGTCCAAGAAATAAGTGCATACCCTAAAAATTGATATGTTCCGGTAATACTTTTCCTATCTATTTTACAACCACAAAAATCGACATCTGAATAAGCAATAAAGTCAAAGTTATTTATTTTTGAATATCATAATTCTAGTTTTGAGGTTCCTTTTAAGTATCTAAAGATTTGTTTAACTGCTTTAAAATGAGAGAGTTTCAGATTTGATTGAAACCCAGCACATATTTCAACACTATACATGATATCCGATCTAGTAGCAGTTAAATATAATAAATTTTTTATTATTCCTCTATAAGCTTTTTGATCAAGGTTTTCTCCTTTATTGTCTAAGTCCAACTTTATAGATGTACTCATGGGAATGTTTAATTCTTTAGCATTTTCCATCCCAAAATATTTCAACAAGTTCAAGGTGTATTTAGTTTAGAGGATTGGATGGATACTTCAGTGAATATAGGATTAGATGGAGTTCCAATTAGCCTCTATTATCATTAGATGAGACCCTATACTGATGGGCTCCTTGCTTAAGGCTCAATTAGAGGCCTAAGGAGATTATTGGATAGAGATCCAATAATACAAGGTTAGTGAGTTATTGGATAGAGATCCAATACCCACTGAGGTAGGACCCCTCGGGTTTTGGTGGCTCTTTATAAATAGGATGGGAGACTCATGATTGATAGGCTGCAGAGATCCATCGTATGGATATCGCTATAGAGCAAGACACTTGACTTCCTTCATCCTCTCTATCCGGATTTGGAATACAGAGATATACGATCTCCTTAGGTAAAATAGTCTCTCACATGATGTAATTTTTTTTTATTTTTGTAACTTTCTCGCAACCCAATCTTTACACAATAATTTGATCTACATGGGAAACATATTTTGTTTTGATTTTTGCTGCACATGTGATGCTCCTGTTGAGGTTTCCCAACACTGTCTATTCTACAACCACTAAAATTGACATATGAATAAGTAATCAAGTCAAAGTTCTTTGATTTTGGATACCATAATCCTAGTTTTGAGGTTCCTTTTAATTATCTAAAGATTCGTTTAACTGCTTTAAAATGAGAGAGTTTGGGATTAGATTGAAAACTTACATATATTCTAACACTAAACATAATATCCAGTCTAGTAGCAGTTAAATATAATAAACTTCCTATCGTTCCTCTATAAGCTTTTTAATCAAGGTTTTCTCCTTCATTGTCTAAGTCCAACTTTGTAGATGTGCTCATGAGAGAGTTTAATACTTTAGCATTTTTCATCCCAAAATGTTTTAATAAGTTCAAGGTGTATTTAGTTTGACTAATAAAGATACCATCATCTAGTTGTTTTATGTGTAATCCTAAGAAGAATGTTAACCCACCTATTATGATGGTCTCAAATTCTTGGCTTATTTCTTTAGTAAAAGACTCACACAAAAATTTATTTGTTGATCTAAAAATAATATCATCAACATAAATTTGAACAATAAAAAATTATTTTTAAAATACTTAAAAAATAGTATTGTATCAACCTTATCTTTAGAAAAATTATTTGAAATAAGAAAAAAATAGGTCTTTCATACTAAGTCCGAGGGGTTTGTTTTAATCTATAAAGAGCTTTTGTAAGTTTGAAAATATGATTATGTAGAATATTATTTTTAAAATTGGGGGTTTTTCAACATACACTTCTTTGGATATAAAACCATTATAAAAGTACTTTTAATATCCATTTAAAATAACTTAAAATTTTTAAAAGATGCAAAGACAAGAAGCATCATTATAGCTTCAAGTATAGCCACGAGAGGGAAGGTTTCATCATAATCGATTCCTTTTTCTTGGTTGAAACCTGTGGCTACTAATCTAGCCTTATTTCTAACCATGACACTATTTTCATCTTACTTGTTTCTAAAGACACATTTAGTACCAATTGCTAAACAGTCATTAGGTCTAGAAAAAAGCTCTCATACCTCATTTCTCTCAAATTGATTAAGCTTTTCATGCATGTATTAATCCAAGAATCATCTCTTAGGGCCTCATAAATGCACTTTGATTCAATTTGAGAAAGAAATATGGTACTTACACAAAAATTCTTAAAAGAAGATATAGTTTGAACTCCTTTCGATGTTTCTCCTATTATAAGCTCCATAGAATGATCATTCACATACTTTCATTCCTCGGGTAAGGGTTTAAAAATAGATTCATCCAAATTATTTTTAGGAGTATTATCTACTGGTTACAAGTGCCCTGCAAGTCAATAACGCGAGTGATGGCATGTATGATATGCTGTGTGATTTTTTTACTTGTGATTAATATTGACATATTCTTACATTATATTATATGTAGCATATATATTGTGATATCCTTGGTTCTGTGCAATGTGAATCAGATTGTGATGAGATCACGATAATGAGATCGATTCATCTTTAAACATAGATCCTAAATAATCCCGGTCATAGGTTACTCGAGAGGGACATCGAGATAACCGGACAGACCGGTGTACTATATACCCGTCCATATGATGGAGGCGGCTAGTCTCATAGCCACTTGTATGGAGACACTAAGGATATAATACAAGTGCTCATTGGAGAATGAGTTCACCAATTGATCCGCTTATGGAATGCAGTATGGTTAATGATACATAATGTCAGACAACAATTCCATAGTCCTAGTTGTGTATCTAGTCCTTTGACTTGAGATACCAAGGATGCCTTGTATGAGTACTCCTTTCTTTGACGCCAGACTTATAGGTTTGGAAAGCTCCAGATCTGGTATAGCTGGTTATCGGGATTGGTAACCAACCTTATGAAGGTAATTGAGTGTCAATAGAGGATCATCCACTCTCGGTATCATTAGAAGAATATCCCATATGTGCTTGCTTGGATAAACCCCTGGCCATGGTCATTTCGATTGAGAGAGAAAGAGTTCTCCGATAGAATCCGATTAGAGCAAGATAAACTGATTCCGTATGTGACCTAATAGTATCATATCCAATATACAATCTAGGATATTAGTTGGATGGGGGATTATAGATATATGGTAATTGTGGACAGATAGGTCCGTTGGATTTAATTCTCTCTGTACCATCTGGGGACTATGGTGTAGTAGCCTAGTACATCCATAGTCAATGAGTTGAGTGAATTATTATGGGGATAATAATTCACTACATCAGAAGGAATTCTGATGGATTGGTCCTAATAAAATGATGTTTAATATCAATACATTTAGTCCTAGGGTGTTGAATAAGGTTCTTTATTAAACAAATTGTACTCATATCATCATATTTTATAGAGATATTTTTCAAGCAAAGTCCATAATCTTTTAAAGTATTTTTCATCTATATTACCTGTGCACAACATGCACCTGTCGCAACATATTTAGCTTTGACAGTGGATAAAGCAAAACAATTTTGTTTCTTGTAAGACTAAGAAACAAGTGCATGACCTAGAAACTAATAGGTTCCATAAGTATTTCTCTATTCACTTCTATATCCTGCAAAGTCGACATCAGCATAAGCAGTCAAATCTAAATTTTTAATACATAATCCTAAATTGGAAGTTCCTTTTAAGTATCTAAAAATTCTTTTAGTTGCTTTATAATAATATTGTTTAGGATTGGACTGAAACCTTGTATAAAGCACAACACTAAATATGATACCAGGTCTAGTTGCAGTAAGATGTAATAAACTATATATCATACCTTTATAAGTTTTTTGATCAAGGCATTCTCCTTTAATTTTCCATATCTAATTATGTAGAAATACTCCTTACTGTGTCAATGGCCTTAGCACTATTGATATAAAATTGTTTGAATAGATCTAAAGTATATTTAGTTTGACTAATAAAAATTTCATCATATAGTTATTTGATTTATAATCCTAAGAAAAATATTAATTTACCCATTAAAATCATTTAAAATTCTTGTCTCATACTCTTAGTAAATAATTCACATAAAAATTTATTTGTATAACTATTATTCATCAATATAAATTTAAAAAATTAGAAAAAATATTTTAAAATATTTAATAAATAGTATGGTGTCGACCTTGCTTTTTGAAAAATTATTTCTGAATAAGAAAGGAACTAAGTCTCTCATACTAAACCCTAGGGGTTTGCTTCAATCTATAGAGAGCCTTAGATAATTTATAAATATGGTATAGAAAAAGGGTATTTTCAAATCCAGTTGATTGCTCAATAAAGACTATATTAGTAGCCAAATGTTTAAACCAAAAAGAAGGTATAGATTATGAAGAAGCATTTACTCTTGTAGCTAGACTTAAGACTATAAGGATATTCCTTGCCTATGATTTTATTTTAAATGGATGTCAAACATACTTTTTTTAATGATTTTAAATGGATGTCAAACATACTTTTATTAATGATTTTATTTTTTAAGTTTTTGTTAAGCAACCACTTGAATTTGAAAATATTTTTTTCCAAACCATGTTTATAAATTATCTAAGGCTCTCTATGGGTTGAAACAAGCCTCAAGGACTTGGATGAGAGACTTAGCTCATTTCTTATTCAGAATAATTTTTCAAAAGACAAAGTTGACACCCCTCTTTTTATTAAACATCTAAAAAATAATTTTCTTATTATTCAAATTTATATTAATGATATTATTTTTAGTCTACAAATGAATATTTATGTAAATCATTTGCCAAGAGTTTAAGCAAAGAATTTGAAATGAGTTTGATGGGAAAATTAATATTTTTTATTGAAGAATGAGTTCAGTAATTGATCTGCTTATGGAATGTTGTATGATTAATGATACCTAATGTCAGACAATGATTCCATAGTCCTAGTTATGTATTTAGTCCTTGTTGGTTATAAGTGTCTTGCTAGCCTTGGGGTTATTTTTTGGATATTTATGATACCTCTATAAATTTTTATTACAAAATGCTTGCTTTCTGCTTACCGTTATAATACCTCTATAAATTTTTATTAGTCAAACTAAGTATACTCTAGAACTGTTAAAATGATTTCACATGGATAGTGCTAAGGCTATTAATATATTAATGAGTATCTCTACCAAATTAGATATGGACAATGAAGGAGAATACTTTAATCAAAAGGCTTATAGATGTATGATAGGTTGTTTATTATACTCTACTGCAACTAGACTGATATAATGTTTAGTATTGGGCTTTGTGCAAGATTTTAGTTGAATTCTAAATAATATCATTATAAAGTAGTTAAATTTTTTTTTAGATATATAAAGAAAACTCCTAATATGGGATTATGGTATCCTAAATATAAAAATATTGATTTGATTACTTATGCGGATGTCGACTTTGCAGGATGTAGAGTCGATCGAAAAAGTACATCATGAACCTATCAGTTCTTAGGTCATGCAATTGTTTTTTCTGTCTTCCAAAAAGTAAAACTCTATTGCTTTATCCACAACCGAAGCTGAATATGTTGCAACAGGTGCATGTTATGCATAGGTAATATAGATGAAAAATACTTTAGAGGTTATGGACTTTGTTAGGATCAATTGGCACTAAGAGGGGAGGGTGAATTAGCAAGAGTGGAAGTACATGATTCTAAAACCTTACTTACAAAAAGTGAAGAAAGAAAAATCGAAAGTGCCTTTTAGTATTTCATTGAAAACGATCAAGAAATCGATTTAAGAGAAGTCGATTGATTGAAGCTCATATCTAAGTAGAGAGTAATTAAGAGTGATCAAATGTAATAAGTAAAGGAAATAAGGAACACTCATAATTTATAGTGGTTCGACCTCAACCTGGCCTACGTCCACTCCCCCAATCCTCTTCTCCGAGGTCTATCAGTGTCCATTATCAATCTTCTTTGGGTAAAGATCAAACCCTTATAACTTTCTCTCTCCTTTTTCACAGACTTTGGAGATGAACCTTACAATCTTACAAAGGGGGACTTACAAGAATTTCTTTTCTTTTCCCTCACTCTCTTGCTCCTTTTCTTTTTTTACAAGTTTAGCATATAATTTTTTTACAAAATTTTTAGCCGAAGATTGTTGTCTAAATGCAAGAAATCTCGAGGTATTTATAGACCCCAATTGGCTTCAGAATTTTGAGCCAAAATTCAAACGTATCCAAAAAAATCTAGGTATGAGCGGTACAACTATCGGTGTGACGGTACAACCACCGAAAGCTGCCCGAAAACCTAAGTGGCGATGGTACAACCACCGACTTGGGTGGTACGACCGCCGCTCACCAGCGGTATAATTGCCAGAAAACCCAAAAAGTGATTCCCTCCATGTTTCCAATTTCGACTTGTACTTTTTATTGACCACTTCCTAGGTCAACCAATTAAGCTTGACTTGAGCTCAATCCACTCTCCATAGTGGACCCTATTTGCCTTACTTAAGTTAATTTAGATTCCTTTTAAATTTAACTCAAGTAGAACTCAAACCACAATTGATGCTAACTACAATTTAATTATAATCAACATGGCTAACAAATCTAATAAGACTTCCTAACTCCTAGCAAGTTTTTTGGCTCCCCCCGATGATCTTATAGTGAGTATCTCGATCTTCTTCTTGTGAACTCCCTGACTCCATCGTGGCAAGCTCCCGATCTCCTTCAGCAAGCTCCTAATAAGCTTTTGATACCCTCGGTTAGCTTTTGACGAACTCCCGATAAGCCTTCGATTCCTTCGGTAAGCTCCTGCCATACTCCCGGTGAGTTCCCTATTGTATCGTCCTAACCTTGGTACGATGCCCCGGACTTGACTCTGGCCTACATCTGATTGTAATTCTCCCTCTATCATAGCTAATCATTTATCAATCATCTCTAACACACTTGGTATATTAATAACCCATTAATTGATTTTATCATTAAAATCTGAGATTCAATAGATTTTGCTTGAAAAACATCCCCATAAAGTATGACAACACCAGTGTAATGTGCTTGTCAAAGAATCTTATTTTTACAAAGCATATTGACATTAGATATTATTTTATTAGGGACTATATAAGTAATCATATCCTTTGAGTTCGTTGATATAAAAAATCAACTAGCGTGTATCTTTACTAAACCACTAAGTGAGAAACAATTTGACTTTATTAGGATTAAATTAGGCATGTTTAATCTTTTAAATATATGATATCTTCATAATTCTTCTCGTATTATTCTTCCTTTTACTAGAGGAGATTTTTCAAATGAATCATGATCTTTCAATTGACTTCTCGATATTTATAACTTGAGATTTATTTTATATGAATCAAGATCTTTTACTATTTGTTCTCCTATAATTCTTTTTTTACTAAGGAGGAGATCCAGCCCAATGGATCATTATCTTAATTTCTTGAGGAGAGATTTATTTTATATGACTCCTTTGTATTCATGACTTATATACTCTATCATCAATTGATCTTTCATGACTTAAGCTTATCATCGATATTAATATCCTTAATGTAATATCAAAGTATTTATACAATTGACACATAGATGTAAATTAAGAGAACTAGCACCATGATACCATGATATTCTTCTCTTCTTTTTATGATAACCAAGGGAAAAAAAGAAGTAGTAGATTGCACATTTTTCCTTGATGACAAAGGGGGGTAATGATAATTATTTGATGATGTGATAACTATGTTAAATAAGGAAAAGTAGCTATACTCTTTGATGATGTGAAAGTATTATGATAATTATTTTAACTTATGATGTTTATAAATTTAATTGAAATTATACAGTGTGCAATGATTATTTTGATATTTTAACTGAAATTATGTATATAATGTATACAATGATTATTTTGATATTTTAACTGAAACTATGCATATGACTTTTGTATTGATTACTATTGAAAGTCACTAAGATTTATGATTAAAATTGTTTCGACTTCAATTCAAAGACTTACACTAAAAGATTATTAATTTTAATTTAAGTTTATTATATTTTAAAATAGCATATAGACTGGGGTAGCTTGATTAAAGCTTTGTCATTAATTAGTTGTCATTATAAAAAAGGAGGAGGTTGTTGAATCTCGAATTTTGATGATGAAATCAATTATTGAGTTCATGGACTAATATATTATTGATATAAGTGACATAGAAAAAACTTTGATTAAGGGCTCAAACCATCGAATGACAAATTATCGAAGTAGAAGAATTAAACATTGTGCTAGATAAGTATTATGTTGGAAATTAGACTTCGAGCCGGAGGATCGGTCAACATGTTAAAAATTGGAGTTCATGTCATGAGTTTGGAATCATGTTGGAAGGATCGGGTATTGCACCAAAAAATCAGATGTTATAGGAATGTTAACTTGTCGATAGATCAGGTAATATACTGAAGGAATGGACGATGTGTTAGAAGGTTCAGACGAAGTGCCGGATGATCGGATAACATGATGGAATGCAGGACAATGTGCTGAAAGATTCATAATTGTGCCGAAAATATGGTTTAATTATTTATGCCTTGATCGAGATCTTTTAGGATCAAATTGTGTTGGTATTAGGCCAATCTATGCCAACTTATCAAGAAACCTATTGGGCTTGGATTAGGACTGAGTTGGGCTCATTAGAAAGCCAAATTAGTGGCCTTGAGTAGGCCTGGGTAGTGGTACCACTAGGCCTAGGCGGTGGTATGCCCAGATAGTCTACAAGCACTATTTTGTACATATCAACATAGCTAACAATGGTACCGCTTGTGTAGGCAATGGTACCACCTGGGGCGATGGTAGTACCACCCAGAATTCAAGTTTTACGATGGTAGTATCGCTTGAAAGTCTGAAATTATGGCATAACAAAATTACGACTATAAGATCATCTAAATCCCAAAATTTTTAGCGATTTATATTTTTTGGCTTTATTTTAAAGCCATTTGGGGCTATAAATACCACCACCAAGGCTTGGATTGGATCAAAAAAAAGTGGTGATGTTTGTAAGGGTTGTATCTCTCTTTGAGCATTGATTGGTCTCTTCCTCCTTGAGTTTAGAATTGATTCTCAATTGTAGGATGTTGAGATCTCTTACCAAAGAGTGAGTATGGAGGTTCTCTCCTAAGCCTATTAAAATGAGAAGAATTGCAACAAAGATAGTTGATCTACACCCGTTGAAAAGAAGATCGGTAGTGAAAGTCAATGGCCTCGAGAGAAGAGGAATCGAGAGCGGATATATATGGTTTTTCTCTTGCCTTGATTTATTTTTGCATATTGATTTAATTACACACAACCCTTACTCTCTCTTTTTGCTAATTGCATTTCTATTATAGATTTATCAATCAAACTTTTAAAATCTGTTAAATTTGCTATAGTACTAATTCAACACCCCCCCACCCTCTCTATCTCTCTCTCTCTCTCTCTCTTAGTACCATTATGATCCTAATAACTCATGATGGCATAAATAGAGTAAAAGAATCAAAAATCAATCTTTTGGTACATAGTTATGAACTGTTTAAAATGAAGCCAAATGAAATCATTGGTAACATATACACCCGTTTTAAGGATATTGTATATAGTTTAAAAGTTCTTGGTGAATGATATGCTAACCTTAAATTAGTAATAAAATTTGAAGATCTCTTCCAAAATATTGGTATCCAAAAGTAATGGTTATCTAAGAAGCAAAAGATTTGAATAATTTTTCTATTGATGAACTTATAGGATTTTTAATAACTTATAAAGCACATAATGAACAAGAGAAAAACCTTCCAAAGGATAGGAATGATATTGTACTAAGAACCAAAGAAGATTTCTCAAGCGAAAGCTCAAGTGATGATATTGCACTTCTTACAAGAAGATTTAAAAAATTCATGAAAAGGAACAAAACTCATACCAAAAAAGTGAACCTAAAAGGATACTATTATAGAGCATTTCAAAAATGAGTGTCCATAACTTAAAAAGAAGTTATGGATCTAAAAGAAGAAGAAAGCATTTAAGGTAACTTGGGATGAATCAAGTTCATTAAAGGACAAAGAGTAAATCAATAAAGATGAAGTGACAAACTATGCATTAATGACATTTAACAACAAGGTATGTGACTCTTCCGAAACATCCCTATCTTATGATGAATTATCTGATGTATTTCATGACTTATATGATGGACTCAAAAACATTAGCAAGAAATATAAGTCACTAAGAAGGGATCATACATTACTTACTAATAAATTTAGAATTTTGCATAAAATGTTAACATATTTACTTCTTCCTCCAAATGTAAGGAGTTAGATTCACTTAAAAAAGAAAAAATGTTATTACAACAAACTTTAGAAAAGTTTAAAATTAGAAACAAATCATTAAATATGATTATTGTTAACCAAAGTTGTGTTGGCTTCGTAAATAGTAACACTTAATAAAACTGGACAAGATTTTTAAAAATATCCATACTACTTATTCCCCCTAAAGATAAATATAATTTTTGTGGAAGATTTGGTCATTATGTTTATACTTACTCTTTTAGAAAATATAGCTCTCATAAATTAGTTTGGGTTCCTAAAAGAATAATCAATGATTTGATGTCAAAAGTTAATAGAAGTATATCTAACCATAAAGGATCCAAAGTTAAATAGGTACTTAATTATAAGTATGTCTCCAAATAAGAGCTAGGAGCAAAAGATTGTATCTTTATGGTAGATTTTCAAGGCACATGATCGGAGATCCAACATAATTCTTAAAGCTCAATAAGTAAGACGGAGGATACATCACCTTCGGAGACAATGACAAGGGAAATCGACATTAGAAATATTGGTAACAAATCAAATTTATTTATTGAAGATGTTTTGTTAGTAGATGATTTAAAACTTATCTTACTAAGTATTAGTCAATTATGTGAATATTAAGTTTGAATCTAATACATATATTATAGGCATACCACACAAAAATGAATCTATGATTGTCTTAAGGAATAATGATATTTATACTATTGATCTTGATGATTTTTATGACAAAACTTATTTTTTGATTTTACACGATGATGCATGACTTTAGCATAGGAGATTAGGTCATACAAATATAAAATTAATCTCACAAATTAAAAATAAAGAACTTGTAAGAGGAACGCCTAGAATTAAATTTATCAACTAGAAAAATAAATAAAGAGTGGCTTTAAACTCAAAAATTAAGTGAGTATCTCTAGACCATTATAATTAATTCATATTGATTTATTTGGACCAATTAATATTAAAAGTCTAGGAGTAGTAAATATGTTTTTGTGATTGTTAATGATTTTAGTAGATTTACTTAGACATACTTCTTAGCATATAAAAGTAATTATTTTAAATATTTTATAAAATTTTATAAATATATTCAAAATAAAAAAGGCTTTATGATTTCTTCTATTCATAGTGATCATAATGGTGAATTTAAAAATCATAATTTTTAAGAATTTTATGATTCTTATGATTCTAATAGGTATAATCATAATTTCTCTACTCTAAGAAATCTAAAACAAATTGGAGTTGTTTAGAGAAAAAATAAGAGTTTACAAGAGATGACAAAAACCATGTTTAATGAGCATAATCTACCCAAATACTTTTGGGCTGAAACCGTTAATATGATATGTTATGTTATAAACACTGTTCTCGTAAGACCTCCACTATCTAGAACTCCTTATAAATAGTGAAATAATAAAAGACCCAATATTTCATATTTTAAAGTTTTTAGTTGTAAATATTTTATTTTAAATAAAAAGAATACCTTAGGAAAATTTGATGCAAAATCCGATGAAGGCATTTTTCTTGGATGTTCTTATGTTTCTAAAGCTTTTCGAGTTTTTAATAAAATAACTTATGTTATTGAGGAATCTATCTATATTGTTTTTAGTAAGTCTTTCTTTACAATGAATTTGAATTTGAATTTGAATTATCCTCTCCAAAGTAACTTGGATATATCTATTTCTAAAGATACCTTACCTAAAGAATGAAAGTATGTAGATACTCATCCTAAGGAGCTAATCATTTGAGATATATCAAAATATATTCAAACTCATTCTTCATTTAAAAATATTTTTACAAATATAGTCTTTTTATCTCAAATTGAACCTAAATGCATTGATAATGCTCTTAAAGATGACTTATGAGTCTTAACAATGCATGAAGAATTAAATCAATTTGAAAGAAATAAGGTTTGGATGCTTATTCCTAGACCTAATGATCATATTATGATTGGCACTAAATGGGTCTTTAGGAATAAGCAAAATAAACAAGGTATCATGGTTCGAAAGAAGGCTGGATGAGTAGCCAAAGGTTTCAACCAAGAAGAAAGTATAAACTATGAAGAAATAATCGCTCCTGTGGCAAGACTTGAAGTCATAAGGATACTCCTTGCCTATGCTTATTTTAAAAAATTTAAACTATTTCAATTGGATGTCAAAAGTGTCTTTCTTAATGGTTTTATTTCCAAAGAAATTTATGTTGAACAACCACCCGGATTTAAAAATAATCTTTTTTTTAAACTATGTTTATAAATTATCCAAGGCTCTTTATGGGTTGAAACAAGCCCCTCGGGCTTGGTATGAGAGACTTAGCTCTTTTCTTATTAAAATTAATTTTTTGAAAGGCAAGGTCGATACCATATTATTTATTAAATATTTTGAAAAATAATTTTTTAGTATTTAAATATATGTTGGTGATATTATTTTTGATTCTACTAATGAATCCTTATATGAATCATTTGCCAAGAGTATAAGCTAAGAGTTTGAAATGAGTTTAATGGGTGAATTCATATTTTTCTTAGGATTGTAAATTAAGCAACTAAATGATGGAATCTTTATTAGTTAAATTAAGTATACTTAGGATCTATTAAAAAGGTTTCACATGAATAGTGCAAAGGCCATCAACATATCGATGAGCATTTCTATAAAATTAGATATGGAGAATGAAGGAGAATGCTTCGATCAAAAGACTTATAGGGGTATGATAGATAGCTTATTATTTAGGATTCTGATCATGAAATCAATCGATGGATTTATAAACTAATATACTTTTATGATAAGAAATTTTAAAAAAACTTTAATCATAGACTTGAACCATTGGAGGGCAAATTATCGATGCAGACATTGGACCGAAAAGTGTCATGTCAAAGATTGAAAGTCTGATTGGAGGATTAGTCAACATGCAATAGGATAGACTTCGTGCTATGAATTTAGTCATCGTGTATGAAGATGCACCGGAGGCTCGAATGAAGTGCCGAATGATCAAATGACATGCCAAAATACTGAACAATGTGCTGAAAGCTTCATAATTGTAATTAAAGTGGTTAAGTCTTGATCATGGTCATTTAGAATCAAATTAAGCTGGTATTGGATCGAAATTATACCAACTTGATTTGGAGCTCATTGGGCCTCAATAAAAGCTGAATTAGGCTTGATGGAAGGCCAATTCAATGACTTAGAATTGGCTTGGGCAGTGGTACTGCCTAGACAACTGAAAAGCACTTATTATGCTTTTTCAAGTAATTCGATAGTGGTATTGCCCCTTGTCAACAATGGTACCATCCAACAATAGTGGTACCACCTGGTTCGATGGTAGTACTGCTAGAGTCTAGATTCCTATGCTCTGTTCCATGGTAGTACTACCTAATACTGGTGGTGGTATCACTAGCATCTTGATAACTAGATAATTTAAAATTTTGGCTCCAATTCTAAAGCTTTGGAGGTTTATAAATACTCCCCTCATTCTTGATTGATGGAAGCATGAATAAGTGTGAAAAAAAGGATAAAAAGAAAAAGAATCCTTGAGGTCTAAAGTATTATAAACTTTAGAAATTGTTTGAGTCTCTTCCTCCTTGAGTTTAGTAGTTATTCTAAGGAGGTGTAAGGTCTTTTGTGAAAGAGTTTGTAAAAAGGTTCTCTCTTGAGCTTGATAAAAGGAGAAGGGTTATAAAAAGGGTAGTTGATCCTCGTCTATTGGAAAGAAGATTAGTAGTGAAAGTAATAGCCTTGAGAGAAGAGGAATCAATAGTGTACGTAGGTCGGGATAACCAAACCACTATAAATTGGTTTACCTTTCCTTACTTATTTTTTCTTGTTATTGCTTACTTATTTACTTTACTCACTACTCCTACTTACACTTTCAAGTTAAACACATTTTCGATTTATATTCTCATTCAAACTTTTTCAAATCATATCATAGAGTACTACTTCAACCCTTAAAACCTCACCCTCTCCTCTCTTAGTGTTATTAAGATTCTAATAAATGTCTCTCTTGAGTAATCTATGACTGGATTATTTAGGGTCTGTGTTTAAAGGTGAATTAGTCTCATTATCATGATCTCATCATAATCCAGTTACCATTAAATGGATCTAAGGATATTATAATATATTAATTATATATTATTAAGTGAGAAAATATTATAATATTAATAACCAAAAATAGTGCGTAGTATATCACACATACCATCATTCACGTGATTAGCTTATAGAGCACCTATAACTTACATTTCTAAATTAATGCCAAATGAGACTCTAACCATAGACATGATAAAAATATATTTTGCTAAATAAAGATGCTAGAAGGAAATAACAAGGAGAATCTTCTTCTAGTACACTTGCTATTAAAAAACAAGAAAGTCATGGAAGAAGTCAAAGTAGAAATCTAGATGATTATAAAGGAAGATCCAAGTGTAGAAGAGAAATGAAGTATTTCCATTGCATCATACGAGGTCACATGAAGAAAGAGTGTAGATTTTAGAAGCAAGAATAGAATGAAAAGAAGCAAAATGAAAAAAAGGCTAATACAATTGATGTTTAAGGTGATATCATTATTGTTTGTGATGACAGATGTGTCAGTCTTGCAACTCAGGATAGTAATTGGGTAGTTGACTCTAGTGTTTCATTTCATGTTACTTCTCATGGTGATTTCTTCATATCTTCTGGGTATCGAAGATATTTGCTTAGAGACCAATACTTAGAGCAAGTTGATACTCAAATATGTTATGCCTGTTTCAAATATTCATCTTAACTTGATTTCTATTGGCAGACTTTATGATAAGAGATTTACACACTATTTTGGTGAAAGTAAATAGAAGCTCACCAATGGTTCTCTAGTTGTGGTGAGAGGAAAAAAGCTAAACTCTTTCTATGTCATGGAAGCTAAGCTACACAAAAAAGAAAGATTAATATAATTCAAAAAGAGGAAAGCATAGATCTTTGGCATAAGAGGCTTGGTCATATCGACAAGAATGGACTTCAAACTCTTGCTAGAAAGCAGTTCTTATTATGCAAGGTACATCTCTTAAATCTTGTGAATCGTTGCTTAAGGGAAAAACACATAAAATTACTTTCATACTTATTTGCTATCTAGAAGATTAAATGTTATTTATTTGGTTCATACTGATGTCAATACTATGCTCTTAGGGGTGCTCTCTATTTTGTTATTTTTATTGATGACCATTCTAGAAAAGTTTGGGCTTTTACTTTAAAATCTAAATATCAGGTACTGTTTTCAAAGAGTTTCATACTAGTGTTGAAAGATAAACTATAAGAAATCTGAAATATATTCGAGCAAATAATGGTAGCAAGTATAGGAGTTCTTTTGAGAATTATTATAGGTTCCATGGTGTCAGGCTTAAAAAAATAGTTCCTAAAATCCCTCAACAAAATGGTGTGGCAGAAAGGATGAATAAAACTATTGAAGAAAGGATTACGTGTATACTTTCGCATGCCAAGTTACTTGAATTATTTTGGTAGGAGGTTATGAGAACTTTGACCTAATAAACCTTTCTCCATCAGTTCCTCTGAAAGGTAAAATTTTAGAGAGACTATAGAAAGGAAAAGATGTATCTTATGATCACTTGAGAATCTTTGGGTGCAAAGCATTTGTTTATATTCCTAAAGATGACAGGTCCAAGCTTAATAATAAGGCAAAAACATGTATTTTCTTAGGCCATTGTCATGAAGAGTTAGGGTAGAGATTATGAGATTTAGTGAATAAATAATTATTAGAAGTTTAGATGTATTTCTTGAAGCAATTGTTTGATGATGGTGACAATGTTGAGAAGCTAAAAACCTCCGTATATATCACTTAGAGTTTGAGTCTAATTCTTCCACTTGTAGTTCTTGATGATCATGAGAGAGATGAATAAGAAGATTATGGTGAGAATATTACTGATGATGCTCTTACAGTTAATGATGTTGAACCAACTAAACAATTTGAGCAAACACCCACACCACTAGTTGAGATTCTATTGAGAAGATCCACAAGAAAATAACAAACATATATAAGATATCTACTACATGAGTATGTTATGCTTATTGATGAGGGAGAGTGAAACTTACCAACAAATTATTCTATATGAGCATAAGAATGAGTGGGTTAAAGCCATTCAATAAGAGATGAGATCTTTGCTTGAGAACTAAACCTACGACTTGGTAAAGTTACCTAAAGGGAAAAAAGCTTTCAAGAATAAATGAGTTTATAAATTGAAGACTGTAAATAATAGCTCACAACAAAGATATAAGGGCATAACTAGTTGTAAAAAGATTCAGTTAGAAGAAATGTATTGACTTTAAAGAAATATTTTCTCCTATGGTGAAAATGTCCTCTATCCAAGTTGTTCTTAGTTTGGCTATCCACTTGAACTTAGAAGTTGAGTAACTTGATGTGAAAATAGTAATTTTTCAGTTAAGAAAAAAGAAAATCTGGTGTGTAAGCTTAGGAAAAGTTTATATGGACTCAAATAAGCACCTAGACAATAGTATAAGAACTTTGATTTCTTTATGATAAGACAAGGGTATAATAGAACCATATCTGATCATTGTGTGTTTATAAATAAGTTTTCAAATGATGATTTCATTATTCTCCTACTATATGTTGATGATGTATTGATTGTTGATCATGATGCTAGTAAAATTAAGAAACTCAAAAGAAAGCTAAGTAAGTCTTTTGCCATGAAAGTCTTAGGATCGGTAAAATAAATACTCGGCATGAAGATTCTTCGTGATAGAAGAATGGAAATATTTGGCTATCTCAAGTAAGCTACATTGAAAATGTTCTTGAAAGATTCAACATAAATAAAGTTAAAGAAGTTTGTTCTACACTTGCAGATCATTTCAAGCTTAGTTCGAAATAATATCCTACAAGTGAGAAAGAAAAAGAAGAAATATCTATAATACCTTACTTATCTACTGTAGGCAATTTGATGTATGCTATGGTCTGCACTAGGCCAGATATAACTCATGTAATTGGAGTAGTCAGTCGATTTATCTCTAATTCTGGTAAGAAACATTGGGCAATAATAAAATATAAATTAAGATATCTAAGAGGTATTTCCATATTGTGTTTATGTTTTGGGAGTGGTGAACCTGTGCTAAAGGGGTACAGATGTAGACATGGCAAGTGATGCTAATTCAAAGAAGTCCACTTTGAAGTTATTGATGATGTTTACAAGGAGGCAGTCTTTTGGCAGTTTAAGTTGTCATACCCCCACATTCGAGAGGCTTGAACTCATCATAAATCGAAAACACGCTAAAGTTCATCGACAATCTGAACCTAGGATCTAAACTAAAATTTGAGGACACTGATTAAACATTTTTAAAGATCATTCATATCCATTCATAGAACCTGTGCAGTTTATAAATCTTACACTACATCACTCGATAATCCATAAAACTTAAATTTAATCAAAAATATTAACCACACTTATAAAATCATCAGTCTTAGAAATCTATATGAATGCAAAACCAACCATTTTCTACCACTTCATATGATTGTAAAACTTAACATTCAAATATTCCACACTGAGAGCTATTCTAACATTTTTACAAGGTACATCAGTTCATATTTATCTACAATATTTCATTACATGCAAAAATATTCTTATACAACATCTCCCAACAAGGCTAGCACAAAATCTATATAGCTTTCTATTGTCTCAGCCTAGTTCTAACTTTTTCTATAAGTGACATGCTAACCTATAAAATTTATATAGCAACAGAGTAAGCATATAGAGCTTAGCAAGTGACTAACATATCGAAGACAAAGAAGGATATTTTTCAAAACAAACTTGATATCAAATAGTAAAGCAAAGGTATAAGAATCCATAGATAGCATCTCATAAAATATATAATCATAAATCATTTAGTTCAAAAAATACTTTGATCATAACAGCAGAGGAAGAGTAGTTGGAACATATCATTGGTGTGAAATATCTCAGAACATATCTATGTGATAGAACACTAGAAGGAGCTATATATTTTTTGACCCTTGAGGGGGATCAACCCTTGAAAAGCTGTAGGGGTTCCTCCCTCCTAGATTCGACACAAAGCTGAAATAAAATTAATAATTGCTTGATTCAAAAGGAGGGGCGGCTACATCTTTAAATAGGGATCAAAACCCTAGCCTGAGGGGCTACTTGCCTAAGTAAAATTATCCCTTTGCCCCTCGTATAGTCGACCTACCTTAACAGGAACAAGGACGACTAGGTTGGCTCTATAGCCGACCTAAGCAGGGGGAAACCCTGGCCGACCAACCCAATAAGGGAGGTGGCAGTCACTAGGCCCTAAGGGCTAATATAAAACCTAGTCATACTCCTTTATAAGATAGAAGTGACTTTATTACAATATAGCAGAGTTTTATTAACTACTTCTTAGGGAGATTAGGACTCAACCCTGCTGAAGTCTTATCAAACCACTCGCCCTCTTAAAATCAGCCTTGTCCTCAAGGCTGAAGTTTCATGAACTCGGGGAACCGGATCTTCAGCTCCTCATATGATTCCTATGCTATTATCAACTGAACTTTGGCCTCCTCATCAGTTGGGGTGTTAGTTGAAAGGATTTGGGCTGAGTCATCTTCTTTAAATTTCCATTTGAGGTGGGATACCCGGTGGATCAACTATAATCTTGATCTGGTACGCAGATCTGATCTCCAGGTTAGGGCTCCAATATGGTCTCCAATTTTGCAAGGCCCAAATAAATAGGGAGACCACTTCCTCAAGGTTCGAGTTTCCTGCTGATCAGGTTGGAGGTGTAAGAAAACTCGATCTTCAATTTTTCATCCATTCTGAAGTTTGTCGGGAGGCCATTTCTTCTTTGCATATATTGGCATGAGTATGGATTGTAATTCTTTTGGGCTTACTTCTCTTTCGTGCCATGGACCTATATCCAGTCAAATTTTAAATTTGGTAGCAATGAGTATCTCCTTTAAAAATCTTATGTGAAGTGTGGAGGAAGCCTCGGTGTGAATTAGGAGTCGACCATCTTGCATAAGGGTGATGCCAATCCCAACTCTAGATGTGTCTGCTCTAAGTACAAACACATTGCCACGTTTAGGTAATGCTAGCATCGATATAGATGGCATCATGGCTATAGTGGTTATGTAGATGCCTTTCTCCTGTTCCTTCTTGTGATCGTGGGCCATGGATCTGAGGTCATCATCAAGGAAGAATTTTAGCATCATGGTCTGCTCCTCGATGAAGTCATGGAAGTAGCCTGAGATAAGGGAGCGCTGCATCAAAACCCGTAGCTGGTTCAGCTGAATATGACACTTCAGGTAGAGCTTATCCCTGTAGACAAAGAGACAAAATTTTTGGAGATAAAGTGTCATTGCAAGGGAAGGTTGTGGTCGAATAATTCGTATCTCTCGCATCTCCTGGATGATCTTTTTAGCTTCAGTCCTCTGAAAATGTGGACAACAATATGGCCGAATATGTTTGGTGGTTTCCCTTGTAAGACCAACATACAGGGGTCATGCAGTCTGATAGGAAGGAGTTGGCTCGGTTCAGCGAATGTGCCTGAGATTTCAACGAGCTTCTCTAAGCACTATGTCGAGATCATCTCTTCTTCGTTCTCTCCTTTCTCACATAAGGTCACCTGTTTTCTTTTGTCATTCATAATGTCGTTGGAGCTCCTGGTGTCGGTGAGGATAGTGATGGGCTGATGCTTGATGAAGCCATCAATGTCCAATATCTGTAATGGAGCATGAAAGGTGCGAGCGGCTGATTATGGTTTTTCCTTCATATCCTTCTCCTCAGACTCGAGAGCCATATCTTTAAGTTTGAGTTCTTCAGTGGGTTTAACCAATAGAGGTCTCTCTTTTTTACAATGGTGGTCTCGGCTCCATAGTTTATTATAATGACAACATAAGCCCTTTGTCGATCTATCACGAAACTCTTCTCTTGTTAACTTATTCGGTTGAGGTGACTGGCTGGTGGTAGATGGGGTCAAGAGTCTCCGTGCTGCTGGTAGTGCGACGGCTTTGGTCCTCCAAGTATCTTGGTTCAGCCTATCTTCATGTAGTCGTGCGAAGGAGATGGCTACCTTAAGTGTGTACAGTTATCGCGCTTTAACTTCTTCTTGAATCTTCAGCTTCAAGCCCTCAATGAAAGTTCTCAATATCTATTTTTCACACCAATCACGAGTTTGATTAGTTAACTTTTCAAACTTGAATTGGTACTCTTGGATGGTAGAGGTTTGACGGATCTTCGTTAGTTCTTCATCAAGGTTCTTGTAATTGATTGGTGCTGAAGGTTTATGTACTTTTAATTAGGGTGTGTCTCTCATGCTCTGAGCATCTTGATTAAGGTGCCCTTCTTAAAGTTGTACAAAGGAGATCGACATTGTCGAGGTGTAGGGCTGCCATATCTTATCCTCGCTTCTTATCTCTGATGGGTTCTTTTTGCAATCAAAATTTGCTCCATGTTGTGATCTTCTTGGGCTTGGTGATCGGCCCAATCTAAACTTCTCGAAGAGGGCGCGTAATTTAGCATCCATATGCATCTCGAAAGCCTCCAATTTGGCTTCGAATAAGCCCAGTAATGTCATGACGTAAGGATCTTCAACCTGTTAAACAAATTGACTGAAAAGTTTAGCTACAATTTTCAGGTTGAAGGCAATGAATGGCAGTAATGTCGGGGCTACAGGGGTGAAGTCTCCAAGTGGAGGATGGTAGCCGAGGGTAGCAGTGATCGTGGAGGAAGAAGAGGGTAGCAGCAACGTCGATTGCGACTGTACTGCGACTTCGTGGCTGCAAGTGGCGTCGGTTGCAACAAGGGTGCGGCTGCAATAGGAGGAAGATGGGGTAGCGATATACACGGCTGTTGTGAAGGAGGGCAGCAGTGGTATAGAGTGAGAGATAGCTGCTATTGTGTTTAATTTGTTGCTAGCCGTGATTAAGATAGTTGGAAATTACAGCGAGAGATCGCTGCTGGTAGCTTTTTGTCGTAAGGATCGCTGCTGGCTACGATCAAGGAGGATGGCAGTAAGAGGTTGCTATTAGCAATGTTAGGCAGCAAAAGATGCATGCTGCGGTTGAAGGGATAAAGAAGATTGGGCGGCTGAAAGATTGATGGACCAAAGGCTTCGGTTTGTAGGTGCGGTTTATGGCTGTTTTGGGTACGATTTGGGGCTTCGGTTTTGTGGAGTTTAGGCTACAAATTGGTGTTGTTTTAGGGCTGTGATAGCAGTAGATGAAGGTTAGGAAAATGGATTTAGATCTAGTATAGATGACAGCAAATGTAGGTGTATCGATAAGGAAAGTTGGTTGAAAAGGTAAGTGGATCGATAAGGAAGTAGGCTGCGATTAGGGCTGATTTCGGTGGCTGTTTGGTTTCAATTTAGGGTAGAGTTTTGAAAGATTTTTAGTAAGGATGGTAGGGTTTGATGATGAGGAAAAGAGAGTCCAAAATCCCACAGAAAATAGTACTTAAATCTGATAGAATTCGATAAAAAAAAGTGCGACGATGTGCAGTCATGCCGAACAGATTTTATATCAGAGAAACAATGACTTCTTAACATAATTTCCAAAATAAAGTTCAAGAAAATTATATAGAAACCCTTGGTTTAGATGTTGGAAATACCAGTAAAAAGTTAGGCAAAATTTTGGTAGCATAACAATAGGGAAATAGGGCAGAAGATGAAAGGTAGATCCTTCATCATAAAAATTAAAAACTGCGTGCTAGTGAAAGATTGCATAAGAAAACTAATTTCAAATGGAGTTTTTTCAAGAAATTTATCTCAGATGAAAGCCAAGTTGATCTTTGGAATTGTATAAAAATTTTGGCCAAAAAGGATAAACAAAAGTTTGGTTTCAAGAGGCCAATATACATAAGGCAGATTCTCCATCGTAAAATTTCAGCACTACGTGATGAAGAATCGCAGCACTATAAGTCTGAATCTAGAAGGAGTTTTTTTATGAGATTAGTCTTTCATGAAAGATAAGATGATCTATGAAATTATATAAAAGTTTCAACCAAAAAGGATGATTAAAAGTTTAGTTCCAAGAAGTAACAATCAGTTGAGAATTTTTGCAACATTTTGCCTTCGCAACGATGATAATGTTTTCGACGGTAAAATTTTGTAGCAAGGAAATTTTGGAAAAATTTCTCTCACATATAAGATAGAGAAATAGCAATAGCAACAGGCGTGGGCTTTGGATTTTTTACTAGATCTTTGATGTTGATGCAGAGGAAGGCAGCAGATTGATGGATTTGCGGCTTGGTGGGCGACGATGGAGGCGATGTCAAAAGCAATTATGAGAATTGCTTAGGAAGGTGGAGGCATGGATGATGGCTACAGGGGTAGCAAGACCATTGCTCTGATACTAAATGATAGAACCCCGGAAGGAGCTCTATAGATTTTGACCCTTGAGGGGGATCAACCCTTGGAACGCTGTAGGGGTTCCTCCCTCCTAGATTTGGCACAAGACTGAAATAAAATTGATAATTGCTTGATTCAAGAGGGGGGCGGCTACATCTTTAAATAGGGATCAAAACCCTAGCCTAAGGGGGTACTTACCTAAGTAAAATTACCTCTTTCCCCTCCTATAGTCGACCTGCCTTTATGGGAACAAGGGGCAGCTAGGTTGGCTCTATGGCGACCTAAGCAAGGGCAAAGCCCAACTAACCAACCCAGCAAGGGAGATGGTAGCCACTAATCCCTAAGGGCTAATCTAAACCTTAGTCATACTCCTTTATAAAATAGGAGTGGCCTTATTACAATCTAACAGGATTTTATTGACTACTTCTTAGGGAGCTTAGGACTCAACCCTGCTGAAGTCCTATCACAATGCAGTATGAAACAACTCGGAGCATGTGAACATAATGTGAAATGATTTAGTATTGAAGGTGTAAAAATGTCAAGTAGCATATCAATAGCAAATGAAATATTTCGGAGCATATCGATAAGAATACAGAATATTTCGGAGCATATCGAAGATGTATAAAGTGTTTCAGAATATATCAACGGAATATGAAGTGAGTCAAAGCATACCAAAGGCATAAGAATGTCAAGCAGTATATCAATTGCAAACAAAATATTTCAGAGCATATCAATGAGAATACGAAATATTTTGGAGCACATCAAAGATATATAAAGTGTTCCGAAAAAATATCAAAGGCATAAGAAACATTTCGGAGCTTATCAAGATGCATAAGTCATATTTCAAAGCATATTAATGGTATATGAATAATCTCAAAGCTTATCAAATGATTAATTAAGGAACATAAGCTCAAATATCATATCAGACATAACATTTATTTCATTCTTATCTAAAGCATAAAAACAAACTTATAAGAATGCTTTGGATATCATATCAAAGACATAGAGGGTGAAATGAGATCACAAACATAATGTGGATCATCCATCGCTGAATGACTACTAAACATAAGTCTCCCACGTCTGGGAGCTCCATCCACCCACGTTTGAGTGAAGTCAATGGAGCCGGTAGAGCATCACGGGCTCTAAGCACAATACCCTTTACCATTTCTGGCAAAGGTCCATAATTATCCTACAAACACCAGAGTACAAAAGGACATGAGCAACAAAATTAGCATATATCGGAAGCATATGCTAAACAACGAAATATACATGTGCCAAATATGAAATAATATGGGGAATACATAAACATTCATAATATGCATTCATATAGGCAAAGAATAAGAAATAAGAGTACGCAAGATTTCAAAGCAATGATATAAGGTTCTGAAGAAAAAAGACTTTATCTAGATCACAGACAGAATATGATCCGATATCATATCAAAAACATAGATGGCGATGTGGGATCACATACATAATATGATCCATCCATTTTTGGATGACCATCAGATAGAAGCAAAACATTATAGGCTCTAAGCATAATACTCTTTACCATTTCTGGCAAAGGTCTAGAATATCTCACAAACACTAAAGTACAAAAGGACATGAGCAATGAATTTGGTATATATCGGAAGCACATATGAAACAATAAATCATGCATGCGCCTAAACAAAACAATATGATATAATATTAATTAATATATAACATATTCAGAGATGTAAGGAAATCAAAGGCAAGAGCATCAAAGAATTCAGTTTTGAAATGGATGAAGTAAGAATAGGCAAATTTGATATAATCATTATTCTAGCAAAATTCAGAAGGCACATCTCAAAGTTATGTTGGATAATCAAATATACTCCAAATTACTCAAAAATAGTATCTTTAAAAAGCTAAGTCAATCTAATTTCAAATGAAATAAGTTTCATATAAATTAAAAGTCTCTACAAAAAGTTATAGATGATTTGGCAGCCAAAGGTCACGAATTATGATCCTATTTTACAAAATTCATAAGGTGTAAAAAATAGAAATTTTGATAATCATTTAAACTCCAAATCATTCAGTTCTAGTATCTAATGAAAGATCTATGAGCTCATTTTCTAATAAATTAAGTTTTATATAAATCAGGGACTTGAATAGGAAGATATAAGCAATACAGTGATGAAAGGTCAAGAGCTATAGACTCTGTTTTACAAATTTCATATGCTCAATTGAAATAAATGTTTGGGCTAGCAAATGAACTCCAAATTCATCAAACTCTATTTCAAAAGAAACATATATGAATCTATTATTGAAGAAACTAAGCTTTGTTGAAATCAGAGGTCTATATTAAAAGTTATAACTTGAATAAGGTAGATAGGTCATAATCTCAAAAATATTATATATTCACACTTAAGCAGCCAACAAAAGAGATTTTGGTTTTGTTCCAAATTTTAACTCATAATCAAGGCAAAAATAAAGATAAATTTCAATAGAGGAATGATAGAAAATATTATGTAGGATAAGGTTAGAATACTTGCCTTTGTAAATTTTAATTTCAAATGTGGATTTCATCAAAATGTCAAAACTACCAAATCTTTTCTTCTCCTCTTCCTTTTATTCTTCTGTAAGTGGCAAGCATCCATGTAAGGTGCACATGTGTCACCTATGCAACATGCATAGGTGGCACCACTTTAAATTAGTTAATGACACATGTCATCACCAATTTTTTTATAACTTAATGGGAATCTTACATAATTCATATCAAACTTTTAAGTTTTACATTTAGGTCCCTAACAATAAGCTTTTAAACAAAGTCTTATATTTACAAATAGGTCCTTATAAATAATCTATTATTAAATAAATCTTCATTAATAATTTAAAATAGATCATTATAAATATTTTCAAAATGAGGAATATTACATAAGTTATACAATTGTGTTACTCTATCAACTACAGAAGCATAATACATAGCAATTACTGAAGCCTACATGAAAGCTTTGTGGATGAAAAATTTTCATAGGAACTAAGCTTGAAAAAGAAAGGATATAATATGTACTGTGACTATCAAAGTGTCATTTACCTCTCCCAGAATTCAACATACCATTTGCATCTAAAAATATTAATGCAAGATATCATTGGATTCGTGATGTGCTTGAGATAAAAGAATGATACTTAGAAAAGGTGCATACTAATGAGAATAGATCAAATATGTTAACAAAGTCTTTACCTAAGGAGAAGCTTAAAGCATGTAGGCAAAGAGAAAACTTAGTACAACCTATCATATGAGCCAAAGGGGGAGAAATTATTGGGTCCAACCCATAGGTGGGCTTGGAGTGGACAATAAGGGCATTGAGCCCAAATCTGATTAGTTATTAAAAAAATAAAAAGAAAGAAAAAGAAGTGGGGTCATGCACAGCAAAAGAGGTGAGCAAATGAAAAAAAAAAGGATAACATAAAAGTTAAAATAGAGAGAGAAGAGAGAAAACTAGGGTTTTGAGGCTTTTGTTAGACGATCAAGAGGATAAACTTCACTGATTTTGACCCAAATTTTATGTGGAGAATCCTTATAATTATTCGGAAATCTTTGATTGGCAACTCATGCATAGCGAAAAACAAAAACAAAACTCAGATTCCCTAAGTTAAGTATTTGGTCGTTTTGTGATAATTGGTGTGTGAGAAATCTGTAGAAATCAAAAACTACATAAATTATGAGAGATGTGATACCAAGAGAGATCGTATATCCCTGAAAATTTTTAGATTCGATGGAGAAGACAAAAGAGCACTCGCGTACTCCTCTCTAGCAGTAATCTACATTACAAATTTGACAATGATGCTCCTCAGCTGTGGGATCATGATAGGACTCCAGCAAGGTTGAGTCCTAATCACTTAAAAGTAATCAATAAGAACTCTGTGAGATTGTAATAAAACTCTACCTAGTCACTTCTATCCTATAAAGAAGTGTGGCTAGAGTTTATTTTAGGGCCTTAGGGCTTAGTGGCTGCCACCCTTTTTACTAGGCTAGTCGGCTAGGGTTTCCCCCTGCTTAGGTCGGCTACAGAGCCAACCTAACCACCACCTGTTTCCTCTAAGGCAGGCAGGCTATAGAAGAGGTAAAAGGGTAATTTTAGATAGGTAAGCATCTCATGGGCTAGGGTCTTCAACCCTGTATAATGATGTAGTCTCCCCCTTTTGTTTATTAAGTAATTAACAATTCTCTTTCAGCCATTGTGCCGAGTCTAGGAGGGAGGAACCCCTACAGCGTTCCACGGGTTGATCCCCCTCAAAGATCAAAATCTATAGGGCTCCTTCTAGGGTCTTATCATCTGGTATCAGAGCCACATTTCTGCTACCCTGTAGCCATCACAGCCGCCTCCACCTTCCCAAGCAATTCCCACAATTGCTTTTGGCATCACCTCCACCATCGCCCACCAAGCCGCAGATCCATCAATCTGCTGCTATGCCTTGCATCAACAACATAAATCTAGTAAAAACTCTAAAGCCCACTCCTTTACTACTGCTATTCCTTCATCTTATATGTGGGTGAAGATTTTTTAAAAGTTTTCTTGTTGTAAAATTTTACCATCGCAAATGTTATCATCATTGTGAAGGCAAAATGCTGTAGAAATTTTTAGCCGATTATTGCCTCTTGAAACTGAACTTTTATTTATCCTTTTTGGCCAAAATTTTTACACAATCCCAAGGATCAACTTGCTTTCATCTGGGATTGATTTCTTAAAAAAATTCCTTCTAGAATCGGTTTTCTTGTATAATCTTTCACCAGTATGCAGTTCTGGAATTTTTACGATGAAAGATCTACCTTTCATCTTTTGCCCTATTTCCCTACTACTATGCTGTCAAAATTTTGCCAAACTTTTTATTAGTATTTCCAACATCTAAACGAAGGGTTTCTGTATTATTTCCTTGAACTTTCATCTGGAAATTATGTTGAGAAGTCATCATTTCTCCAATGTAAAATATGTTCGGCAGGACTGCATGTCACAACACTTTTTTTTATCGAATTCTATCAAATTTGAGTGTTATTTTTTGTGGGATTTTAGACTCTCTTTTCTTCATCACCAAACCTTACCATCCTCACCAAAAACCCTTCAAAACTCTATCTTAAACCAAAATCAAATAGCCACCCAAATCAGCCCTAAACTGTAGCCTACTCCCATCCAAATCGATTCACCTTCCAACCGGCCACCCCTTCTCCAAAATTCTCATGCCACTAACCTAACAACAAAAGAAAGATCTCAATATTACAGATCTAGAGGCATACACCATGGCATATTAGGAGGCCATCAATGCTAAGTTTGAAGCCTTTGAAAGTCGTATGGAGGAAAAGATGCGATCCTTATTTGCTGAATTCAACATTGGCTGACCGTCAAGCCTGAGAAAGTCAAACTATTGAGAGACTTTAGATTGGTGAGATAATCCTCAAGAGTATGGACACATCACCTCTGATCCCAACAATCCATGCATGAAGGTTGATTTCCCAAGATGAGAAGAAGGAGACCCGATCAGATGGATCTCACGCATGGAGTGCTATTTTTGGTTCTACCGAACCACCGACGCTACACGGGTGGAGATCGCTACCATACACCTCGAGGGAGATGCTATTCAGTGGTTCAATTGGTTTGAACATGCCCATGGAGGACTCTCTTGGTAGCAATTCAAAAAAGTACTACTAAACCGCTTCAGACCAATCGATTTTGTCAACATCGATGGACAATTGGCAAAGATTCATCAAACCTCTACAATACAAGAATACCAAACAAGGTTTAAGCGTTTATCTAACTAAACTAAAAATTAGCCTGAGAAATAATTTTTAGGTACTTTTATTAAGGGCCTAAAGCCGGAGATCCAAGGAGAAGTAAAGGCGCGGCAACCGTACACACTTATGGCGGCGATTTCCTTCGTGCATATCCAGGAAGAATGATTGAACCATGAGGTACGAAGGACAAGAGTCACTCCCCGATCAGCCATGCTGAGGCCTACTACCCCCTCTACTGCCATCCAAGCCCCCGCACCAAAAAAGTTAACAAGAGACAAGCTTCGCGAATGATTGGACAAGGGGTTGTGTTGGCATTGTGATGAACCATGGAGTCGCGAACATCACTACAAAAAGGGCTGGCTCCTCATGATTGAATTAGTGGAGGATAAGGACAATGAAACATCTAAAGAAGCCCTTGAACCTGAAGAAGAAGCCATGGAGGAAGAGTCCCAACCGGTCGACTATGTAGTGTATGCATTAGCTGGCTACTCCAACCCGCATACAATAAAAGTTGGAGGACTTCTAAAATAGCAACCCATCACCGTTCTCATCGACACGAGTAGCACAAATAACTTTCTCAATAGTAAGGTTGCTATACATTTGGTGCTTCAAATTGAAAGTTGCAAAAAATTTGATGTAAAGGTCACTGATGGTCGAATCTTCAATTGCGACCAACAATGCCCGCGGGTGAAACTACTCCCCCAAAACCAAGAAGTGGTAGTTGATTTCTTCCTCCTACCCATCGATGATTATGAAGTTGTACTCAAGATTGAATGGCTCACAACACTAGATGATATCTCCTAGAACTTTTCTAAATTAATCATAAATTTTTATTGCAAAGGGAGATGGGTCACATTATGAGGCAAGCGCGGGAGCCAAATTTCCACCGTTTCATTGCAACGAATGGAGAAAGTTTTGCACAAGGCATATGGTGCATTTTTTATGCATATCTAGCAGCCATCTAAGGGGGGATAATATATAAAATTCAGATCTTAAGATCGCCCTCTTGCTAGATGAATTCATGGACATTTTTACAGAGCCGCGCGATCTGCCTCCTAACCGATTGCATGACCACTGTATTCCTATTCTGTCGAGGAAATCTCTAGCAAATTTATATCCATACCACTACCCTCACTTGCAGAAGGATGAGATCAAGAATATCGCCAAAGAGATGCTTGACACCGGGGTGATTCGATAGAGTTGCAGCCCTTATTCTTCACCGGTGTTACTAGTGCGCAAGAAAGATGGCACATAGAGAATGTATATTGATTATAGGGTCTTGAATGCTATCACCGCCAATGATAAATATCCTATACTAGTCATAGATGAGCTCTTAGATGAATTAAAAGGAGCTCGAATCTTCACTAAATTGGATCTTCGTTTTAGTTATCATCAAATTCGGGTATGCACTGAAGATGTTCCAAAAACTGTATTCCGCACGTATAATGGCCACTACGAGTTTTTGGTAATGCCTTTTGAACTTACAAATGCTCCTTCTACTTTCCCAAGCCCAATGAATGATATCTTCCGGAGTTTTCTATGCAAGTTCGTATTGGTATTCTTTAATGATATTCTCATTTATAGCCCTGCACTTGATATACATTTTTAGCACTTACGAACTATTCTAATGATTCTTCGAGAGAATACTCTTTATGTTAAATAGTCAAAGTGCAGCTTCTTACAGCATAAAGTGGAGTATCTTAGGCACATTATATCATAGGATGGAGTGGTGGTAGACCCGACAAAGATCGAGACAATGCAAGGATGGCCGAAACCTACAAACGTAAAATCACTACGCGGCTTCCTTAGACTCACAGGCTACTATCATAAATTTGTAAAAGATTATGGGAAGATTAGTGCCCCGCTCACATCCCTACTGAAGAAAGACTTTTTTTATGGTCGAAACAAGCTTCTACAGCCTTCAAACGACTCAAGGCCGCTATGACAATAACGCCGGTCCTAGCACTACCTGATTTCAGTCGCACTTTTGTCATTGAGGCTGATGTATCAGGAGTTAGAATTAGGGCTATTCTTATGCAAGATGATCGACTCCTAATTTACACTGAAGCTTCCCCCACACTCCACACGAGGTTTCTACAGGAGATACTAATTACTACCAAATTTAAAATATGATTAGATACAGGTCTATGACATGAAAGAGGAGTAAAACTAGAAGAATTACAATTCATGCTCACGCTAGATTGGGCTCTCATCATCCTGAACCATACTAGAGGGAAGCACCATTCTAAAAGAAAGATTAGCTATCACTAAAGATTAACCATGTGGCAGCATATGCAAAGAAGAAACGACCTCCCAACAAATTTTAGAATGGATGAAAAATTGATGATCGAGATTTTCTACACCTCCAGCCCAATAAGTAGGAAACTCGAGCCTTAATGAAGTGGTCTCCCTATTTCTTTGGACCTTGCAAAATTGGGGATCATATTAGGGCCCTAACCTGGAGATCAGATTCAGACACCATATTAAGATTACAGTTGATCCACCAGGAATCGCACCATAAATGGAAATTTAAATAAGATAAATTATCTTAAATCCTTCCAACTAACACCCCAACGAATGAGGAGGCCAAAGTTCAGTTGATGATTGCATGAGAATCATATGAGAAGCTCATGGAACCCCAGCCTTGAGAACAAGGCTGATTTGAAGAGGGCGGGTTTGATAGGACTCCAGCAGGGCTGAGTCCTAATCACTTAGAAATAATCAATAAGAACTATGTGAGATTATAATAAAATCGCACCTAGTCACTTTTATCCTATAAAGAAGTGTGGCTAGTGTTTATTTTGGGACCTTAGGGCTTAGTGGTCGTCACCCCCTTTATTAGGCTAGTCAGCTAGGGTTTCCACCTACTTAGGTCAGCTACAAAGCCAACCTAGTCGCCACCTTTTCCCTCTAAGCCAAGCAGGCTATAGAAGGGGTAAAAGGGTAAGTTTAGTTAGGCAAGCATCTCATGGGCTAGGGTTTGCAACCCTATATAATGATGTAGCCTCTCCCTCTCTTTTATCAAGCAATTAACAATTCTCTTTCAGCCATTGTGTCGAATCTAGGAGGGAGGAACCCCTACAGCATTCCAAGGGTTGATCCCCCTCAAGGATCAAAATCTATAGGGCTCCTTCTAGGGTCTTATAATAAGAGGCTTTTCTAGCTCTCTCTCTGGCTCGCCTTTTGCTCTAGCCTATGAACAAAGGAGTGCCTCCTATTTATAGAGGTGAATGAGTATATTCCTGAATGGATTTTGTTCACATTGGGAATTGGATATCTATCCAATTATCCAATCCCATTAGAATCTCATCCATAGGATCCAAACCAGGAACTCAACGAATATCTTATATCTGCACTTCTACCCGTCGCAATATCTACCATATGTGTATGACCCTCTAGGATCGATACTGAGCTAACCATAAGTCATTTCCATCAAAACTTCTTTTGATGTAGTGAATTATTATCCTTATAATAATTCACTTGGACTCATCGGCTATGACATACTAGGCCACTACATCATAGTTCCCAAACGGTACAGGGGAATCAAATCTATCGGACCTATCTGTCCATAATTACCATATATTTATAGTCCCTTATCCAACTAATATCTCAGAGGCCATATATTAAGCATGGATACTATTAAGCCACATACGAAATCCTTCTGAGTCTCACTCTAATTAGATTCTCCCAGAGAACTCCTTCTCTCTTTAAATGGCTCTGGCCAAGGATTTTCTCTAAGCGAGCACACATAGGATATTCCTCTCATGATATCGAGAGTGGATGATCCTTTATTGATGCTCAATTGCCTATGTATGGTTGGATACCAATCCCAATAATTGATTGTACTAGATTTGGACCTTTTCAAACCTGTAAGTTCGACGTTAAAGAAAGGAGTACTCATATAAGGCATCTTTGGTATCTCAACTCTAAGAACCAGATACACAACTAAGACTACAAAATTACTATCTAACATTATGTATCATTATCCATCCAACATTTCGTAAGTGGATTAATCAGTGAACCAATTCTCTAATGAGCACATGCACTGTATCTCTAGTGTCCCCATACAAACGATTATAAGATCAACCACCTCTATCATTTGAACGAGTATACAGTACACTAGTTTATTCGGTTATCTCGATGTCTCTCTCGAGTAACGAATGACTAGGATGATTTAGGATCTATGTTTAAAGGTGAATCAGTCTCATTATCATGATCTCATCATGATTCGATTCCCATTACATAGATCTAGGGACATCACAATATATATCCAAAAATATAATATGAGAAAATACCAATAATAATAAGAGATTACTACAGCATGTCATATATGTCATCACTCACGTGATTGGCTTATAACTAGCCGTAACAAGCTCTACAATCCTAACAGTGACATTTGTGATTTGTCCTCTCTAAGGTGCTTTTCTGATATACCCACTTGGTGAGACCTATACCTTTCCTTTGATGAAATCCATCCATAGTGATGATGATATGCAATTGTTGAGCCAAGATCTATATTCTTGATGTTATTGTAATCCTTTAGTTATTCTAAAAATGATTTATTGTAAACATATTATCATTATTGGTGATAGTTGGAGGTTTAAAGTGGATTACAGTCCCATAAACATATTATCATTATTGTAAACATATTATCCTCTTAGTGATCTGCCAGTAGTGAAGAGGAAGTGGTGGTGGTGTGGTTGGGAGCAGCATTACCAATGTTGTCGAGGGGGGTGATCTGTTGGCCAAGAAATAGTGGCGGCAACAAGGATGGAAAGGAAGCAGTTGGAGCAAGAGGCAGTGACGACGGTGGTGATGGCAATGAGGAGCAGCAATGGTACAACTAGAGATTGCGATTAATGTCGACAACGACGATGGGAGGGTCAGCGACGACGATGACAAAAGTGGGTAGTGGTAAGTAGGGGAAAAGGAAGAGGCAATGGCGAGGTCCAATGAGCGTCGTGGTGTTGCTGGAGGATCATGGTTAGCAGCTATGAGAAATAATGGCAGTCGATAGTTATGTGGCTATAGGAGGCAGCGTTGACAACCAACGACAATAACTATCACTACTAGAGGAAGAAGAGGGCAGCCAAAAGCAGGGGAAGCAGTGGCCAAGGAGGGAGCAATAGTAGCGGAGGAGGGAGCGACTAGCGATTTGGCTGTAGGTAGTAGAAGGCTGGAGTGACGATGCTGGGCAGGGGCTGCGTAGAGGAGGGCATAGCTAGGAGTGACGAGGGAGGTACAACAGCTTGACAATGGAAGTTGAAGTGGGAAGCAGCAATGTAAATGCTACTGTGCGGTAATGCTATGATAGAGGGGGAAGCAGCGCTGTAATCCGTAGGCAAGGGAGGAGGTGGCATTGATTGGGCTATCCTTGCGGCTGAGGAAGAATGCGATAGTGGCAGGGAAGGGACAGTGTTGGAATAAAGATAGCAACAAGTAGGGGAGGAAGATGCTGGCGACGGGAGTAGCACCGACTAGTGACATCGGGCTGTGGTAGATGATTGGAGATGGCAGCACTAGGCAACGGGTGTTGGAGCGGGCGACAGTGACGGGGGGTGTTGGGAAACCTCAATGGTAGCATCACATGTGTAGCGAAAATTAAAATAAAAAACTGATTTCTCACATAGATCAAATCATCGTGTAAAGATTGGGGTCACACGAAAGCCGTAAAACCCAAAAAATGTGAGAGATTATTTTACCTAGGGAGATCGTATATCCTTGTATTCCAAATCCAGATTGAGAGGATGAAGAAAGTCAAGTGTCATCCTCTCTAGCAGTATCTACGCGATTGATCTCTATAGCGAATCTCTTCAAATCTAGTATTGTAACTCTTACAGAGGGAGGGAGGAGAATAAGAGGGGAAGGCTAAGGTTGCAACCTATCAACCATGAGTCTTCCCTCCTATTTATAGAGAGCCACTAAATCCCTAGGGCTTCTGTCATAGTGGGTATTGGATCTTCATCCAATTATCCACTAATCTTACATTATTAGATCTCTATCCAATAATCTCCTTAGGCCTTTAATTGAGTCTTAAGCAAAGAGTCCATTAGCATAGGGTCTCATCTAAAGAGAATAGGAGCTAATTTGATCTTCATCCAATCATCTATTTACTGAAGTATCCACCATATGTGTGTGACCCTTTAGGCTCGATACCGAGCTAGCTGTGAGTCGCTCCCATCAGAACTCCTTTTGATATAGTAAATTATTATCTCTATAATAATTCACTCGACTCATCGATTATGGACATACTAGGCCACTACGCTATAGTCCTCAGATGGTACAAGGGGATTAAATCCATCGGACCTGGCTGTCTACAGTTACCATGTATCTATAATCCTTCATCTAACTAATATCCCAAGGACTATATATTAGACATAGTACTGTCAGGTCACATACAGAATCAGTTTGTTTTGCTATAATCAGATTCTACCAGAGAACTCTTTCTCTCTTAATTTGAATGACCCTGGCTAGTAATTTGTCTAGGCAAGCATACATGAGATATTCCTCTCATGATATCAAGAGTGGATGATCCTCTATTGATACTCAATTGTCTTCGTAAGGTTGGCTACCAATCCCGATAACCAGTTGTACCAGATTTGAAACTTTCCAAACCTGTAAGTCTGGCGTCAAAGAAATGAGTACTCATACAAGGCATCCTTGGTTATTAAGTTAAAGGACCAAATACACAATTAGGACTATGGAATCATTGTCTGACATTATGTATCATCAACCATATAGCATTCCATAAATGAATCAATCAATAAACTCATTCTCCAATGAGCACATATATTATATCCTTAGTGTCTCCATACAAGTGGCTATGAGACCAACCGCTTCCATTATATGGACAGATATATAGTGCACCGGTCTGTCCAGTTATCTTGATGTCCCTCTCGAGTAACCTATGATCAGAATTATTTAGGATCTGTGTTTAAAGGTGAATTGATCTTATTATCATGATCTCATCATGATTTGATTCCCATTGCACAAAACCAAGGATATCACAATATATATAATAAATAATATAATATGAGAATATACTAATATTTATTATAAATAAAAAGATCGTACAATGTGTCACACATGTCATCACTCACGTGATTGGCTTATAGGGCACCTGTAACCAGCAATCTCCCACTTGACCTAAAGCCAATCATCTATATATCTGATCCCCATCAAACCACTGTGATGCTTAAATACAGTCTTTGCTAGTGGCTTCATCAATAGTTCTGCAATGTTATCTTCGGATGGAACTCTTTCCATTGCTATATCTTTTCTCGCCATGATCACTCTAATCAGATAGAACCTCCGCAGAAAAATTTTGATGAGCCCTGGGTTCCCTCGCTAGAGCTATCGCCCTATCGCTATTGCAATATATGGGAATCAGCTCCATGTTGCTTGGTATGACTCCCATATCATGATGAACTTCTTTATCCATACCCCTTCTTTTACTGCTTATGCTATAGTAATGTATTCTACCTCTGTGGTCGAGTCAACAGTAGTATCTTGCTTGGAACTCTTCTAGTTTACTGCTTCTCCATTCAGGGTGAAAAATATCCTAAGTTCGACTAGTTATCATCAATGTCGGACTGAAAACTTGAGTCTGTATAGCCCTCAACCTGGAGGTTACCTCCTCCATATACCAGTAAAATATTCTTAGTCCTTCTCAAGTACTTAAGGAAACACTTTACTACCTTCCAGTGTTCTAAACCTGGATCTACCTGATACTTGCTCGTGACACTCAGAGCATGTGCTATATCGGGCCTAGTATATAGCATAGCATACATGATAGACCATATCACTGAGGCATAAGATATTTTATCTATGTCTGCCTTTTCTTCGGGATTCTTTGGGAATATACTCCTAGAAAGTGATATTCCATGTCTCATCGATATGAGACCTCTCTTGGAATTCTTCATACTAAATCTTTTGACAATGAAGTCCATGTACCTAGATTGGGACAAGCCAAGCATCCTCTTAGATCTATCTCAATAGATCCGGATCCCCAAAATATAGGATGCTTCCCCTAAGATTTTTATGGAGAAGTTTCTGGATAGCCAAGTCTTTATTGTGAAGAGTATTCCTATATCATTCCTAATAATTAGGATGTCATCCACATACAATATCAAGAAAGTGATAGCACTCCCACTTACATTCCTGTATACATAAGGCTTATCTTTATTCTTAATGAAGTCATAAGATCTAATCATCTCATCAAATATTATGTTCCAACTTCAAGAAGCTTGCTTTAGTCCATAAATAGACTTGAGCAACCTGCACACTTTATTTGGACTCTCTCTGAATACAAATTCTATTGGTTGTATCATATACACCTCCTCCTCGAGGTTGTCATTAAAGAATATAATTTTGGCATCCATCTGTCAGATCTCATATCATAATGTGCTGTAATAGCCAAAAGAATTCTAATGGACTTAAGCATGACTATAGGTGAAAAGGTTCATTATAGTCAACTCCGTGTCTTTGACGATATCCTTTAGCTACTAGACTTACCTTATAGGTCTCCATCCATCTACTCTGATCTTCTTTTTGAAGATCCACTTATATTCGATAGGTACAATACACTCAAGTGCATATATAAGGTTCCAAGCCTTGTTAGAGTACATGGAATCTATCTCAGAATTCATGGCTTCTTGCCACTTCCCGGAGTCTATACTCATAATAGCCACCTAGTAAGTCTGAGGATCAACATTCTGAGAGTCCTCTCCACTGATATGTCACACATATCCTTCAGAAGGGTGAGATACTCTGCTAGACCTATGTAAAGTTGGAACTTGTATATTAGGTACCTGAACAAACTCGGGCTTTGAAATTGTGCTTGAGTCAAGTTCTCCAACCTCGCTCAACTCTATCTCACTCCTACTGTTTCCACCAAGAATGTGTTCCTTCTCAAGGAACACAGCTCTCTTCGCAATAAAGACCTTTCGGTCCTTGGGATAATAGAAGTAATATCCCAAAGTCTTCTTAGGGTATCCCACGAATGTACACTATTCCGTCCTTGATTCCAACTTGTCGAGGTTGTGTCTTTTAATGTGGGTAGGATAGTCCCAAATCTTAACCACCTTAAGATCGGGCTTCTTTCCTTTCTATATCTCATATGGTGTAGACACTACCGACTTTGATGGAACTCTGTTCAGAAGGTAAGCTACAGTCTCTATGGTGTACACTCAAAATGCGATGGGTAGGTCAGCGAAACTCATTATGGATCATACCATGTCTAACAGTATGCGATTCCTCCTTTCTGATACACCATTAAGTGAGGTGTATCAGGAGGTGTCCACTAGGATAAAATCCTATTATCCCTGAGGAAATAGGTGAACTTAGTACTCAAGTACTCTTCTCCTCAATCTAATTGAAGAGTCTTAATACTCTTTCTAATTTGGTTATCTACCTTATTCTTATATTCCCTGAATTTCTCAAAGGCCTCAGATTTGTACTTCATCAAGTACGTATGTCCATACCTAGAGAAATGATCAGTAAATGTAATGAAGTATAAGCAACCACCTATAGCCTGAGTCTATATGGGACCATATACATCACTATGTATGAGTTCCAATAACTCAGTAGCTCTCTCTCCAGTTCTACTAAAAGGGGAGTTGTTCATCTTCCCACGAAGGCAAGGTTCGCAAGTTATATATAACTAATAGTCAAATGGATCTAAGTATCTATCTCTTAGTAACTTTTGAATCCTTCCCAACCTAGCCTATAATGTCATATGTATGCATTGTTCATCTCATCTCTTTTCCTCTTAGACATATTTATATTCATGAGGTATGGAGAAGCATCTAACACATATAAGTCATTTGTCAATATCCCTCTAGTGATGATCTCATCATTATTGAATAACTATTATTCTTAAAAACTAATATATATCCACTAATTATCAAATAAGAGATGGAAATAATGTATTTGATAATAGAGGGAACAAAATAACATGCATCTAATATAATAATAGCTCCACCATGTCACGAACGATCGTCGCTCAATCGCAACGCCTTTGCTCCTTGAACCATTCGTCACTTTTTCTTGCTTGTATATATGTTTGGCAGCTTGTTTTGCCTTGAGTTTATATGTTTTTACCTAAGAAATATGAGCGAAAGTAGTGTAGAAGGTTGCAAAACGATCACTCGCTGCGTGGAGCCAAAACAGCCATGTTTTTGGGTCTTTTTCATGTGCTGCAGTAACCTTTCTAAGAAGTGCAAAATGTTAGCCATTTTAGCACCTTGGAACCCCCTGGGTGGCATCGGGCTGGATGGGGTTCTGGGTATATGTCGGGCGTAGGCGTTCATCAGTAATTGAACTTGTCTTGCGTCCGATACCTTGGGAACCGTCATTTGTGGACTTGCGACCATTCCTACAACCCTCTAAAGTCCTATTTCACTCTCTTTCTCTCTTTTCTTTGCTGCACTCAAGGTGTTCGACAAATTGCTTGTATAGCTTTCCACTTTGCGAGATGTCGGGACATGTCCGTCGCTCGCTTTTAAGCTAATCAGCTTCTTCTTTGCAGGTCCTACGGGACCGTAAGAGGTTATAAGAGGGCTGACCCTTTGCAGACAGATAATGCGTTGGGCATTTCATGACTTAGGCAAAGCCAGCTAAGTCTGGAACGGTGGGCAAGGTTGCTCCACGACTTAGGCAATTTCAGCTAAGTCTTCGGGAGTGCCGCGAGAGTGCCGCAGGGCTTAGGCAAGTTCAGCTAAGTCCTTGATAGTGTGGTATCAGAGCAGGCAAGTAATTCATACGAACAGCGAAGAAGATTCGCAATCTTGCCATGGTGAAACATCATGGTGAATCGAGCAAGATGGGGCAAGCTAGACCCTTGCTCCAAGCAGTCACAGGTGGGTTGCAAGTGTAAACTTGCTCGCAAACTGTAGGAGCCACTCATGAGGAGCTCTACAGTGAACAAGATGAGTGTGAAGTTGGGTATTCTCCACGAGGGGAGGAGGCACCATCTAGACCGCCAACCGAAAAAAAGAGCCACAAGAAGAGAATTATAACGGCGGAGACTCGCCTTGATGTTCTTGAAGCAAGCGTGGAGGAACTCTACCAAGGCCAACGAAGGCTACTTAGGGTAGAGAGCTCGCTAGAAGAAGCTGAATCTCAGATCGAGAAAGTTGAATCCCTGATTGATCAACTGATAGAGGACACCAAAGATTTGGTACGACATCTATATGAAGTTGTGGCAGAACTCACGGCTAAGGTGATGGTGTCAACAAGGACTCTTGATACGGGAGGGAACAACACCTGCACTATGCCACCACAAAACTTCAGGGCACTAGAACCGCAGTGCTACGGAGGTGCTAGGGATGCCAAAGAGCTTGAAAATTTCTTGTTCAACATGAAACAATATTTTCATGCTACCAGGCTTGATTCTAAAGAAACCAAAGTTGCTATAGCAATAATGTATCTAAATGGGGATGTAAAACTTTAGTGGCGAATCCGTTGGGAAGCGATCCAGCAAGGCCGATGTCAAGTTGATATATGGGAAGACTTAAAGCGAGAGTTGAGAACTCAGTTCTTACCTGAGAACATAGAGTTTGTCGCAAGAAGAAAACTGAGACAACTCCGCCAAAGTACAACTATCCGAGACTATGTGAAACAATTTTCAACACTGATGCTGGATATACGGGACATGTCTGAGAAAGACAAGTTATTCAGTTTCCTCGATGGCTTGAAGCCATGGGCACAACAAGAACTATATCAGAGGAATGTCACCGACGTAGTCGGGGCAATTGCAGTCGCGAAAAGGCTAACTGACTTTGTTTTTTCAGAGGATTTAAGAAAGAAGAAACAATCTTCAGAAAATCACGCATTTAAATACTCTCGAGCGAAGGAGTTTGGGGGCGAGCAAAAGAAGAAGAATTTCCACAAGGGACCGGGCTCAAGAGGTAGAGACCCAAAGATACTTCTTGTGTGGAGGACCGCACATGATGAGAGAGTGCCCACAAAAACAAGCACTCAATGCTTTAACGGCATCGATTCTATCCCGTAAGTTAGACAAGGGCAAAGCCATCGCCCTTAATGCGAGCAGTTCTAACTCCAGTAGCGACAGTGAGGCATTGCAAGGACCCAGTATGAGAGCAATGCGTTTGTTAAATGCGTTGCGGGGTCAAGTGAGGGAGAATACAAAGGCAAACCCACCGAAGGTAGGAAGCAGCGAGTTGATGTATGTGGACATCAAGCTTAATGACCGAACAACCTGTGCAATAATGGACATGGGCGCGACCCACAATTTTATTACCGATCATGAAGCTAAGCGAATGGGATTAATCCTGGAAAAGAGCCCAAGTCGTATGAAGGCGGTGAACTCGGAGGCCAAGCGGATCTCCCGACAAGGAAAGGTCCCCATCAAGATCGGGACATGGAGCGGGAGCACAGACTTGATGGTGGTGTCATTGGACGACTTCCAAGTGATTCTCGGAATGGAGTTTATGCATGCAGCAAAGTTGGTGCCAGTACTATTCCTAAACTTCTTATGTCTAATGGGAGGTGACGATCCCTGCATGGTTCTAGTTTCTCGAGGAGGAACCAAGGACCTTCAACAAATATTAGCTTTACAATTGAAGAAAGGGGTGCGAAAAGGTGAATTAACCTTTGTAGCTGCTATGAAGCTAGAGACACTTGACGGGGAGGCCATTCAGGAACCTGCTATTGTGGCTAACATCCTAAAGGAGTTCTCAGATGTGATACCAATAGAGTTGCCAAGAACTCTACCACCACGCAGAGGCGTGGATTATCGGATGAGCTGGAGCCGAGAGTTAAGCCTCCAGCGAGACCACCATATCACATGGCCCCTCCAGAGTTAGCAGAACTGAGGAAGCAATTAGATGAACTGCTAAGTGGTGGTCTCATCCATAGTTCCAAAGCACCTTTCAGAGTTCCAGTCCTCTTTCAGAAGAAACAAGATGGGAGCCTCTGATTATACATTGATTATCGAGTCCTCAACAAGATGATGATGAAGAACAAGTACACTATCCCGCTCATCGCAGACTTATTCGATCAATTAGGCAAGGTAAAGTACTTCTCCAAACTCGACCTTCGGTCAGGGTATTGGCAAGTGCGCATTGCAGAAGGTGATGAGGTAAAGACTACCTGTGTGATCAGGTATAGAGCATTCGAGTTCTTAATGATGCCTTTCGGCTTAACCAACGCTCCGGCCACATTTTGCACTCTCATGAACCAGCTGTTCAAGGAGTATCTGGACAAGTTTGTGGTCATCTACTTAGACGAAATCATCGTCTATAGCCAAACACTTGAGAAGCATGTTAGACACCTCCAAACAATTTTCGAAGTTCTCAGGGAGTACACCTTATTCGTGAAGAGGGAAAAGTGCTACTTTGCCCAAACAGAGATTTTATTCTTGGGGCATCGAATTGCGAATGGGTTTATTCGAATGGACAAGGCTAAGGTGCAAGCTGTGGCAGACTGGCGAACACCAAAGAAGGTGCCAGAGTTGAGATCCTTCCTTGGGTTCGTCAACTATTATCGGTGCTTCATAGCTGGATATTCAAAGCACGCAGCTCCCTTGATGGAGTTGCTAAAGAAGGAGCAGTCCTGGAGATGGTCGGACAAATGTGAGGCGGCATTTATGCTAAGGACAGACAATGTCGCATTGAGTTACTTCCAAACTCAAAAGAAACTCTCCCCAAAGCAAGCACGATGGCAGGACTTCTTAGCTGAGTTCGACATGGTGATAGAGTACAAGCCCGGAAAAGCAAATGTTATGGCTGATGCATTGAGTCGGAAAGTGGAGCTAGTGAATGTTACACAGTTGGAGGGCGGAGGCCAAGCAAGTCAATTACACTCTAACTTTATTTCCAGGATCAGGGATGGACTGTACCGAGATCCTCAGGCAGTGACTCTGATTCAACTCATTAAAGAGGGCAAAGCACGATGATTTTGGGTCCAGGAGGGACTCATCTATACCAAGGGGCATAGAGTTTATGTCCCGCGAGCGGATAACATGAGGCGTGAACTCTTGAAAGAGTGTCACGATTCCCTTTAGGCTGGACATCCGGGTATCCACCGAATAATGGCTCTCATGGAGAGGGCCTTCTATTGGCCGAAGATGGGGACATATGTGGAGGAATATGTTCGAACATGCCTTACTTGTCAACAGGATAAGATAGAGCAGCAGAAGCCAGTGGGACTTTTGGAGCCGCTGCCCATACCAGAAAGGCCATGGGAGAGCATTTCCTTGGACTTCATATCAAGCTTGCCCACAGTAGGGGGACTTGGATTGATACTCATGGTAGTTGATCGATTTTTGAAGTATGCAACATTCATTGTTGCACCCCTACATTGCTCAGCGGAGGAGACGACTAAGTTGATGATGAAGAATGTGGTTAAGTATTGGGGAGTCCCACACAACATCATTAGTGATCGGGATTCTCGATTCTTGGGACGATTCTGGACCGAGTTGTTCAAGTTGTTGGGGTCTAAATTATACTTCTCCACAAGCCTCCACCCTCAAACGGATGGCCAAACAGAAAGAATTAACTCGCTATTGGAGCAATATCTTCGGCACTACGTGAGTGCCAACCAACGAGATTGGGTGAAGCTGTTGGACATAACCCAATTCTCCTATAACTTGTAGCAGAGCTCTGCATCCAATAAGAGCCCATTTGAGATTATTATGGGACAACAGCCATCAACTCCTCACACCCTGGTTATTGTTTATACAGGGAGTAGCCCATCAGCCTATCACTTCGTAAAGGAATAGCATCGCAATGCAGATATTGCGCGGGCTTACTTGGAGAAGGCGGCCAAGAAGATGAAGAAGTGGGCAGACTTGGGAAGGTGACCACAAGAATTTAAAGTTGGTGACATGGTGTTGGTGAAGTTCCAACTAGCATCACTCCAGTTCTTTAGACACAAAGTGCACAAAGGATTGGTACGCAAGTATAAAGGGCCTTTCCCAATCATCAACAGAGTAGGCAATATCTCATACAAGTTACAACTGCTAGCATGGTTCAGAATTCACAACATCTTCCATGCGAGCAACTTGAAAGCTTACCACTCAGATTCGCGAGATGATTCTCGAAATGTTCCAACTCGACTACCCCCCACCAGAGCCTCTTACGAGAAGCAAGTTGAAACTATTCTAGCAGATCGTAAGATAAAGCTACCTAATGGAGCGTAGCAAATAGAGTACTTGGTGAAGTGGCAAAAGCTTCCTAAAAAAAGAGCCACTTGGGAGCCAGAAGATATCATGCGACATGAAGAAACTCGTGTCAAAGCCTACCAACAAGCGTCGATGAGGGCGTCGATAGTTTAAGTGGGGGAGAATGTCACGAACGATCATCGCACAACCGCAACGCCTTTGCTCCTTGAACCATTCGTCACTTTTTCTTGCTTGTACATATGTTTGGCAGCTTGTTTTTCCTTGAGTTTATGTGTTTTTACCTAAGAAATCTGAGCGAAAGTAGTGTAGAAGGCTGTAGAACGATCACTCATTGCATGAAGCTAAAATAGCCCAAAACAGCCTTGTTTTTACGTCTTTTTCATGTGATGCGATATCTTTTATAAGCAGTGCGAAATGTCAGCCATTTCAGCACCTTGGAACCCCTCGGGTGGCACCGGGCTAGATGAGGTTTTGGGTATATGTCAGGCGTAGGCGTTCATCAGCAATTGAACTTGTCTTGCGTCCGATACCTTGGGAACCATCATTTGTGGACTTGCGACCGTTCATACAACTCTCCAAAGTCCTATTTCGCTCTCTTTCTCTCTTTTTCTTACTGCACTCAAGGTGTTCGACAAATTGATTGTATAGCTTTCCGCTTTGCGAGACGCCGGGACGTGTCCGTTGCTCGCTTCCAAACTAATCAACTTCTTCTTTGCAGGTCCTACGGGACCTTAAGAGGTTGTAAGAGGGCTGAACCTTTGCAGATAGATAACGCACATGCTTCATGACTTAGGCAACCCCAGCTAAGTCCGGAACAGTGGGCAAGGTTGCTCCACGACGTAGGCAATTTCAGCTAAGTCTTCAGGAGTGTCGCGAGGGTGCCGCACGGCTTAGGCAAGTTCAGTTAAGTCCGTGACAACCAGGCAGATGCAGGGTGACCTCCCCAACCACAACTACAGTAATTTTTACTCCATTGCCCATCTTGAGGTCCATCTCGCCTCTAGCTAATCTCCTAGGTCTTGCCAGAACCTACAACGAATTGCAGATATGATAAGCACTTCCAGTATCTAATACCCATGTGTTATCATGAAAATCTGACAAGTAAAGACTGATCATAAATATATCTGAAGCTTCTCCAAGCTTCTGTTTTGCCTTATATGTAAGGTACTCCTTACAGTTTCTCTTTCAATGCTCATCTTAGCTGTAGTGGAAGCATTGTCCTTTGTCCTTTGCTGGGACTTTCTTAGCAACCTTTGCCTTACCCGATCTTTCTTTGCCCTTGCCCTTCTTAAGGATCTTACTAGCCTTCCTTTTCTTCTTGGTCTCACTAAGATAGAGAACTAACTTCTCTTTATTGATGGTACTCTTAACTTCCCTCAATAATATATATGCAACATATAATCTAATATGAGAATATGACAATATTTATCACAAGTAAAATGATCGCATAGCGTATCACACATGTCATCACTCACGTGATTGGCTTGCAGGGCACTTGTAACCAGCAAGGGGTGTGGCAAATCATGGTTGTGACTAATGTGGGAGAAGATGTTAGAGCAGGGAAGAGGCAGGGGATGAGTTTATGATGCATCAAGGATGTGAAAGGGGGTGATTGTAACTTGGGCTAGAAGGTAGCAACGAGATAGGGGCAATGATAGGATGGGGCGCAACACTAACAATGAGGGCTGACAGCAACGGGGCTCTAGGGATAAAGGAGTAGTAGGAGAGGAAATAGACAGTTGTGGCAAGTAGCAAGGGGAAGGGCACTAACGATGTGGCTAGGTAGCAGCATTAGAGGAGGGTGAGGGGGGAGAAACAACGGTGGGTGGTAACGGGCTAGCTCCTTGCTCGCTTGAGAAGGATGGGCTAGTTGCTGCTTCAATCTTCCTTCTTATTATTTCCTTCTTTTTTTTTTTGGCTATTAATAGCTGTAGCGAAGATGGTAAGAAATTGTAACAAGGTGGCAGCAGTTGTAGGTACAATGATAATGATGGTGATGGCAAGGGCAGCGGTGATGGTGCAGATGGCAGCAATGGCTGCAGATGGCAAGGGGTCAGTGAGAATGATGAACAACAACAGTAAAAGTACATAATAACATTGCTCTAATACCAATTGATAGTAACCTCTAGGGTTCTTTCGCTGCTCTGATACCAATTGATATGAACCCCTAGGGTTATATCGTGGATAAAGATGAAAAAGATGGGATAAACGATTACTTCGAGTAGATTGACCTTCTTGATCTCTATAGGGGATCCGCCTCCTAGGGATTTGGCTGATAGGCTAAAACATATTTTCTTCCTTGATTGCCTAAAAGGAAATAGTTACAGCCCTATTTATAGAGACTCTTAGCCGAATCCAACTCCTCTTATGACCCTTAATCAAATAGACTCTAACTCTTACTATAATTCTTAATCAAATATACTTCCACTCCTACTATGTCATAGTGGAAGCACTGTCCTTTATCCTTTGTTGGGTATTTCTTGGCAACCTTTATCTTACCCAACCTTTCTTTGCCATTGCCCTTCTTAAGGGTCTTACTAGCCTTCCTTTTTTTATTGGTCTCACCAATATAAAGAACTGCCTTCTCTTTCTTGATGGTACTCTTAGCTTCCCTCAACATATTGAGGAGCGTAGGTAGAGTCACCTTAAATTTGTTCATATTAAAGTTAATAATGAACTGTGAAAAAAATTTGGTAGGGACTGAAGTATAAGATTAATGTACAGATTATCCTCTAGGACTATTCCTAGACTTGTGAGTTTCTCGACCCACTCTATCATCTTAAGGATATGGTTCTCAACCGATGTCCATTTTATCATCTAAGCTTGGAATATCTCCTAGATATCTCATATCTTTGAGTTCTTCCTTGTTTCTTAAACGGTTGGCAAAGATGAAAAAGGATAGAATCTACATCCATGCTTTCATGTTGCGTTTGTAACTCAGGAGTCATGAAGGCCAACATGTAATATTTTGCTAATGTGGAATTATCTATATACTTCACATAGTGAGCGATCTCATCCTCGCTTGCTCCTTTTTCCGACGTGGGCATAATTATATCAAGGAAATATGTGATTTTCTCCACAGCTAGAATAATTCTTAAATTACGGAGCTAATTCGTGTAGTTTGGACCAGTGGGCCGGTTGTCATCAAGTATGCCATGAAGGAGGGTTTACAAGCTATATGTTTAAAATATAGCATAAATAAATAACATATAGATTTTACAGAAAATACTAATTAAAATATAGACTTCCATCTTAATATACTCCCACTATTTTCCTAGCGAATCATGTGACACCCTCGACACGTGAGACAGAAGTCTCCAGCAGACTCCTAGTAGGGATCAGGATCCAATTGGCCTTTAGTGCAACCTTGAGAGACTCGACCAAATACACTAAGTCCAAAAGGTAGGCAACTCTTGCCAATCACAACTCCTTGTGATTCCCATCATGTTCGGCCTTTGAATCATCATGGTCTCTAGGGACTCGACAAATAATGATATTCGTTAAGTCATTACCATCGTTACAAGATGAGTCAGATTTGATGATATGCCCTCGAGGGACTCGACCAAGTATACCATGTCCTCGTGTCACCGGTGGCATCTCAATGTCATAGGCAAGAACTCGATTACGTAGATAGGTGAGCCTTGAGGGACTTGACTAACTCAACCTATGTCGTGATTCAATTTCTGCCTATAACGATGGAAGGCCACGTGGGACAATCTTATTGCCTCACGTTATCGACTTAATATTCTCGTAGGAGAGGTTTTGTTTTATATCAGTCTCCTAATATGTCATGTCACATATATATATATTTAATATATACATACATCACATGCAAATATATATATATAGTAGTTGTATAATACATCACATATGTAAGCCACACCGGATGATCATCATCCATCACCTAATATAATTAAGCCCGAGCCAATGGGCCTAATCACTCACAATAGGATCTATATGTGCATCAGTGAATCTCCATGCCCTGTGATCGTTGATCTCGTCATCATTAGTTTCGTCGGATCGTCGTATCACCATACATCGTGATCTCCCGCCACGGTATCATGGGTCCCGCTGTCACCTCCACGCTCCCGCTGCACCTCTCCATGTAATTACAAATAATCACAAGCATACAAGCCTGACAATAAATGAGAAAAACGGATGCTCGCAGGCCCTAAGAATAATAATAATAATCACAATTACACATATCACAACATATGGCTCATGATCATCTATCCACTCATATATCACATGTCATCGGATTCATGCATAATAATACATAAATTCTACGCGATTTAATCTCATCACATGCTCTAATCTTTGGGAAACCTCAATGGGAGCATCACATGCGTAGGGAAAATCAAAATAAAAATCGATTTTTCATGCAGATCAAATCATCGTGCAAAAGATTAAGGTCACGAGAAAGTCGTAAAAATCAAAAAAATCACATCATGTGAGAGATTATTTTACCTAGGGAGATCGTATATCCCTGTATTCAGATTCGGATGGAGAGGATGAAGGAAGTCAAGCGTCTTTCTCTCTAGCAGTATTCATACAATGGATCTCTATAACCTATCAACCATGAGTCCCCCCTCCTAGTTATAAAGAGCCACTAAAAACCCTAAGGGTCCTGCCTTAGTGGGTATTGGATCTTCATCCAATTACCCACTAACCTTGCACTATTAGATCTCCATCCAATAATCTCTTTAGGCATTTAATTGGGCCTCAAGCAAGAAACCCATCAGTACAGGGTCTCATCTAATGAAAATATGAACTAATTGGATCTTCATTCAATCCTCTATTCGCTGAAGCATCCACCATATGTGTGTGACCCTCTAGGCCCGACACCAAGTTGGTCGTGAGTCGCTCCCATCAGAACTCATTCTGATATAGTGAATTATTATTCCCGTAATAATTCGCTCAACTCATCAACTATGGATGTATTAGGCTATTATGTCATAGTCCCCAGATGATACAAGGGGATCGAATCCATTAGACTTGTCTATCCATAATTACCGTGTATCTATAATCCCTCATCCAACTAATATCCCAGACACCGTATATTGAACATGGTAAATCAGGTCACATACGGAATCTATTATAGTCTTGCTCTAATTGGATTCTCTCATAGAACTCTTCTCTCTCAATCCAAATGACCCTGGCCAGGGATTTGTCTGAGCAAGCGCATATGGGATATTTCTCTCATGATATCGAGAGTGGATGATTATTTATTGACACTCAATTGCCTTCGTAATGTTAGCTACCAATCCTTATAACTAATTGTATCAAATTTTGAACTTTCCAAACCTACAAGTCTGGTGGCATCAAAGAAAGGAGTACCCACAATTGGGACTATAGAATTGCTATATGAGATTAGGTATCATTAACCATACAACATTTTATAAGCGGATCAATCAGTGAACTCATTCTCTAATGAGCACTTGTACTATATCATTAGTGTCTCTACACAAGTCACTCTGAGACCAACCACCTCCATCATATGGATGGGTATATAGTACACCAATCTGTCCGATTATCTCAATGTCCCACTCGAGTAACTTATGATCAAAATTATTTAAGATTTATGTTTAAAGGTGAATCAATCTCATTATCGTGATCTCATCACGATCTGATTCCTATTGCACAAAACTAAGGATATCACAATATATATATATACAACAAATAATATAATGTGAGAATGTATCATTAATAATAATAAGCAAAAAGATCGTGTAGTGTGTCACAAATGTCATCACTCATATGATTGGCTTGCAGGGCACCTTTAACTAGCAATAAGTACTCGGTTCGAAAAATTTTCACTCAAGGAAAATCAAAATTAGAAGTGCTTTTCTTGGAAGTAGTTGACTAAGTTCGAGGGTAATAGTAAAGAAAATCCACATGAAGATGCTCGTGCTTTTCTTAGAACTAGTTAAGAGCAATCAAATTCGAAAGTAATAGTAATGAAAAACAAGAATAGAGATACTCATAGATTTTATAGTGGTTTGATTCACCTGACCTACGTCCAATCTCGATCCCTCTTCACTCGAGGCCAACCAGTATCCACTAACGATCTTCTTTCAAGGGCAAAAATCAACTACCCTTATACACCTTTCTCCTTTTTACAGGCTGAGGAGAACAACATTTATAACTCTCCTTTTCTCAAGCTCAGGAGATCAACCTTTACAACTCTTTCAATCCTTCCATTAACACACTTTACACTTGAAAGAAAAAGGGAAGCTCTCAACCAAATTTAATAAAATTTTACCAAAGTTTTTCTTCACTTTCTTACTCTACCAAGTAAGAATACTTAGAGTATTTATATACCCCAATTGGCTTCAGAAACTAGAGCCAAAAAATCAAACACCTCAAAATTTTGAGGTACAAGCGGTACCACCACCGAATAGAGCCCTAGATTCTGGGTGACCGTACTATTGCCAACCATTGATGGTACCATCACCTAGGTAACTCGAAATAATACTTTTCTAATACTATTTGGTACCTAAGTTGTACCTCATTTTGACCTCCTTCTAGGTCAACGAAATGAACTCTATCATGAGCTCAAATTAAACCAAATTAGACTCAATTGGCCCCTATTTGAGTTAGTAGAATTTCTCCAAAATTAACTCTAATTAAAACTTTAACTATGATAATTAAGATAAACATAATTATAAGTAATCTTCATTGTCTGGCATGTTAATCAATCTTTTGGTGAACTCCCAGCATCCTTCCGACGACTCCCGACAAGGTCCCAATCACCTTCCAACGAACTCTCGATGAAGCCCCGACAATCTCCGATGAACTCTCAATAAATCTCTAGCGAACTTCCGGCGAGCTCCTATCGCATCGTCCAAAGCTTCGACATATCCCCATTCTTTCGACCTGATGCTCGATCTTGACTCCAGCCCAAAATTGTATTCTTCTTTAATTATTTTACTTTTCACAATCATAGTTTGTCATGTATCACTTATCTCCAATGCATAGGTTAGATCGTAAATCCATTAATTGATTTCATCATCAAAATATAAGATTCAACAGTTTAAGGGATATACAATCTCCCTAGGTAATCAATCTCACACTAGTCGTAGTTTTCGATTTTTTGATTTTTCGTGCATTAATCTTTGCACGATGACATGATAAACGTAGGGAACCATATTTGTTTTATTTTTTCACTACACATGTGATACTCTCTCTTAGTTTCCCAACAACCTAATTGTTAAACAATGATTTTATAATCTCAATTGTGTATATGGTTCTTAGACTTGAGATACCAATGATGTCTTGTTTGAGTACGTCATTCTTTGACATAAGACTCATGGGTCTAGAAGTTTCAGGTCTGGTATAGTTGGTTATTGGGAATGATAATCAACGTTACAAAGGCATTTGTGTGTCAATAGAGGATCATCCACTCTCAGTATCATGAGAGAAATATCTCATGTGTTCTCACTCAAGTAAATCCCTGGCCTGGTCATCTGGATTAAGAGAAGAGTTCTCCAGAAGAATCCAATTAGGATGAGACTCTGATGGATTTTATATGAGGCCTGAATGTACCATGCCTATATACGATGTCTGGAATATTAAATGGATGAGGGACTATATATATATACATATATATGTATATATATGTATATATATATATAGAGTAGGTGTATAACACATCACATATACAAGCCACACTGGATAATCATGAGCCAACACTTAATATGATTAAGCCCGAGCCCGAGATAAAACAAAACCCCTCTTACGATAATATTAAGTCGGTAAACATGAGGCAATAAGACTGACCCACATGGCCTTCCATCGCTATAGGAAGAAATTAAATCACGATATAGGTTGAGTTCGTCAAGTCCCTCGAGGCTCACCTATTTACTTGATTGAGTTCTTACCTACGACATAGATATGTTGCCGATGACCTGAGGACATGGTATACTTGGTCGAGTCCCTCAGCGACATATCATCAAATCAGACTTATCTTTTAATAATGGTGATGACTTCACTAAACACTATGGTTGGTTGAGTCCCTCAAGACCATGATAATTCGGAGGCCGAATATAACGGGAATTATAAGAAATTGTGATTGGCAAGAGTTGTCTACCTTTTGAGCTTAGTGTAATTGGTCAAGTCCCTCAAGGTTGCACTAAGATGTTGATTGGATCCCAATCCCCACTAGGAGTCTGTCGGAGACTTTCGTCTTACGTGTCGAGGGTGTCTCGTGATTCGCTAGGAAAATAGTGGGAGTACATTAAGATAGAAGTTCATATCTTAATTATCTATCTTTTTATCTAAAATTTCCAAAATACCCTCAATAATTCTATAAATTTTAAGGACTATCCTCCTTTCTAGAATTCTGAAAATACCCTTGATAATTTTATAAATTCTCAATATATCTTGATTTCTAGAAAACTAATTAATTAAATAATTTAAGTAATTATTATTTATCTAGTAAATCCTATATGTGATGTGTTATACATGTGATGTATGATATGGATGGATGATCATGAGTCATGTGTCATGATGTATGTAATTATGATTATTATTATTGGGGCCTACGAGCCTTTGTTTTTCTCATTTATTGTTGAGTCTGCGTGCTTATGATTATTCTGTAATTACATTGAGAGGCATGGCAGGAGCGTGGAGGTGACAGCGGGACATACGATATCGTGATAGGAGATCACAACGCATGGTGATGCAATGAGGATCTGATAAAATCGATGATCACGAGATCAACGATCACAAGGAATGGAGATGTGTCGATACACACATAGATTATATTATAAGTGATTAGGCTCATTTGCTTAGACTTAATCATATTATGTGACAGCTCATGATCATCCGGTGTGGCTATATATATATATATATATATATATATACGATATAGATATATATTAAATATATATGTGTGTGACACGATATATTACGAGACTGATATAAAATAAAAACCCTTCCTATGATAATATTAAGTTGGTGAGCGTGAGGCAATAAGATTGACCAACGTGGCCTTCCATCGTTGTAGGAAGAAATTAAATCATGATATAGGCTGACTTGGTCAAGTCCCTCAAGACCCACCTATCTACTTGATCGAGTTCTTGCCTACGACATAGAGATGTCACCGGTGACCTGAGGACATGGTATGACTTGGTCGAGCAGTCAAGAGTATACCATCGAATCAGACTCATCTCATAATGATGGTGATGACTTAACTAAACTTCATGATTGGTCGAGCAGTCGAGACCATGATGACTCGGAGGTCAAACAAGACAAGAATCATAAGGAGTTATGATTGACAAGAGTTTCCTACCTTTTAGGCTTAGTGTAAATGGTCGAGTCCCTCGATATTGCACTAAGATGCTAATTGGATTCTGATCCCCACTAGGAGTCTATCGGAGACTTCCGACTCATGTGTCGAGGATGTCGCGTGATTCACAAGAAAAATAGTGAAACAAAAAACTCATAAAAATGAACATAAAAAAGTTGTTATTGTTCAGATCAATTAGCACTAAGAGAGAGGGTGAATTAGTGCAAGTGTAAAAAATACTCAATTTGAAAATTTTGCTAGAAGTAAAGAAGAAACTTAGAAGCATTTCTTGAACTTCGTTAAAAACAAATAGGCAAATGATTTAAAGGAAAATCGAAAGATGATGTTTATGCCTTTCTTTAAATTAATTAAGAATAATTAAAAGTAGTAAACAAGACAAGGATAGAAAGCTCATAGATTTATAGTGGTTCGGCCACAACTTGGCCTACGTCCACTCATCAAGTCCTCTTCACTGAGGTCTATTGGTATCCATTATCAATCTTTTTTTAATAAAGACTAAACCTTTACACTTCCTACTCTCCTTTTCACACTCTTAGGAGAGGAACCTTACAAGCTTTACACTTACAACTCACAATTGAAACTTTTACAAAGATTACAATTCTTTTTTCACTCTCTTGCCCTTTTTTTTCTTGCACAATTTTAGCACATAAATTTTCAGAGATTTTCTAGCCCAATTATTATGCTAAATGCAAGAAGACTTGGGGTATTTATAGACCCTAATTAATTTTAAAAATTAGAGCCAAAAATTCAAACATATACCGCCGGCATCGATGGTACTACCATCAAAAGTTGTCTAAAAAACATGGTGGTGGCGGTACAATTACCGATTTGGGTAGTACAACCACCAACATAGGCATTACAACTGTCATCCACCAGTGGTATAACCACCGAGAATCCCAAAAAAGTATTTTCTCTACTTTTTAATCCCGACTTATACCTTTAGTTGACCCCTTTCCAAGTCAACCAATTGAGCTCAACCTGAGCTCATTCCAAACCCAAGTGTGGATCCGATTTTTCTCACTTGAGTTAATTTGGGTTCCTTCTAAATCTAACTCAAGTATGACTCAAACCTTATCAATGTTAACTATAACTAATTAATTACAACCATTGCGACCATTAAGTCTAACAAGACCCTCCTAACTCTCAGCAAGCTTTTTGGCAATCCTCGATAATCTTCCAACGAGTCTTCTTCTGGTGTGAACCCACGATGCCTTCATGACAATCTCCCGATCATCTTCGGCAAGCTCCCAACGACCACCTAACAAGCCCCTGATACCTTCGGCGAGCTTCTAGCGAGTCTCTCGGTGAGTTCCCACTGCATCGTCCGAACCCCGGCCTGATGCCCGAACTTGACTCTAGCCCACATCTGATTATAATTTTCTATCTCTGTCATAGTTAATCCTACATCAATCATGTGTAATACACATGTAAGATCAATAAATCATCAATTAATTTTATTATCAAAATCTGATATTCAACCATCTCCCCCTTTTTGATGATGATAATTAATTGATGATGAGAGTTAACCTTGACTCCTCCTAAATCCATGTCATAATCCAAATAAGGAAAAAACCTTAAATTCAAGAGAAATAAACACTCTTGAATTCAAGTATCATAACATGCTTTTATCAAATTTTGAAATGATATACCATGAATTTTAAAAATCATCAAATCATCAAATGTAACATTAATTTCAACCATCAAATCATAAATCATTAAATCTTCAAGGATATTTTAAGAATTTCAAAATTTATTCGTTAATCATATAATTAATTTTAAGATTTTCTTTCTAATATGAGAGATGCCTCTTAATAGGAGAAATGCCTTATTTTATTATTTTTTAGATATATGTCATCAAATATGATATTTCTCCCCCTTTGTCATATATGTATCATTTTTCATATGTGTCATCAATCCGTATTTCTCCCCCTTTGTCATCAATAAAAAGAGATGAAATAATGATCAAATAATTTCAAGATACATAAACTTATCAAGTGTCAAATTTTTTAAATTTTATATAAAATAAATATTGATTAAATATTTAGTACTTCATTGCTCCCCCTTAGTAAAATAAGATATAAACATAGTTTTCTCATGAAAATTTTTCTTCCTTTTTATGAATAAGAAGGAAACAAGGGAGAAAGACATCATATCATAAAAGTAAGGCTTAATCTTTTAGATGTAAATTTCGAAATCTAAGAAAAATTAAGAGCTACTCATGCAATTTAATTTATTTTATATATATTTCAATTAAATCAAGCAAATCACGCATTTTGATGGTTTAGCATTCCTAGCTCTCTTCTAATAAAGTCAAATTACTTATTTATTAAAAATGTTAGCTAATTGATACTTAGTTTCAATAAATTCTAAAGATATATCATGATTATTCACATAATTCCTAATAAAATAATGTCTAATATCTATATGTTTAGTTCTTTGAGTATTGAATGAGATTTTTAGTCAAACATATGGCACTTGTATTATCACATTTTATAGGGATACCTTTCAGATAAATTCTATAATATTCTAATGTATTTTTTTATTTAAATGACTTGGCATAACATGCACTAATTGTAATATATTCGGATATATTCAGCTTCAGTGGTAGATAAAGCAACCGAATTTTGTTTCTTGGAAGACCATGAAACAAGAGCATGCCCTAAAAATTGATATGTTCCGATAGTAATTTTTCTATCTATTCTACATCCTCCAAAATTGACATTCGTATAAGTAAGTAAATCAAAATTTTTAGATTTTGGATACCATAAACCCAAGTTAGAGGTTTCTTTTAAATATCTACATATTTGTTTAATTGCTTTAAAGTGAGAAAGTTTAGGATTTGATTGAAATCTTGTACACAATCTATCACTAAATATTATATTCGGTCCAGTAGCAGTTAAATACAACAAGCTACCTATCATTCCTCTATATGTTTTTTAATCAAAATTTTCTTTCTCGTTATCCAAGTCTAATTTTATGAAAGTGCTTATGAGTGTGTTTATGGCCTTAGCATTTTTCATACCAAAATATTTTAACAAGTCTAAGGTATATTTAGTTTGACTAATATTAATTTATGTATAAGCCTAAGAAAAGAGTTACCTCACCCATTAGGCTCACCTAAAACTCTTGGCCCATACTTTTGGTAAAAGATTCACAAAAGGATTCATTTGTTAAACCAAAAATTATATCATCAACATAAATTTGAATAATAAGAAAATTATTTTTAAAATACTTAAAAAATAATATGGTATCAACCTTACCTTTTAAAAAATTATTTAAAATAAGGAAAGAGATAAGTCTTTTATATCAAGCCTGAAGGGCTTGTTTTATCCATAAAGAGCTTTAGAAAGTTTGAAAACATGATTTGGTAAAATATTCCTTTCAAAACCAGGGGGTTGTTCAATGTACACTTCTTTGAAAATAAAACCATTGAGAAAATTACTTTTAATATCCATTTGAAATAACTTAAAATCTTTTAAGAATGTAAAAGCAAGGAGCATCCTTATGGCTTTAAGTCTAGCCATAGGAGCAAAGGTTTTTTCATAATCAATTCCTTCTTGTTGGTTGAAATCTTTGGCCACTAATCTAACCTTGTTTCTAACCATAATACCATTTTCATCTTACTTGTTTCTAAAGACCCATTTAATATCAATCATTAAACGGCCACTAAGTCTAGGAACAAGCTCACATACCTCATTTCTCTCAAATTGATTTAACTTTTTATATATTACAATAATCCAAGAGATATCCTTTAGGGCTTCATCAATGCATTTTGGTTCTACTTAGAAAGAAATGTGACATTAGCATAAAAATTTTTAAAGAATAATGAGTTTGAATACCTCTGGATGTATCTCCTATTACAACTAGGATGATCATTTACATACTTTCATTCCTTGAGTAAAGATTTAGAAGTAGATTCATCCAAATTGCTTTTAGGAGGATTATCAATTAAATTTCAAAGAACCAAAATCAAATTCAACATCAAAACTAATTTTCTTAAGTTCGGAAATCTCATTAAAAATAACATAAATAGATTCTTCAATTGCCAAAGTTCTTTTACTAAATACACAATAAGCTTTAGAAATAGAGGAATAGCCAAGAAAAATGATTTCATTAGATTTTGCATCAAATTTTCCTAACACGCCATTTTCATTCAAAATAGAACATTTGCAATCAAAAACTTTAAAATATAAAATATTAAGTTTTTTTACTATTCCATAATTCATAAGAAGTTTTAAAGAGTAATAGTCTTACAAGAACCCTATTCATCATATAGCATGTTGTGTTAATAGCTTCAGCCCAAAAATATTTGGATAGGCTATATTTGTTCAATATAGTTCTAGCCATTTCTTATAAGCTCCTTTTTTTTTTCTATTCCTCTATTTTGTTATAATTTATAAGAGTAGAGAAGATGTGGATATATCCATTTGACTTACAAATATTTTGAAGCTTATTATTTTAAAATTCACCACCATGATCACTACATATTGATGAAATTATAAAAAAATTTTCATTTTAAATAATTTTATAAAATTTTAAAAAATATTTAAAAGAATCACTTTTGTGAGCCAGAAATAAGTCTATCTACTATAATCAGCTACAATGACAAATACATATTTGCTATCTCCTATACTTATAATATCAATTGGTCAAAATAAATCTATATGGATCAATTGTAGTGGCCTAGAGGTGCTTATTTGATTTTTTACTTAAAACTATTTTTTATTTGCTTTCCTAGTTGACAACTATCACATATTTTATCTTTAACAAATTTAAGACTAGGTAATCCTCTTACTAAATCTTTCGTTGAGATTTGGTTTAGTAGTTTCATGCTAGCATGACTTAATCTCCTATGCCAAATCCAAGCATCATCATTTAAAGTCGAAAGCATGTTTCATCACAAAACTTTTCGATATCAATAGTATACATATTATTATTTCTTAAGGCAATCAAAGACTTATTTATGTGTGGCATTTTAATTATATAAGCATTAAGTTCAAATTTAGTAATACATTTTTTATCACATAATTGGCTAATACTAAGTAGATTATGTTTAAAACCATCAACTAATAGCATATCTCAATTAAAAAGTTTGATATGTTACATATAGTTTCTTTCCCAATGATTTTACCTTTGTTGTTATCTCCAAATGTGACAACTCCTTCGTTTAGGTTAGTGAGCTTAGAAAAATAAATTGAATCTCCGGTCATGTACTTTGAGCATCCGCTATCAAGGTATCATTTGGGCCTTAGTTCAAAAACAAACCTACAAGAAAGATTATTTTAATTTAGGTACTCATTTTACTTTGGGTCCCTCATGAAGAGCTTTACCTAATTTATCTAAAGATTTTTGGTTGTTTATGGTTGCTTTAGGAACCCAAATTAATTGATGTGGACTATACTTTCTAAATGACCATTTGTAGGCTTTATGTCCTAATCTATCATAAAAGTTACATTTAATTTTTTATGATAAGTTTAGAGTGGGTCCTTTGACGAAGATAGTTGGCTTTAACAAAGCCTATACCTTCTTTCCTATGAACATGACCCTTATTTACAAGGATTATGTTTAGGAATTTATTTTGATTTTAAAATTTTCTAATCTTTGTTTTAGTACAAAGTATTCTTTTCTAAGTTTATCTAAAGTTTCACAATTGGTGCATGAACTATGTGATAATGCTATATGTATTTGTTCGAATTTACTAACTAGTGAATCATGCTCTTTCTAAGTAATTTATAAGACTTACTATTTTTTTTAAACTCATCATAAAGCTCATGAAAGATATTCAATAATTTAGTAATGGAAATATTGGAAGACTCACTTACCTTGTCATGGATAGCCATGACAGCACAGTTGGCAACCTCTTCTTTGATGTGGTCTTTTTTATCTGATGAGCTTGAGTTATCCCAAGTCACCAAGAGAGCTTTCTTCTTATGTGGCACGACACCTTCTTCTTTAACTGAAGACACTCATTTTTTAAATGTCCTAGCTTCTTACATTCAAAGCATATAATGTTGACACTTTTTGGTTCATTTTTATTTTTATAATTTTTATTTTTTATAATATTTTAAATTTTTATGGATAATAATGTCATTGTCCTCATCACTTAAGATTTTACTCAAGGAGTCATCTATAGTTTTCAGTGCTAAATTATTCATGTTCTTTGGAAAGGGTTCATCAAGTTCGTCATGAGCATTATAGCTCAGTTCATAAGTAATAAACAATCCAATAAGTTCTTCAAGAGGAAAATTATTAAGATTTTTAGCCTCTTAAATTGTAGTTACTTTAGGATCCCAACTTTTTGGAAGAGATCTTAATATTTTACTAATAAGTTTAAAATTAAAAAATATTTACCAAGAGATTTTAGACCAATGATGACATCCGTGAATTAGGTGTGCATGTCTCAAATGGACTCACTTGATTTCATTCTAAATAATTTATAATTATAAACTAAAATATTAATTTTAGACTCTTTAACTCTACTAGTGCCTTCGTGTGTGATTTCAAGTGTATGCAAAATATCATAAGTAGTTTCACAAATAGAAACCTGATTAAATTCATTCTGATAAAGTGCACAAAATAAAGCATTAATAGCTTTTGTGTTTAACGAAAATGCCTTCTTTTTCAAATCATTCCATTCATCCACTGGTTTGAAAGTTTTTCCAAAACTGTTTTCCACTATGTGTCATAAATTAAAAAAATACACATTATTATTTTCCAATATGTATAATTTGTCTCATTAAACATGGGAGGACGTGCACTAGAATATCCCTCATTCATACCAAATGAAGTCAGTTACTCACTTGGGTGTTTAGTCCAATGAGTAGAACCTCACTCTGACGCCAATTGTTAGGATCAACTGGCACTAAGAGAGGGGTGGGGATGAATTAGTACAAGTGTAAAAAATACTCAATTTAAAAAATTTGCTTGAAGTAAGGAAGGAAATTGGAAGTATTTCTTGAACTTCATTGAAAATGAATAGTCAAATAATTTAAAGAAAAATCAAAAGATGATGCTTGTGCCTTTTTTCAAATTAATTAAGAATGATTGAAAGTAGTAAACAAGACAAGAGAAGGAAGCTCACAGATTTATAGTAGTTCGGTCAAAACTTAGCCTAGGTCCACTTCCTGAGTCCCCTTCATCGAGATCCACCGGTGTCCACTATCGATCTTCTTTGGGTAAAGATCAAACTCTTACACTTTTTATTATCCTTTTTGCAGGCTTAGGAGAGGAACCTTACAAGCTTTACACTTACAACTCACAAGGGAGACTTTTACAAAGATTACAACTCTTTTTTCACTCCATTACCCCTTTTTTTTCTTGCACAATTTTAGCACATAATTTTTCATAGAATTTCTAGCCTAATTATTGTGCTAAATATAAGAAGACTTGAGGTATTTATAGACCTAAATTAACTTTAGAAATTAGAGCTAAAAATTTAAATGTATCCAAAAAAATTCGGGTACGGGTGGTATAACCATTGGCGCCAACAGTACTACCACTGAAAGTTACCCAGAAAATAGGATGATGACAGTACAATCGTTGACCTGGGTCTCTATCCAAAAAATCTCCTTTGACCTCGAATTGGGCCTCATACAGGGAGCCCATGAATATCGGGTCTCTTCTAATGATAATCGGCGCTAATTGTATAGAGATTATTGGATCTCTATCCAAAAATCTCTTTTGGCCTCGAATTGGGCCTCATACAAGGAGCCCATGAATATCGGGTCTCTTCTAATGATAATAGGCGCTAATTGTATCTCTATCCAATCCTCTATCCGTTGAAGCATTCACCATATGTGTGTGACCCTCTAGATTTAATACCAAGCTGAATATGAGTCCTTCCAATTAAAACTCTTTTTGACTCAGTGAATTATTATCTCATAATAATTAACTTGACTCATCGACTATGAACGTACTATACCACTATGGTATAGTCCCCAAACGATAGAAGATCTTAAAAGAAGATAGAGATCTTCTTCCAAGTTCGTTGCGAGAAGCTACGCAAGAGTTATGAGACTTGGACCTGCGATTGAAGGAGTATCACTACAGTAATCCATCATGTGGATACCACTAGAGAGGACACTTGACCTCTTTCATCTTCTTCATCTAGATCTAGAAAAATATGGATATATGATCTCCATAGGTAAACAGTCTCACATATGATGTAGTTTTTTAATTTTATAATTTTTCTCGCACCAATCTTTACACGATGATTTTGATCTGCTTGGGAAACTAGTTTTGTTTTGATCTTCCGCTATGCGTATGTGATGCTCCCACTTGATTTTCCAACATAAATAGAGAATCATCGACTCTCGGTATCACGAAAGGAATATATTGTGTGTTCTCACTTAAGCAAATCCCTAGCCAGGGTCATTCGGATTGAGAGAGGAGTTCTCTGGGATAATTTGATTAAAGTGAGACTCAAATAGATTTCATTTAGGCTTGACAGTACCATGCCCAATATACGATCTTTGGAATATCAAATGGATAAGAGACTATAAATATTGAATCTCAGATTTTGATGATTAAATCAATTGACAGTTTATTGATCTAACATATGTGTTAGAGAAAGTAATGCAGGATTAACTATGACAGAGAAAAGGAAATTATAACCGAATGTTGGGCTAGAAACAAGTTCGAGTATCGGGCCCAAATTTGGACGATGTGGTGGGAGCTCGTCGGGAGTTCACTAGGAGTTCGCTAAGGGAATCGGGAAGCTCACTGGAATCATGCTGAGAGATCACTGGAAGAATATTGGAAGATACCAGATTGTAAGGATTAGGTCAATTGTTGAACTTGATGGTCTTGTATAGTTGTAATCAGTGAGTTATAGTTAAGTTTGGTCATAATTGAGTTAAGTTTGGAAGGAATCCAAATTAACTCAAGTGACACAAACTGGGTCCACGTTTGGCTTTGGATTTAGCTCAGGTTGAGCTCATTTGGTTGACCTGGATAGGGGTCAACTAAAGATACAAGTTGGGAAAAGAAAAGTAGAGGAAACACTTTCTCGAGATTCCCAATGATAGTACTATCAGTGGGCGACAGATGTACCACCCAGGTCGATAATTGTACCATCGTTGGGTGACGGATGTACCACCCAGGTCGACAATTGTACCATCATCACCCTGTTTTCAAGGCAACTTTTAACGATAATACTGTCAATGTCGGTTGTTGTACCAATCATACCCTTTTTTTTTTATATGTTTGAATTATTGGCTCTAATTTCTGAAGCCAACTAGGGCCTGTAAATACTCCAAGTCTTCTTGTATTGAGCACATGAAATTGGGCAATAAAATTATGCTTAAAATATACAAAAAAAAGAAAGGGGGCAAGGGAGTGAGCAAAAGTATTGTAATCCTTATAAAGGTCTCCCTTGTGAGTTATAAGTAAAATACTTGTAAAGGTTTGGTCTTCACCCAAAAAAGATCAATAATGGACTCCAGCAGACCTCGACGAAGGGGACTTGGGAAGTGGACGTAGGCCAACTTGTGGCCAAACCACTATAAATTATGTACATCTCTTAACTTTGTTTTTTTTATTATATATGTTCTTATCGAGCTTTCCTTTAGCAAGATCATAACTTAGCTTCATTAAAAAGTTATATTGCTTACTCGAATGAAACGCTTTCAATTTTTATTTTGCTTCAAACTAAAGTTTTCTTTAAACCGAGATTTTAGCACTTGCACTAATTCACCCCCACCCTCGTAATGCCAATTGATCCTAACAATAGATACATAGTAACTAAAGATAAACAAGTCTAATGAATTAGATCTCTTTTACCATTTGGAGACTATGGCGTAGTGTTCTAGTACATCCATAGTCAAATGAGTTGAGTGAATTATTATGAGATGATAATTCTAAGCCCATATATTATTGGATCCATTGGGTAAAACTCAATAAGAGCTTAGAGTGCATATTTGGATATAGATCTAATTTTCGCTAAGCTTAGATAATTGGATGGAGATCCAACATCTATTATACTAGGGTACTTGGATGGATATTCAATACCCAATAAGGTAGGATATATTAGAGTTAAGTTGAAAGGGCTCTCTATAAATAGAAGAGAGACCAAAGCGTCATAGGCTAAACTCCTTTAGCCACTCACCTCATATTGTCCTCCATCTCTTTCCTCCCTTGCCATTAGCCCTTATTTGAGGTGTGAGGACGATAAGAAGCGTCGACCCCTTCTTGAATTGTTGCTACCTTGTGGTGTGTAAAAGCGAGGAAAGAACATGCTACAAGAGGAGATGTGTCGTTGCTTCATCCATCATGTACATCATTGCTAGAGAGGAGTGCATGAGAGCCCCTTCATCCATGGACTTAGATCTGCGCTCTTGGGAATATACAAGTTCTCCTATCTCAGATCGTCTCACTTCTCCACACAGTTTTTGGTTTCTAAATTTTTTCACTCCCTATCATCATACAAAAATATGATATTATTCTTTTAGGAAATTTTTTTATTTTTAATTTTTGCTATGCATGTGATGCTCTCCAAGGTTTCCCAACATAATAAATTAGAGTAATAAGAGAGTATATATCTAGAGGGGAAGTACTAGATGACATGGTGAGAGGTTTGTTTGAGGGGGTCTGAGGTGTATTCAGATGAATTCGATGATGTACCATTGTTGGAGTGGCTCACATGGCTGAAGACCCATGGGTTTAAAAGGGAAAAGTAGACTTGACAAAGATGACATGGCGTGATATAAAACATTATGTTCAAGAGAAGTACTCAATGAAGATGCAAGGCTTGGATCTTGGTGTTATCTTATGAGAAGCATAGGGTGTAGCCATAGATAACATAAATAACTAAATACTTTGTCTTTGAAAGTTTGAGATTGATAGGACTCCAGTAGGGTTAAATTCTAATCTCCCTAGAAATAGTCAATAAAACCCTATAAGATTATAATAAAACCTCACCTAGCCACTTCTATCCTATAAAGAAGTGTGGTTAGGGTTTAGATTGGAGCCTTAGGTTTTAGTGGTCGTCGCCCCCTTTACTGGGCTGGTTAGCCAGGGTTTTCCCCTGCTTAGGTCGGTTATAGAGCCAATCTAGCTACCACCTGTTCCTACTTAAGTAGGTCGACTATAGAATAGGCAAAGGGGTAATTTTACTTAGGCAATCACCCCATAGGCTAGGGTTTAGAACCCTATATAATGATGTAGTTGCCCCCCCTCTTTGATTAAGCAATTATCAACTTTTATTCAACCTTGTGTCGAGTCTAGGAGGGAGGAACTCCTACAGCATTCTGAGGGTTGATCCCGCTCAATGGTCAAAATCTATAGAGCTCCTTCTGGGTTCTATCATCTGGTATCAGAACCGCATTCTTGCTGCCCTATAGCCATCTCTACCACCTCCACCTTCCTAAGCAATTCACACAATTGCTTTTGACATTGCTTCCACTGTCACCCACCAAGTCATAAATCCATCAATCTGCTATCATCCTCTGCATCAACATTTAGAAATATGGTATATTTTTATCACCCATGCCTCTTCAATACTACAAGATCCTTTACCTTACATGTTAAAGAATTTTTTCAAATTTTATCCACTTCAAATTTCTTTCGTCACAAACGTTATTGTTGTTACGAAGGTGAAATACTGTAGAAATTTTTAGCTGCCTATTTGCCTCTTGAAACTAGTTTATTTCTTCTTTTTCTTGGCCAAAATTTTTATACAAATCCAAAATCAGCTTAGCTTTCATCTGAGATTGATTTCTGAAAAAAATTCCTTTTGGAACCAGTTTTATTGTGTCTTCTTTCATCATCACGCAGTGCTAAAATTTTACGATGAAGGATCTGCCTTCCATCTTTTGCACTATTTCCCTACTATTATGCTATCAAAATTTTGTCAAACTTCTTATTGGTATTGACTAAATCTGAACCCAGGGTTTCTTTATATTTTTCTTGAATTTTCCTCTAGAATTTATATCAAAAATTCATCATTTCTCTGATGTCAAATCTAATCGGTAGGACAACACATCGCAGCACCTTTCTTCGTTGAATTCTATCAGATTTGAGAGCTGTCTTTTGTGGGATTTTGGATTCTCTTTCTCTCATTTGCAAACCCTACCATCCTCATTAAAAACCCTTCTAAATCGCATCCTAAACCGATCCCAAATAGCCACCCAAATCAGCCCTAAACCATAGCCTACTCCCATCTAAACCGATCCACTCATCCAACCGGCCATCCCCTCTCCAAAAATTATCATGCCACTAACCTGACAACAAAAGAAAGATCTCAATATTACAGATCTAGAGGCATACACTATGGCATCAGAGGAGGCCATCAATACCAAGTTCGAAGACTCTGAAAGCCGCATAGAGGAGAAGATGTGATCCCTTTTCGCCAGTATAGGCCGACCATCGAGTCTAATCCATGCTTGAAGGTGGACTTCCTAAGATGGGAAGAAGGAGACCTGATCAGATAGATCTTGCAGGTGGAGCATTATTTTCAGTTCTACCGAACCGCCAACGCTACACAGGTAGAGATTGCTACTATCCACCTCAAGGGAGATGCTATTCAGTGGTTCAATTGGTTTGAGCACACCCATGGAGGACTATTTTGGCAGCGATTCAAGGAAGGACTACTAAACTGCTTTGGACCAACCGATTTCAATAACATCGATGGACAATTGGCAAAGATTCGTCAAACCTCTACAATACAAGAATACTAAACAAAGTTTAAATATTTATCTAACCAAACAATGGATTGGTCTAAGAAATAACTTTTAGGGACTTTTATTGAAGGCCTAAAGCCCGAGATTCGAGAAGTAAATGTGCGGCAACCATACACTCTTATGGTAGCTCTTTCCTTCGCACGTATCCAAGAAGAACGATTGAACCACAAGGTACGAAGGACAAGAGTCACTCCCTGACTAGCCATGCCAAGGCTTACAACCCCCTCTGCTGCCATCTAAGCCCCCGCACCAAAGAAATTAACAAGAGACGAGCCTCATGAATATTCTTTAAGATTATGTGGCCCTTTATTAATTGAATAAGATATATTATGGATTATTTGAATTCTGATAAAAGATATTAGCCAATATTAAGTAAAGTCCATATTATATTGGGATATTTTAGGGGATGCCCTTGATGGAAGGAACTCTCCTAATAACTTACCCTAGACCCTCTGCTCTCACCTATAAATAGACAGGACCTACTCTAAACCTACAGCACGAGTAGCACGGATATGCAAAGGGTTGAATAGATCAAGAGATTACAGTTATCCTCTTGATCTAGATCAAGATATTACGATTATCCTCTTGATCTCCCAAAACCATCAATTAAGGTGGTTCTGTGAAAAGATAGGAAGAGAGGAGAAGGGGTCTAGATCTATTCTAGTTCCTCTTGCAGATCGATATTCGGCGTCATTCAAATCTGTCGGTTGGTGCTCTTGAAGATCTAATTGGATCTCATGCAGATGACATCTAAAGGTACGCATCATAAACAGATCTAGTATTATTTGATTTCAATCCTAGCATAAAAGTTTTTCCGCATAATAGATTGCATAACTATATTTTTTTTTATGCCAACAATTGGTATCAGAGCCTAGGTTTGAGATCAAAAATATTAGATCTATTATTTTTGTTTACGATGCATATATCTGAATATTTTATTGATCTATTTTCCTATCTGTTAATTTTAATCATTTACTTGTGAACGATTCTTGATTGTTTTTGTGTGTTAAAGACGCAGTAATCTTGTGTTTTTGTGATTTGCTGCGAAGCGGCGTCTGGTGAATCTACAGCGGTCTTGTGCGGTGATAGGCCGCATGGCGGCCTCGCATGCCAACTAAGGTCTATGGGCAGTGCACAGAGGCTACAATCACATACTGCGACAGTAAGATGGCCGACAGTAAGATGGCAAGCGTCATGGCGCGGCCTAGCCAGCGAAGGAGGAGGCTAGGGTTTTTTCTCCTTGAAAAAATTATAATTTTGCCATTGAATAAAAAAATTACAATTTTGCCATTGAATAAAAAAATTACAGTTTTACCAATTATGCTTAAATTACAGTTTTGTCATTCATTGAAATTACAATTTTATCCTTCGGCTGAATAGGGTTATTTATATTTTTATCTTTGTGATTTATTAATCCTATAATTAAAAAAATATGTAATTCTTTTATATATTTTTTTAGAATTACAGTTTTATCATTATAAAATTGAGAAATTTTGGTTATTTTCTCAATTATAAAATTAATCAATATATAATCTAATAAAATTTAATTATGATTATATTTTTTATTATTCAATGATTATATTTTATTTTTGATCAATTTATTTAATTGGACTTATGGGCTTCTCCAATTAAATAAAATTAATCAGTAAAAAATTATAAATTATTATTTCTTTATAGTTTTCTCATATAAATTATTAATTGCATGTGTTAAATCTAATTATTGGTTTTTGGATATTAATTCAGTTATTTACATGTAAATATTAGTAATTGTGAAATAATATTTATTTTTCACATAAATGCATGATTTATGTATTGTCATGATTACAGTTATCATATGAATTTTTTTTTTACTGCTGATTAAGTGTTCAATAATTATTATGGTTGTTATCCTATTATTGAATTGTCTGAATTAGTTTAAATGAACTTGATGAATATTATTTGTAGTTCATCTCCTTAAGTTATATCTAACTGGTAGCTGCCAAAGTAGCCTGGGATGGTAAGCTTATAGGATATGAAATATAATTAAAGTCTTGTAATTCATAGGACAATTTAATTTATATTTTATATTACTGTATTGGTCCTGTAATCACCAAAGTGACATAGATCAATGATTTATAAAATTACATTAAGGAATAAGTCCTCAATGACATTAAAGAAACAATATTTAAAATTATATGCATAATTAGGATATTTAGATAATCCCAAAGGATAATCTATTTTAAATAATTATGTCATGGGGTAGGATGATACTGTTTTGGATATCCTTGCAGTTTAGAATTGTATACCCAAAGGTAGCAAAACTATTCCACAAGGATGGTATCAATCCTCCATAAATGATCTTGTATGAACACTAGATATGTCAATATTTTTACCCAGAGGTTAAATATTGATAAGATCAATAGTTCATCATATTTTGGTAAAACTCAAAGCATTAATGTTATTTTATATTTTGCAGTGGAATTCCCGTTCATACATTCTCATTCTTCTAGTGTCCCTATACTCTTTGGATCAAATTATTCAGAATGGTTAGAGCATGTGCAATTTACATTGGGCGTACTAGATCTTGATTTGGCATTGCTTGTTGAAAATCCTGTATAATTAACTGATAAAAGTACTGTGGAACAAGTCAATGAAATGAAGGCTTAGGAGAGGTCTGATAGGCTCAGTTTAATGTTCATAAGGATGACAATTACAAATAATATAAAGACTTCATTATCGATTGCATCTAGTGCACGTGAATATTTAAAGGTTATTGAAGATAGATTTAAATCTGCTGATAAGTCATTGGTTGGCACATTAATGAAAGAACTAACTACAGCTTAGTATGATGGTACTCGAGGAATTCAGGATCACATCTTCAATATGGCTGACAAAGCTACAAAACTTAAGACGTTGAGAATGAATGTTGATGAATCTTTCCTTATGCAGTTCATTCTCAATTCTCTTCCTTCTCAGTTTGGCCCATTCAAGATTCACTACAATACAAATAAGGATAAGTGGGACTTGAATGAGTTAACTAGTATGTGTGTTCAGGAAGAATTAAGATTAAAGCAGGAAAGTTCATATAATGTAGTAACAACTACTCAAGGAGTTGGTAACAAGACAAGAAAATCGAAGCGTCATCCATCGAAGAAATTTGCCGGGTCTGGAAGTGTTAGACAAACTATTGAAAAGAAAGCTATTACAGTAAAGTACTTCTTTTGTCGAAAGAAAGGACATGTAAAGAAGGATTGCATTAAACGTAAAACCTCGTTCGAAAAGAAAGGTATAAACTCAACCTTTGTATGTTTTGAATCAAACATTATAGAAGTTCCTTCTAATACATGGAGGATTGATTCTGGCGCTTCAACTCATGTTACTATATTCTTTCAATATGGAAACCAAAAGAACATGAAAGATTCATAATTATGGGAAATTATCTCAAAGCAAAAGTGATATCAGTAGGGACTTATCGCTTACGCCTAGAGACGGGTCATCTGATAGATCTAGAAGACACATGTATTGTTCCTACAATTTCTAGAAATTTAATTTCTCTGTCTAGAATTGATGAGTTAGGATATTGTGTTTCTTTTGGTAATGGTAAACTCAGCATATTTTATGATTCAATAAAAATTGGTTCTGGAATTCTATATGATGGTTTATACAGAATTAATTTGAATCTTGAGTTTGCAAATACATTATTGACCCTGCAATCAAGTATTGGAATGAAACATAATTCCAATAATGAAAGATCTTCTATATTGTGGCATAGACATTTGGGGCATATCTCTAAGGAAAGAATTGAAATATTAGTGAAGGATAATATTTTGAAAAATTTAGACTTCACTGATTTTGATGTTTGCATAGATTGCATTAAAGGAAAACAAACTAAGCATACAAAGAAAAATGCCACAAGAAGTAAAGAACTTCTTGAAATTATTTATACTGATATCTGCGGACCACTCAATATTCCTTGTTTTAGTGGAGAAAGATATTTCATCACATTTATAGATGACCTGTCCAAATATGGATATGTTTATCTAATACATGAAAAATCTCGGCCATTGACATTCTTGAAGTGTACATAAATGAGGTCGAGAGACAATTAGACAGAAAAGTTAAAATTATCAGATCTGACAGGGGTGGTGAATTTTATGACAGATATGATGAATCCGGTCAGAATATTGGTCCTTTTTCTAGATTCCTAGAACAGCGAGGTATTTGTGCTCAGTATGCATTACCAGGTGTGTCACAACAGAACGGTATTGTTGAAAGGCGAAATCATACTCTTATGGATATGGTTAGGAGCATGATGAGTTATTCTTCTGTACCTGAGTCAATGTGGGGTGATGCTCTTAGGACAGCTATGTATATCCTGAACAGGGTTCCTAGTAAATCAGTTCCATCAACTCCATTTGAGTTATGGACTGGTAGGAAACCCAGTTTGAGACATTTACATATTTGGGGGTGTCCTGCAGAGATAAGAGTATTCAATTCACATGAAAAGAAATTGGATCCAAGAATAATTTCTGAATATTTTATTGATTACCCAAAAAGATCTAAGGGATACAGATTTTATTGTCGTAATCATAATATGAGGATAGTAGAATCTGATAATGCAAATTCTTAGAAAATGGTGAAATTAGTGGGAGTTAAAAATCTCGAGGGATTAATTTTGAGGAGATTCAGGCTTCTTCTCCTATATTATCCTCTAATCGGGGAATTATTGTTCCTCAAATCAATGATAGAATTGATGAGGGTGAACAACAAAATAACATTGATGAATTCTCATATGATGTTGAGGTCGCCGCTGATAGTCTTGTAGAACAATCACAATTGGCAGTTTTGAGAAGATCTCAAAGAAAAAGGAAACATGCAATTTCTGATGATTATGTGGTATATCTATAAGAATCAGATTTTGATATAGGAATGAAAAGAGACCCCTTATCGTTTTCACAAGCTATAGAAAGTAATGATTCTGAAAAATGATATGATGCAATGAAAGATGAGTTAAAATCAATTGACTAGAATGGTGTTTGGGAACTCGTTAAATTGCCCAATAATTGTAAAAGGGTCGGTTGTAAATGGGTCTTTAAAACTAAACGTGACTCGGTGGGCAATATCGAACAATATAAAGCCAGACTTGTGGCCAAAGGTTTTTCTTAGAAAGAGGGCATTGACTATCATGAGACCTTCTCTCCAATTTCTCGAAAGGACTCATTGAGAATCATCATAGCATTAGTAGCTCATTATGATCTTGAGTTACATCAGATGGATATGAAAACAACATTTCTGAATGGAGATCTAGATGAGAAAATTTATATGGATCAACCTGAAGGATTCATAGAAAAGGGAAAGGAAGAAAAAGGAAAGTTGGGCTTGCAAACTTAGGAAATCCATTTATGGCCTTAAACAAGCTTCCAAACAATGATATATAAAGTTTCATGATACCATTACTTCCTTCAGATTTAAGGAAAATACTATTGATCAGTGTATATATCTGAAGGTTAGTGAGAGTAAGTTTATTATATTGGTCTTATATGTGGATGATATATTACTTGCCAGTAGTGATCTTGGTTTGTTATATGAAACCAAGATATTTCTCAACAAGAACTTTAAGATGGTTGATATGAATGATGCATCCTATGTTATTGGCATTGAGATATTTAAGGACATATCTCAAGGTTTGTTAGGATTACCTCAGAAAGGTTATATTAATCATATTTTAGAAAGGTTTAATATGCAGCTTTGTAAAGCCAATGATACACCTATTACTAGAGGCAGCCAAAACCAGTGCCCGAAGAATTACTTAGAAATGGATCAAATGAAGAATATTCTTTATGGGTGAGTAATTGGAAGTCTATTATATGCTCAAACCTATACAAGGTCGGATATCAGTGTTGCAGTGGCAATGCTGGGTAGATACCAGAGTAACCCAGGAATGGAACATTGGAAAGCTGCAAAGAAAGTAATGAGATATCTGCAAGGGACAAAAGATTATATGCTCACATATAGGAAGTCAGATCAGGTTGAAGTAACGGGATATTTATATGCTGATTTTGTAAATTGCTTCGATAGCAGGAAATCCACTTCAGGATTTGTGTTCATGCTGGTTGGTGGGGCAATTTCTTGGAAAAGTGTAAAATAATCACTTATTGCATCATCTACAATGGAAGTTGAATTTGTGACATGCTTTGAGGCTACAAATCAAGCCTTATGGCTATAGAATTTTATATGAGGACTCGGTGTGGTCGACTCAATTGTCAAGTCGCTGAAGATATTTTGTGATAATACTGCAGCAGTTTTCTTCTCTAAGAATGGTAAGTACTCTAGTGGTTCCAAGCACATTGAGATAAAGTATTTGGTGGTTAGAAAAAGAGTCCAGAAACAATAAGTGTCAATTGAAAATTTAAGCACCACTATGATGATTGTTGATCCATTTACTAAAGCTTTGCAATGTGAAATATTTAAAGAACATGTTCTTAGAATGGGGCTTGTGAGCAAGTCATAAATGATATAGTGATGCATGTTTAAGTGGATGCTATTATTGACATTTACTTTTGTATAATTAAAGTTATTTATTTCTGCTATCCTATTTGTGTTTATGTTTATGCATATTATGGTTGAATGCAAGAAACAGGATTATCTTGACAAGACAAATTATAGGGGTCATTATTGACTATATAAGGAAAGACTAACAGTATCATAATACATAGAAGGAAGTGTGGCATTGATGACATACAACCGCTATGACTCACATTGATAGTTGGACTAAATATAGTATAATTATGCTTATTGGACTTATTGGCTTATTTTTAAAATCATGGCCATGTATAAAATACTTTTTTTTTATTTTCAGAATCTAATTATATAAAATTATTATCAAATAATTTTTTTTTGTTTATTTTGATTTTGGATATCTTTTATATCTTATCAATTAATGGGCCAAGTGGGAGAATGTAAGATTATATGGCTCTTTATTAATTGAATAAGATATATTATGGATTATTTGGATTCTGATAAAAGATATTAGCCAATATTAAATAAAGTCCATATTATATTAGGATATTTTAGGGGATACCCTTGATGGAAGGAACTCTTCTAATAATATACCCTAGACCCTCTGCTCTCGCCTATAAATAGACAGGACCTACTCTAAACCTACAGCACGAGTAGCACGGATATGCAAAGGGTTGAATAGATAAAGAGATTATAGTTATCCTCTTGATCTAGATCAAGAGATTACGATTATCCTCTTGATCTCCCAAAACAATCAATTAAGGTGGTCCTGTGAAAAGATAGGAAGAGAGGAGAAGGGGTCTAGATCTATTTTAGTTCCTCTTGCAGATCGATATTCGGCGTCATTCAGATCTATCGGGCGGTGCTCTTGAAGATCTAATTGGATCTCACGCAGATGACATCTAAAGGTAGGCATCATAAACAGATCTAGTATTATTTGATTTCAATCCTGGCATAAAAGTTTTTTCGCATAATAGATTACATAATTATAGTTTTTTTTTTATACGAGCACATTCAACCAAGGGGTTGTGTTGGCATTGTGATAAACCATGGAGCCAAGAACATCACTACAAAAAGGGTTAGCTCCTCATGATTGAACCAGTGGAGGATGAGGATAGTGAAACATCTGAAGAAGGCCTTGAACCTAAAGAGAAAGCCACATAGGAAAAGCCCCAATCGGTTGACTACGCAGTGCATGCATTGGCCGGCTACTCCAACCCACAAACGATGAAAGTTGGAGGACTTCTAAAACAACAACCCATCACCATTCTCATTTATATGGGCAACACAAATAACTTCTTCAACAATAAGGCTGCTGCATATATGGCACTTCAAATCAAGGGTTGCAATAAGTTCGATGTAAAGGTCACCGACGGTCGAATCCTCAATTGCGACCAACAGTGCTCGCAGGTGAAACTGCTCCTCCAAGGCCAAGAAGTAATAGCCGATTTCTTCCTCCTACCCATCGATAATTATAAAGTCGTGCTTGGGATCGAATGGCTCACAACGCTATGTGATACTCTTAGAATTTTTCTAAACTAATTATAAAGTTTTATTGCAAAGGGAGATAGGTCACATTGCGAGGCAAGCGCAGGAGCCATATTTCCATTGTTTTGATGCAACGGATGGAGAAAGTTTTACATAAAGCATATGGAGGATTTTTGATACATATCTAGTAGCCATCCAAGGAGGAGAACATGTAAAATTCAGATCCTAAGCTTGCCCTCTTACTGGATGAATTCGTAGATGTTTTCACAGAGCCGCGAGGGTTGCCCCCTAACCGGCGGCATGACCACCGCATATCCATTCTACCGTGCAAACCTCCATAAAATTTGAGACCATACCACTACCCTCATTTACAGAAGGACAAGATTGAGAACATCATTAAGGAGATACTTTACACTAGAGTAATTCGACAAGCTGCAACCCTTACTCTTTATCGGTGTTGCTAGTGCGCAAGAAGGATGGTACATGGCGGATGTATGTTGATTACCGAGCTTTGAACGCCATCAACATCAAAGATAAATATCCTATACCAATCGTAGATGAGCTCTTGGATAAATTAAAGAAGCTCCAGTCTTCACAAAATTGGATCTTTGTTCCGGTTACCACTAGATTCGGGTATGCATTGAAGATGTCCCGAAAATTACATTCCGCACACATAACGACCACTACGAGTTTCTGGTAATGCCTTTCAGGCTTATAAATGCTCCTTCCACTTTTCAAAGCCTGATGAATACATCTTCTGGAGTTTTCTATGCAAGTTTGTGTTGGTTTTTTTGGTATTCTCACTTATAGCCCTATGCTTGATATGCGTTTTCAGCACTTATGAAATATTCTAATGATTCTTCGGGGAAAGACCCTTTATGTTAAATAGTCAAAGTATAACGTTTTATAATGTAAAAATAGAGTATCTAGGGCACATTATATCAAAGTATGGAGTGGCGATAGACCCAACGAAGATCGAGGCAATGCAAAGATGGCCAAGACCTACGAACATAAAATCTCTGCGCGACTTCCTTGGACTCACGGGCTACTACCAAAAATTTATGAAAGATTATGGCAAGATCAGTACCCCACTCACATCCCTACTAAAGAAAGACTCCTTCTTGTGGTTGGATAAAGCCTCTACAGCCTTCGAACGACTCAAGGCAGCCATGACGACTACGTCGGTCCTAGCACTGCCTGATTTTAGCCTCACCTATGTCATTGAGGCTGACGCTTCAGGAGTTAGAATTAGAGCTATTCTAATGCAAGATGGCTGACCCTTTGCTTACACCAGTAAAGCTTTATCTCCCTCATATCTTAAAATATCTATGTATGATAAAGAAATATTTACCATCGTACACGCCGTCATGAAGTGGAGACCCTACCTGATCGGTCGACGCTTCTAGATTAAGATTGGCTACCGAAGGCTTAAATATTTTTTAGAGTAGAAAATATCTTCTTCGGAGTAGCAACGATGGGTAACTAAACTTCTTGGCTTTAATTATGAAATTACTTATCAAAGGGGGAAAGAGAATATTGTTGCAGATGCTTTATCACGGCTATTAGGACAAGCTAAATTTTCAGCCATCTCCCTTTCTTCCACCGACTTCCCCAAAAATACTAGGGAGGAGTGGAAGAATGACTTAGAGACCTGAAACATCATTGAAAATTTGGAGAAGGATTTGGGTTCCATAGGTCACTACATGTGAGATTCGAAGGACTTACGTTACAAAGACTAAATTGTTATCATTCCTTCTTCCCCTTACATTCAAGTTATTTTATACGAGATGCACTCTTCACCATCAGTAGGGCACTTTGGATTTCTGAGGACTTACAAGAGGGTGAAACAAAACTTCTTTTGGAATGGTATTAAAAAATTAATTTATGACTATGTATCCAAATGTGATGTATACCAACAGTAGAAAGGTGAAATGGTGGCAAATCCTGGCAAACTACAACCACTCTTTATTCCAGACTCAGCATGGACTAACATCCTTATGGATTTTATCGAAGGGCTGTCATCATCTCAATGTAAAAGTATAATTTTTGTAGTGGTAGATCGTCTAACTAAATATGCTCATTTTTGTGCAGTGAGACATCCATATACCGCTGCCACCATTACTCAACTTTTTTATGAAAAATATTATAAAATTATACATTATCTCAATGTTTAGTTATCTCAATATCCCTCTCAAGTAACCTATAACCGATATTATTTAGGATCTATGTTTAAAGGTGAATCGATCTCATTATCGCGATCTCATCATGATCTGATTCCCATTGCACAGAACCAATGAATCACAATATATATGTAACAAATAATATAATGTGAGAATATATCAATATTAATCATAAGCAAAAAGATTACATAGCGTATCACACGTGTCATCACTCATGTGATTGGCTTGCAGGGCACCTGTAACCAGCAATCTCTCACTTGACCAAAAGCCAATCACCTATGTGTCTGATCCCTATCAGACCCCTATGATGCTCAAAATATAATCTGAGCCAATGGCTTCGTCAGTGGATCTGCAATGTTATCTTCGGATGAAAATCTTTTTATTGCTATATCTTTTCAGGTCATGATCACTCTAATCAGATGGAACCTCCTCAGAATAATTCTGATGAGACCTGGGTTCCCTTGCTAGAGTTATCACTTTATTGCTATCACAATATGGGAGTTAGCTCCACACTGCTTGGTATAACTCCCAAATCCTTGATGAACTTCTTCATCCACACCCCTTCCTTTGCTACTTCTGCTACAACAATGTATTCTGCCTTTATAGTTGAGTTAGTAGTAATATCTTGCATAAAACTCTTCCAATTTACTCCTCCTCTATTCAGGGTGAAAATAAACCCTGAATGTGACTTGTTATCATCAATGTCAGACTAAAAACTCAAGTCCGTGTAGCCCTCAACCTGGAGGCTACATTCTCCATATATCAGAAAAAGATCCTTAGTGCTTCTCAAGTACTTAAGGATACACTTTATTGCCTTCCAATATTCTAAACCTGGATTTGCCTGATACCTATTCGTAACACTCAGAGCATGTGTTATATCAGACCTGGTATATAGCATCGTATACATGATAGACCTTATTACTTAGGCATAAGGTATCTTATCTATGTCTACTTTTTCTTCAGGAGTCTTTGGGGACATACTCCTAGAAAGTAATATTTGATGTCTCATCGGTATGAGACCTCTCTTGGAATTCTTCATGCCAAACCTTTTGACAATGGAGTCTATGTACCTAGATTGGGACAAGTCAAGCATCCTTTTAGATCTATCTTTATAGATCTAGATCCCCAAAATATAGGATGCTTTCCCGAAGTCTTTCATGGAGAAATTTCTGGATAGCGAAACATTTACTGTGGAGAGCATCCGTACATCATTCCCAATGATTATGATGTTATCCACATATAGCACCAATAAGGTGATAGTGCTTCTACTTACTTTCCTATACACACAAGGCTCATCTTCATTCTTAACGAAGTCATAAGATCTGATTACCTTATCAAATCTTATGTTTCTACTTAGGGAAGCTTATTTCAATCCATAAGTGGATCTAAGCAACTTGCACACTTTATCTGGACTCTCTTTGGATACGAATCTCTCTAGCTGTATCATATACACCTCCTCCGTGAGATTGCCATTGAGGAATGTCATTTTGACATCAATCTGATCTCATAGTTATAGTGTGTTGCAATAGCCAAAATAATTCTAATGGACTTAAGAATGGCTACAGGTGAAAAGGTTTCATCATAGTCAACTCCTTGTCTTTGACGATATCCTTTAGCTACCAGCCTTACTTTATAGGTCTCTAACTTTCCATCCACTCCGATCTTCTTCTTGAAGATCCATTTGCAGTCGATGGGTATAATACCCTCAGGTGCATCCATAAGGTTCCAAACATTGTTAGAGTACATAGAATCCATCTCAGAATTCATGGCTTCTTGCCACTTCCCGGAGTCTATACTCATAATAGCCTCCTTGTAGGTCTGAGGATCAACATCCTGAGAGTCATCTCCACTGATATGTCCTATATATCTTTCAGGAGGGTGAGATACTCTACTAGACCTATATAAAATTGAAATTTGTATGTTAGGTACCTAGACAGACCCGGGCTCTGGAATGGTACTTGAGCTAGATTCTCCAATCTCGCTCAATTCTATCTTACTCCCACTATTTCCACCAAGAATGTGTTCCTTCTCAAAGAACATAGCTCTCTTGGCATCAAAGACCTTTTGGTCCTCGGGATGATAGAAATAATACCCACAAGTTTCATTTGGGTATCCCACGAATATGCACCATTCTATCCTTTACTCTAACTTATCGGTATTGTGTCTTCTAATGTGAGCAGGACAATCCTAAATCTTAATAATATTAAGATCATGCTTCTTTTCTTTCTATATCTTATATGGTGTAGACACTATCGACTTTGATGGAACTCTGTTCAGAAGGTAATCTGCAGCCTCTAGGGCATACCCCTAGAATGAGACGAGTAGTCAGGAAACTCATCATAGATTGCACCATATCTAGCAACGCGCGATTCCTCCTTTTTAATACACCATTGAGCTGAGGTGTATAAGGAGGTGTCCACTAAGATAGAATCTCATTGTCCCTGAGGAAATAGATAAACTCCGTACTCAAGTACTCTCCTCCTCGATCTGATCGAAGAGTCTTAATACTTTTTTCAATTTGGTTCTCTACCTCATTCTTATATTCTATAAATTTCTCAAAAGCCTCAGATTTGTACTCCATTAAGTACACATGTCCATACCGAAAGAAATCATCAGCGAATGTAATGAAGTATGAGTAACCACATATAGCCTGAGTCGACATAGGACTACATACATCACTATGTATGAGGTCCAATAACTCGGTGGCTCTCTCTCCAGTTCCACTAAAAGGAGAGTTGATCATCTTCCCATGAAGGCAAGGTTCGTAAGTTGTATATGACTTATAGTCAAATGGATCTAAGTATCTATCTTTCAGCAACTTTTGAATCATTCCCTCATGTATATAACCTAGCCTATAATGCGATAGGTTTGCATTATTCACCTCATCTCTTTTCCTCTTAGACATATTTATATTTATGATATGTGGAGAAGTGTCTAATGTATATAAGTCATTTACAAGGGTCCCTCTAGTGATGATCTCATCATCTATAATTATGAAGCAACTATTATTCTCAAAAACTAATTTGTATCCACTTATTGTCAAACAAGATATGAATATAATGTTTTTGATAATAGAGAGAACAAAATAGCATGCATCTAATGCAATGATAGCTCCACCAGGTATATGTAGGGTGATCTCCCCAATGACAACTGCAGCAACTCTTGCTCCACTGCACATCTTGAGATCCATCTTGCCTCTAGCCAGTCTCTTAGGTCTTGCTAGAACTTGCAACAAATTGCAGATGCAATAAGCACTCCCGGTATCCAATACCCATATGTTATCATGAAAATCTGACAAGTAAATACTGATCATGAATATACCTGAAGCTTCTCTAAGCTTCTGTTTCGCCTTATCTATAAGGTAGTCCTTACAGTTCCTCTTCCAATGTCCGTCTTGGCTACAGTGGAAGCACTATCCATTGCCCTTTTTAGAGTCTTTCTTGGCAACCTTTGTCTTACCTGGTCTTTCTTTGCCCTTGCCCTTCTTAAGGGTCTTTACTAGCCTTCCTTTTCCTATTGGTCTCACTAATATAGAGAACTGACTTCTCTTTCTTGATGGTACTCTCAGCTCCCCTCAACATATTGAGGAGCTCAGGTAGAGTCACCTCAAACTTGTTCGTATTAAAGTTAATAATGAACAATGAAATGGAATCTGGTAGGGACTGAAATATAATATCCACATATAGGTTATCCTTTATGACTATCTTTTATACTTCACAAAGCGAACAATCTCATCCTCGCTTTTCCTTTCCTTCGGCGTGGGCACAATCGTGTTAAGGACATATACAATTTTCTCTTTTGTAAGAATAATTCTCAAATTACGGAGCATTTGGATTAATGAGGTGGTTGGCATCAAGTATGCCACATAAGGGTTTTGTAAGTGACAAATAAGATATAGCGTAAATAAATAATATGTATACTTTGTAGAAAATACTAATTAAGATATGGACTTCTATCTTAATTTATTCCCATTATTTTCTTAGCGAATCATGTGACACCCTCGACACATGAGACGGAAGTCTCCAGCAGACTCCTAGTGGGGATCGGGATCCAATTGGCATCTTAGTGCAACCTCGAGAGACTCGACCAATTACACTAAGCCTAAAAGGTAGGTAACTCTTGTCAATCACAACTTGTGATTCTCATCATGTTCAGCCTCTGAATCATCAGTAGGGACTCGACCAACCATGACGTTCAGTTAAGTCATCACCATCGTTACAAGATGAGTCTGAGTCGATGATATACCCTCGAGGGACTCGAACAAGCATACCATGTCCTCAGGTCATCGGTGACATCTCTATGTCATAGGCAAGATCTCGATCACGTAGATAGGTGAGAGTGATTCAATTTCTTCCTATAATGATGGAAAGCCACGTGGGTCAATCTTATTGCCTCATGCTTACCGATTTAATATTATCTTAGGAGGGGTTTTTGTTTCGTATCGATCTCCTAATATGTTGTGTCACATACATACATATTTAATATATATCTACATCGTATGCATATATATATATATATATATATATATATATATATATATATATATATATATATATATATATATATATATATATATATCTAGTAGGTGTATAACACATCACATATGCAAGCCATATCGGATGATCATGAGCTGTCACCTAATATGATTAAGCCTAAGCCAATAGGCCTAATCATTCACAATAGGATCTATGTGTGCATCGGTGCATCTCCATGCCCTGTGTTTGTTGATCTCGTCATCATCGATTCCATCAGACTGTCGCATCACCATGCATCATAATCTCCCACCACGGCATCGTGGGTCTCGTTGTCACCTCCACGCCCCCGCTATGCCATTCTATGTAATTATAAATAATCATAGGTAAATAGGCCCGACAATAAATAAGAAAAACGTAGGCTCGCAAGTCCCAATAATAATAATAATCACAATTATACATATCACAACACATGACTCATGATCATCCATCTACATTATACATCACATGTACACCACATCATATGTAGGATTACTAGATATATATAATAATTAATTAAACTAATTAATTAATTATTTTTCTGGAAATCAGGATATGCTCAAAATTTTTAGAATTGTCAAGGGCATTTTCATAATTTTGGATCAAAGGACAGTCCTCGGAGTTTCCAAAATTATTGAGATTATTTTGAGAATTCTATACACGAGGATAATCCTTAGAATTTCTCTAATTCAGAGGGGGTATGATCATCCTTTTCGTAAAAGGATGCCCTAGCCCTCTTCCCTTACCCTCACTATGTCGCCGCTCCCGCACGGGCGGCACTGTTCGACGTGGGCGGCCCCTATGGCGCGCTGTCTCGGCAAGACCGCGCGGCGGCCGCCTTGAGAGCGCCGGCGCGCCTGGGCCTCGGGCGGCGTAGCCGCCTAGCCACAAGCGCGTTGCCTACGCCAGACGCCACCCGGCGCGCCATGCGACATGTCGGCCGCTATAAGGGGCTTTGGCTGACCACCCCTCCTCCTCGCTGCCTTCGCTGCGAAAATGTAGCAAAAACGCATAGAATGATTCTACGTAATTCAATCTCATCACACATAGTTTAAAACCAATCTTTCGCATGAAAACCATGACTTTGATGCCACTGTTGGGAAACCTCAGCGGGAGCATCAAATGCGCAACAGAAATCAAAACAAAATAATGATTTCCCACACAGATCAAATCATCATACAAAATATTGGGGTCGTGAGAAAAACGTAAAAATCAATAAAACCACGATATATAAGAGATTGATTTTACCTAGGGAGATCACATATCCCTGTATTCCAGATCTGGATGAAGAAGATAAAGGAGGTCAAGCGTCCTCTCTAGCAGTATCCACACGATGGATCTCTACAGCGGAACTCCTCCAATATGATTTTGCAACTCTTACTCAGAGGGAGGGAGGAGAATAGGAGGTGGTGGCTAAAGCTGCAACCCATCAACCATGAGTCTCCCCTCCTATTTATAAAGAGCCACTAAAAAAAATCCTAGGGCTCCTTAGTGGGTATTGGATCTTCATCAAATTACCTACTAACCTTGCATTATTGGATCTCTATCCAATAATCTCCTTAGGCCTCTAATTGGATCTTAATCAAGGAGCCCATTAGCATAAAGTCTCATCTAATGAGAATATAGGCTAATTGGATCTCTATCTAATCCTTTATTCGTTGAAGCATCTACTATATGTGTGTGACCCTCTATGCCCAAAACCGAGCTAGCCGTGAGTCACTCCCATCAAAACTCCTACTCATATAGTGAATTATTATCCCCATAATAATTCACTCGACTCATCGACTATGGATGTACTAAGCCATTATACCATGGTCGCCAGATGGTATGGGGGGATCAAATCCATTGGACATGTCTGTCTACAATTACCGTGTATCTATAATCCCTTATCCAACTAATATCCCAAAGATCGTATATTGGACATGGTACTTGCATGTCACATACGGAATCAGTTTGTCTTGCTCTAATCGGATTCGATCGGAGAACTCCTTCTCTCTCACTCCAAATGACCTTGGCTAGGGATTTATCTGAGCAAGCACATATAGGATATTTCTCTCATGATATCGAGAATGGATGATCCTCTATTGACACTCAATTGCCTTCGTAAGATTGGCTACCGATCCCGATAACCAATTGTACCAGATCTGAAACTTTCCAAACCTGTAAGTCTGGAATTAAAGAAATGAGTACTCATATAAGGCATCCTTGGTGTCTCAAAACTAAGGACCAGATACACAACTAAGATTATGGAATTATTGTCTGACATTAGGTATCATTAACCATACAGCATTTCATAAGTAGATTAATCGGTGAACTCATTCTCCAATGAGCACCTGTACTATATCCTTAGTGTCTCCGCACAAGTGGCTATGAGACCAGCCACCTCCATTATATACATGAGTATATAGTACACTGATCTATCTGGTTATCTCAATGTCCCTCTCGAGTAACATATGACCAGGATTATTTAGGATCTGTGTTTAAAGGAGTATATAGTACAGAACCAAGGATATTACAGTATATATGTTACATATAATATAATGTGAAAATATATCAATATTAATCATAAGTAAAAAGATCACACAGCATGTCACACGTGTTATCACTCATGTGATTGGCTTGTAAGGCACTTGTAACCAGCAAACTCCCACTTGACTAAAAGCCAATCACCTATGTCTGATCCCTATCAGAACCCTGTGATGCTCAAGTACAATCTGAATCAGTGGCTTCGTCAGTGGATCTGTAATATATCTTCGAATGGAACTCTTTCCATTGCTATATCTTTTTGGGTCATGATCGCTCTAATCAGATGGAACCTCCTCAGAGAGTTCTCAACTAACTTTTTAAAATGGATAAAGATTATGGAGGCTTTAGATTTGTGATTGAGAGGATAGAGCAATGTATACTTAGTAAAATAATCTATTAAAATGACATAACATTTAAAATTGTCAAACGATGTGGTTGGGGCAAGGCCCCATACATCAATATAAATAAATTCAAATAGGTTAGAGCAGAATATAGAAGATATTCTTAAATGGAGTATATGACTTTTATTGCTTAGATAAGCATCGCAATGAGCTATCATACTACTTGAGTAGGAAGTGGGAAGAAAGCAATGAGAAAGTAATTGTTGTTGAATAAAGGATGAGGGATAACCAAGATAATGATGTCACACATCAATTGGAGTAGCAATTAAAAAAAGAGTGGTTAGCTGGATGACTTGGGACATTGATGGTTAATCATAAATGTTACCTTTATTTTAGCCTTGGACCAAGGATGCTCCTATGCTAAAATCCTTTACAAGAAAGGAGTTAGGAAAGAATTCAATAAAGGTGTTATTTGTATTTGTAAAATTATGAAACAGAAACGAGATTCCTTTTAATGTGAGGTGCACACAGAATATCATCGAGTGTAAATATGGTGGTGTGTGAATTAAGAGTTGTGGAGCTAGATGAGTAATAGAGAATCTGTTACTATCACCAATGATGATGTGTTCATTGCCTCCATATTCGTTATGGATAGGTAAGTTATGTATATCATAAGTAATATGATGAGAAGCACCAAAGTCCATAATCTAATTACTTGGATGAGCAAACGGAGTAGTCGTGATATTTGTTTGAGGTCAATTGGGTGTAGTAGAAAGCCTGAGTTGAGACCGACAGACTTTTGCTAAGTGTCTAACTTTATAACAAAACTAGCAGATGACTCGTTGTCAATTGTTATGGTTAGGATGCCAGGGCTATTGATGGTTATAGAAGTTGCCTCCTTGATTATTGCTAAAGTTGTTATGATTGAAAAGTAGATGGTACCCTAGAGGAGGGTATGCTTGTATGTTACATATGTGTCCAAGAGGCATCTTAGTCAGTCCTCTATTAAAGTTCTTTTTGTTTTAGTTTCTCTTCCTTTTGGATTTCTGACTGACTTGAGCTATGATGGTTGATTATGTCATACTTTCATCACGTTTTAAATATGTTTCATAATCTAACTTCTTCGTATGACATCAGTGAGTCTCGTGCTTGAATTATTATCATGTATTAGTCTCCTAGGTCATTGAGAGTATGGACAATAACTTCTTTAGCACTGAGGAAGTGACATATTAAAGCTAAGTCATTGATAAGAACTTTTATATATTGCATATAGTTAACAATAGTACTTCTCTCTTGTGTAGTTTTCATTATATTGAATAGGAGACTAAGCATGCAAGTGTAAGAGCGATTAGTTATGGTGGTTTATAACTTAGACTATGCTTCTGCTGCGATACTGTATGAAGATATTAATGGTGTGATGGATCTAACAACTAAGACTTGAATTACTTAGAGGATAAGATGATCTTGACGTAACCATAATTTGTGAGAAAGATTTGGTACTGGACTAGGTTCTCCTACGATTTAGATATTCTCTAATGGACAATTGAGCGAGTCATCGATATAGCCTAATAGGTCATATCCAAATAGGAGATTAGAGAATTGTGCTTGCCAAGATGCATAGTTGCCGCCTTTGAATAATTTGAAGGGGATTAGAGTTGCAGCATTGATGAAAATAAAACTTGTATATTGAGAAGAACTATTATTCTTTACAGGAACAATAATCGACGCAGCAGATGTAGATGATGAAGACATTCATATCGATCTGATGGATCAAGATGTGAGCCTGCGATAGATCAACAGGGGATCACTAATCAAGAAGGTGTCACTTCTTAGGTTGTGTTGTCTAATTTGGTTGTGTAGCACGGAGGGTATTGAGCAAAGTTTTATTGAATCTTGGATTTTGATAATGAATCAATTAATGAATTTATGGACTAATATGCTTTTAAGATAAGTATCGTAGGAAAATTATCGAAACAAGAAAATTAAATGTTGGTCTGGAAAGCATCATGTTAGAGATTGGACGTCGAGCAGGAGGATTAGTCGATGTGCTGAAGGATGGACTTTGTGCCATGAGTTCAAGCATCAGGTTAGAAGGATCAAGTATTGCACCAAGAGATCGGATGTTGTGGAAAGTCAACATGCCAACAGATCAAGCGACACGTCGAAGGAAAGGATGATGCACCAAAAGTTTAGACGAAGTAATAAATGAACAAATGACATGTTGGAATATTAGATAACATGCTAAATCGTAATTGTAATTAGAGTGGTTAAGTTTTGATCATGATCATTTCAAGTCAAATTGAGTTAGTATTAGGTCGAAACCATGCCAACTTGATTAGGAGCCCATTGGGCTTAAACTAGGGCCGAATTTGGCATGTGGAAGGCCAATTTAATAACCTTGAGTAGGCTTGGGCGGTGGTACCACTAGACCCAGGTTGTGGTATTGCCTAAAGAGCCAAAAAGTATAATTTTGTACTATTTTGAGGCTTCTAATGGTAGTATCGGCCATGGCTGGTAGTGGTACCGCCTAGGCTAAAGGTGGAACCGCTAGAGCCCAGAATTTCAGGCTTTGGTCAATGGTAGTATTGTTGTCATGGACAAAAATATAAATAAGGTGTTCGACGTAGTGTTCATGATTGTCCGTGTCTTTCGATTTTTGTACATACTTTATACAGCAAGTACCGGGCTTATAGTAGGCTTGGCAGCCCTCATTTGGTTAGCTTTCATGGTCGGTTTGGACTTGTAAATGAGAGTTGTGTCATGTGAACACTAGTGGGGACTTTAGTCTGTAATTGACCATTATCCTTTGTGTGCAACCTTTTAGAGCTTGTAAAGTCCATGGGTGTAATTTGTGTTGGCTATATAAAGTATTTTCTAAAGTGGTTGCTTGTGGATCCTATGGAAAATATTTCCTCTAACCCATTTTCTCTTTTGTAGGTCCTAAGGGACCCTAGGAGGATTCGGGAAGGCTGACCTTTGCGGACGTACACGCAAGGATGTTGCACGACTTAGGCAAAACAAGCTAAGTCCATGACATTTTAGTATCAGAACGGGACAAACACATGCAGAAACACTTGCCATGCAAATGTGGGGGACGTAGTTGGGCTACGTAGAGGGTAGCCAGCATGCACGATCATTTAGGAGAAATGAATATGGAGATATAGGGAAATGAGTCGCATAGAGGAGCAAGCATCCATAATTGGCATTTAGAGAATGGCTAACCCTTTGCGTGAGAGGCACTATGAGAACAATCAAGCTAGAAAGACTACATAGTGCATAAACGTTGGGATGGCTGAGTTCAAGCTATGGCTCAATGTTAGCAACCAAACTTGACAGTGCTTAAGGCAAGCGGGGCGCTTAGTAAAAGATGAGACCATGCAAAGTGAGATGTATTACTCAATGACTGAAAGAGTTATGCAAAGCTCACAAAGGTGAGGGGAATTACTGACTCGAAGAATTTGGTACTCAAGCAAGGGCTTGTGTGTGGACAATGGAGTGTTTGTGGCCATCCCAAGGTGACCGAAACTCAGCGCCATGGAGCATTAAAATTTTTTCTTCAGCATGGAAAGGATATGTCCGTAGTAGACTGAAGTGTGTAACAAGTTCAGCATATTACTATACCATGAAAGGTGCAACAGGGACTATATTAGCGAAGAGTCACAATCTAGCAAGCGCATTTGCGGGGGCAAAAAAATACACAGACTGTTCAGCAAGATAGAGTAGTTCAAGGGGATGGTGGTCCCCGAAACTTTTAGAGGGAAGAATGCAAAGAGGAAAGTTGCTCCAACATAATAGATATCTAGGAGGGATAGGTCCTGGTTTTCCATAGGAAGAATCATATGCAGCGGACTACACATATTGAGGAAGAGTACCTCAAGACAATATCTTTAGAAAGCTTAATGGATCGAGCGAGCAGCGAGGAGTCATTGCATGATCTTGAAAAAGTAATACATTGGTGGATGCATTGCAAGATCAAGTGAGGGAGCGATAATGGTAATATCATACAAAGGCACACTTAGAGTCATTATCAAAATCAAACTCAATAAAGGGTTGACCTGTGGAATGATGGGCATGAGGACCAACATCAACTCAATACAAATCGAGAGGTAGAGCAACTTAGGTGAAACTTGGTGAAGTATCCAAACTGCATGAAGGAAGTCAATGTAGAAGATGAAAACATGAAGCAAAAGCATGGAGCTTTCCATGGACAGAGGTCAAGGATATGAACTCTTGTAAAGGCAAGAGTTAGATTATGTCATTCCATGGGTTCTTCATTCTGATGGGGCGAACTCATTTTGCATGGAATCCAAGATGAAGGGAGCTTCAAGGCACATGCACTTTATCTCAGAGAAGCATTTGACAAAGGGGCTAAGGCGACTCAACTTGTCAAGACAAAGTTGGGATAAGAAAGCCTTAGCACAGGGCAAGAGGATATAGAAGTGGGTACTCTTGAAGAATATGCCATAGTACTACCATTCGAATTGTCATGAAGACAGTAGTGCGTAGTGGAGATTATGCTGGTGGGGGATAGAGGCCCAGGATCCAAACGATGGCGCACCAATTTTAATGAAGTATGAGGACTTTGAGAGCTACTAGGTGACATATTATCCTAGAATGATACTTCGTCCGGGAGTGACCTGAGAATGGGTGGGCAAAGGTGAATTGCCAAAGGAGCGAATGCAATCGGAGGTGACGGAGGCCCTACGATGTGTTAGCAGAGGCCACATATGGAGAGATCATAGTCGGAGTTCATCATATAAGAATATGAATGCAATAGAGATATCACTAGGAGGCGACATGGTGTAGTGGATCATGGTGGAACAGTTTGAGGCAATGTAATACACGCGAGAGACATCCCGCGAGGGATGTGATCATACAAAGGTATATTCGGGAGCTACTGGGAGCTTCACTTTGGTAAACAATACAATGGCAAGAAGGGCTATAGATTCAAGGAGTGAATGCCATGGTACCATAGCAGTGTGTCTTCCGTGTGTGTGCATCGAATCTTGTATTGGATGAAAGCCTTAGTCATTAGCATATAGGTGTTGTGTACCATCGAGGGAGAATTCTGAGTGTACCAATGAGTCCCATAGGCGAGACTTGATCATACAAAGGTATGGTCAGAGCGGTTAGAGAGTTAGACTGCTTCAGTGCTCACATTCACTTAAGGGAGCCCGACAAGTTAGAGGGCAACGCCGAGTAAGTGAACGTTGCTCTCAAGGAAGCTAAGGAGAATAGAATCGGCATAAGCCCTACAACAAGATGACAGAGGCCATGCATGGGAGTTGCAGTTTGTTTTTCCATTGACCAATGAAAACTACTCAGAGAACACAGGGGTGTTAAAGCAGGTGGTCGATAGGGGCGAGGAAGCGACGATGAGTCCAAAGGGGCTCAGCTACCCAAAAGCAAAGCCTCGGTTAGAAAGGACGTGGACTTGGAGGAGTGCCACCGTGTCACAGAGGTAGATCTACCAATTGTAAAGAAATGGATGAAAATGCAAGGCAATGAATAGTAGGGCCATGGGCTTTGTAACGCCATGGTACCGCAGAGGTGGGACTTCCATAGAGTCATCAATCCTTTACTCTTATGGAGGGAGAGCGTTGGTTGTGAAAGGGGCGAGGAGGTGGAGAATACAGATGCAAACTCTAAGTACCAAGAAAGGCAGAAGGGCAGAGGCCAAGGAACTTCATAAGACCATTGTCAATGGGCTTCTCATCAAGATAGTCGAAAGTGGGGGACTTCAGGTTGATGCAGGAGTGCTCGACCAAGGAACAAAGTAGGGAGTATGTGGTACTATACCTTTTCTACTCAGAGAAATAAGTGGCAAAGATGATGGAGAAGACGGTATAATCCCAAAGGCGACCAAAACTATCAAAGACTTACTCCAAGCTGGGGTGAAAGTTTGCTCTCTTTTCGGGCAAAACTTCTTGCATTCCGAAAGTTTGATGGTAGAGAGAAGGCGAATCATAGTAGCTAACTCAACACAATGAGTGCAAACACTTCGAGTGCTTCAGAAGTGTGAGCAAAGAGTAGGTAAAGACTAGTAACCAGCTCAACATATGAAGTACAACCTCGAGGAGGTGAGTGAAGTTAAGTAATTTTGTCTTCTCAACTCCTAAGAGAATGGGCAAAACTGAGTACCCCAGTTCTCTTATTTATCTTATAGAGGAGCTATGCATAAGTTCAAAGACCCTTCAAAAGAAATCTAATGGAAGACGAGTCGTCAAATCCTCACCTTTGGTGGTAAGTACTACTGAGAGTAGATCGTCCACTTCTTTTTCCAATAGAAAGTCAATCAAAAGTGAAAGTGATACGAACTTGCTTGAAAGTAACAACTAAGTTGAAAAGAATTGATGGGCAAATTTTATGAAGCAAGGACCTCAAAAACTTCAAAGTATGTTAGGTAATGCTCGTTAATGCTCCAACAAGCATCCACCTAGTTTAAGTGGCATGAGATGTTTGAGATATGGATGCAAATAAGGAAGGTCTTTTCCTTTATCAAAAGGATCCATAAGAATCAACAAGAATCAGCACAACTCAGCCGACCCTACACCAGATTCAATCATTGGTGAGTTGAAACAGTATAGCGAATCATAGTTCGACTATTCAACAACATCGGCAGAGGGAGCTGGGATCCAAGAGGCGTGTTATAGCCAGAGCAGAAGATCAAAGATTCAGCAAAAAGCGAGGAGATGCAGTGTCTGCAGTGGCTTCGATGAGGACGTTGAAGGAATAAGTTGGGGAGAATGTTGTTATGATCAACTGGCATAAAGAAGGGGGGTGGGGGGTCAATTAGTGCAAGTTAAAATTCTCATTTCAACAAAAAGCTTTCGGCTTGAAGCAAGATAGAAGGATTCGAAGCTTTTCGTTCGAGTAAAGCAAGTGAGTGATTAAAAGAAGATTACTAAGTTAATTACTTAAAAGTTACTTAAGAAAGAATAAGCAAACCTGAAAGATAAGCAACGTCGAAGGGACATGCTTGACTTGAAACTTTGCTTTCAAAAAGTAAGTAAATATCGGAAGCATCTAATTGATATTTAGTTCAGGGCAATTAAGAACTCGATAATTACAAGTAGTAAATGCAACAAGAATAAAACACTCATAATTATAGTGGTTCGGCACTAACCAGCCTACGTCCAATCCCGAGTCCTCCTCCTTGAGGCTCACCGACGTCTACTACCGATCTTCTTTGGGTGAAGACCAAACCCTTATACTTGAGCTTACAAGGGAGACTTCAAGAATTTTCTAACTCTAAGCTCTCTCCCTTCTCCCTTTTCTTTTTCTTATAATTCATATATAATTTTTTCATAGAATATAATCCCCAAAATTATTCTATGGATTGCAAGAAAACTTGGGATATTTATAGCCCCAAATAGGTTCTGAATTTTTGACTCAAAATTCAAACATAACCAAAAAATTTGAGTATAGTCGGTTCACCCGCCGGCACTGGGTGATTCAACCATTGATAAATGCCCAATATCCTGGTATGGGTGGTTCACCCATCAGTCCTAGGCGGTTCACCTGCCTAAAAACCTAGTACGGGCGATTTACCCACTCGTCTTAGGCGATTCAGGCACTGACAGTGCTGACAGTCACCCTGTTTCCAGGGTACAGGCGGTCCAACTATCACTCACCGGTAGTTTACCCGTTGGAATCTCTAGAAAAGTGGTTCCCACTTTTTAAATTTTGGCTTGAACCTGATGTTGACAAATTCTTTGGTCAACTAATTGAGCTTAACCTGAGCTCAATCAAACCCCATAATGGACCCGATTGCCTCATTGAGTTGATTTGGAGTTATTTAAAATCTAACTCAATTAGGACTCAATCCTTAACAATGATTAAATGATTATAACTCTTAATGACTAACGAGCTAAACCAAGACCTAACTCCCATCAATCCGAAAGTCTCTAGCATTCGTGTGGTGAGCCTTTTGGTTTTCTTCCGGTGATCCCCCAGCGTGTTCCCTGTGAGCTTCTCGATCCCTTCGGCGAATCTCCTAGCAAACTCCCAACGAGGTCCCACTGCATCATCTGGACCCCGGTCCGATACCTAAGCTTGATCTTGGCCCATCATCTAGCTATAACTCAATTGCTCTCTCGTAGTTAGACCTGCACGGTGCTAACTGCAACTTAATTAATTACAACCAACATGACCACAAATCCATTTCAAGACCTTCCCAACTCCCGGCAAGTCTTTCGGCTACCCCCGATAATCTTCTGGTGAGTCTCAGTCTTCTTCCAACAAACTCCCTTGTGCTATCCTGGCAAGCTCCTGATACCCTCGATGAGCTCCCAACACACTAAAGGTGAGTTTCCAACTGCATCATCTGAACCCCAACTTGATGCTTGGACTTGGCTCTGGCCAAACCTCTAATTGTAATAATCTTTTTGTCATAGTTAATCCTGCATTAATCAACTATAACAATCTTGTTAGATTAAACACTCATCAATTGATTTTATCATCAAAATTTGAGATTCAACAAATGTCACAAATAAAAATATAAACAAGGTGTTCGATGTAATGCTCATGTTTGTTTGTCTTTTGATTTTTGTACATATTTTGTATATTAGGTAGTGGGCTTGCAGTAGGCTTGGCAGCCCTCATTTGGTTAGCTTTTATGGCCAGTTTCAACTTGTAAATGAGAGTTGCATCATGTGGATACTTATGGGGACTTCGGTTTGTAATAGATCATTATCCTTTGTGTGCAACTGTTCAGAGCTTGTAAAGTCCATGGGCATAATTTGTATTGACTATATAAAGTATTTTCTAAAGTGGTTGCTTATGGATCTTATGGGAAATGCTTCCTCTAACTCGTTTTCTCTTCTGTAGGTCCTAAGGGACCCTAAGAGGTTTCAGGGATGTTGTCCCTTACGGACAGACATGTAAGGAGGCCGCACGATGTAGGCAAAACAAGCTAAGTCTATGATAGGTAGTATTGCCAGGTGCCGATGATGGAACCATCAGTACCCCAAAAGCTCGAGGATTTAAATTTTTAACTCTATTTTTAAAGCCTTTTGGGGTCTATAGATACTCCACTTATGCTTGATTGATACTTGCTTTTCAACTTCAATTACTAGGATCAAACCTTGCTTTACTTTATGGACTTTGAGCCTGCCTGGTTTACTTGGTGCAACAAGTTCAGTTGAGGTCGGGTAAGACTTCAGGTAGTTTTGAGTTATAGTCGTTGCTTGTCTAGTTGTCTCACTAAAGTCAGGAATCCTTCGATCGCCTTGTTTGTTAAATTTGACTCTAAAGCCCACTCAATACTTGAACTAGTACTTTCTTATGCCCATGAACCAGGATTCATCAGTACTTTACTTTTAAGAGTGAACAAGAATGAAAACTTGAAAATTGAAGTGTTGTAAGCTTTTAAAATAGTGTTTTTGTCTCTTCCTACTTGAATTTAGAGGTTATTCTGAGGTATGAGGTCTTTTGTAAAAGAGATGGTGTAAAAGTTTTCTCTTGATCTTGGTAAAAGGAGAAGGGTTGTAACAAGGGTAGTTGATCTTCACCCATTGGAAAGAAGATCAATAGTGAACATAGGTCTAGATAACCGAACCATTATAAATTGATTTACATTTCTTCTCTTGATTTGCCTTATTATTACTTACATATTTACATACTCACTACTCTTACTCACACTTTTTAGTTAAACATATTTTTTATACATATTTTTCAATTGAATTTTTTAAATCAGAACCTTAGTATGAAATTATTAATTCACCCCTTGGTGTCATTATAGTCCTAATAAGTTACGCTCTTCATCATGCAGATCTTATAGCAGAGGAACTAAGTAGTGAAGAGATTGACCTCAAGTTCGTAGATCTAGGTAGATTTCAGTGGGTTAAAGGTGTGGCCTAGAGGAGGCGGTTACTAGTGATGGCAGAGATGGGCTCCTGAAGCTTCGAGGCATTAGGGTTTGGGGTTGTCCTTGAGGACTAAGGAGGGGTGGATGACAACGGTGGCTTCTGCTACTGGCAGAGGGAGGAGAGGGGTGGCTTGATGTGGAGGCGACGCTTGCAGCGACGATGGTTCTTAGAAAGAGAGCGATAGTCGATGGAGAGGTAGTGATCAACGATGGGAGACAGTAATGGCTTGAAATCTTCCATAGATTGCCATTGTCATAGGTAGTCAAATAGTGCGAGTGAGATGGCATCCATTGGCAGTGAAATTTGTTGGTGTACGGGAAATGAGGGAAGAGGGAGAGATCAACAACCGAGAAGCTTACTAGTGCAATATTTGTTGGGGCCTAGCAATCATCGATGGACGATGAAGGAGCAACATTGAGTGACCTCCATTTGGAAGCGAGATCGATAGGCAGAAGATAGATTTGGTAGATGAAGGTTACAATAGTAGTGATAGGAGATCAAAGGGCCACAATGCAGGGTCTTCCCTTGACGACAAAGAAACGAGTTGGTTGTGATTTGGTTGACAACGAAGAGAATAGTTTTAGGAAACCTCAGCAGGTGCATCATATGCACAGTGAAAATCAAAAATAAAAACTGGTTTCCCACGTAAATCAAATCATCGTGCAAAAGATTGATATCGCAAGAAAAACCAAAAAACTATGATATGTGAGAGATTAATTTTACCTAGGGAGATCGTATATCCCTGTATTTGAGATCCGGATGAAGAAGATGAAGGAGGTCAAGCGTCCTCCTCTCTAGCAATATCCACATGAGGGATCTCTGCAGTAAAACTCCTCCAATCTGATCTCAGAACTCCTGTGCAGAGGGAGGGAGGAGAATAAGAGGTGGTGGCTAAAGCTGCAGTCTATCAACCATAAGTCTCCCCTCCTATTTATAGAGAGCCACCAAAAAACTCTAGGGTTCCTTCCTTAGTGGGTATTAGATCTCCATCCAATTACCCATTAACCTTGTATTATTGGATTTCTATCCAATAATCTTCTTAAGCCTCTAATTAGGCCTTAATTAAGGAGCCCATCAGTATAGGGTCTCATCTAATGAGAATAGGGGCTAATTGGATCTCCATCCAATCCTCTATTTGTTGAAGTATCCACTATCTGTGTGTGACCCTCTAGGCTCGATACCGAGCTGGCCGTAAGTCACTTTCATCCTTGTGATATAGTGAATTATTATCCCCATAATAATTCACTTGACTCATTGACTATGGATGTGCTAGGCTACTACGCCATAGTCCCCAAACAGTACAGTGGGATCGAATCCATAAGACATGTCCATCCATAATTATCGTGTATCTATAATACCTTATTCAATTAATATCCCAGAGACTGTATGTTGGACATGGTACTATCAAATCACATACGGAATCCGTCATAGTCTCGCTATAATCGGATTCTCCGAGAGAACTCTTTCTCTCTCAATCCGAATGACCCTGGCCAGGGATTTGTCTGAGTAAGCACATATGAGATATTCCTCTTATGATACTGAGAGTGGATAATCCTTTATTAACACTCAATTGCCTTCGTAAGGTTGGCTACCAATCCCGATAACCAACTGTACCAGATCTGAAACTTTCTAAACCTGTAAGTCTGGTGTCAAAGAAAGGAGTATTCATACAAGGTATCCTTGGTGTCTCAAGTCTAAGAACTAGATACACAACTGAGACTATGGAATCGTTGTTTGACATTAGGTATCATTAACATATAGCATTCCAAAAGTGGATAAATCAGTAAACTCATTCTCCAATGAGCACATATACTATATCCTTAGTGTCCCCACACAAGTAGCTATGAGACCAATCACCTCCATCGTATGGACGGGTATATAGTACATCAGTCTATCCGATTATCTCGATGTCCCTCTCGAGTAACCTATGACCGAGATTATTTAGGATCTGTGTTTAAAGGTGAATCGAACTCATTATCATGATCTCATCATGATTTGATTCCCATTGCATAGAACCAAGGATATTACAATATATATACTACATATAATATAATATGAGAATATGCTAATATTAATCATAAGTAAAAAGATCACACAGCGTGTCACACGTGCCATTACTTATGTGATTGGCTTGCAGGGCACTTGTAACCAGCAATCTACCACTTAACCAAAAGTCAATCACCTGTGTCTGATCTCCATCAGACCCTTGTGATGCTCAAATATAATCTGAGTCAGTGGCTTTGTCAGTGGATCTGCAATGTTATCTTCGAATGGAACTCTTTCCATCGCTATATCTTTTTGGGTTATGATCGCTCTAATCAGATGGAACCTCCTCAGAACAGTTCTAATAAGACATAGATACCCTTGTTAGAGTTATCGCCCTGTCGCTATCATAATATATGGGAGTCAGCTCCATGTTACTTGGTATGACTCCCAAATCCATGATTAACTTTTTCATCCACACCCCTTCCTTTGCTACTTCTGTTGCAGCAATATATTATACCTATATAGTCGAGTCAGCAGTAGTATCTTGCTTAGAACTCTTCCAGATTATTGCTCCTCCATTTAGGATGAAAACATACCCTGAATTTGACTTGCTATCATCAATATCGGACTGACAACTCGAGTCCATGTAGCCCTCAACCTAGAGGCTACCTCCTCCATATACTAGTAAAAGATCCTTAATCGTTCTCAAGTACTTAAGGATACACTTTACTGCTTTCTAGTGTTCGAAACCTGGATATACCTAATACCTGCTTGTAATACTCAGAGCATGTGCTATATCAGGCCTAGTACATAGTATCGCATACATGATAAACCCAACCGCTGAGGCATAGGGTATCTTATCTATGTCTGCCCTTTCTTCAGGAGTCTTTAGGGACATACTCCTATAAAGTGATATTTCATGTCTCATCGGTATGAGAACTCTCTTGGAACTCTCTCCAGTTCCACTAAAAGGAGAGTTGGTCATCTTCCCACGAAAGCAAGGTTCGCAAGTTGCATATGACTCATAGTCAAATAGATCTAGGTATCCATCTTTTAACAACTTTTGGATCATTCCCTTATATATATGACCTAGCCTGCAATGTCATAGGTATGCATTATTCATCTCATCTATTTTTCTCTTAAACATATTTATATTCATGATGTGCTAAGAAGTGTCTAACATATATAAGCCATTTATAAGGGTCCCTCTAGTGATGATCTCATCATCCATAATTATTGAACAACTATTATTCTTAAAAACTAATTTATATCTACTAATTATTAAACAAGAGATAGAAATAATATTTTTGATAATAGAAGGAACAAAATAGCATGCATCTAATGCAATAATAGCTCCACCAGGTAGATATAGGGTGACCTCCCCAACAGCAATTGCAGCAACTCTTGCTCCATTGCCCATCTTGAGGTCTATCACACTTCTAGCCAATCTCCTAGATCTTTCTAGAACCTGCAATGAATTACATATGTAATAAATACTCTCAATATCCAATACCCATGTATTATCATAAAAATCTGATAAATGGAGATTGATCATGAATATACTTGAAGCTTCTCTAAGCTTTTATATGGACTTCTCTACAAGATAGTCCTTACAATTCCTCTTCCAATGCCCATCTTGGCCATAGTGGAAGCACTATCCTTTGTCCTTTGTTAGGTCTCTCTTGGCAACCTTTGCCTTACCTGATCTTTCTTTGCCCTTGCCCTTCCTAAGGGTCTTTCTGGCCTTCCTTTTCCTTTTAGTCTCATAAATATAGAGAACTAGCTCTTCCTTCTTGATGGTACTCTTAGCTTCCCTCAACATATTGAGGAGCTCAAGGAGAGTCACCTCAAACTTGCTCATGTTAAAATTCATGATGAAGTAAAAAAAGGAATCTGGTAGGAACTGAAGTATAAGATCAATGTACAGGTTATCCTCTAGGGCTATTCTTAGACTTGTGAGTTTATCGATCCACTCAATCATCTTAGGATATGGTTCACAACAGATGTCCCTTTTATCATCCTGGCTTGTAAGAGTCTCTTAGATATCTCATATCTTTGAGTTCTTCCATGTTCCTCAAACAGCTAGCAAAGATGAAGAAGAATAGAATCTGCATCCATACTCTCATGTTGCCTATGTAACTCAGGAGTCATGGAGGCCAACATGTAACATTTTGCCAACATAGAATCATCTATGTACTTCACATAGCTAGCAATCTCATCCTCGCTTGTCCCTTCTTCCAACACGAGCATAATTGTATCAAGGACGTATGTGATTTTCTCCACTGTGAAAATAATTCTCCAATTATGGAGCCAATCTGTATAGTTTGGGCCAGTGAGGAGGTTGGCATCAAATATGCCACGTAAGGGGGTTGTGAGCGACATGTTTCTAACAAAACAAGATATAGAAAAAATAAATAACATGCAGATTTTACAGAAAATACTAATTAAGATATGGACTTTTATCTTAATGTACTCCCACTATTTTCCTAGCGAATCATGCGACACCCTTGACACGTGAGACAAAAGTCTCCAGCAAACTCCTAGTGGGGATCGGGATCCAATTGGCATCTTAGTGTAAACTCAAGGGACTCGACCAATTACACTAAGCTCAAAAGGTAAGCAACTCTTGCCAATCACAACTCCTTGTGATTCTCATCACATTCAGCCTCTAAATCATCATGATCTCGAGGGACTCGACCAACCATGATATTCAACTAAGTTATCACCATTGTTATAAGATAAGTCTAATTTGATGATATGCCCTCGAGGGACTCGACCAAGTATACCAAGTCCTCAGGTCACCAGTAACATCTCTATGTCGTAGGCAAGAACTCAATCACGTAGATAGGTGAGCCTCGAGGAACTCGACCAACTTAACCTATGTTGTGATTCAATTTCTTCCTATAATGATGGAAGACCACGTGGGTCAATCTTATCGCCTCACACTTACCGACTTAATATTATCGTAGGAGGGGTTTTTGTTTCATATTGGTCTCATAATATGTCGTGTCACACACATACATATTTAATATATCTACTTCGCATGTAAATATATATATACATATATCTAGTAGGTGTATAATGTATCACATATGTAAGCCACACCGGATGATCATGAGCCATCACCTAATATGATTAAGCCCAAGCCAATGGGCCTAATCGCTCACATTAGGATCTATATGTGAACCGACGCATCTTCATGCCCTGTGATTGTTGATCTCGTCATCATCGATTTCGTCGGATCGTCGCATCACCATGTAGCGTGATCTCCCGCCACAGCATTCATTATAGGTCCCGTCGTCACCTTCACGCTCTGGTCGCACCTCTCCATGTAATTACAAATAATCACAAGCACACAGGCTCGACAATAAACTAGAAAAATGGAGGCTGGCAGGCCCCAATAATAATAATAATCATAATTGTACACATCACAACACATGGCTCATGATCATCCATCCACATCATACATCACATGTACATCACATTATATGTAGGATTACTAGATATATATAATAATTTATTAAACTATTTAATTAATTATTTTTTAAAAATCAAGACATGCTTAGAATTTTCATAAATATCAAGGGCATTTTCATAATTTTGGATCAGAGGACGGTCCTCAGAATTTCTAGAATTATTAAGGGCATTTTGAGAATTATGTATAGTAGGACAGAATTAGAATTTCTCAAATTCTGAGAGGCATAATCATCTTTTTAAAAAATATGCCCTATCCCTCTTTGCCTTCACTACACCACCGCCCCTATATGGGTTGTCATGGACAACAATGTAAACAAGGTGTTCGGTGAAATGCTTGTGTTAGTTTGTGTCCTTTGGTTTAGGTACATATCTTGTACAATAAGAAGCGGGCTTGCAGTAGGCTTAGCAGCCCTAGTTTGATTTGCTTTATGACCAAGTTTGGCTTGTAAATACAAGTGCATCTTATAAGCACTTGTGGGAACTTCGGTCTGTAATAGACCATTATCTTTTGTGTGCAACCTCTCTGAGTTTGTAATGTCCATGGGTGTAATTTGTATTTTGACTTTATAAAGTGTTTTCTTGAGCAGTTGCTTGTGATCCCGTGGGAATTGCTTCTTCTGGCCCGTTTTCTCTTTTTGTAATTCTATGGGACTTTAGGAGATCTCGGGGAGGGCTAACCTTTGTGGACGGACACGCATGGGTGCCGCACGGCTTAGGCAAAATCAACTATGGCCGTGATAATGTGGTATCAGAGCGCACACGCAAAAACACTTGTCATACAAACGTGGGGGACCTAGCTAGGCTGTGTGGAGGACAGGTAGCACGTGCAATCGTTTGGGGGAAACGGACATTGAGATGTAGGGAAAGGGGTTGCTCAGAGGAGCGGGCATCCTAGTTTGGCATTCAAGGAATAGTCAACCCCTTTGCGTGAGAGGCACCACGAGGACAAGCAAGCGAAAAAGAATGCGTAGCACACAAAGATTAGGATGGTTGAGTTCGAGCTATAGCTCGACGTTGGCAACCAAACTTGACGGTGCTCAAGTTTGTATAGCAAGTAGCGGGCTTACAGTAGGTTTAGCAGCCCTAGTTTGATTTGCTTTATAGCCAAGTTTGGCTTGTAAATACAAGTGTGTCTTATAAGCACTTGTGGGGACTTTGGTCTGTAATGGACTATTATCTTTTGTGTGCAACCTCTCTGAGTTTGTAATGTCCATGGGTGTAATTTGTATTTTGGCTTTATAAAGTGTTTTCTTGAGCAGTTGCTTGTGGATCCCGTGGGAATTGCTTCTTCTGGCCTGTTTTCTCTTTTTGTAATTCTATGGGACTTTAGGAGATCTCGGGGAGGGCTGACCTTTGCGGACGGACATGTATGGGTACCGCACAACTTAGGCAAAATCAGCTAAGCCCTGCAGATAAAGAGGTAAAGTTTTTGGAGATAAAGTGTCATTTCAAGGAAAGGTTGTGGTCGAATGATCTGAGTCTCTCGCGTCTCCTAGATGATCTTTTAGCTTCGGTCCTCTGAAAATGTGGACAATAATATAGCCAAATATGTGCTGGTGGTTTCCCTTGTAAGACCAACATACGGGGGTCGTGCAGTCTAGTAGGAAGGAATCAGCTCAGTTCAGCGGAGGTGCTTGAGATTTCAGTAAGCTTCTCCAAGCACTATGTCGAGATCATCTTTTCTTCGTTCTCTCCTTTCCCACATAAGGTCACTTGTTTTCTTTTGTTATTCATAAGGTCGTTGGAGCTCCTAGTGTCGGCAAGGATGGTGATGGGTTGTTGCTTGATGAAGCCATCAATATCCAATATCTGTAATAGAGCATGAAGGGTGCGAACAGCTGATTGTGGTTTTTCCTTCATATCCTTCTCCTCAAACTCGAGGGCCGTATCTTTGAGTTTAGATTCTTCAATGGGCATAATTATCAGTGGTGTCTCCTTTTTATATTTGTGTTCTAGGCTCCATAGTTTATCATAATACCCACATAGGCCCTTTATCGATCCATCATGAAGGTCTTCTCTTGTTAATTTCTGTGGCTCAGGGGGTCGGTTGACAGTAGGAGGAGGTGAAAGCTTTAGTGCCACTAGTTAGGGAGCAACTCTAGTCTTCCAAGCTTCATAGTTTAATCGCTCTGCTTAATGTTGCATAAAGGAGATGGCTGCCTTAAGTTTATATGGCTGTCGCGCTTTAACTTCTTCCTGAATCTCCGATTTCACGCCCTCAATAGAAGTCCTTAATATCTGTTTTTCACACCAATCATAAGTTTGATTAGATAACCTTTCAAACCTGGTTTGGTACTCTTGGATGGTGGAGGTTTGATGGATCATCGCTAGTTCTTCACTAAGGTTCTTTTTACAATCCAAATTTGCACCATGTTGTGATCTTATTGGGCTCGTTAATTGGCCCAATCTAAACTCCTCAAAGAGAGCATGTAATTTAACATCCATATGCATCTCAAGAGCCTCCAATTTGGCTTCGAATAAACCCATTGATGTCGTGACACAAGGCTCTTCAACTTGTCAAATCAAACTGATTAAAGAGTGTAGCTACAATCTTCAGGTTGAAGGTAGCAATGACAGCGATGTCAGGGCTGCGGTGGTGAAGTCTCCAAGTGGAGGATGGTAGCTAAGAGTAGCAACAATAGTGGAGGAAGAAAATGGCAGTGGTAACATCGACTGCGGTCCTTCGGTGGTGCTGTAATGTTGACATTGCAATGTCGTCGAGGCTACGATTTTTTAGGTGGCTGATATTTATCGAAAGATGGCAGCCAAGAGATCTAAGTCAAAAGGCAGCAGTGATGGCAGAGGAAGAAGAGGGCAGCAGCAACATCGGTTGTAGCTGTGGTGCGACTTCGTGGCTGCAGGTGGCGTCAATTGCAGTAAGAGCGCGGCTATAATAGGAGGAAGATAGGGCAGCAATGTACACAACTGTTGCGGAGGAGGACAACAACAATATGGAGTGAGAGATGACTGTTGTATTCAATTTGTTACCGATCACGATCAAGATAGTTGGCAGCGAACAATTGTTGTAGGCTGCGATGTAAACAGATTACAGTGAAAGATCACTGTTGGTAGCTTTTTGCCGCAAGGATTGACCCTGGCTGCGATATAAACATATTGCAGTGAAAGATTGCTACTGATAGCTTTTTGCCACAAGGATCACTGCTGGCTACGATCAAGGAGGATAGTAATAAGAGGTCACTGTTGGCAGCATTAGGCAGTAAAAGATACATGCTGCGGTTGAAGGGATAAGGGAGATTGGGTGACTGAAAGTTAGTGGACCGAAGGCTGCGGTTTGTGGCTATTTTGGGTGTGATTTGGGGTTACGATTTTGTGGAGTTTCGGCTATGAATTGGCATAGTTTTAGGGTTGTGATAGCTATAAATGAAGGTTAGGAAAATAGATTTTAGATATGGGATGGATGGCAGCAAAGGTAGGTATATCAGAAAGGAAAGTTGGCTGAAAAGGTAAGTGGATCGATAAGGAAGTAGGCTGCGATTATGGCTGATTAGGATGGCAGTTTGGCTACAGTTTTATTAGGATTTTTTAGGGAGTAATATTAGGAATTAAAGATGAGAGGGAGAGTCTCAAATCTGGAAAAGATGGCAGTGAGATCTGATAAACCTTTGACGAAAGATCGTTGCAATATATGTTATACTGCCGAACTGAATTCCCATCGAAGAAGCATCAGTTTCTCAATATTAATTCCAGCAAAAATCCAAGAAATTTATGAAGACTTTCAATATCATAATCTCAGTTCAGATGGTGATAGTAGTAGTAATGTGGTCAAGAAAATTTCAGCAGCATAATGGTAGAAAAATTGTTACAAACAAGATCACAGAATTCTCATCGTAAAATTTTAGCACTATATGATTAAGGATTGCAGTATTATAAGTCTGGATCCAGAAGGAGTTTCTTTTAGAGATTAGTCTTAGATGAAAGCTAAAACAATCTATAAATTTGTATAAAAATTTTGGCCAAAAAGAATGAACAAAAGTTTAGTTTCAAGATGCCCATATGTGGATGATAGATTCTTCATTATAAAAATTCAAGCACTATGTGATGATGAAAGAAGGCACAAGAAAACTAGTTCCAGAAGGAATTTTTTTGAGAAATCAATCCCACATGAAAGCCAATTGATCTTTGGAATTGTATAAAAATTTCAGCAAAAAAGATGAATAAAAGCTTAGTTTCAAGAGGCCAATAGACGGAAGGTAGATTCTCTATCGTAAAATTTCAGCACTTCGCCATGAAGAATCACAGCACTAAAAGTCCAAACAGAGTTTTTTTATGAGATCAGTCTTAGATGAAAGTTAAGATAATATATGAAATTGTATAAAAGTTTTAGCTAAAAAGATTGATTAAAAGTTTAGTTCCAAGAAGCAAAAATTGGTTGAAAATTTCTGCAGCGTTTCGCCTTCACAACGATGATAACGTTTGCGATCGTAAAATTTTGTAGCAAGAAAATTTTGGAAAAACTTCTCCCATATATAAGAGAGAGGAATAGAAGTAACAAGAGGCATGGGCTTTAGAGTTTTTACCAGATCTTTGATGTTGATACAGAGGAAGGTAGCAAATTGATGGATCTACGGCTTGGTGGGTGACGATGGCGGCAACATCAAAAGCAATTATGGGAATTGCTTGGGAAGGTGGAGGCATGGATGACGGCTATAGAGGCAGTAAGATCACTGCTTTAATATCATCTGGTATCATCTGCTCTGATACCAAATGATATAACCCCAAAAGAAGCTCTATAGATTTTGATCCTTGAGGGGGATCAACCCTTGGAACGCTGTAGGGGTTCCTCCCTCCTAGACTCGGCACAAGGCTAAATTAAAATTATAGATTGCTTGATTCAAGAGAGGGGGCATCTACATCATTATATAGCGATCAAAACCCTGGCCTAAGGAGGTGCTTGCCTGATAGGATTCCAGCATGATTAAGTCCTAATCTCCCTAGAAGTAGTCAATAAAATCCTATTAGATTATAATAAAGTCATTTCTATCTTATAAATGAGTATGGTTAGGGTTTAAATTAGACCTTAGGGCTTAGTGGCTGCTGCCCCTTTTATTGGGTTAGTTGGCTAGGGTTTCCCTTGCTTAGGTAGGCTATCGAGCCAACATAACCACATCCTGTTCCTATTAAGGTAGTGTCATGGGCTTAACTGATTTTGCCTAAACCGTGCGGCACCCATGTATGTCCGTTCGCAAAGGTCAACCCTCCCTGAGATCTTCTAGAGTCCCTTAAACTTACAAAAGAAAAAACGGGCCAAAAGAAGCAATTCCCACGGGATCCATAAGCAACTGCTCAAGAAAATACTGTATAAAGCTAGATACAAATTATACCCATGGACATTACAAATTCAGAAAGGTTGCACACAAAAGATAATGGTCCATTACAGATCGAAGTCCCCACAAGTGCTTACAAGACACACTTGTATTTATAAGTCAAACTTGGTTATAAAGCAAATCAAACTAGGGCTGCTAAGCCTACTGTAAGCCCGCTTCTTGCTGTACAAGATATGTACATAAACCGAAGGACACAGACAAACACGAGCATTTCATCGAACACCTTGTTTACATTGTTATCCATGACATTCTCCCCAACTTATTCCTTCGACGTCCTTGTCGAAGCCACTGTAGACGTTGCATCTCCTCGTATTTTGTTGAATCTTCAATCTTCTGCTTTGGCTGTAACACACCCCTTTGGCCCCAACCGCTCTCTGTCGCTATTGTTGAGTAGTCGAACTCTGATCCACCATGCTGCTTCAACTCACCAATAACTGAATCTAGTGTGGGGTCGACTGAGTTGTGATGATCCTTGTTGGTTCCCGCGGATCCCACTGATGAAGGAAAAGACCTGCCTTATTATGCGTTAGTATCACAGTATACTCATGTTGCTTGAACTAGATGAATGCTTGTTAGAGCTTTCACAAGCATCGCCTCGCAGACTTTGAAGTTTTCAAGGTCCTCCCTCCATAATGTTTACCCATTGAACCTTCGTCCATAGTTAGTTGTCACTTCCAAGTATGTTCGCATCACTCCCGCTTTCGATTAGTCAATTGAGAAATAAAGTGAAAAATCTACTCTCAGTAGTACTGATCACCAATGGTGAGGGTTTGACAACTATTGTCTTTCATAAGCTTTCTTTGAAGGGTCACTGAACTTGTGCAGAGCTCCCCTACTGGATAAGTAAGAGAACTAGGATACTTGACTCCACCCATTCTCTTAGTAGTTGAAAAGGCAAGATTACTTGGCTTCACTCACCTCCTCGAGTTAAGAGAATTGGGGTACTCGGTTTCGCCCATTCTCTCGAGTTGAGAAGGCAAAGGTTACTCGACTTCGCTTGCCTCCTCGAGTTTGTACTTCATGCATTGAGCTGGCTACTAATATTCGCCCGCTCTTTACTCACACTTCTGAAGCACTTGAAGTGTTTGGACTTCTTGCGTTGAGTTAGCTATTGATATTTGCCTTCTTACTGCCATTGAACTTTTGGAATGCAAGAAGTTTTGCCCGAAAAGAGCAAAAAGTTTACCCCAACTTGGAGTCCCCCAACTTGGAGTAAGTCTTTGATAGATCTAGTCGCCTTTGGGATCGTATCGTCTTCTCCATCACCTTTGCCGCCTACTCCTCCGAGTAGAAAGGTACAGTACTGTGTACTACCTACTTCGTTCCTTGGTCGATCACTCTTGCATCAACCTGAAGGCCCTCACTTTTAGCTATCTTGATGAGAAACCCATCGACATCAGTCTTATAAAGTTTCTTGGCCTCTGCCCTTCCACCCTGTCTTGGTACTTGGAGTTTGCCTTTGTATTCTCCACCTCCTTGACCCTTTTTATGACCAATGCTCTCCCTCTATGAGAGCAAGGGATCGATGACTCTATGAAAGTCCCGCATTTGCGGTACCATGGTGGTGCCAAGCCCATAGCACTACTATCTGTTATCTTGCATCTTCATCCCTTCCTTCGCGAACGATAGATTTGCCTCTGTGACACTATGGTACTCCTCCGAGTCCACCTTTCTAACCGACGCTTTACTTTTAGGTAGCTGAGCCCCACTGGACTCGTCGTCGCTTCCTCGTCCTTTTCGACCACCTGCTTTGATACCACTGTGTCCTCTTAGCAGTTCTCCTTGGTCGATGAAAAGACAGATTGCAATTCTCTTGTATGGCCTCCCATCTTGTTGCAGGGCTCACACCGATTCTGTTCTCCTTAGCTTCCTTGGTAGCAACGTTCACTTACTCGGCTTTGTCCTCTGACTTGCCGGGCTCCCTTAAGCGAATGTGAGCACTGAAGCAGTCCAACTCTCCATCCGATCCAATTATACTTTTATATAATCAAGTCCCCTTCATGGGACTCACTGGTACTTGCAATCTGACATCTCCCTCGGTGGTACATGACTCTCATATGTTGATGACCAAGGCTTTCATCTGATGCAAGCTTCGATGCATACACACGAAAGACCCACCTCCACGGTACTATGGCATTCACTCCTTGAATCCACAGCCCTTCTTGTCATTGCATTGTTCACCGAAGTGGAGCTCCCACAGCTCATGATCATCCATATGATCACATCCCCCTCCATGGGACTCACTAGTACTTGCACTTGGACTCCTTCCTCGGTGATATATAGCCCCCATATGCTAACGATTAAGAATTTCATCCAATGCAAGCTTCGATGCACACACGAAGACCCACCTCTATAGTACTATGGCATTCACTCCTTGAATCCATAGCCCTTCTTCTTGATGTGTCGTACACCAAAGTGGAGCTCCTAGTAACTCCTGATCACACCTCCGCATGATCTTGTCTCTCATGCGACAGGATTGCCTGTATTGCATTGCCACGAACTATTCCACCATGATCCGTTGTACCATGTCGCCTCCTGGTAATATCTCAATTGCATACATATTCTCGTGTGATAAACTCGAACTATGACTTCTCCACGTGTGGCATTTGCCAACACATTATAGGGCCTCCGTCATCTCTGATTTTTAGTTCGCTCCCTTGGCAATTCACCTTCATCCACCCACTCTTGGGTCACACCTGAATGCAACATAGCTCTAGGACAATCCGTCGCCTAGTAGCTCATGAAGTCCCCTGACTTTGCTAGAGTTGGTGCACCATTATCTGGATCTTGGGTCTCTATCCCCTACCAGCATAATCTTACTATACACCACATGTTCCTAGCAACTCGAATGGCAACACTATGGCATATTCTTCAAGAGTACTCGCCTCTACGTCCTCTTGCTCCGTGCTAAGGTCTCCTGATCCTAACTTTGCCTCTGCAAGTTGAATCACCTTATTTACTCCATCAAATGCATCTCTGAGGTAGCTTGCCTATGCCTCGAAGCTCCCTTCATCTTTGGCACCATGCAAATAAGTATGTCCTATCAGAATAAAGAACCCATGGAACGACATGATCCTACTCTTGCCTCTATAAGAGTTCATGACCTTGACCTCTATCCAAGGAAAGCTTCGTGCCTCCGCTCCATGTTCCATCTTCTATGTTGACTCTCTTCATGCGGCTTGGATACTTCACAAAGTTCTAACCAAGTCACTCCGCTCCTCGATTTGTATTGGGATGATAGTGGCTCTCACATCCACTATTCCATGGGTCAGCCCTCCGTTGAGTTCGATTTCTGCATCGACTCTAAGTGTGCCTTTATATGATGTTACCTTGAATTGCTCCCCCACTTGATCTTGAAATGCATCCACCAATGCATTACCTCATTCGAGATCATGCGGCGACTCTTCGTCGCTCACTCGATCCGTTGAGCTTTGTGGAGATATAGCCTTGAGAAACTCTTCCTCAATATGTGCAGTCCGTTGCACATGATTCTCCTACTAGAGAACTAGGACTTATCTCTCCTAGATATCTGTCCTGTTGGAGCAACTTTTCTCCTTACATACTTCCCACTGGAAGTTTCAGAGACCACCATCCCCTTTGGACTACTCCATCTTGCTGAACAACTTGTGCCTTGTTCTGCCCCCACAAATGCACTTGCTAGTTTGTGACCCTTCTCCAATACAGTCTCCGTTGCACCTTTAAGGTCTAGCAATGTGTTGAACTTATTGAATATTTTAGCTGCCTACGGATGTATCCTTTCCATGTCGAAGAGAAAGTTCTAATGCACCATGACGCTAAGTTTTGATCGTACCTTGGGATGCCCACAAACACTCCATCGTCCGTGTATAAGCCCTTATATGAGTACCGAATCCTTTGAGTTAGTAATTCCCCTAATATTTATGAGGTTCATATAACTCTTTCGGTCATTATGCAATACCTCCCACTTTGCACAGTCTTATCTTTCACCAGGCGCCCCGCTTTGCCTTGAGTACCATCAAGTTTGGTTGCCAATATCAAGTCGTAGCTTGAACTCAACCATCCCAATCTTTGTGCACTACGCATTCTTCTTCGCTTGCTTATCCTCATGGTGCCTCTCACGCAAAGGGGTTGGCCTTCCTCTGAATGCCCGCTCCTCTAAGTGACTCCTTTCCCTAAATCTCAATGTCTGTTTTCTCTCAAACGGTTGCGCATGCTGGCTATCCTCCACACAATCCAGCTAGGTCCCCTATGTTTGTATGACAAGTATTTCTACGTCTGCTTATCCTGCTTTGATACCACATTATGACGGGCTTAGCTGATTTTGCTTAAGCCGTGCAGCACCCATGCATGTCCTTCCACAAAGGTCAACCCTCCCCGAGATCTCCTAGAGTCCTTTAGACTTACAAAAGAGAAAATGGGCCATAAGAAGTAATTCTCATGGGATCCACAAGCAACTACTCAAGAAAACACTTTATAAAGTCAGATACAAATTACACCCATGGACATTATAAATTCAAAAAGGTTGCACATAAAGGATAATGGTCTATTACAAACCGAAGTCCCCACAAGTGCTTATAAGACACACTTGTATTTACAAGCCAAACTTGGCCATAAAACAAATTAAAATAGAGATGCTAAGCCTACTGTAAGCCCGCTTCTTACTGTACAAGATATGTACATAAATCAAAGGACACAGACAAACACGAGCATTTCATCGAACACCTTATTTATATTGTTGTTCGTGACAGCAGGTTGGCTATAAGAGGGGTAAAGGGATAATTTTATTTAGGCAATGATAGAACCCTAGAAGAAGCTCTATAGATTTTGATCCTTGAGGGGGATCAACTTTTAGAGGGTTGTAGGGATTCCTCCCTCTTAGATTCGACACAAGGCTGAATTAAAATTGTAGATTGCTTGATTCAAGAAAGGTGACAGCTACATCATTATATAGGGATCAAAACCCTAGCCTAAGGGGGTGCTTACCTAAGTAAAATTATCCCTTTGCCTCTCTTATAGATAACCTGCCTTAATAGGAATAAGGGGTGACTAAGTTGGCTCTAGAGCCGACCTAAGCAAGGGAAACCCTGGCCAACCAACCCAGTAAGGGGGGCGACGACCACTGAGCTCTAAGGGCTAATCTGAACCCTAGTCATACTCCTTTATAAGTTAGGAATGACTTTATTACAATCTAGCAAGATTTTATTGACTTCTAAGGAGATTAGGACTCAACCCTACTGGAGTCTTATCATTACAGTCCCTACTTTTCGTCAAGAATAAATAATATTTCTGCCTGTTCCTATATTTTCTTCGTATCAAGGTCAATCAAATCCGATCAAGCCTAATTGGGGCATAGGTTCGATCTCAAATTTCATTGCAAAATATGATATCAGCTCGTTCTCACTAAAATTAATTTCAATCATTCAATAATAATATAATATCAAATATGTCTCATTGATGCCGATAGATAATCATGTTTCTTAATTTCTTTTATTGATTGTCTCCGCAAGTTTAGACTGTTTGTTACAGAGATGACGACGAGGGCGGGCGGCCAATCCACGTAATCAATACATAACTGCAACAGTCAACGTTGTTGCCCCAATTAGAGCTAACGTTATCATGACACTGCCATTGCCTAAACAAAGTGACCCATGTACGACAAGACCAGAAGTCTGATGGGCCAACTCAAGAATGTGCGTGGCTTGCTTATGCAACCCACAAACAACGTAACCTTGTACCCCTTTGAAATCGAGGAAGCCACGTCCTCCCTCCGCTTCGCTCTAATTCTACGTCAAGGCCAAGGCCCGGAAGATCGATCACGATCGACGTGGATCTCCCACCGTGCCCTTCTTCTTCGATCCAAGGTCCGAAACTGTGATTTCAAAATATCAGATCTGGCGTTCGTTTCCTTTGTTCTTGATCGAGGTTAAGTCGGTGTAAGGAAGAGACGGTGAAAGATGCTTCGGCTGCGGGCGTTTCGCCAGACGAACGGCAAGATCGTCAAGATCCAGCTTCACCCCACCTATCCCTGGCTTGTCACCGCCGACAATTCCGACCACGTCTCCGTCTGGAATTGGGAGCACCGCCAGGTCCAAGAATCTCATTTTTGCCTTCTTTTTTCTTTTCTTTCATGTTCCAGTCTGTTTCTTCTTTAGGGTTACATTGGTTTTCATGACATCTTTGATCTGGTTCTTGATAGGTGATATATGAGCTGAAAGCCGGTGGCGTCGATGAGCGGCGCTTGGTTGGGACGAAGCTGGAGAAGCTCGCCGAAGGAGAAACTGGTATGCGAGTTGATTTCGTACATTTCTTGTCTTAGTTTGGTTTTCTGTTGATGCTTGAAGATTACCAATTGGTATACCATGAGAATACGGGATTTGTCTTTTTGTAGAGAGGTTTGTTGTTTATAAGAGTTCTTAATTTACTTGTGATAACTCAGTTATTCCGGTAAAATTGGAGGTTCCCCTCCTCAAGTTGAGTTCATCTGTTGCAACTTCTACCACTATTATGTGCTGTGTCCCAGATATGCCAAGTCTGCCAATGCCTATTGGTATGTGGGATATTGCTCTAGGCTGGTCTGTTTGGGAGTCGTTTTCTATTATATTGATAAACTTGTTCAAGAATTTAAAATTCTAACACAAACTAAACAAGTTTGGTCACCTCTTTTTTGGTGATATGAGATGGTGATGTAAATATACAAGGCAATTAATGAACTTGTTTTATTCATTATGGTTACTGATAGCGGGTTAACAATTTGTCCTTTAGTATCATCAGCTCATATTAAGCACAGGGCACCCTAAATTCTTTCTTAAGTTGTTTGTTAAATGTACCAATTAACAGGCAATAGTTGAAATGGCTACCATTGAAGTTGGTGAAATATGACAGATATTATCTGGACCTTGTTTTGATAGAAGAGTACTTGAAGAATAGTAAGGTGGATTAGCTTTTACACAAGCAGAATGGATAATGATAATTAATAATGATAAAGATGGTGGCAGAAATTGGTTGTAGAGCACCTGTCGCACTTCTTTTGTTCAAGTGACCTATGCTGATGGCATTGTTAGCAAAAAAATGCTTGCTTTCCTGTTTTGTCCATAAATGGAACTGATCATCATTTAATGTGATCACTTGCAAATTACTTTTTATTTAAATTTGTGATTATAATTATTTCCAACTATATATGAACTGAGACATGCATAGTAGTTCTTTATAAGCTTTATCTTCATTATGCTGACAGAGTTCAGAGGAAAACCTACAGAGGCTATACGTGGAGGGAGGTAATGAATTTTATTGGTTTTTTTTTTTGTTTGAATTTCTTGGTCTTTCACAGGCTTTACTGAAAGATTAATTTATGAATGCTTTAGTGTGAAACAAGTTGGTTTCTATGATGATGATGTGCGGTTCTGGCAACACTGGCGGAATCGCTCTGCAGCTGCTGAAGCACCATCTGCTGCCAGTCAGCAATCCTCAGCTTTTAGTTCACCTATACCATCCACCAGAGGAAGACATTTTATCATCATTTGCTGTGAGAACAAAGCCATATTTTTGGATTTGGTTACTATGCGAGGGCGTGATGTTCCTAAGCAAGAGCTCGATAACAGGTCTCTTCTATGGTATGACATATCATTCCAAACTTTTTCTTCTCTGGTTTTTCTGTGGACTGTAAAACAGTCATTTAAGTATTATGTACAAAATATGCAGGTTTCTTTTCTTATCCCTCTGTATAAATTAATACCTTCTTTTGCTTTCTCTACTTTGGGTATTCATTTTGGTTCCAAATGATAATGTGGACTGGAGGACAAGTAAATATAGTTGGTTATAGGTTTTCTAAATAAAGGCAATACATGCTTCTTAGATGTAATCATGATTTTTCAAACAAGTTTTCATAAACCTATTAATTTCTTTGACTTGATTTTGCCTTTATTGACATGCTTAAGTCTAATGATTTACTTGGTTATAGTAATGATGTGGACTGGAGGACAAGTAAATATACTTGGTTATATGTTTTCTAAATAAAGGCAATACATGCTTCTTAGATGTAATCATGATTTTTCAAACAAGTTTTCATAAACCTATTAATTTCTTTGACTTGATTTTGCCTTTATTGACATGCTTAAGTCTAATGATTTACATGGAACATATTGTTAATTTTGTTCCACATATTTAGATCTTGGTGATTGGTGGGGGGCCTTATTTGACCGTAATGTCATAAATTAATGGTAATATTGGTCAAAAGCATGTTGTATGCCTTCTATGGTCTTTAGACCTCACATAAACATTTTACAGAAACAAAACAGCAAAATGAACCTTTAATAACAAAAGTAGAAATAAAATATAAAAATAAAACGAAGAACTAAAAGAGAAAACTTGTCTATAAAAAATAAAAAGGAAGAAAAATAAGATGAAAGGGTAACTTTTCCTCTCCTCTCTCTCTCTCTCTTTCTTTCTTTCTTTCTCTCCCTCCTTCCTCTCCCATCTTTCTCCCTCTCCCTCTCTCTGTTTTTGTAGTGGTGGTACTGTAGTAGTGCAACAAGTTAGTATTTGGTTGAAACTCTGGGTTTGATATTGATAAGTGCCAGTCTACTTACTGGTTCTAAATTGGACTGGGAAAAGTTGGATGGAATGATATCATCCAATTAGGTTTTTAATCATATATTTCTCAGTAGCTAAGAAGTTCTGTTTTATTTTTTGAGTCAACTCATTGTGTTTCTTTTATGTTTAGTGTTTGACCAATGCCGATGATTGTTGTTGCCTCTATTGTAATTGGTAGAGGAAACTGTTGCTGATAAAATATTGCTGATTCTTTTATTATTTTGGATGTAGTTAATGTTATTGCAACTGCTGTCTAGGGCATTGGTTTAGATCAGGGTTTGCAATTTTGATCTGTACCGTCCGGTACGAATGGTACATATCGGTCCGCTAGGATACCGGTACATGGACCGCCCGCTACCGGGCGGTACCACCAAAAATCGATCATCGACGGTCGATTTCGTCTATCAACGGTCGATTGAGAGAGAAATCGGCCATCGACGGTCGATTGAGGGAGAAATTAACCGTCGGTGGTCGATTGAGGAAGAAAAAGGGAAGAAGAAAAAGAGGAAAAAGAGAGAGAGAGAAGAAAGCGCCGCGCTCGCCGCCGTCACCGCTTGGTCGGTTGCCGGCGGGCGCTTTTTCTCCCGAGCGAGGAGACGGAACGTCTCCCGACTGCCATGGGCTTAGCTGATTTTAGCTAAGTCGTGCGGCACCCGTGCGTGTCTGTCCGCAAAGGTCAGTCTTCCCCGAGATCTCCTAAGGTCCCTTGGGACTTACAAAAGAGAAATTGGGCTAGAAGAAGCAATTTCAACGGGATCCACAAACAACTGCTCAAGCAAACACTTTATAAAGCTAATACAAATTACACCCATGGACATTACAAACTCAGAAAGGTTGCACACAAAGGATAATGGTCCATTACAGACCGAAGTCTCCACAAGTGCTTACAAGACACACTTGTATTTACAAGCCAAAATTAGCCATAAAACAAACCAAACTAGGGCTGCTAAGCTTACTTGCAAGCCCGCTACTTACTGTATAAGGCATGTACATAAACTGAAGGACACAGACAAACATGAGCATTTCATCGAACACCTTGTTTATATTTTTGTCCGTGACATTCTCCCCCACTTATTCCTTCGATGTCCTCGTCGAAGCTACTGTAGTCGCTGCATCTCCTCATATTTTGCTAAATCTTTAATCTTCTGCTTTGGCTGCAACACTCCCCTTTGGCTCCCAGCCGCTCTCCACCACTATTGTTGAGTAGTCTAACTCTGATCCGCCATACTGCTTCAACTCACCAATGACCGACTCTGGTGTGGGGTTGGCTGAGTTGTGTTGATCCTTGTTGACTCTCACGGATCCTTCTGATGAAGGAAAAGACCCGCCTTATTATGCTATAGTAATGTAGTATACTCATGTTGCTTGAACTGAATAGATGCTTGTTAGAACTTTAATGAGTATCGCCTCGCAGACTTTTAAGTTTTTGAGGTCCTTCCTTCATAATATTTGCCTATTAATTCTTCTTTCACTTTTAGTTGTCACTTATAAGTAGGTTCGCATAACTCTAGCTTTCGATTGGCATTCAATTGGGAAATGAAGTGGATAATCTACTCTCAGTAGTACTGATCACCAATGGTGAGGATTTGAAAGCTATTGTCTTCTATAAGCTTTCTTCGAAGGGTCACTGAACTTATGCAGAGCTCCTCTGTTGGATAAGTAAGAGAACTGGGATACTCGACTTCACCCATTCTCTTAGTAGTTGAGAAGGCAAGGTTACTTGGGTTCGCTCACCTCCTCGAGTTAAGAGAATTGGGGTACTCAGTTTCGCCCATTCTTTTGAGTTGAGAAGGCAAAGGTTACTCGATTTCGCTTGCCTCCTTAAGTTTGTACTTCATGCATTGAGCTGGTTACTAACATTCGCCCGCTCTTTGCTCATACTTCTGAAGCACTTGAAGTGTTTGCACTCTTTGCGTTGAGTTAGCTACTGTGATTTGCCTTCCCACTGCCATTGAACTTTTGGAATGCAAGAAGTTTTGCTCGAAAAGAGCAAAAAATTTACCCCAACTTGGAGTCCCCCAACTTGGAGTAAGTCTTTGATAGTTCTGGTCGCCTCTGGGATTATATCGTCTTCTCCATTATCTTTGCCGTCTACTCTGAGTATAAAAGGTACAACACCGTGTACTGCCTACTTCGTTCCTTGGTCGAGCACTCCTGCATCAACCCGAAGTCTCTCATTTTCGACTATCTTAATGAGAAGCCCGTTGACACCGGTCTTATGAAGTTTCTTGGCCTTTGCCCTTTCGCCCTGTCTTGGTACTTGAAGTTTGCCTCTGTATTCTCCACCTCCTCGGCCCTTTTTACGATCAATGCTATCCCTCTATGAGAGCAAGGGATCGATGACTCTATGGAAGTCCCACCTTTGCGGTACCATGGTGTTACCAAGCCCATGGCCCTACTATTCGTTGCCTCGCATGTGCGTCCCTTTCTTGCCAGTGGTAGATCTGCCTCTGCGGTACCATGGCACTCCTCTGAGTCCATCTCCTTTCTAACCGACGCTTTGTTTTTGGGTAGCTGAGCCCCTCCGCACTCGTCATCGTTTCCTCACCCCTTTCGACCCCTTGCTTCAACATCTCTGTGTTCTTCAAGGAGTTCTTCTTGGTCGATAAAAAGACAGACTGTAACTCTCATGCATGGCCTTCGCTATCTTGTTGTAGGGCTCGTGTTGATTCTGTTCTCCTTAACTTTCTTGGTAGCAACGTTCGCTTACTCAGCCTTGTTCTCTAACTTGCCGGGCTCTCTTAAACAAATATGAGCATTGAAACAGTCCAATTATCCAGCTACTCTGATTATACCTTTGTATGATCAAGTCCACTCCATGGGACTCACTGGTACTTGCAATCTGACTTCTCCCTCGGTGGTACACAGCCCCCATATGCTGATGACTAAGACTTTTATCTGATGCAAGCTTCGATGCGCACACACGGAAGGCCCGCCTCTGCGGTACCATGACATTCACTCTTTGAATCCACAACCCTTCTTGCCATTGTATTGTTCACTGAAGTGGAGCTCCCAGCAGCTCCTGATCATTTACATGATCACGTCCCCCTCCATGGGACTCACTGGTACTTGCACTTGGACTTCTTCCTCGGTGGTATACATCCCCCATATACTGATGACTAAGGCTTTCATCCAATGCAAACTCCGATGCACACACGAAGACCCGCCTCTGCGGTACCACGACATTCACTCTTTCAATCCATAGTCTTCTTCGTGTTGTGTCGTACATCAAAATGAAGCTCTCAGTAGTTCCTGATCATACCTCCGCATGATCATGTCCCTCACGGGACATGTTCGCATGTGTTGCATTGTCATGAACTATTCCACCACGATCTGCTGAACCATGTCGCCTCTTAGTGACATCTCCATTGTATACAGATTCTCGTGTGATGAACTCAGACTATGACTTCTCCATGTGTAGCCTCTGCCAACACATCGTAGGGCCTCCACCATCTCCGATTTTTGGTTCGCTCCCTTGGCAATTCAACTTCGTCCACTCGGTCGAAGCATAGCTCTAGGACAATTCGTCGTCTAGTAGCTCCTGAAGTCCCTTGACTTCACTAGAATTGGTGTGTCGTTGTCTGGATCCTAGGCCTCTATCCCCTACCAGCACAATCTCTGCTATGCACCACTTGTTTCTAACAACTCGAATGGCAACACTGTGGCATATTCTTCAAGAGTACCCGCTTCTGCGTCCTCTTGCCCCGTGCTAAGGTCTCCCAATCCCAACTTCGCCTTCGCAAGTTGAATCACCTTTAGTTACTCCGTCAAATGTATCTCTGAGGTAAGGTGCATGTGCCTCGAAGCTCCCTTCGTCTTTGGCACCAGGCAAGATAAGTCTGCCCCATCAGAATGAAGAACCCATGGAACGACATGATCTCACTTTTGCCTCTACAAGAGTTCATGCCCTTGACCTTTGTCCAAGGAAAGCTCCGTGCCTCCGCTCCATGTTCCATCTTCTATGTCGACTCCCTTTATGCGGCTTGGATACTTCACCAAGTTCCACCCAAGTCGCTCCGCTCGATTTGTATTGAGTTGATAGTGGCCCTCACGTCCACCATTCCTTGGGTCAGCCCTCCGTTGAGTTCAATTTGCACATCGACTCTAAGTGTGCCTTCATATGATGTTGCCTTGGATTGTTCCCCCATTTGATCTCGAAATGCATCCCCCCATGTATTACCTCATTTAAGATCATGCGATGACTCCTCGTCACTCGCTTGGTCCATTGAGCTTTGTGGAGATATTGCCTTGAGGAATTCTTCCTCAATATGTGCAGTCCGTTGCATATGATTCTCCCTCTAGAGAACTAGAACTTATCCCTCCTAGATATCTGTCCTGTTGAAGCAACTTTCCTCTTTGCATTATTCCCACTAGGAGTTTCGAAGACCACCATCCCCTTTGGACTACTGCGTATTGCTGAACAACTTGTGCCTTGTTCTACCCCCGTAAATGCACTTGCTAGATTGTGACTCTTTGCCAATACAATCCCCATTGTACCCTTCAAGGTTGTGCAACGTGCTAAACTTGTTGCACACTTCAGCCACCTACGGACATATCATTTCTATGCCGAAGAGAAAGTTCTAATGCTTCATGGCGTCGAGTTTCGATCGCGCCTTGGGATGGCCACGAACACTCAGTCGTCCGTGTACAAGCCCTTGTATGAGTACCGAATCCTTCGAGTTAGCAATTCCCCTCACCTCTGTGAGCTTTGCACAACCCTTTCGGTCGTTGTGCAACACCTCCCACTTTGTACGGTCTCATCTTTCACTAAGCCCCCCGCTTGCCTTGAGCACCGCCAAGTTTGGTTGCCAACGTCGAGTCGTAGCTCGAACTCAGCCATCCCAATCTTCTTCTCTTGCTTGTCCTCGTGGTGCCTCTCACGCAAAAGGTTGGCCATTCCTCTGAATGTCAAACCTGGATGCCCGCTCCTCTGAACGACTCCTTTCCCTATATCTCAATGTCCGTTTCCCCCAAACGGTTGCACGTGCTGGCTGTCCTCCACACAACCCAGCTAGGTCCTCCATATTTGTATGGCTAGTGTTTCTGCATGTGCTTGTCCCACTCTGATACCACAATGTCACGGGCTTAGCTGATTTTGCCTAAGCCGTATGACACTCGTGCGTGTCCGTCTGCAAAGGTCAACCTTCCCCGAGATCTCCTAAGGTCCCTTGGGACTTACAAAAGAGAAAACGGGCCAGTAGAAGTAATTCCAACGGGATCCACAAGCAACTGCTCAAGCAAACACTTTATAAAGCCAATACAAATTACACCCATGGACATTACAAACTCAGAAAGGTTGTACACAAAGGATAATGGTCCATTACAGATCGAAGTCCCCACAAGTGCTTATAAGACACACTTGTATTTACAAGCCAAACTTGGCCACAAAGCAAACCAAACTAGGGCTGCCAAACTTACTTGTAAGCCCACTACTTGCTGTACAAGGTATACACACAAACTGAAGGATACGGACAAACATGAGCATTTTATCAAACACCTTGTTTACATTTTTGTCCCGCGTGGGGAGAAAGATCGAGGCGACGTCGCCCATTTTTTTTAATATTTTAATATTATATTATATAGTATTAAAATATAAAAATATTGTATTATATTTTAGTATAACGGATGGTATGTACTGTGCGTACTGCTCGGTACAGGTACCATACCAGTACTGACAATATGTTGGTACACCGGTATGGACCGATAAGTCAAACTTTGGTTTTGATAATCTTTTGCTATGGCTTGTTAAGATCTTGGTCCAGTACCAATGCTTTCTTTTCCTAAACAATTAATCAAAAATATGTTTTAAGATCAAATTATGAAGTATATAATGAAACACATTCATAAAAACTTCTAAAATGCATGAAGTAAGACAATTTTGATGAACATGCAATAATCATGGTATCCTGGTCACTAAGCTTAGTTTTGCTTCTATTTTTCTGTTGGAATAATAGATCAAGTAGATTGCAGTTGCTGATGTGGAACTAATTCTTAGCTATGTGATCACGATGAATATTTAGTAAAACTGCCATTATTTATGCTGCCATTCTGAGCCACAAGTCAAATTTGGTAAACTGAGATTTATTATCGACATCATATTATTGTCCATAAAATCCATCCTGGTAGGATGACTGAGAGCATGAGAAAGTCCTATTTCTCAGCCAAATACTCTCATCCATTTGAATTCATCTACTACCTTCTCTTTGCTTTGTCTTTTCTTTCTTAAACCAATATAGTGGATAATTTTGTGCCATGATTGTCATTTTGGGTGGCATGGGTAAATTACTTGTTTTTAGTCCTCACTCCACCAATCTCTATTTGTGAATAAAAAATGTAAGATCCATGATACTGGCCTCATGAAGATCAACCTTACTTTATTATTGTGGACCTCATGACCAAGTTAGATGGAGAAGTCCTTTTATTCTTTTTAAATTGTTGTTCGTTGATAATATTTAATGAATTTACTGATTGTGATGAGTGATCTTGTCTCTTGCGAATGCTGTAATTACATGAGCTAAGCTAATTATGATTAGTGGTGCTAGAGATAGAAAAGCTCATAAGAAGACTTTATTCAAACTACTAAAAAAAAGAATTGAATGATCTCAATTTAGTAAGATGTTGTTTTACATAGAGCTCAATGGTGGAAAAAAATTCATTTTGTCTATCCCAAATAGTTAGAACATTACAACTTATTTTTTATGTTTAGATTGGGCCCCATAAATATTGCCAAAATGTCTGAAATTGCCTAATGAGTTGGATGGTGTAAGTTGATTAGGATGTATGATCCTCAAATGCTGAGATGGTCTCATTGATGACATCATTACATGCATGAGAAATGTCAGTGCCCCTTTCAAGGGCACTTGGACTAGTTTGTCCATGAGGGGACCCCATCAATGCAAAATCCAATGGTTTTTTGAATTGCTTCTTGCAGTTTATGATGTTACTGATGGGACCTGTGTTCGGCACACAGGGATCTCAAAGAATGGCTTAGGTCAGCTCCCAACATTTATTTCAGAGGACTACAAAATCTGTCTGCAGCAGCCAGCTGAGAGGAAGTACAAATCTGTTCACAAGGAGAATATAAGGGAGTGGTATGTGCAACTATTCAATTTTAAGGAAAGGAGGCTATTTGAATTGATATGGTAGAAAATGTCAGGAGAACTGTTGTATTGTTGCTGCTACAAACAAAAGAGGAGAAAGATGTAAAGAAAAAGACTGGGAAGAATGAACCATGTTTGGTGAAGAATTTTTATCTAAGAGACCACAGCACAAGTCCTTTAGATCAGCTGCATGTAACTTTTCTATATCCTGTCCTAAACTATGCCATTATAGGTTGCTTGAAGGAATAAAAATAGCTGGATTTCCTTTTCTTCTCTCAGCCTAATTACCTTTCAAGTGAACTTGAGTTTTGAGTCCTTCAAGACTTTGTTTCCTAAAATTTCAAGGTCTACTGGTTGGTTATAGCTTAGGATAATACATTAATTGGTCTTGCTCTTCTGTTTGGACAACTATTTCAGTTCTAGGGTATCCCAGAGAAAGTATGATGAGAGTTATTGTAGAGATACAGAAAATGTAGATCAGACAGAGTTCATATCTTATAAATCTGACCTTGTTCAACCCTGATCTGAATTTGGAAGATCACCTGTCATATGCACCACTTTAGTCATTCATTTTCCCTCACCTACTTTGCTTTTGTTCATCATTTTTCTTTTTTCTCTTTGAGCAGGGATAATTTTAGAACCAAGGTTTTTATAATAAGGATTTCTCACTATATTGGAAGCAAATTTGGTATCACATACTCATGCTATGACAAATTGACTGGTGGCGGGGTAGAATGCAATGGTTGCATTTTCTGTGGGCATGGCACACGGTAATATCCTGCTTGCTCTTTCCTGTGTTGTCAAGGTAACCTTTGGCTGAGGCTTCTGCCCCCTGGCAGTGAACTTTCTGCAACAGCTTGAGGATAAGATGTGGTAGTTTGATGGTTTGAAATGATTTTGAAGTACAACATTGATGCTCTGAAGTGATACATCGGTATAATGCTGAGGAAGTCCAAATAAGACTTTGTTACAAGCTACGGAAGGATGCCTATGCCTATTGTCAATAATAGCTGTCAATAGCTTTTCATTATCACTGTTGTTGCTCCTTCATTTTGGCCTTTGACTTTTCTATCAACCTGGTTCTCCATTGGTCTTCAACATTCATCGTTGATTCTTTCTTGGTTGGACAGTATCTAAATATAAATATCTGGACTTGTATTTCTATGCAGTATGGAATTTCTATCCAGATCTGCTACTGGTGATGGCCCACTTGTTGCTTTTGGTGGATCAGATGGTGTAATAAGAGTTCTGTCAATGATAACATGGAAGGTTTTGACATCTACACTGTGCTGTGCCTAAATATTTGCTTTCATTGTTATTGAAAATGTTAGCTTAAGTCTGCTTTGCAGCTTGTCCGTAGGTATACTGGTGGCCATAAAGGATCAATCACTTGCTTGATGACATTTATTTCATCTAGTGGCGAGGTAATATCTTGTTTAATTTTGGGTATTGTATCTAAGGCTAGAATAGCTTCACTTTATCCATATTAGGATTATATTGCATGTTATTGTCTTAAGAATTCCTATCAATGATATCTACAAATATATTGTTCTCTGATCAACGTGACTTTGGTTCTCCACAGTGACTGAGAGATGATAACAACTTTGAGATGCTTTGTTCACTGATTCCTAAGTTCCTTTGAGCCCTTTTGAGCCATTTTAATTGTCATATACTAGAGTGGACGGCTGGATTGTCAATTGCTCAGCTACTAATTCAAATAAAATGTGGATTTAATTAAGTTTGTTAGCAGTTTAGCACCCATGGTCTTATAGTTGCAATTTTCTTGATAGTTTTAGACTTTTAGTTGATAGTTCATTAGGTAAATTTTATGTTGTATATGTATTTTTATCTGAAATAATAATTTTATATCTTGATAACTAAGATAACTGACAAAAATGATGCCAAAAACAAATCAAAACACTGAATACACCACCGCTTTCTTAGTTTGCATATGTATGGAGCCTGCAACATTGTATAGTGGTCCAAAATAGTTAAGAAAATTTCTTCTTCCAGTATAAATATCTATTGTTTAACTGATTGGAAATTGCATACACCTTGGCATGTTGGGTTATTGAAGTTTAGAAAAGATCTTTAATGAACTTTGGACATGTTTAGACCTCAGAGAAATGATGTCATTCCATGCTTCTTTTCTAAGGACAAAACATCATCCTAGCCTGTTATGAGTAATATTCATGGTTGGTCTATGTAAGAACTAAGAAGTAAGAACTATTTTTCTTGACCTCGGACAGGGAACAATAAGTAGAGACAATGATGCAAAAGCAACTGAAGTTTGTTGGTTTTGCTTCTTGAAAGGTTTCTATGCTGATACTTAGATATCAGCAAGGCAGGCACAAAACCTGGTATCCTACATTGCTCAGTACATGCTGGGAGTTGGCAACTTGTCTTAAAGGTTGCGATTGATGGAAGCCTAGAATCTGAGTGGTATTATTTAGAAAACCACATCACCTCAAGTTGGAAGTATGGCTCAAGCCATGCAAGGCAAGGTTGATATTTGCTCAATTTGTTATCCAGTAATTCTTGGTTTCTTCATCATTTGGCAAGGTCAATTGGGAGGAAAAGAACAAGATGTGACATTTCTTGTTTGGCGGTTGACTCTGAAAAAATATGTGAGAGGGGTTATTAGATTATCTGCATTTAAAAATAAGTCAAGTTTTATTTGATTTTTCATGTATGTCCATGTTGCTGTGGTTTTTTATATGTAGTTATGTACACTACCGTATAATGTTAGCCTGCTTTTTCAGGTATTCCTAGTTTCTGGGGCAAGTGATGGTCTGCTTATAATATGGAGTGCAGACCATATCCATGATTCAAGTGAACTTGTGCCCAAGCTTAGTTTAAAGGTAGCTCAATCTTCTTTTGTTTTTTCCCCTTTCTTTGCTAGTAGTTATGATAGAATATCTGTTGCCTTCTTCCAGTTCATTTCTCATTATTATCCCTTTGTTTCTTTACAACTAAAGGATAAGTCCTCATTTTATTCCTGGATTAAGATGAAATGAATAGTGTCTGGTTAGACTGAATATACTTTGACAATAACCTTTGCAAGGCACATGATGGAGGGGTGGTGGCTGTTGAGCTTTCAAGGGTGATGGGAAGTGCGCCTCAACTCATCACTATTGGTGCTGATAAAACTTTAGTTATATGGGACAGTATCTCATTCAGGGTACATTGTATTCTGACCTATACCATTATAAGTTTCTGTCAGTCTCTTTTGCCACAATAGTCTATATTCAATTGCAGGAACTTAGGCGTATAAAGCCAGTTCCAAAACTTGCTTGTCATAGTGTGGCATCTTGGTGCCATCCCCGAGCTCCAAACCTTGATATTCTTACTTGTGTTAAAGATTCTCATATCTGGTATGCGTTTCCTCTTACTTTGTGTAAGTTCGATCCTTTATGCTCGTTACCTAGTTGCTGAGGCATGTTTTCTTAAGTTGGGATATGATATGGTCATTATGGTTTCTTTTGGCTTTATAATAACAGGGCTATCGAGCGTCCAACTTATTCAGCTTTGACGAGACCATTGTGTGAATTGTCATCACTTATTCCTCCACAAGTTCTTGCATCTAATAAGAAACTCAGGGTATGTCACTAAATTTCTAGTGTCTGAATGATTGGATATCATTCTGTGACATGGGAAGTTCTTTTCTTAGTCATTTCTATTGATTGGACAATTGCAACTCTGGTTATCAGTTCTTGTGACCCCCAAGATATTATTACAGTTAATCACATTCTGCCTTCATAGTTTATGAGAAAGGTTCACTTAGGCTAAGTGAAATCCCTTGTTTTGAAGGGTTTCATTGATGCTCTTTTGCATTGATGAACCTGCTTTTGCTGGAGGTACATATGATAAAATTGGAGGTTACGTATTTTAATCTTGCAATTCAAGTTGCAAATTATTGTTAACATTATAAAATCTAAGGCTAAATTGCTGCTTTTTCTAAGCATTTGGGTGCATTTTTCTCTTTTTTAGTGCATGATTGCACTTAAAGTAGTGCTTTTTTTTTGAACTTTTGACATTCACTAAAGCACGGTCCAGTTGGACCATCACTTGCAAGCATGGATCTAAGGCCTTTGTATTAATTCTGGTATTTTTGATGACATCATGATTGCTATTTTTATAAGGTTAACTATGTTTCAAATCATAGGTGACTTTCTTGATCACTCAATTGTTAAAGAACATTCAAGCTGACTTGGAGGTTTACTTTTTTATATTTTTCTAGTTTCTATGAAAAATACTGCATATCTTCAATCCTTGTACTTACATGGTATGTTCTTTTTTTTTGTTACTGCTGGTCAGTCATATTACAAATAGTTTGCTTTTGTTCACATAGAAAACAGAACCTTTATTTGGTCTTCCTGAAGGAGTATGTCTGAAAACAACGGTATATATTGCAGGTGTACTGCATGGTTGCACATCCATTGCAACCACATCTTGTGGCTACAGGAACCAATATTGGTATTATTTTAAGTGAACTCGATGCACGGGCTCTTCCTGCTGTGGCTGCTCTACCGACACCACCTGGTGGCAGAGAACATTCTGCTGTGTACACAGTTGAAAGAGAGCTCAAGTTACTAAACTTTCAACTGACTAATACTACTAATCCATCTCTTGGAAGTACTGGCACCATTTCTGAATCAGGAAAATCCAGAATGGAAACTGAACAATTGCTTGTTAAGCAGACAAAGAAGCATATCAGCACACCTGCTCCACATGATTCATATTCTATTCTCTCCATAAGCTGTTCTGGAAAGTGAGTTTCTTTTCTTAAATTGCTGTGTTATTTGTACTATTTTAGTCTTTGCTAAGTTCTTTGAAGTTTTTTATGATCATAAGATTTATTGTATAAAATGTATTGTGCAACTTGAAGTCAATTTTATTAAATGACATACAACATAACTAGAGATATTGAGCAAACTTTAGAAACTAAAGATTTTATATTAAGTTGACTAAGATTGAATATATGAAATGTAATTATGTAATATTAAAAGAGGAACCAAGGATGCATACATGCAGTACATGTGAATGGACAAAACGTTCATGTAAGTAAAAGTGTTATATTTCTTAGAACGATCATTCAACAAAATGGAGATATTGACAAAAATATTGTTTATGAATTAAAGCATGGATGGTTAAAGTGGAGAAGGTGATGTTGCTTTTTGTGTGATCATCGGGTGTCTCTTAATTTTAATGTAAAATTTTATAAGATAATTATTAGGCCTACTATGCTATATGATTATAAGTGTTGCATGATTAGGAATAAGTTTTTGCAATTGAGATAAGAATGTTGGTGTGAATTTAAATCCACATTAGGAAGGATAAAAAGATATTTTTATCTCTGAACAATTAAGTCTAGTGTTGATAAAATGAGATAATCTAGGATGATACTGATAAGATTAAAGGATAACTGTAGATTCTATGGTTAGACTAGGTGAATTGTTTTATATTAGGTGGTGTGAGGATAGGTAGAGTGAGGCTAATAATAACTTTACTAGTAATAATGAAAAGATACTGGAATGTTCCTGACCTAATTGGAGATTTTGCCTTAGAATGGTGGGTAAAGATATATATAGTCAATCCCAAATAGTATGGGCATTGTTGCTATGCTCCATTAGATTCGTAGAATTTGCAAGGTGTTATAGTTGTTACAGCGATACAGTTTCAAACAGATAATTAGCGTTGATTTATCATTGTTTGATTTATCTGTTATATTTTGATCTCATCATAGTGATGCCAAGAAGTTAGATAAAAGCAAAGAAAAAGTGACAAGATATAATAAAAATTAATAGTTATTAAATTATTAATGTCATGTTCCTTGATTCAATTGTATGAGAGAAGTTATACATGTAACCGAATATAGTTGGAAATCATGAACGAAATCTATAACCAACCAAGCCTGGCCAAATCTAGCCTGCTTAAGGTGACTCGTGTTCGGAACCAGTGATTAAAAAAGCGCTAGGCGCCAGGGTCCCAAAATGCCCGAGGCGCCAGGCGCTCACCTAGGCACTCGCCCGAGCGAAGCGAGGCGCCAAAATATTAAAAAATATATAATATAATTAACAAATATACTGTTAATATTTAATATATATTATACTGTTAACATTATATTAACATTATATTATTAACAGTTCATTAACAATATACTATTAATATTTAATATACATTATACTGTTAATAGTTCATTCATAGTATGTTGTTAATATTAATAGACATTATACTGTTGACAGTATATTAACAATATACTGTTAACAGTTCATTAATAGTAACTGTTAACAGTTCATTAACAATATACTGTTAATATTTAATATACAGTATACAGTATACTATATATAGTATATTGTTAATATATTGTTAAGTGTATATTAACAGATATCAAGAGATATATAGATAGTATATTAATAATTAGTCAACTTAAGATCTGTTAATATCTAATGATCTCATGAGAATCGAGGTAACGAGCTGACCGAGGCGAGAGGAGCGGCAATGGCGATGGCGAAGCGCAGCGGCGGCGGCGGTGAGCGAACGACGGTGAAGAGAAACGACAACAACGATGGTGTCGGTGGCGTAATCCAAGCGATCAAGTAGGCTCTCGGGCACTCGAGAGCGGTGGCGAAGACGAATGAGCGGCGAAGACACCGACAGAAATAAGGCAACGGCGAGATACTAATTTCGATTCGAGATAAGGATTAGGGTTGAGTAATGGGAGATATATAGCTGCGTTAGTTGATTCGATTGAACCAACTAATGCGATCGACCGAACCATAGCTAAAAGCTTGGTTCGCTTGATCAACCGGCTGAATCGCCTTCGGCTCGGGCGGGAGCGCCTCTGCGCCGCCTGGGGGTTGATTGAGGCACTCGGGCCTTGCCTCGCCTCGCCTCGCCTCGCCCCGGCGCTTAGGCAAGCGCCCGAGCGCCTATTTAAAACACTGTTCGGAACTTGCTTAAGGATTTAGGGACCTATTGGTAGTTTAGGTTGGATTATTGGTAACGAACCATCTTTGTCTTCTCTTTATTTTAAGACAAAATCCAAACCAATCAGGCATGGTGAAACCAATTTTTCTTTCCTAACTGAATCAAGGTCTGAACTCTCGAAAAATTGACCCTTGTAAGTTAGGTTAGATAGTGTTATAACTTGTCCTTAAACTGATTAGTAGGAACCTAAAGGAATATATTTGCAAATGCATATACATTAAATTATTGTGGAGCTTGCATGTCCAACTTCTAGAATCTTCGTTTACACTTCCAACCAATGTAGTTAAAAGCACTAGGTGGCTAAAAGGCGCCAAGGTGCTAAAATGCCTGAGCAAAACAAGTTGCTAGGTGCTCACCTGAGTAAATTTAGGCACCAACAATTATTGAATTATTGTGGAGCTTGCATGTCCAACTTGTAAAATCTTTGTTTACACTTCCAACCAATGTAGTTAAAGGCACTAGGTGGCTAAAAGGTGCAAGGTGTTAAAATCCCCAAGCAAAGCAAGGTGCTAAGTTCTCACCCGAGTAAAGGGAAACACCAACAAATATTAAAATTTTAATATATTATTATTAAGAAATATAAACACTAAATTAAAATTGATAAATCAAATTGCATTCATTTAAGCTACCAAATTACATTGTCCAAATCTAATAACAAAAACAAAATAAGATAACATTAATGATCATCAAAATCCGCTTTATCATCTTCAACACCCTCAATCTTGCTATCATCTTCCTCTTCACCTAATTTGTAGCACTCAAGCTCTTATTTATCTTTATTAGACTAAATTTCTCCTCTTCGATGGTTGTTGGTTATGAACTTGGGTTTTTGTATTTATTCATTGTTCTTGCGAGTTGTCATTCTCATTTCTCCAACACTTGCTATATTTCCCCATATCAAATTATCATGATAAAAAACAAGGTTTGTAATTTCGGTACTAGGCTTTACATACCGCCAGTTTACCCCGGTTACCAGTCAAAATCGACGATGGTCGATTTTGGCCGTCGACGGCCGATTGAAGAAGAAATCGACTGTCGGCGGTCGATTGAGAGAGAAATCGACCGTCGGCGGTCGATTGAGGAAGAAAAAGAGGAAAAGAAAAAAAAAAGAAGAGGGGAAGAAAGAATACCTCGCTCGCGCATCGTCCTTGCCCGCTTGCCGTCGCCCCCTTTCTTCTTTTTTTTTATATTTTTAATATTATATTTTATATTATATAATATTATATAATATTATATTATAAAAATATTATATTATAAAAATATTATATTATATTTTAATACTGGGTGGTATGCACTGTGCATATCGCCTAGTACGGGTCCTGTACTGGTACCGACAATATATCGGTACACCAGTATGAACCGGTAAGTGAAACCTTGATAAAAAAATAAGCTTTGTGCATACCACCCGGTACGGGTCCTGTATTGGTACCGACAATATATTGGTACACCAGTACGGACCGGTAAGTGAAATCTTGATAAAAAATAAGCTCTTCTTTAACATTTTGTCAGTTAGCACCCATTTCTCCCATCAATTATTCGCTTAAATCATCAATATCTTCTAATGAAAATAGATCCATGCAATTTTGCAAATTGTAATAGGCCTTTAATGCTTGATTATAGTTTATGTGCATTAAAGATCTACTTAGTTGCATCAATATGTAAAAAATATATTAATTGAAATTAAAATATTCTTATATACTTACATTCTCAAATGCACTCTAATTTCACTCATATCAAATTAAACTTTGAATTCTAATAGCTAATTGCTACAAGTTTAATGTGAAATTTTTAAATAGGACCCACCACTTAGCTGTAAATTTAAACTTAACTATTAACAAAAAAGATATTTTAAAATGTACATGATGATATTAATTGTATGTAGCAAGGTATGCAATATCGATCGATACCACCCGTACTGGGCGGTACTATTGATTGGGAATGTTTTCGCCCTGTTACCACTCAAAATCAACCGGTAACGGTCGATTTCAACTATCGCTGGCCGTTGTCGAGCGATAACAATCAATTTTCGATCTATTTCGACCTAGGTCGGTCGCTGCTGGGCGATAACAATTGATTTCAACCATCGGTGGTTGATTTTGGGCGGTATCAGCCGAGGGAGGGAGAAAGAAGAAGAGGGAAAAGAAAAACCTAAGAGTCTAGCGCTCCTCTTCGCCCCCATGATCCGCCATGGCGATTTCTTCGCCCACGATCCGCCCGGCGATTTCTTCACCGCGGAGAAAACGCCACCTGCATAGAGAAGCAGGCGACATTGCCTATTTTTTTATTTTTTTAACTTTATATTATATTATATTATATTTATACCAAGTGGTATGTCTGTGCACACTACTCAGCACCGGCGTTCCGTTCCAGACCGAGCTAAGCTTGGTACACCGGCATGGACCGATATGGCAAACCTTGGTATGTAGTAATAAATACTTAGGGACTTAGTAGCACTTGATCGAATTGCTATAAAAATTTTAAAGAGACTCTTATCATTCTTATATAAAGATAATTCATTTATGATCTTATCTTGAACTTCAATGCTAGCAAACAATCTTGCAATGCACTGATGTAACCTAAATACAATTTCCGCATCAAACTTATTGAAGGGTTTTTATAAAGGATTTTTGAGTTTAAATAGTGTCATGTTGTATGTAGTGTTTGATGAAGTTGTATTATCATCTTTTATCTAGGATGGCAAAGGTATTCTTATACTTTTCTTTATTTTTATCAAAAAATATTTGAATTATTTTCTTAGTTTTATCTATGGTCTCATAAATATAATTTATTATTAGTCTTTTCTTATAATTTGTGAGAAGAAAAACTTGGATAAAAAGGCCTATTACTTCTAGTGCATAGACCATATTATTCCAAAATAATGACATTAAGATAATATAACTTGCTCTATTGCCTTTTATATCTTTTACTCATTTACTTGTCACTTATTGCTTTTGACTGTACACACTTTATAATATAAAAAATAAAGTGAAAAATTGAGTTACACCATACTTTACCAATTCTTTGTTGCTTATAAATTTTCTAGATATGCTCAAAGCCAAGGATTGACATACCGGTCCGTATCGGTATCGGGCGGTATGCACAATACGTATCACCTGGTATATTAAATATATTATAAATATTTTTATAATATAATATTATATAATATAATATTAAAATATATTAAAAAAAAGGCGGCGTCGCCTCGTCTCCGTGGGAGAAAAATCACTGGCGGCGGCAACGGCGGGCGACCGCGGCGGCGGCGCGCTCGGGCAAGGCGTCGGCGGCGCGGCGATCCGGGCGGAGTCGGCACTAGGGCGAGGTACTTCTCCTCCTCCTTCTTCTTTTCCTATTCTTTTTCTTTCATTTTTCTTCCTCAATCGACCGCAGATGGTAGAAATCGACCATCGACGCGGAAATCGACCATCGACAGTGGAAATCGATCATCGACGATCGAAATCGACCGTCGACAATCGATCTTAGCGGTATCGCCCAGTAGCGGCCGGTCCACGTATCGGTCAGCTGCCGGATTGGTATGTACCAGGCGGTACGAGTCTTACCGCTCGGTAAGGAAAACCTTGCTCAAAGCCCTAATATGATTGTACATAAATCTAACAACAAAAATAATCCTCTCTAAGGTCTTCTTGATGTCTATAATCTTTATAATATCCTATAATATTATATAACATAATGTTCCCCATATGGAGTCGAATACAAGTGCAACCTTTATTCTTGGAGTAATTTATGAAGAATAAAATTCATAAGATGGTTGCTTTTATTCAAATTAGAGATTTAATGGTAATTATAAGTTTACAACATTCAAAAGAAAATATTGTGTATGCTATAACAGATAATGGAAGCAACTGTGTCTATTATAACTTGCACAATATATTATTCTTGAATTTCTTATATACACTTGTCAAGCACTAAAAATATTTTTTGTCTACATATCATAAAGGAAGGTGGTGCATCTATTGACTTCACAAACATAGTTCCTAAAGAATATATGACCATAAAATTGATTATACTCCTTTGACTCCTATCAGTTCTAACATGTGATATAATAGAGCAATCGTACTTTATCGTGCATGACTCTTCAATAAGTCATTTATATAGTTCAACTCTTGTTTTATTAATGCAACTATCAGTTCATGATAAGATGTTTTAATTTAGGATCATATCTTCTCATAATTTTAATTATCTGTTTAAAACTATCTAAACAAGAAGCATTAAAGGGAATTCTAACTTGATAGGAGAAGCAAGCGTTCTTGTCCGTATTTCCTTATTACAACCATCATTTATACTTATTTGTCCTAATTTTACTCCTTTTTGTCCTTGTATAGCTTTCTTTTGTTCTTGAAATATATACAGGACCATTTGTCGCTTCTTTTGTGAAATTTTAGACTACTTAGTAATAACAACTTCTTTTCCTCTTTTATCCAAAACTCTTTCTCCACTATCATTGATATTTTCTAGATCATCTTCCTCTTCAACATCATCTGCAAAATTCTAAATATCATCATTCTCTAGTAGAATACTATAAGATTTGGTCTTATGTATCTTTCTATCATTCATATAGCTTTGTAACTTGTTTTACATCAAGGAGAGTTTTTCCATATTGATACATTCTTAAAGTTCCCGACTTGATGTTATTTTTCATGAGAAATGCCACCACAGTGGTTTTCTCGTAGAAAGTAAAAGTCATGACAATAGAATATTTAGGCTCCTTTAGATAGTTGTATTTCTAACCTGGATCCTTCTCGAGTTTTTTTGCTGATGATTCTTCTGAGTTACTCTCTACACTAGTCATTGTTCTAAAATATATAAAGATCAACTGATCACGCACTATGCTACAGCTATAGGGTGTTTTTTGTCCTACTACAGTGCTCAATCAAGTTTATTTTCATCTAATAGGGTGATGGAAAGTCCTAACAAGGTGTTGTTTGTCCTAACAATGCTCAAGCTGAGATTGTTTGCAGGAAATAGGAGCAGAGATAAAGTTGCATTGTTATGGGTACCTATATTGGGAGACATAGGAGATAGAGAAATTATAGACACTGGTTAGCGGAGGAAGATATTAAAGTATATGGTAGAGCCAAGGAGGAAGGCAGTAAAATATGACACCTTGGCGAAGAAGGCAGCAATGTATAACAAAGGAAGGTTGTGATCTTGGGCTCAAGCGAGATTTATGTGGCCATGATCAACTATGTAACGTAGAGAAAGAGAGCAACCAACGACTTATGATAGAGGAACAAAGGACACAAGAACAAACAACTGTGATGGTGTAAGGTTTCTCTCCCACTGGTATAAAGGGTCAGGTCTGGGGAGATAAGTAGTTGAATTAGTTGGTTGAGCCGAACCAACTAATTAAATTTGATTGATCGAGACTAACCTAGGTATCATTGACTCAAGTGCACACTTGAGTTGCCAACTACTGGTTACAAGTGCCCTGTAAGTCAATCATGCAAGTGATGACACGTGTGACACACTGCATAGTCTCTTTACATCATTATTATTATTGGCATATTCTCACATTATATTATTCATTGAATATATAATTGTGATGTCCTTAGTTCTGTGCAATGAAAATCGGGTCATGATGAGATCACGATAATGAGACCGATTCGACTTTAAACACTGATCCTTAATAATCCTGATCATAGGTTGCTCGAGAGGGACATCGAGACTATCGGATATATTAGTGTACTGTATATCCGTTCGTATGATGTAGGCGGTTGGTCTCATAGCCACTTGTGTGAAGACACTAATGATGCAATACAGGTACTCATTGGAGAATGAGTTTACTGATTGATTCGTTTATGGAATGTTGTATAGTTAATGATACTTGACGTCTGACAGCAATTTTGTAGTCTTGGTTGTGTATCTGGTCCTTAGACTTGAGACACTAATGATGCCTTGTTTGAGTACTCCTTACTTTGACGCTAGACCTATAGATCTTGAAAGTTCCAAACAGTCAGTTATCGGGATTGTAGCCAACCTTAAGAAAGCTATTGAGTATCAATAGAGGATCATCCACTCTCGGTATCATGAAAGGAATATCTCGTATACTCTCGCTCAGGTAAATCCTTGATCAGGTTGGTCGGATTGAGAAAGAAGTTCTCCGGAAGAATCCGATTAGAGCGAGACTTGGACGGATTTCGTATATAGCTTGATAGTATCATGCCAGGTGTACGGTCTCTGAGATATTAGATGAATGAGAAACTATATATATATGGTAACTGAGGACAGACAGGTCCAATGGATAAGATACCCTGTACCACTTAAGGATTATGGCGTAGTGGTCTAGTACGTCCATAGTTGATAAGTCGAGTGCATTATTATGAGATAATAATTCACTGAGTTAGAAGGAGTTTTGATGGGCTGCGATAGGAGTATCGCTGCAGCGATCCATCGTGTGGATACCACTGGAGAGGAGGATATTTGGTCTCTTTCATCCTCTCTATCCGGATCTGGAAAAACAGGGATATATATCCCTAGGTAAACAATCTCTCACATGATACATTTTTTCGATTTTGCGACTTTTTACTCACCAATCTTTGCACGACGATTTTGATCTACATGGGAAATCAATTTTGTTTTGATCTTTCGGTGCGTATGTGATGCTCCTGCTAAGGTTTACCAGCAGTGGTATCAGAGCCAAGATTGTTCGTGTAAAGATTGACTTTTAAAGTACATGTGATGAGATTGAATTGCGTAGAACTATTCTACGCGTTCTTACTGCGATTCACAGGCGGAGGAGGCGGCGACCACTGCGGCGGTCGTGTCGGGCTCGTGGCGGGGCTCTTGCGGGGCTCGCGTGCGGCGGGCCACTGCATGAGTCGTCGCCACGGCTAAGGCGCCCACAGATCGGCGCTCGCGTCGCCTGGGACACGCGCCCATAAGTAGGCCGCTTGAGGCGGTGTACGTGAGGCGTGTGCTCGTCCGTAGGGAACGGTCACCCAAGGATGACAGAGAGGACATTGATTCAGAACCATGTCTTGAAGATGATAGGGTGGATCGAGAAACTCTCAGGTCTAGGAATAGTCCTAGAGGATAGATAACCTATGCATTGATCTTATACTTCAATCCTTGCCAGATTCCTTTTCTTACTTTATCATGAATTTTAATATGAAGAAGTTTGAGGTGACTCTCCTTGAGCTCCTCAATATGTTGAGGGAAGCTAAGAGTGCCATCAAGAAAGAGAAGCCAGTTCTCTATATTGGTGAGACAAAAAAGAAAAGGAAGTCAAATAAGACCCTTAAGAAGGGCAAGGGTAAAGAAAGACCGGATAAGGCAAAGGTTGCAAAGAAAGACCCGGTAAAGGACAAAGGATAATGCTTCCACTATGGAAAATACGGGCACTGGAAGAGGAACTGTAAGGATTACCTTGCAGACAAGGCAAAACAGAAGCTTGGAGAAGTTTCAGGTACATTCATGATCGATCTCCACTTGTTAGATTTTCATGATAACACATGAGTATGGGATACTGGGAGTGCTTATCATATCTGTAATACGTTGTAGGTTCTGACAAGGCTTAGGAGACTGGCCAGAAGTGAGATGGATCTCAAGATGGACAATATAGCAAGAGTTGCTGCAGTTGTCGTTGGGGAGATCACCCTACATCTGCCTAGTGGAGCTATCATTGCATTGGATGCATGCTATTTTATTCCCTCTATTATTAGAAATATTATTTTTATTTCTTGTTTAACAATCAGTGGATATAAATTAGTTTTTAAGAACAATAGTTGTTCAATAATTTTGGATGATGAGATCATCACTAGAGGTACCCTGATAAATGACTTATATATATTAGATACTTCTCTACACATCATAAATATAAGTACGTCCAAGAGGAAACGAGATGAGGTGAACAATGCATATCTATGACATTGTAGGCTAGGATATAAGGGAAGGATTTAAAGGTTGTTGAAAGATGGATATTTAGATCCGTTTGACTATGAGTTGTATAACGAGCCATTTAACTACTAGAACTCATATATAGTGATGTATGTGGTCCCATGTCGACTCAAGCTATAGGTGGTTACTCATACTTTACTACATTCACTAACGATTTCTCCAGGTATGGACACATGTGCTTGAAGAAGTACAAGTCCGAGGACTTTGAGAAATTCAGGGAATATAAGAATGAAGTAGAGAACTAGATTGGAAAGAGTATTAAGACTCTTCGATTAGATCGAGGAAGGAGAGTATTTGAGTACAAAGTTTACTCATTTCCTCAGGGACCATGAGATTCTATCCTAGTGGACACCTCCTTATACACCTCAGCTCAATGGTGTATCAGAAAGGAGGAAGCACACGCTGTTAGACATGGTGCTATCCATGATGAGTTTTGCTGACCTACCCGTCTCATTCTAGGGAGATACCCTAGAGCAGCTTACCTTCTTAATAAAGTTCCATCAAAGTCGATAGTGTTTACACCATATGAGATATTGAAAGGAAAGAAGTTTGATCTTAAGGTGGTTAAGATTTGGGGCTGTTCTGCCCACGTTAGAAGACACAACCCCGATAAATTAGAATCAAGAACATAAAGATCACCTTCGTGAGATACCCTAAGAAGACTTTGCAGTATTATTTCTATCATCTCGAGGACTAGAAGGTCTTTGTTGGTAAGAGAGGTATGTTCCTTGAGAAGGAATACATTCTTGGTGGAAATAGTGGGAGTGAATATAATTGAGCGAGGTTAGAGAACCTAGCTCAAGCACCATTCCAGAGTCCGGACTGTTCAGATACCTAGCCCACAAGTTCCAACTTTGTATAGGTCTAGCAGAGTATCTTACCCTCCTTAAAGATACGTAAGACATATCAATGGAGAGGACTCTCAAGATGTTGATCCTCAGACCTACGAGATGGCTATTATGAGTATAAACTCCGGGAAGTGACAAAAAGCTATAAATTATAAAATGGATTCGATGTACTCCAACAAGGTTTGTAACCTTGTAGATGCACTTGAGGCTATTGTACCCATCGACTGCAAATGGATATTGAAGAAGATGATCGGAGTACATGGAAAGGTGGAGACCTATAAGGCAAGGCTGGTGGCTAAAGGATATCGTCAATGGCAAGAAGTTGACTATGATTAGAATTCTTTTGACTATTGCAACACTATGATTATGACATTTGGCAGATGGATGTGAAAACCGCATTCCTAAATGATAACCTCGAGGAGGTGTATATGATATAGCCAAAGAGATTCGTATCCAGAGAGAGTCCAGATAAAGTGTGCAGGTTATTCAGGTCCATTAATGGATTGAAGCAAGCTTCCCGAAGTTGGAACATAAGATTTGATGAGGCGATCATATCTTATGACTTCGTTAAGAACGAAGATAAGCCTTGTGTATACTGGAAGGTAAGTGGAAGCGCTATTACCTTCTTGGTGTTGTATAACATCCTAAACATTGGGAATAATGTATGAATGCTTTCCACTTTAAGGCTTAGCTATCCAAAAATTTTTCCATAAAGGACTTAAGGGAAGCATTATATATTTTGGGGATCTAGATCTATAAAGATAGATCCAAGAGGATTCTTAGCTTGTCCTAGTCTAGGTACATAGACTCCATTGTCAAAAGGTTTGGCATGGAGAATCCAAGAGAGGTCTCATACAAATGAGACATGGAATATCACTTTCTAGGAGTATGTCCCCATATCAGCCGGATCACTGGAAGGTAGTAAAGTGTATCCTTAAGTACTTGAGAAGGACTAAGGATCTTTTACTACTATATGGAGGAGGTAGCCTCCAGGTTGAGGGCTATACGGACTCGAGTTTTCAGTTTGAAATTGATGATAGTAAGCCGAACTCAGGGTATGTTTTTACCCTGAATGGAGGAGCAGTAAGCTGAAAGAGTTCCAAGCAAGATACTATTGCTGACTCGACCACAGAGGCGAAATATATTGCTGTAGCAAAGGCAACAAAGGAAGAGGTATGGACGAAAAAGTTCATCCGGGATTTAGGAGTCGTATTAAGCAGTGTGGAGTCGATTCTCATATATTACGACAATAATAGGGCAATCGCTCAAGCAAAGAAACCCAGGTCTCATCAGAAGTCTAAGTACGTTCTGAGGAGGTTCCACCTGATTAGAGAGATCATAGCCCAGAAAGATATAGTAATGGAAATAATTTTATTCGAAGATAACATTGCGGATCCACTAACAAAGCTGTTGACTCAGATTGTCTTTGAGCATCACAGGGATCTGATGGGGATCAGACACATAGGTGATTAGCTTTAGGTAAGTCGGAGATTGCTGGTTACAGGTCCCCTGCAAGCCAATCACGTGAGTGATGGCACGTGTAACATGCTGTATAGTTTCTTTGCATTATTATTATTATTATTGGCATATTCTTATATTATATTATCTATTGAATATATATATTCCTTGGTTCTGTGTAATGAGAATCAGATCGTGATGAGATCACGATAATGAGACTTATTCGCCTTTAAACATAAATCCTAAATAATCCTAATCATAGGTTGCTCAAGAGGGATATCGAGACACCGGACAGATCGGTATACTGTATACCCGTCCATATGATAGAGGCGGCTGGTCTTATAGCCACTTATATAGAGACACTAAGAATACGATATAGGTGCTCATTAGAGAATGAGTTCACTAATTGATCCGCTTACAGAATGTTGTATGATTAGTGATACCTGACGTTAGATAACGATTTCAATGTCCCAGTTGTGTATATGGTCCTTAAACTTGGGACACCAAGGATGCCTTGTTTGAGTAGTCCTTTTTTTGACACGGGACTTACAGATCTGGAAAGTTTTAGATCTGGTATAGCTAATTATCGGGATTGTTAGTCAACCTTACGAAGGCTATTGAGTGTCAATAGAAGATCATCGACTCTCGGTATTATAAGAGGAATATCTCGTATGTTCTCGCTCTGGTAAATCCCTGATCAGGTTGGTCGGATTTAAATAGAAGGAGTTCTCTGGGAGAATCCGATTAGAGTGAGACTTAGATGAATTTCGTATGTTGCCGGATAGTAGCATGCCCGATATACGGTCTCTTGGACATATAACTAAGAACAAATAGGTCCAATGGATAAGATCCCTTATACCGTCTGGGGACTATGGCGCAGTGGCCTAGTACGTCCATTGTCGATGAGTCGAGTGAATTATTATGAGATTATAATTCACTGACTTAGAAGAAGTTCTGATGGGGAGGACTCACGGTCAGCTCGTTATTGGGCCTAGAGGGTCACACATATATAGTGGATGTTTCAGTAGATAGAAGATTGGATAGAGATCTAATTAGCCCCTATTCTCATTAGATGAGACCCAATATTGATGGGCTAACCTACATGAGGCCCAATTAGAAGCCAAAGGAGATTATTGGATAAAGATCTAATAATCTAAAGTTAGTGGGTAAGTGGATGGAGATTGAATACCCACTAAGGCAGGATTCTCTAAGGTTTTTGGTGGTTCTTTATAAATAGGAGGCGCCTGACTCTTATGTAATAGATTGCACCTTTAGCTGCCCCCTCTTATTCTCCTCCTTTACCCCTCCTTCTCAGCAAATCAATCCCTCTCTAGCGTGAGAGGGCAGCGAAGAAGATAGAGGATCTTCTTCCAAGTTCATTACGAGAAGCTGCGCAAGAGGTGCGAGACTTGGGGTTACAATTGGAGGAATATCACTGCAGCAATCTATCGTGTAGATATCGCTTGAGAGAGAACACTTGACCTACTTCATCGTCTCCATCGCGATTTGAAAAGACAAGGATATACGATCTCCCTAGGTAAACAATCTCTTATATGATGTAGTTTTTTGGTTTTATGGCTTTCTGAACACTAATCTTTACATGACGAATTTGATCAACATGGGAAACCAGTATTGTTTTGATCTTCCGCTGCGCATGTGATGCTCCCGCTGAGGTTTCCCATCACCAATGCCTAGGCTCAAGTGCATGTGTAAGTCATGCCTATTTAAAATGACTCGCTCAAACCTTCTTTGAGGCACTTAGGCTTTGCCTTGCCTTGCCTTGCCCAGGTGCCTAGGTGATCGTCTTTTCAAAACATTGCTTTCAACCCAAATAATGCCTCCACTGGTAGCCCTATGATTAACTCTAGTAAGTTGGGAGTAATGACATGTTCTTTTTTTACTTTGTAATCAGTTCTTTTGCTTCCCTTGAACAGTTCAGTAGCCATCAAAGCCATTTTTGTTGATTCTACCTGCTATATTTGTCATCTTTCCTTGGATTTTGAAAGATGGTAAATTTAAATTATGGAGAGCCAATAGCAGCTTGATTATATCTAACAGGCAGGAGGTTTCGGATAGGATTAAGCTTATAAAGTCCCTCTTTGCTACCCAAATCTAAAACATAGAACACATAAATATGTTAGTCCAAATAACATGTTCATTTCTAATTCAATAGGAGACCTTTGCTACATTTGCATTTTCAGCAATATAGGAGTATAGAATTTTCGAGCATTGAAATTTTTTTTATACATATCAAGTTTTTAACTGTCAATAAGAGATTAAACAAGGTTCATCATATAGTGACATCTCACTCAGTATTGGCGGTATGATATTGATCAGACAAGGAACCAGTATGGGTAGTACATTGATATGCCCTCATGTACCATGTGTCGGTACACGCGGTATGGCTCAGTACAGTTTAGTATGTATCGTACTAATAGCTAGTCGGTATATTAGTACATACCAATAAGGTAAAGCATAAGATAAAGCAAGGTTTGCAATTTCGACTGTACCGCACGGGACGGGCGGTACATACCGTCCGTCAGTTGCCGGTACGCGGACCGCCCACTACCAGGTGGTTCTGTCAAAAATCGACTGCGTCCGGACGGTACATACTGATCCGCCAGGTTACCGGTATCCGGTCTACCCGCTACCTGGCAGTTCAGTCAAAAATTGATTGTCGGTGGTTGATTTCGACCGTCGGTAGCCGATTGAAGAAGAAATCGACCGTTGATGGTCGATTGAGAGAGAAATCGACTGTTGGCAATCTATTGAGGAAGAAAAAGGGAAGAAGAAGAGAAAAAGAAAAAAAAAAAGAAGAGGGGAAGAACGAATACCTCGCCCGTGCGCCATCCTCACTCGCCTATCGTCCGTGGGTCGCCTGCTGCCGCCGCCTGGGCCCTGCCACGGCCGCTTTTCTCTGTCTTGAGGAGGCGGAGCATCTCCCAGCGAGGAGAAAGACGAGACGTAGCCCCTTTCTTTTTTAATATTATAATATTATAATATTATAATATTATATTATATTATAAAAATATTATATTATATTTTAATACTGGCAGTACGGACTGTGCATACTGCCTGGTATGTGTCCCCTACCAGTACCGATAATATGTCGGTACACCGGTACGGATCGGTAAGTCAAACCTTGAGATAAAGTACTATGCTTGTTATGATCTTAATTAGGTGATTCAGTGAATAATCTCCCATCAATGCAAAGTATAGGTAGAGTCAATGTACACTGCATTACCTTTTTAAGGAAAAAAAGCTATTCTTGTGATTTAAACCCTAGTCACCTAGATCCAAAGGAGTAGCCATACAACAAGGCCCACATTCTAACTATTATGATTTTACTATAATCCCCAAAAAAATCAAATGATAAATTGAAATATATTGTTTGCTACGTAATTAAAGAATATATTTTATTGTTCTTATCAGGATTCATCATTTCAGGCATCGGAGTCGTCTTAGAGATTTATTAGGTTGGTATGTATCAATTTGTATTAGTATATTAACACATGGTATGCTGGGGCGTGTCGACAGGGACTCGGGCGATCCGAGTCTCGGTCGCCAATCAAATTAGTTTGTACCATCCATACTGTACTAACTTGGGTGGTATAGCAAACATTGGTTCTTATTCATATTTGGCATGTATATAAAACTAAATTAAATTAGTACATTCTTCTGCAAGTGTTATTGTGCTAATGTTTTTTCAACTTTTATTTATTTAGGTATGTAGCAATCGTGTGGCCCGATATTCCTTCGTTTTATGTGTACAAGGCCAGTGATTGGTCGGTTGTTGATTCAGGGACTGGAAGACTTTTTGCTTGGGATACATGTGGTGACAGATATGCTTTAGCAGAAACTTCATTGCCTCCTCGAATACCAATTATTAAAGGGGGTTCATCCAAAAAAGCAAAAGAAGCTGCAGCTGCTGCTGCAGCTGCTCAAGCTGCTGCTGCAGCTGCTAGTGCAGCTTCTGCAGCAACTGTACAAGTGCGTATTCTTCTAGATAATGGGACTTCACATGTCATGGCAAGGTCTCTTGATGGTCGTAGTGATCCAGTATGTTTCCCATCACCTAATATTCTTCTTATCTTATTGAACTATTAAAGTGGCTAAGTTTCTGTTCATGCAACACATGTTAATAAATAGTTCTCGTATATAGTTACCCAAGTCTTCGTAGGATTTATGGTTACTGAATGTCTCTCTGCTTATGGATCCACATGTATGTTTTTTGCTGCCTATGGTCTATCATAGTGCAGTGTTTTCTGATTGATATATTCCGAAAGCATTTTGTTCAAATTGGTAGATTTAACTGTTTTCTATCTTGACAATCTCGCTTTGAAGGTAATTGGCTTGCATGGTGGTGCATTGCTTGGTGTTGCATATCGAACATCACGGAGGATCAGCCCCATGTCTGCAACTGCTTATTCAACTCAGTCAACGCCTTTATCAGGCTTTGGCAACAGTGGAGTTATGTCGTCTTTTGCTGCAGCTGATGATCCTTATTCTTCCAACAAACCTGCTGTGGGTGCTGCACCACAGAACTTCCAGCTATACAGGTGGAATGAGTTCTACTGCACACACATTTGAGATTTTTTTTCAGTATTTTGTTTATTGAATTGATTAATCACAGTTGTACATTGCCATTATCTATATAAGTATCTCATACCCTTTTATTTTATCTGTAGTTTTTCTTCTGTATCAGTGTATCCTTTTTTTTATCAGAGATGACTTCTTTATCATTTAAACATGCAGTTGGGAGACCTACCAGCCTGTGAGTGGCCTTCTCTCCCAGCCAGAATGGACTGCATGGGATCAAACTGTTGAATATTGTGCCTTTGCTTATCATCAATACATTGTTATATCTTCCTTGCGCCCTCAGTTTAGATATCTGGGAGATGTGGCAATTCCCTTTGCTACTAGTGCTGTCTGGCATCACAGGCAGCTTTTTGTTGCTACACCAACTACAATTGAGTAAGATATGCAGATATATCAATCACTTCTCAAGATAGTTATATTCATTGAATATGTTCTGATGCATATGCACATGAGGTATGTCAAGGACTTAATTTCTGCACCCAACCCCCATGCTCTGCATGTTGGTTGACACAGTATGTACTGTTGTAATGACAGAATTAAAAAAAGAAAACCAAAAATGTGAATCTTTTGAAACATGCACCTGGTTTTTAGACAAGCCCTCTTCATTGGTGTCTACTTCTTTTTACCTCTGAGATCCTTCCTTTAGTGAGGGATGGGGGAGACAACAAAACAACGTTTACATTGAAGTAGTGCCCAGAAAACATCTGGTGGAACAAAACCGTAACCCCGTTAAAGTACTTATGTCTTATAGTGACTAGCTTAGTGCATATTCAAGATAGTTTACTCCACTCAAAAGGTTCTTGTTTCATACTCTTCAAATATCACAAAATAGGAGCATCTTCCTCCAATTGCTGATAATTTGTACAATGTTAGTTAAGTTCAATCTTGTTTATTAATAAAATATAACATTTGCACCCTTTTGTCATGGACTGGGAGTTGAAGATAATTTGATTGGAAAGCTGTCTAATTGCAAAAGAAGTTAGTGTAAACTGCTTATTTGTTTCATTATTAATCTCATGAACCAGTTATTTGGGCAGTGACGAGTAATAAAGACAAAATAATTACCTTTTCTCTCTTTTATTGTTTTTTTAGTCAAATCTAAAGATGTATAAGTTTATTATTGTAATAAATAGTATTGAGAACTTTTCTCTTTTTATGTATAAATCTTACTTCAATTTGTTATTTTGGTTCAAGTTTGTAGATGTTTTTATTACCATGATTTACTATTAATGACTGCTTATAATTATCTGCATCATGCATGAGCACAAAATAAAAAAAAAAAAGGATGCTCTCACTAATACAAGGTTTGAGGATACTCTATAGTAATTTGGTCATCTTTATCGTGACAAAACTACAAAAACACTTTCCATGATTTATTTTACTTGTTTGTTATATTCATTCTAATGACCACATTATAATTTATTTTTTCATTGCAGTCACAAATGAAATGGTGGACTACATACCCATTGCCTTGGCCCACATTGAATCTAACTATTCCTTATAAAACAAATATTTGTCTTCATAATGCAATGTTCATATTTCGTCATAAATTGAACAGAGGATGAACACAAGAGAATATAAATTTTTTTATTTGTTAATTTTTTTATATACAACGGAAGACATATATAGTAAGTTGATTATAATTTGTACAACTAAGGAAATTGATTTTCTATAATATTTTATTCTAATTCATTTCTTATAATATGGACTGATTTTATACTGATCGAGTGACCCAAATAGGAGATGAATTCCCTTAATTATGGGATTATAAAATTTCTTAATTATGGGATTCGAAATCGCTTAATCATGGGATTTTCTATATTACTTCTCAAGCTGCCTCGAAGATGTCAATCATTCCCAGCTTGCTAGTTAGATCCTCATAAGATCGTTGAAGCCATTTAGTAAGAATATCAGTTGATTGCTTCTTTGTTAGAATATAAGGTATGTAGACAATTCCTTCTTTTCTCCTTTTTGCAATGTCGATCTACTTCAACATGCTTTGTTCTATCATCGTGCACTGGATTATGAGCAATGTTGATAGTAGCTTCATTGTAATAGTATAATATCATAAAAATTTCAGTGGGTATTCATAATTCTTTTAGAAGCATTTTTAACCATAAGAGTTCACAAATCAAATACTTTGTGTTACAATTGAACTCTGCTTCAGCATTGCTTCTACCAACAACTGTCTGCTTCTTGCTCCTTTAAGTCACCAAATTACCTCCAACAAATGTACAATATCCTGAAGTTGATTTCATATCACTTATTGATACTGCCCAATCAACATCAATGGAGGTCTCAATTCTCATATGATTGTCCTTTTTGAATAATAATCCTTTGCTAGAGTCTTGAGTCACTACAATCACTGCAAATGTCAAGTCTCGGTGAGTATGAGATAGGTAAATCAACTGACCTACCAATCTTTGATCTTGCTATTTCTATGCCCAAAAAATATGTTAACAAGCAAGATCTTTAATTTTAAATTCTTTAGCTAGGCTATGCTTCAATTTCTTTAATTTTGAGACATCGTTACTTGTTATAATAATATCATCTACATAAACTATAAGAATAGTAATATCTCTCTTATCTGAGTGTTTATAGAACATTGTACTGTCCGAGTGGCTCTGAGTGTAACCATGGCTATGAACTGACTTGTGAACCTCTCAAACCATGCACATGGTGATTGCTTAAGACTATAAGGAGATCTTCTCAATTTGCACACCATACAAATTCTCAAAGTCGGGTGGCAGATCCATGTATACTTCTTCCCCTAGTTCTTCATCGAGAAAGATATTTTTCACATGTAATTAATGTAAAGATCATTCAAAATTAGCTAAGATATAACGATACTCGAATAGTATTTAGTTTTGCAATCAGAGCAAATGTTTCTTAGTAGTCAATACCATATGCTTGAGTAAATCCTTTTGCAACCAATCTGGCTTTGTGTCTTTCAATAGAATCATCTGCCTTATATTTAGCAGTAAACATCCATTTGCATCCCACTGGATTCTTCTCCTTTCGCAGATGCACTATACTTCAAGTATCAATCTTTTAAAGAGTTCTCATCTCCTCGATAACTGTCTCTCTCCATTTTGGAATTATAATCATATATATTTTCTAAAATTTCTAAACCAGACAAGTGAAGTGTAAAAGCTTTAAAGGTTGGAGACAATCTATGATAGGACATGTATTTAAATATAGGATGCATCATATAAGATCTAATTTCTTTTCAAATAGCAATGGGAACATCAAGATTCGAGGAAAGAATAGAGTCACTTATGTCTATGTCTGGATCTGCCATCGATTCAAAATCTTAGCAGTACTCAAAAGGGTAAACATCGACCTTTTCTAAATTTCACTATCTTGAATACACACGAAGCTTAGGTGCAATCACAGTGATATCCCCGTTGAACTAGATTGTCCAATAGCATGTTGTGGCGTTTGAGATTTATGTTGTGGTGCTGGAGATTTGGATCCGGGAGTATCAATAGGACTAGTTAGTTGTTGGCAGGTAGGTTTGGTACAGTGAAAGTAGGAGATGAATCTGATAAGGAAATCAAGATTGGTAGAGACAGTTCCTAAAAATAATCTTCTTGGTTAAAATTCTCTTAAAGAATGTGACATCCTTAGTGATATATTTCTTTTATATATGATCATAACATTTGTAACCCTTTTGAGATGGGGAGTAGCTAACGAACACACACTTTAATGCACGAGGTTTAAGTTTGCTTCAATGATGGTTATAAATATGGATAAAAGCAATACACCTAAATACCATTGGTGGAAGGGAGTTAAACAATTTCACATGTGGGTAAATGGAGGACAAATGATCAAGGGGTGTTTGAAAATTCAATATTCTGATAGCTAATTGATTAATCAAATTGTAAGTAGTATAAATGAAATATCTCTAAAGATATTTAGGAACATAAGTGGTAAATAAAAGAGAGCATACTACTTCAAGTAGGTGTCTATTTCATCATTCTGCAATACCATTTTATTGGGAGCTATCAACACATGAAGTTTGGTGGATTATTCTATACTTTAACAAGTAGGAACCAAGATTGGTATTAAAGTATTATCTACCGTTGTTAGTTTTCAAAATTTGTACTTTGTTTGGAATTGATTTTGGATCATCGTATAAAAGTTTTCTCAGCATCAAAATTTTCTTTTAAGTGGTAAACCCAATATACTCTTGTATAGTCATCGATAAATGTTATAAATCACTTGGTTCTAGACAAATTATTACTTAGGAGTTAGGACCCTAAATGTCACTATATATCAAGGATTGACTTACCGGTCCATACCGGTGTGTCGACATTTTGTCGGTATGGTACGGTACCATATCGGGCGGTATGCACAGTGTGAATCTCCCTGTATATTAAAAAAAATAAAATAAAATAAAATATTATATTATATTATATTATATAATATTAAAAATATTAAATATCTTAAAAAATAAGGAAAAGGGGTGACGTCGCGAGAAAAATCACTCGCGGGTGCGGGCGACGATAGTGCAGGCGACGTGGGCGGTGACAGCGTGACCCGTGGGCAATGACGGGCGTGTGCGATAACGCGCAGGCGACTGCGGCGGCGATGAGGTTCTATTTCTTCTCCTCTTCTTCTTTTCCTCTTCTTCTTCTTCTTCTTCCCTTTTTCTCCAATCTTCGATCTCCCTCAATCGACCGCCGATCTTCCTTAATCGACCGCTGATGGTCGATTCTCCCTCAATTGGCTGCCGACGGCCGAATCGACCGCCGACGATCGATTTTTGGTGGTACCGTTCGGTTGCGGGTGGTCCGCCTACCGGTAAACTGACGGACCGGTATATACCGCCTGTACCGGGTGGTACAGCTCAAAATTTCAAACCTTGCTATATATAAGACTAAATGGTTTGGATTCTTTGTAAATTTGAGAAGGAAAAACAATGCGATGGTGCATAGCAAATTGACAAATTTCACATTGAAATAAACAATTATTATTATTTGAAGGTAAAAACTTTTGCTAATAAGGAAAGCTTGAGTGGCCTAGTCTATAGTGCCACAACATTATTTCACTATTGGTAGGAGTGTTACTATTTATTGTCAACTTATCTTATCCATTCCAAGTAGCAACCTTTTCATGATAATAAAGTCCTTCACTATCTTTAGCACTGCCAATTGTCTTCCCCGAATATGGGTTCTAAAAAGAAGGAAAGGGTTTGGCAATACAATACAAATCCTTTGTGAGTTTCTAATAAACAATAAGTTACAAGACAAGTTACGAACATGAAGCATAGAATTTAATACAATAAAATCTGAAATTACAATTGTGCCTTTTCCTGCTATAAAAGAAAGTGATCCATCAACAACTTTTATTTTAGAGTTTCCAAGACAAGGTGTGTAGGAGGAAAACAAGTGTGAAAGGCTAGTCATATGGTTTGTTGCACTTGAATCTATGATCTGAGGAGCCTTAAGACCAAAAGAAGCAGACAAAGCTGTGAACAATTATCTTTCTTAGCCAAATAGCCAATTACCTTTCTTAGCCAAAGAGCAAGATGATGAAGGAGAAAGATTAGGATTTTAGGACTGGTTTAGAAACTAGAACAATTGCTCAATTTGTTTCTTACTGAACAGAGCCATTTCAACTCCTTTAAAGGTCATGGTAGATTGATTATCTATTTAAAATTCCTAGTTATTAGCCTTATCTAGAACTTGATTGTTCTTCCAGTTTGTTAATTCTTCATGTATCTTCCAGCAAGTTTCTATTATGTGTCTTAGTTTATTACAGAAATCACACCACAATTTGCTTTTATCATCTCCCTTCCTTTAATTACGTTTCATAACATTAGCAAAAGAATTAATTTCAGTTGTCATAGTAAGTACATAACTTTTTACAACCATAGATGGAGTGGAAGATCGTATCATGACTTGTATTCTACTTTCCTCCCTCCTAAGTTCAGAAAATATTGTTTGGAGAGTTGGCAATGGATCCTTCCCCAATATCTGTCCACAAACTTTATCTATTTCTTTGTTTAAAACTGCCAAAAAATTAAAATGCTCGATCTATCTCAAGCATTTTTATGTATTGAGCACTATCACAACACATGACCACTCAAAATCATAAAAAATATCAAGCTCTTGGTAGAGTGTCTTCAAGATATTAAAGTATTTTGTAACAGTAGTATTACCTTGTTTAAGCTCTTTGATCTTGTTTGTGATATCAAATACTTGGCCTGAAATTCTCATATCTGAATAAATCTCGAGCACAGCATTTCATGACTCCTTTGCTGTTTGTAAAAATATATATGTTTGGCTAATTTTTGGTTCCATAGAGTTTATCAACCATGATATGATCATGGTATTTTTAGAATCTCATACTTTGAACTTGGAATCATCCTCTACAGGTGTCATTGTTGTGACTAGTCGACCTTTCTTCTTTCTTGAATATACAATTTTATGAACTAAGATCGATAAAGAAATTTTTGTCCATTGAGATTATATGTTGTAATCAGCAAGGATGGATTGTCACCTAAGCTGCTTGTTGGAGATTGAGGCATTGGTTTCATGTTCTCTACTCCAAACCTAGTAGCATAGGTTTCTCATAAGCAAACAAAGAAGAAGTAGTTGGAGCTGATCTGGATAGTGGCAGAATAGAAGAAAAGACTTGCAGCAATTAAGGCTGAAAGAAAGATGCAAAATGATTCCTATAGAAACTAGGTTCTGATGCCATAAACACAAGAGAAGATAATTTTTCTCATTCATTAATCTTTTCTGTATACGAAGGAAGACATATATAGGCTACTTATAACCTTACAACTAAAGAAATTGATTATGTATAATATTTCATTCTAATTCATTTCCTATAATATGGGCTGATTTGATACTGACTGAGTGGTCCAAATAGAGAATGAATTTTCTTAATTAGGAGATTATAAAATCTCTTAGTTATGAAATTCAGAATGTCTTAATCATGAGATTTCCTACAAAGAGCATTAGTTAAGCAAATGATTATTTGTGTCTGTGTTTTGTACATATCGTATTCCTTTTCACAATAGATGGAATTCTCTGCGTCTAGCTTCTAAGTGGCCCTAACCAGCTGATGCAGAGTTTGATACATATAAGATAAACATGCTTTAAATACATTGGAAGCAAATTAGTTTATATACATATCTTGGGACTTGTTATCAATACTTTTGGATAAGTTTCAAAATGCAGGACCAATTCAACTTGTAAATACATTGTCTAAAAAGAACTGGAACATTCCTAGGTGGTTCAGGATCTTGGAATTATTTTCAATTCCTTTCCCATCAAATGTACTCCTTGGGCATCTAACATGTCAAAGTTTATAGTAGCATCCCTTTTGTTTTATGATTTTCTTAGTAGCAGTCTCCGCACAAATAATTTTTCAAGCATCAATAAGATGAACTGATTCTTTATACCGGATGACCAAATGCCTATTTTCATAAGTCTAATTGCTTTATGCTTTATAGATGTGTTTTTGTAGATGCTGGAGTTGCACCAATTGATCTGGAAACGAAGAGAAAGGAGGAAATGAAAGCCCAAGAAGCTCAAAGTAGGGCATTTGCTGAGCATGGAGAGTTGGCACTTATTGCAGTTGATAACCCACAAGTTGCCACTAGTGATCGAATCTCGTTAAGGCCGCCAATGCTTCAGGTGATCCGATTAAGTTTTACCATTTATTAAGTTTAATTCCTCAGTGGTAGCAATAACTAGCACCCAACCTTCTCTAAGCTGATTTAAAATTTAACACTTGGTTGCCTAATAGCAGCATGCTACTAAATCATGTGTTTTAGAAATTGGTTGCTGAAATACCTGGTACTGGCCAATGTATAGTTTTTGGTTGTCATCATTGTTAGTTTATCTAGGAAAGTACAGCATTTGTGTTAATGGCTGATAACTCATTGATTCTAGGCACAATTATTTATTACATGATCTAAGTACAATAAGCCACTTAGATACACAATGAATTTTGGAAGAATTTACTTACATTTCATAGAAAGACACAAGTTAACTCTATTATAGTTGATCATAACCCAAGTTCATGTTTACTATAGTGATCCAACAAGGGCTTCTCACATGTCGTTGTGGTCCAGAAGGTTTCTTCATGTGCAAAGTACATGATTATGTATTAGATCTCTCTATTGCTGATTGCAAGTAATAACTTGTATGATTAAAGGTGCAATCTCAACTTATCAAGTCAATCTTGTCTATTGTGGACAAGCATATGTTTATATATCAGGTTAAAGGATCTGGTGAGCTGAAGGATCAAGTTTTGGTCAAAAAATCTTGACCAATTGTGTTTGGGACATGCATATGCTTCCTTGCTTGGCCTTTTATGGTTGTCCCTCCAAAGCACACATTAATTGCTAGGAATGATATTGATACCATTTAAACTACTAGCTATAAACCCTGGCAGCATCAAGAAATTTAAAGCCCTTGCAGGTTGGTGTGGGTTAGTTTTAGCCCTATCTAACCTTGTTACCCCATATCAGCCCAACTTATTGCCAACTCTAAATATTAATATAGAAATAATAAGGGTGACACTCTTATTGTAACCTAATCAAAATTCTTCTTTTTCTTTTTCCATTCACTAAGAAAATAAAATTTTTTAAACATCTGAGACATCGATCGAGTCAAATGTATCTACTGCCATTTCTAGATGTGTTCATGCAAATGGGCAAATAATTGGTTGTGATCAATGCACATTCCTTCGGGAAAAAAATCAGACCAACTTTTTTGTTCATATGAATTATGATGGATATGAAAGAGGACTAGAGAAGCATTGGGATAAAATTGCATGTCCATCTTATTCTTGTGTTATACTGCTGCTTGGCATTCGAAAGAAAAAACAATCTTAAGCAATAATGACTGGTGTCTTTTATAGCTCAAATTTCTGCTTCTTCTGTAAAGAAAGTTGATTCTAGATTTGCTATTTCTTATTTGTTTGACTTCCTAGACTCCTAGTATTTACTTTTTGTCTTCCATATCTGCTGGTGAAAGAAAAGTAATTATATTGGTGAAAAATGACCAAGCAACTAAATCCAGATTGCTAACAATTTACCCAGAATAATAGCTTAGATAAGATCCGATTACAATGGTTATATATGTAATATAGTTATAACTAAGGAATATTCTGCCTCTAGCATTAGTACAAATTTGTCATTCCTTGAAGGATTAGTGATAATATTTGATATACCCAAATTATGATTAGATCCAGTTGTTGCAGAACTTCAAAGACCAAACTACTATAAGAAATCTCAAGTATAAGAGCCACCAAACTTAAATCATCTCACTGAGTGGTAAATATTTAGATTATGGTTCCAAATATCATTTTTACATCAGTTTTGACAACCTAGTGGACCAATAAGATACCAAGATACTGATCAATTTACAGACCTGTATTGCCAGTATCAATGAAAAATATAATAAAATAGAAATGAATGGTTTATTGAGTGGCACAGGTGGTATGGTCTTTTACTGATGCTTGGTTTACCGGTAAAAAACCATGCAGTCCAATATGGTATTTAGAATTTCATTTGGATTGGTTCGAAATTTTACACCTATTGGTGTCCTAGAATAGTTCTCCTGATATGACATCAGTTCAATTAAAAAATTATATAATAAACGAGTTGTTTCAAACAAGGTTTTACTTATCGATCTGTACCAGTTTACCGATATTTTCTTGGTACCGGTATATTAAAATATATTATAATATTATATATATAATATTAAATATAATATTAAATATTAATATATTAATAAAGATAAAAAAGGGGCGACGTCACCTCGATCTTTTTCCCCGCGCGTGGAGACGTTCCGCCTCCTTGCGCGGGAGAAAAATCGCCCATGGGCAAGGGCGGCGACGACGCGCGGGCGACCCGCGGAAGGCGATGGCGCATCGGCGAGGACGGGGCGAGGTACTTATTTCTTCTTCCCCTCTTCTTCTTCTTTCTTCTTTTCCTCTTTTTCTTCTTCGTCCCTTTTTCTCCCTTAATCGACCGCCGACGGTAGATTTTGGCGGTATCGCCCAGTCCGCGTATCAGTAACCTGGCAGACTTGGTATGTACCACCTGTACTGGACAGTATAGATCGAAATTGCATTATTTGGTTTCAAACAATATGACCAAAATGCAAATCTTTTACTTGAATCAGCTTTCAACCACCATATGATCAGAAACAGCATTCATTTAACTAGGTAAAACAAATTATTGCCCTATCTTTCTCTTGTTACATCCTCCCTCTTATTCATATGAAGAAAAAAAAAGCTTAGCTGCTTGAGGCAAAATTAGCTTTCCAATAGTCCACAACATCGTTTTTGTTAGACTAGGTGACAGTGGGGCCTCTTTTCTTCATTTTTGTGGCCTTCTCTTTAAATGTTGTCTTTGCACCATTTCACCACTAAATCACTTTGATGACCTAGACACATTGTTGAAATTGCTATTCTTGTATTATTCAACTTTAAAAAAATTAGTTTAGATTTATAATAATAAGTTCGATGTTGGGTGAAAGTTGTATTTCTTCTATTCAAAATAACTTGATTGGAAGAAAAGAATTAACCTAAAAAGAGAACTTATGTTAGATTAAGAATGATTTGGTTGAGGCAATATTTGGACTTTTTCTCCTTAAGACGAATTTTCCCCGCCCTAGTGCTTAGGTTTAGCTACAATCATCTCCCAAGACACAACGATCACTTCTTACAATCGTAACACTCCAAATTACAAGAACATTGAACTTCATATGCTTTTTGTACTCTCTTTAATCTATGTCAAATGAATGCAAGAATGAAATTTAATTTTTTCATGGAATGAATGCATTGAATGAGATCTATTTATACATGTTGTAAAGATTCACTAGGGTAAAAAGACATGTTCATTCATAAGAAAATATAAGTCTATTCAGGTAAAAGGTTATATCTTTTAGGGTGAAAGATCATATTTATTCGCTCGAAAGGGTATGTCTATTTAAGTGGAAGTTTTTCATTCATTTGGAAATGGCTTTAGCTTACTATCTCCAACAGACACTCATATGAATGAAAATTGTAGAGTAAAATGCACATGAATTTGCAAATACTAAAGAGAGTACATATGGGAGGATACTGTATCAGGAGAGGTAGCTTGTGACTTTGAACCTTTCTTGGTGGAATACTATCAGATTTACTTGGCTAATCTGATAGTACTCATATAATTTAGCCATTTGGTATAAACCAAGACAATAGTACCCATATAATTTCTTCCCTCTCACTCACACCTTAGGTTCTCATTGTTGTGTTCATTTCGACCTTTAACAACTCTTTGATTCATAAGTGCTCTAGAGATTTTCAGCCTTCAAAATTCTCATGGAAGCAGCCTCACTTCACACTTATATAGGTGACTTCCTATTGAGAGCATCCTACCATACCTCACTGAGATATAGGAATAATTAAAGGTATAACTTATCCTGATACACTCTACAGGTAATATTTGATTCACATAGAATGGATTAGAATATCTCCCAAGTACTTATATTGAATTTTTCCTAACTTAGTTGTCCCATTAAACAATGATCTTGGGATCTTCAATCAACAAGGTTGGTTACCATTATTAAGATTTGTGTTTTATAGGCTTTAGTCTCATTCCTCTCAATAAGCAATATCCTTAATCTCTTGGTAGCCCTTTTGTAAGCAAATGCATGAGATTCTCCTTTGATTTCACATAATCAATGGAGATTATACCATTTGAGATCAACTACTTTATGATATTATGTCTTCGATAAATATGTTGAGACTTACCATTATACAAATGACTCGTTGCCTTTCTAATAATCGATTGGTTCTCACAATCTATGCTTATTGTAGGCACAAATTTATCCCAATGCGGAATGTCCTTTAAGAAATTTCAAAGCCATTATACTTCCTCACCAGCTTTATAAAAAGTGATAAACTCAGATTCCATCATATATCTAGCTATACATGTTTGCTTCGAGGACTTCGATGACACGACGGCTCCTCTAATGGTAAAAACATATCTACAGGTGGATTTAGAATTCTTCGTGTTAGATATCTAGTTTATATCGTTGTATTCTTCTAATACAATTAAATATCTTGTATAACATGATCCATAATTTAGGGGATACCTTAGATACCAAAGAACCCTAGTTACTGCCTTCCAATAGCCATTTCCTGGATTACTTGTAAACCTATTTAATTTGTTGATAGCATATGCTATATTTGGACATTTATTGTTCATTACATATATTAGACTCCATATGATATGATAATACTATCAAAGTTATGGGTTCACCATTATTTTTGGCTAAGTGTAGATTTAAATCTATGGAAGTTTTAACTATCATACACAATGAATTTCTTTAAACTAGTTTCAATATAATGAGAATGTGACAATATCAGTCCTGTAGATGCTTTAGAGATTTTAATCCTTATGATGACATTTGCATCACCCTATCCTTCATATCAATATGTTTTGTCTAACATTTTCTTAGTTAATATGATAATATCATGTTTGCTACCCATAATCAGCATATTGTTAACATATAAGCACATAACGATATAACAATTTGGAGTGCTTTCGATATAAATACATTTATTACACTCATTAAACCATTTGACAATATAATTTTATCAAACTTTTTAGGCCATTGCTTAGGTGCTTGGTTTAATCCATGTAGAGATATAATCCATATAGAGAATATAGTGGTAAAGTCCAAGTACCAAAATAAAGCAGAAGGACAATGGTTAGGAAATTTTATAAGACTAGTGTCGAAGGGCTTCTTATTAAGATAGTCAAAAGTATAGGACTTCAAGTTGGTGCATGAGTGCTCGACAAAGAAACGAACAAGGCAGCATGCGATGTTGTACCCTTTTTACTTAAAGGAGTAGACAATGAAAATGATAGAGAAGGTAGTACAATCCTAGAGGGATGACCAAAACTAATAGAGTCTTGCTTTAATCATAGTAGCTAACTCATCGCACTATCACAGACTTAGCTGGTTTTGCCTAAGTCGTATGGCACCCTTGTGTGCCCATCCACAAAGGATCAACCTTTTCGAAACCTCTTTTCGTCTCTTAAGGATTTACAAAAGAGAAGACGGATTAAATGAAGCATCTAACTTAGGATCCCACAATCAATCATTTCAGCAAACACTTGATAGACAATGCAAATTACAAATATAAACTTCACAAGCTCTGAACGATCACATGACAAAGAGTTCAAGGTGGTCAACCATGACCAAAAGTCCCCATAAGTGCCCATATGACATTGCTATAGAAGAAAGTAGTGAACTAGCCCATCCCAAAGGCCCATCTTGTTATTTGCCACTCGAGTAGCTCTAGGTGATGTCCTGGCTGACACTCTATACTACTCTGCGAAGCAAGAAAATCCTTAAAATTATTATTTGGATGGCTTGTTTTTAGGCAAAATTGCCTCTACGCGATGACTACACACAACTTACATTTATAAGCCTAAAATGACCATAAAAGCCCACCAAAATAGGGTTATCAAGTTTACTGCAGGCCCTTTACATGCTGTGCAAACATAAACCAAAGTAAAAATACGGACATACACAAGCATTACTTCGAACACCCTGTTTATAATTTGGCTATGACATGCTCTCCTACTTATTTCTTTGACGTCCTCTCGAAGTCTTTGCAATTGCTATATCTCCTTGCCTTTGTTGAATCTTTAATCTTCTGAATGTGCCTCTTGGCTCTTATTTGCTCTCCATCATTATTATTGAGTAGTCGAACTTCGATCTACCATGCTGCTTCAACTCACCAATTACTTTAACTCTAGTGTGGGGTCGATCGAGTTGTGCTGATCTTTGTAGGTTCTTACAGATTCTTTAGATAAAGGAAAAGACCTTACAGACTCTAGATGGATGCCTGTTGGAGCTTTAACGAGCATTACCTTATAGACTTTTAAGTTTTTGAAATCTTTCCTTCGTAAAATTTGCCCATCGATTCTTTTTCTACTTAGTTGTCACCTCCAAGTAGGTTCGTATCACTTTCGCTTTCGATTGACATTTTGTTGAGAAATAAAGTGGACAGTTTACTCTCGATAAAATCAATCAAAATTGGTAAGGATTTGACAACTGTTCTCTTCCACTTAGTTTCTTCGAAGGGTCTTTGAACATGAGCAAAGCTCATCTATTAGATAAATAAGAGAATTGGGGTACTTAGTTTCGCCCATTGTCTTAAGATTTGAGAAGGAAAAAATTACTAGACTTCGCTCGTCTCCTCAAGGGTTATACTCTATACCAAGATATGTAATACTGATTGATACCGCTCGCTACCGGGTGGTACTGTTGATTGGGGCGGTAACGGTTGATTTTGATCGTCGGCGGTTGATTTCGAGCAATATTAACCGAGGCAAGGAGAAAGAAGAAGAGAGAGACTAAGAAGAGGGAGAAGAAAAACCTGGAGTCCGATGCTGCTATTCGCTTGCAGACGAAGAATCGCCCCTGCGATCTGTCGCCCACGAATGATTTCTTCTCCCCACGCAAGGAGAAGAAATACTTGCTCACATGGGAAGAAAGAACGAGGCGACGTTGCCCCTTCTTTTATTTTTTAACTTATATTATATTATATTATATTATATATATATCGAGCGGTATATCTGTATGAATCGCTCGGTACCGGCGTATTGTACCATACCGAACTGAGCTCGGTATGCCGGTATGGACCAATATGGCGAACCATGCCCATTGCTCTACTATCTGCGTCCCTTTCTTCACGATTGGTAGATCCATCTCTATGGCACTATAACACTCCGAGTCCACCTCCATTATAACCGACGCTTGGTTTTAGATAGCTAAGTCCTTTTGGACTCGTTGTTGCATTCTAGCTCTTTTTAATCACCTACTTAAACACCTCTATGTTCTCCAAGCAATTCCCTTTGGTCAATGGATAAACTGTAACTATCATGCATGCCCTCTACCACCATATTGTAGGTCTCACATTGTTTTATTCTCCTTTACGTCTTTGGTAGCAACGATTGCTTACTCGACCTTGTCATCTAACTTGTTGGGCTCCCTTAAATGAATATAAACTCTTGGGTCACACCTTGAGGTCTCGGGTTATTAAGTTAGTAAAGAGGATGAGGCCAAAATAAGATGGAGATGCTTAAGAGGTTACCTTAAAGTCTAGGGTTCAATCCCATTAGACCTTATTCCAAGTTTATCTTTTTATTTATTTATTAATATAATTATAAGGTTTTAATAACTTTAATTGAACCTAATTTGGTTTGACAAAGATTACATTTTTAGTCTAAACTCATTCCTCAATAAACTCATTCCTCAATCTCACTTTGTTTATCTTAACATTTTTATTTTAATATTCCTCTTTGATTTGTATTTTTATTTAACTTTTTATTACTTCATCCATGCTTAAATAGTTTATTATCCTCCACATACATGATGTTTAAAACTTAAACTTACTTTAATCATGTTTAAACTCATTCAAATCTTGAGATTCACTTAAGGTTGATTATAATTCAATCGCTAATTTTAGTCACTATATGCGTGCTTATTACCATAATTTAACCTCATACTCAAATCCACTAGTACACTTAAGCTTGTCACGTTGAAGGACCAGACCTTTTTTGTGGTCACATATGTTTTAAGTAAATATTGGTTTTTATGCATGCTCGACCAACATTTCGTATAACACTGAGAATAATATTTTTGAAAAACATGTAATTCAATTTGAAAAGTCAAAAATATGAGTATATCATTTATCATATTTATAAAACATACACATCACCAAGCGAAAGTAATATATACATACACTTACCAAAAAAAAAAATATATATATATATATTATTTATGCTTCTATTGGTATGCTATTTGTAACATAATATATGTGAGACTCGAGTACTATAATCCATTGCCCTTCTTGCCGTCGTGTTGTTCACTGAAGTGGAGCTCCCAGTAGCTCTATATCATATCTCTGTATGATCAAGTCCCTTATGGGACTTCTCCCATGTGTGTCGCATTGTCTCAAACTATTCCACCACAATCCGTTGCACTATATCGCCTCCTGGTGATCTCTTCATTGCATTATGTTCTTTGTGGGATGAATTCGGATTGTGATCCCTCTATGTGTGGCCTCTACAAGCATATTGTATGACCTCTACCACTTCTGATTGTGTCCGCTTCTTCGATAATCTATTTTTGTCCACCTATTCTCGGATCACACATGGACAAAGTGTAGCTCTAGGATAGTTCATCACCTTAGTAACTCTCGAAGTCCATCAACTTTGCTGAAATTAGTGCACCATTGTATGGATCCTGGGCCCCTGCCCCAAGCACAATCTTCACTGCGTATCGCTTTCTCGCTTGTAATGTCCATGGGTGTAATTTGTATTTTGGCTTTATAAAGTGTTTTTCTTGAGCAGTTGCTTGTGGATCCCGTGGGAGTTGCTTCTTCCGCCCGCTTTTTTGTAAGTCTGGGATTTTAGGAGATCTCGGGAGGGCTGACCTTCGGACGGACACGCATGGGTGCCGCACGGCTTAGGCAAAATCAGCTAAGCCCGTGACAATGTGGTATCGAGCGGGACAAGCACACGCAAACACTTGCCATACAAATGTGGGGGACCTAGCTAGGCGACGCAACCGTTTGGGGAAAGCGGACATTGAGATGTAGGGAAAGGAGCCGCTCGAGGAGCGGGCATCCTGGTTTGGCATTCAAGGAATAGCCAACCCCTTTGCACGAGAGGCACCACGAGGACAAACAAGCGAAGAAGAATGCGTAGCACACAAAGACTGGGATGGTTGAGTTTGAGCTATAGCTCGACGTTGGCAACTAAACTTGACGGTGCTTAAGGCAAAAGCAGGGTGCTTGGTGAAAGATGAGACCGTGCAAGGTGGGAGGTGTTGTGTAACGACCGAAAGAGTTGTGCAAAGCTCACAGAGGTGAGGGGAATTGCTAACTCGAAGGATTAGAAACTCATGCAAGGGCTTGTACACGGATGATAGAGTGTTCGTGGCCATCCCAAGGCGCGATTAGAACTCGACGCCATGGAGCATCAGAACTTTCTCTTCAACATGGAAAGGATATGTCCGTAGGTGGCTGAAATGTGCAATAAATTCAGCATGTTGCTAGACCTTGAAGGGTGCGAGATGTATTGGAGAAAGGGTCGCAATCTAGCAAGTACATTTGTGGGGGCAGAACAAAGCACAAGTTCAGTAAGACGGAGTAGTCCAAAGGGGATGATGGTCTCCGAAACTTCCAGGGGGAAGTATATAAAGAGAAAAGTTGCTCCAGCAGGACAGATATCCAGGAGGGATAAGTCCTAGTTCTCTAGTGGGAGAATCATGTGCGACGGACTGCACATATTGAGGAAGAGTTTCTCAGGGTTATATCTTCATAAAGCTCAACGGACCGAGTGAGCAACGAAGAGTTGTCGCATGATCTCGAAGGAGGTAATGCATTGGGGGATGCATTTCGAGATCAAGTGGGGGAGCAATCCAAGGCAACATCATATGAAGGCACACTTAGAGTCGAGGCAGAAATCGAACTCAACAGAGGGCTGACCCGTAAAATGGTGGACGTGAGGGCCACTATCAACTCAGTGCAAATCGAGTAGCAGAGTGACTTGGGTGGAACTCGGTGAAGTATCCAAGTCGTATGAAGGGAGTCGACATAGAAGATAGAACATGGAGCGGAGGCATGGAGCTTTCCTTTGACAGAGGTCAAGGGCATGAACTCTTGTAGAGGCAAGAGTGGGATCATGTCGTGCCAAAGATGAAGGGAGCTTCAAGGCACATGCAAGCTACCTCAGAGATGCATTTGATGGAGTAACTAAGGTGATTCAACTTGCGGAGGCAAAGTTAGGATCATGAGACCTTAGTACGGGGCAAGAGGACGCAGAGGCGAGTACTCTTGAAGAATATGCCATTCAAGTTGTCGAACAAGAGGTGCATAGCAAGATTGTGGTAGGGGATAGAGGCCGGATCCAAACAATGGTGCACCCACTCTAGCGAAGTCAGGGGACTTCAGGAGCTACTAGGCGACGGACTGTCCTAGAGCTATGCTTCGTCCAGGAGTAACCCAGGAGTGAGGGGGACGAAGGGGAATTGCCAAGGGAGTGAACTAAAAGTCGGAGATGGCAGAGGCCCTACGATGTGTTGGCAGAGGCCACACGTGGAGAAGTCGTAGTCCGAGTTCATCACACAAGAATCTGTATGCAATGGAGATGTCACCAGGAGGCGACATGGTGCAGCGGATCGTGGTGGAATAGTTCGTGGCAATGCAATACAGACAATCTTGTCCCGTGAGGGACAAAATCATGCGGAGGTATGATCAGGAGTTACTGGGAGCTCCACTTTGGTGTACGACACAACAAGAAGAAGGGCTATGGATTCAAGGAGTGAATGTCGTAGTACCGCAGAGGCGGGTCTTCGTGTGTGCATCAAAGCTTGCATTGGATGAAAGCCTTAGTCATCAGCATATGGGAGCTGTATACCACCGAGGAAGAAGTCCAAGTGCACGTACCAGTGAGTCCCATGGAGGGGGACATGATCATGTGAATGATCAGGAGCTGCTGGGAGCTCCACTTCGATGAACAATGCAATGACAAGAAGGGCTGTGGATTCAAGGTGTGAATGTCACAGTACCGCAGAGGCGGGTCTTCCGTGTATGCATCAAGCTTGCATCGATGAAAGCCTTGGTCGTCAAGATATGGGGTGTACCACCGAGGGAGTAGTCGATTGCAAGTACCAGTGAGTCCCATGGAGGGGACTTGATTAACCGGAGCAGTTGGAGAGTTGGACTGCTTCAGTGCTCACATTCGCTTAAGGGAGCCCGGCAAGTCAGAGGACAAGGCCGAGTAAGCGAACGTTGCTACCAAGGAAGCTAAGGCGAGCCCTGCAACAAGATGGCGGAGGCCATGCATGAGAGTTGCAGTCTGTCTCTCCATCGACCAAGGAGAACTGCTAGGAGGACACAGTGGTGTCGAAGCAGGTGGTCGAAAGGGGCGAGGAAGCGACGACGAGTCCAACGGGGCTCAGCTACCCAAAAGAAAAGCGTCGGTTAGAGAGGAGGTGGACTCGGAGGAGCTCCACAGTGCCACAGAGGCAGATCTACCGATCGCGGAGGAAGGGATGAAGATGCAAGGTAACGGATAGTAGTGCTATGGGCTTGGCGCCATGGTACCGCAGATGCGGGACTTCCGTGAAGTCATCGATCCCTTGCTCTCATGAAGGAACAACATTGGTCGTAAAAGGGGCCAAGGAGGTGGAGAGTGCAGAGGCAAACTCCAAGTACCAAGACGAGGCAGAAGGGCAGAGGCCAAGAAACTTCATAAGACCGATGTCGATGTGCTTCTCATCCAGATAGCCGAAATTAAGGGACTTCGGGTTGATGTAGGAGTGCTCGACCAAGGAACGAAGTAGGCAAGACATGTGCACTTTCTACTCGGGAGGAGTAGGCAAAGGTGATGGAGAACACAGTATAACCCCAAAGGCGACCAGATCTATCACAGACTTACTCCAAGTTGGGGGACTCCAAGTTGGAGTAAACCTTTTGCTCTTTTCGGGCAAAACTTCTTGCATTCCAGAAGTTCAGTGACCCTTCAAAGAAAGCTTAAGGAAGACAATGGTTGTCAAATCCTCACCGTTGGTGATCACTACTATTGAGAGTAGTTTTTCCACTTCATTTCCCAATTGACTAAGAGGGAGTGATGCGACCATAATTGGAAGTGACAACTAACAGCGGAAGAAGGTTCAATGGGCAAATATTATGGAGAAAGGACCTTAAAAACTTCAAAGTCTGTGAGGCGATGCTCGTTAAAGCTCCAACAAGCATCTACCCAGTTCAAGCAATATGAGTATCGCGATCGCACATCATAAGGTAGGTCTTTTCCTTCATCAGAGGGATCCGCGAGAACCAACAAGGATTAGCACAACTCAGCCAACCCCACACCAGATTCAGTCATTGGTGAGTTGAAGCAGCATGGCGGATTGGAGTTCGACTACTCAACAACAGCGGCGGAGAGCGGCTAGGAGCCAAAGGAGCGTATTGCAGCCAAAGCAGAAGATTAAAGATTCAACAGAATGCGAGGAGATGCAGCATCTACAGTGGCTTCGACGAGGACGTCGAAGGAATAAGTGGGGGAGAATGTCACGGACAACAATGTAAACAAGGTGTTCGATGAAATGCTTGTGTTAGTCCGTGTCCTTCGGTTTATGTACATATCTTGTACAACAAGAAGCGGGCTTGCAGTAGGCTTGGAAGCCCTAGTTTGATTTGCTTTATGGCCAAGTTTGGCTTGTAAATACAAGTGTCTTATAAGCACTTGTGGGGACATCGGTCTGTGGTGGACCATTATCCTTTGTGTGCAACCTCTCTGAGCTTGTAATGTCCATGGGTGTAATTTGTATTTTGGCTTTATAAAGTGTTTTTCTTGAGCAGTTGCTTGTGGATCCGTGGGAGTTGCTTCTTCCGCCCGCTTTTTTTGTAAGTCTGGGATTTTAGGAGATCTCGGGAGGGCTGACCTTTGCGGACGGACACGCATGGGTGCCGCACGGCTTAGGCAAAATCAGCTAAGCCCGTGACAATTGCTCTCCTGCTGCAGCAATTGTAGAGAGCAGCAGTAGCTGCACACCTACTCATGGTACGCGGTTTCAGACTCCCACCGCGACGGTAGTAGAGAGCGAGTGCACACCTACTCTGCTACAACATACCATCGCTCTCCTGCAACAATTGTAGAGAGCGATACTCGCTCTCCGCCGCAGAAGAGCGGCGGCGCCTCAGGCGTTTTGGGACCTTGGCGCCTAGCGCTTTTTAATTCACTGTTTTTCAAGAGTATTCGCCTCTACATCCTCTTGCCTGGTGTCAAGGCCTTCTAACCCTAACTTCACCTCTACAAGTTGAGTCGCCTTAGTTCCTACATCAAATGTTTCGTCGAGATAAGCTACATGTGCCTCGAAACTCCCTTCGACTTTGGCACCATACAAGATGAGTTTGCTCCATCAGAATGAGGTACCCATCATTTGACATGATCTCGCTCTGACCTTTACAAGAGTTCATGTCCTTGACCACTATCCAAGGAAAGCTTCGTGCCTTTGTTTAATGTTTCATCTTCTATATTGACTCCCTTCACGTGGCTTAGGAACTTTACCAAGTTTTACCTAAGTTTTATTTACTTCTTAATTTACAATAGGTTGATGGTGGCCCTCGCGCTCACCATTCCATGGGTGAGCCCTCCGCTTGAGTTCGATCTCCACATCAACTCTAAGTGTGCCTTCATTTGGTGTTGTCTTGGGTCACTCCCTTGTTTTCATAATGCATCCACCAATGCATTACCTCGTGCAAGATCATAATGCATCCACCAGAGTTGATGTGGAGATCATAAGCCCTTCACGTGGCTTAGGTACTTTACCAAGTTTTACCTAAGTTTTATTTACTTCTTAATTTACAATAGGTTGATGGCGGCCCTCGCGCTCACCATTCCATGGGTGAGCCCTCCGCTTGAGTTCGATCTCCACATCAACTCTAAGTGTGCCTTCATTTGGTGTTGTCTTGGGTCACTCCCTTGTTTTCATAATGCATCCACCAATGCATTACCTCGTGCAAGATCATGCAGCAACTCCTTATCGCTCATTTTGTCCATTGAGCTTTATGGATCTATTGTCTTCAGGTACCCCTTCTCAACATATATGGTCCATTGTATATTATTCTCCCTTTGGAGAATCGAGACTTATCCCTCTTGAATATTTGTCCCATTGAAATAATTTTTCTCTTCGCATCATTCCCTTTGGAAGTTTTGAAGACCATTATCCCCTTGGACTATTTTGCATTACTAACAAACTGTACATTGTTTCACCTGTGAATGCACTTGTTATATTACGACTCTTTGCCAATAGAGCACCTGATGCACCCTTCAAGCCTAAGTAATATGAGGAACTCGTTGTACACTTCAGCCTCCTATAGAATTATTCTTTTTCATGCTAAAAGGAAAGTTTCAATGCTCCATAGCATCGAGTTTTTTTCGCTTTAGGATGGCCATGCACAGTCCATCGTTTGCATACAAGCCCTTGCATGAGTACCAAAATTTTCAAGTTACTAATTCCCCTCGCCCCTGTGAGTTTTGCACAACTCTTTCGGTCACCGAGCAACGCATCTCTCCCTGCATTGTTTCATCCTTTTCCAAGTGCTCAACTTGCCTTGAGCACCATCAAGTTTGGTTGCCAACATCGAGCAGTAGATCAAACTTAGCCATCCTTACCTTTATGCACTATGCATTCTTTTCAGCTTGCTTATTCTCATGGTGCCTCTCACAAAAAAGGTTGGTCATTCCTCTGAATGCTAATATCATATGATCGCTCTCTAAAGTGATTATTTTTCCTACATCTCAATGGCCATTTCTCTTAAACGGTCATGTGTGCTAGCTGCCTTTAATACAGCGCTACTAGTCTCCGATGTTTGCATGCTAGGTGTTTTTAAGTATGCTTATCTCGTTTTAATACCATCTACCACAGACTTAGTCGGTTCTACCTAAGTCATACGGCACCCTTGCATGTTCATCCCCAAAGGGTTAGCCTCTCCGAAATTTCTTATGGTCTTTTAAGGATCTGCAAAAGAGAAGATGAGCTAAAAGAAGCGTTTAACTTGAGATCTCACAAGCAGTCATTTCAGCAAATACCTAATAGGCAATTTAAATTAGAAATATAAGACTTTCTAAGCTTTGAATATTTGCATGAAAAAGGATCCAATGTGATTCTTCATAGTCAAAAGTCCCCACAAGTGCCCACATGATATTACTGTGAAGTAAGGCAGCGAAACAACCCTAGACACTACCCCAAAAGCCCATCCAACCATGTGCCACTCGAGTAGCTTTTGGGTGTTGTACTGGTTGACACTCTATATCACTCTACGAAGCTAGAAAACCTCAAAAATAGTTTTTTGGATGGCCTATCTCTGGGCAGTTTTGCATTTGTCAATAAATGCACATAATGTATATTTATAAGCCTGAAATTAACTAAAATGGGCTTGTCAAACAAAAGACATGAACATGCATAAGAATTACACCGAATACACTGTTTACAGTTTTGTCCATGATACAACAGAGTGTAACACTTCAGGTGTTTTAGATGTTTAAGCAAAGAGCAAGAGAAGGTTAGTAACCAGCTTAATGCATGAAGTATAATTCTCGAGGAAGTGAGCAAAGTCAAGTAATCTTGAAACTAAGTACCTGATTCTCCTAGTTATCCGGTAGAGGGGCTTTGTATATTTTTTGAAGAGACTTAATATAGTTGTTAACAAGGTTTCACTTACTGATCCGTACTGGTGTACCGACATATTATCGATGACAGGACTGAAGCGATATGCAGTCGTATCCACGGTATTAAAATATAATATAATATTTTTATAATATAATATTAAAATATTAGAATATTAGAAAAAAGAAGAAAAGGGAGCGACCCATGGGCGGCAACGGCGCGCAAGCGACCACAGGCGGCGACGGCAGGCGAGCGAGGTATTCTTTCTTCCCATCTTCTTTTTTTTTTTTCTTTTCCTCTTCTTCTTCCCCTTTTCTTCCTCAATCGGCCGTCGACGGTCGATTTTTGATGGAACCGCCTAGTAGCGGGCGGTCTGCGTACCGGTAACCTAGCGGACCAGTATATACCACCCGTACCGGGCGGTACAGGTTGAAATTGCAAGCCTTGGTTGTTAAATCCTCACCGACGATGATCGATTATATTAAAGGTAGCTTGCCTACTTTATTTCCCAAAAGATGATAATCCAACGTGGAGGTGATGTAAACCTACTTTAAGACGATAACTAAGCAAAAGAAAAATTGATAGGCAAATTTCATGGAGGAAAGGGCTTAAAATGTCAAATTCAACTATGCCATGCTTGTTAAAGCTCCAATAGGCATTCATCCAGTTTAGTTGACACGACATTTGAGGGATTTATGCATAACGAGGCAAGGTTTGCCTTACCGGTTCATATCGGCATATCGAGTTCATCTCGGTATGGTACGGTACTCGGTACTGAACAGTACGTACAATCTGCACCGCTCGGTATATTATAATATAATATAATATATATAATATAATATAAATATTAATATAATATAAATTAAAAAAACAAAAGGTGATGATGTCAAGGCGGCCTCCCCTCGTTCTTTTTCTCGCGCGGGGAGAAGAATCACTCGTCGACGAAGAATCACCCGCCGACGAAGAATCGTCTGTAGGCGATGGATCGTGCAGGTGATTCTTCGTCCGTGGGGGACGGGTCGCACGGAGGAATCGAGGAAGAGCAGCACGCGGGGAACAAGACCCTCTTCTTCTTCTCCTGCATCTTCTTTCTCCCTCAATCGATCGTCGACGATCGATTTCGAAGGTACTGCCCGGTAGCGAGCGGTCCACCTACTGGTCAGTTGACAGACCTATACATACTGCCCGATATGGGGCCTTATCGCTCGGTAAGGCACCTTGCAACAAAGAAGGTCTTTTCTTATATAACCAAAGGATCTATAGGTATTAGTGAAGTTTAGCACAACTCTATTTAGCCCACACTAAAGTTAGAGTTACTAGCAAGTTAAAGTAGCATTGACAAATCAAAGTTGGAGTACTTAGCAATAGTATAACGTAGAGAAATGGAAGTAAAGAGGTGCCTTATAGCTAAAGTAAGGATTAAAGATGTAGCAAAGGTGAGGAGATACAACATCCGCCAAGGCTTTGACAAGAATGTCGAAGGAATAAGTGGGGTGAATATTATTGTTAGTTCGTAGCTAAAAAATGTTTCATATAATGCTGTTCATACTTTTTGATTTTGTTCATGCCCTAGCCATCATATAAGGGCTTTGCAGTAGACTATTAGACCAATTTTGGTTGGGATTTGTGATCATTTAAGGTTTGTAATTGCAAGATATGCAATCATTATGCAGAGTCAACTAGCTATTCTAGGTGTTTTTCATGTGCGAGGAGCGGCTAAGAATGTCGACCATCTCAGCAACTTAAAGCTACTCAGGTGACACAAAGCCGAATGGACATTTGTGGCAATGTCTTGGGTTGGTTTGTCATTTGGCTCCGCAAAAGTGTTATTTGACAGTTGTACTTGGGGACTTTTGGGTATGACAGACTGTCTTAGACCCTTTGTTGCAGGACTATTTAGAGCTTATAAAGTTATTTTGCACTGCCTATAAAGTTTTTGCTAAAATATCTGCTTATGAGATTGCATATGTTAAGGGAAATACTTCAAGATGAAAACTTCATAAAGCTTGAAAGGGGTTGAATCGAGCAAGTGATGAGGAGTCATCACAAGATCTCACATGAGGTATTGTTGGAGAGCGACTGATGAGAACATCAAGCTCAATGAAAGATTGGCTCATGGAATGGTGGATGCAAAGACCTCCATTATCTCAATGCAAATTAAGGAGTGAAGAAACTTGGGTGGGAAAGTACCCAAGCCTTACTAAGGGAATTGACTTAGAAGGTAGTACATAGAGTAGAAGTGCCAACTTCGTAGTGCTTTCCTTAGATAGAGGTCGAGGACATAAACTGTTATAAAAGACTTGAATATGTTGTTCCTTGGGAACCTTATTCTATTGGAGGCAGACTCATATCGCATGATGCCAAACTTGAAGGGAGTTAAAGGCATATGCACCCTATCTTAGTGCAGTATTTGATAGAGGGAGTATGAGACTAACTCAACTTGTTGTGGCGAAGTTGGAGTTGAAAAATCTTGACATGAGGCAAGATAGCACGGTGGTTGGCACTCTTGAAGAATATGTTGACGTGGTGCTATTTGAGTTATCAAAGGAGAAGCAAGTGCACAACAGAGATTGTGTTGGGGGCACAGGCCTAAAATACACAATGGCACTAATATTTAGTATAAGTTAGTGGACTTCGGGAGGTTTTGGGCGATAGGCCAACCTAAAGCTCCTCTTCATCCATGAGTGGGCAGAGTGTAGGTGGATGAAGGTCGATTAACAAGGAAGCGCATGTAATCGAAAGTGGGCGGAGGCTCCGTGATGTGTTGGTAGAGACTATATAAGGAGAGAATGTAGTCCAAGTTCGTCACTTTAAGCTCAGAGTTCTATAAAGACATCATCGAAGGCGATGTGGTGCAATGAATTATGATGGAATAGTTCGAAGCAATGCTGCACAGTAGGAAGTTCTTTAAGGGACTTAATCATTTCGACGAATGATTGGAGCTACTAGGAACTCCTATTTATATGTAACATGATGACAAGAATGATAATGGATTCAAGGAGTGAATACCATAGTACTATTGAGGTTGGTATTCTTTGCATTGAATTTGCATTAGATAAAAGCCTCGGGCATCAACTGATGGGGGTCATACCATAGAGGTGGATCTTCTAAGTACAAGTACCAATGAGTCTCACGAGAGACTTAACCATATAGAATTATAGTTAGAGCTGCAAGAGGGCAGATTACTCTAGAGCTCTTATTCACTTGAAGGGCCCTGGCAAGTCAAGGGACAAAGTTGAGCAAATGAACATTGCTATCAAGGACATTAAGGAGAATAGAATAGGCAATATGAGGTGCTAGACCCTATTTTGCTCAGAGTATGTAGTGAAAATAATGGAGGTATTATAAGTCCAAATGGGATGACCATATCTATTAAAGACTTGCTTAGGCAAAATTTTGCTCTTTCTAGGCAATACTTAGTTCAATGACCATATCTATCATTCACTTTTAGTGCCTCAGAAGTATATACAAAGAGCAGCGAAGACTAGTGACCAGTTTGATATGTGAAGTACAACCCTCAAGGATGTGAACAAAGTTAAGTAATGGTGATCGATTCTACCAAAGGTAACTTGTTCATTTTATTTTCCAATAGAGTGACAATTAAATGGAGAGATGATGCAAACCTAATTGGAGGCGATGGCTAAGCATAATAGAAATCGGTGGGCAAATTTTATGAAGAAAATGCATCAAAACTTTAAATTACAAGGAAATGCTCATTAAATTTCTAGTAAGCATCCATCTAATTCAATCGATGCAAGACATTCGAGGGATTGACAAGCAACTTGAAATGTCTTTTCCTTCCTTCGAATGATTCGTTGGTACCACCAAAGGTCAGCACCACTCGACTGACCCCATAATAGAGTCAAAGTTACTAGTGAATCAAATTTCAACTACTCAACAACAATGGCGAGAGATTAATTGAGAGCTGGGAAGTGCCTTACAACTAAAGCAGAAATGAAGATGTAGCAAGATAAGGAGATATAGTTTGCATAAGGGCTTCGACGAGGATGTCAAAGGAATAAGTGGTGGAGAATATCATTGACTATTCGTAGTAATGGTGTTCAATGTAATGTTAGTGTTTTCTATCTTGCTAATGCCTTAGGTAGCATGTAAGGGTTTAGTAGCCCCATTTTGGTTGGGGTTTATGATCCTTTCTAGCTTGTAAGTGTAACCTATGTATAGTTGTTGTGTAGAGGCAACATTGCCCAAAATGGAGCCTCCAACTGATAACTTACGAGGATCTCTATGAGCAGGGAGCAATCATATAATGTCAACCATCTTAGACCCTTGAAACTCTTAGGTGGCACATGTTTGGATGGGGCTCCGAATAGTGTCTTGAGTTGCTCTGTCATATGGTTATGAAGCAGTGTTGCATGGGTCCTTGTTCGTTAAGACGTTTGTATAAGGTGAACTACCTTGAACCTTTATTGACCTTTCAAAGACAGTGAAGTTCATCTTTGTATTTTATATTGTCTATCAAGTGTTTATTGAAATTTCTACTTTGATAACGTGATTTAATTCTTGTAGAACAATGACGATAGTTTGCCCACACATTCGCATGTTTTCTAATCCATTTTCTCTTAGGCAGGCCCTTAGGGGACTTGCAAGGTTACGGGTTGGATAACCTAGATAAACACCTGAGGGTTTTACATGTGCGACTAGGCAAAACTAGCTAAGTCCATGACACAAGGATCAAATCGACCATTTGGATATGTTGTAGCTTGTTAAAACCTCCTTCCTTTCTCTCTTTCACTTACTCTCACTCAGTCTTGTGAATTTATTGGTTGATTAGTTGTTTTTTCTATATTTAATGTGATTAAAGTCTGATTAGTGATAATCGATGTTATTTTCTTGTAAATCCAATTAGGGGTCATTAGGTATAATTTGGGGTTCTTTATATCTTGTTCTTATTTATTTGATTATAAATTTATTGATTGATTAAGTGTTTTTTCTTTTATTTAATATGATTTTACTCTGATCGGAGCTAATTAGTCTCATTTTCTTACTTTTAGACCCAATTAAAAACCATTAGGTATAATATAGGGCTAATTACAGCTTAGCTACACTTTATTCCTCGACGGATCTGAAGAGATAAATTCAATTTTTTCATGCTTATAACCTAAAATTTCTAGTCATTTATGACTATATTGAAATACCATTCTAACAAAATTATGGGATGGACTTTTGTCATCCTTAGTTATTTTATCAGCTTGTTTTAATGTCATGGTTTAGTGGAAATGCCAATTTGTACTTGCAATGATGAAAATCAAGTTTCAAGTCCCAATTTATTCTAATACATAAATGTGTCCATTCATAGGTAGTTCGATTAGCCTCCTTTCAGCATGCTCCTTCTATACCACCATTCATAACATTGCCTAAGCAGCACAAAGTAGATGGAGAAGATACAGTGTTGCCAAAAGAGATGGAAGAGAAAAAAGTGAATGAAGTTGCTGTCGCTGGAGGAGGTGTATCTGTAGCGGCTACTCGGTTTCCTCCAGAACAGAAACGCCCCATAGGGCCTCTTGTTGTGGTTGGAGTTAGAGATGGGGTTCTTTGGCTTATTGACAGGTGAGATCACATTCTTGTTGGTTGAAACCTTACATCTTTTGACATATTTTATTTCACATATTGGATCTAACCAGAAACTTGCATTGTTAGTTTGTCTAGACAATACATAAGTTCAATATTTTTATTGAACTCACAATTTCTTGTTGTATTTATGGTTGGTCAGCTGAAATCATGAGGATCATAATGCTGATGAGAATTACAATGTGCCATGAACTTTATCATGCTTCTATTCATATGTTTACAAATGTCACTTTCAGAGATTAGTTAATAAACACCAAATGTTGCTGGTCAAGTATACAACTTTAGTTATTGCGCCTGGAGAGCCCTTTGATCCAAAGCTCCTTTTACGAGAACGACATGTAGGAAGACCATAATCTCTCAAATAGGTCTAAATGCTGTTGTAGTTTGAAATTTTCAAAATCTGGTTTAAATCTTGTGATCATTGTTTATTTAATCATTAATTTCTTGAGCCTTCAATAGTGTCTTGTGCACACTCTAATATCCATGACATAATACTTCTTTTGGGGGAAAAAATGCCATAGGCTGGATAAACAAGTTTCGAGTCTTTCAATCATTCATCCAAATTTTAGAAAATAACTTAATGCCATTCAGTTTCACAATATGAAGAAAAAATATAGAAGCTTCTTTTTGGAACTCTTACTGTATTGCCACAAAACTATTTGGACATGGAACACTTCCAAAGTTATGATCAATTCCTAAAAATACGTAAACATGAAAGTGCTGTAAGAAAACTCAGAGCGCATCACATATAATTGATTGAATATTATTGCTCCTGCTAGGCAAGTATTTTAGAGCATCAAATAATCCCAAAACAAAGATTGCTAACCTAATATAACATCTAATATATCTGTAATGGCTCTAAACTTGATTATTCAAAATAGGTTTACTTGGCAACTTGAAACTTCAAAATTGTCAAGGTTAGCAAACTTTTTAAGATAGACCTGATTAATAATTTTACTTATAATTTTGTCTAAAAATGTTTTAGTTTCATTCAAACTAAATGTGCTTTAGTTTGATTGAATATCAGAATATCAGAATTATAATTTGATTGAACATCTTTTGCCAATTTTTGGCCCTAAAGATTAGGGTCTGATGGTGGACCCATGACATGACTGCTCCTAAAATTGAAACTATTTATAATCTGATTTGCCACTAAAAGGCACTATGCACGTCATAATAAATTAACTGCATATGATATTATCACACATTATTTGCCACTTTAAATGATTTACAAATAAGAGCTAAATTCTCCTCCATGTAGATGAGGCATAGTAATAAATCAATTTTTTTTTTCTATGTTCACCTACTTCAATCAGATAGGCCATGTGTATCATTATTTTTCTATTTTTTTTGTTTAATAACTTCTTTTCAGTGCATAACATTATTAAATTGATGAGGTTTTGACTAACATACGTTGTGTAATTTAATATGATTTTGCTTTCATATATTATTCATTTTCATAAAAAACTTATATTGACAAAGTTTCCTGGAACGAGGTAATGGTGCTACTTTTGCAAATAGTGGATGCGTACAACAAAGAGATGCTAAAACTAAAGTTTGATATACCGGTCCGTGTCGGTGTACTGAGATTATCTCGGTACCGGTATGGTACCGGTACTAGGCGGTATGCACAATGCATATCGCCCGGTACATTAAAATATTTCATAATATAAATATAGTATTAAAAATATTAATATATTAAAAAAAGAAAGAAAAGGGGTGACATCACCTCGATCTTTCTCCCCGTGCAGGGAGACATTCCGTCTCCTTGTGCCGGAGGAAAAGCGCCCGTGGGCGAGGGTGGCAATGACGCGAGGAAAAGAGGTACTTCTTTCTTCTTCTCCTCTTCTTTTTTCTTCATTTGCTCTTCTTCTTCTTCTTCTTCTTCTTCTTCTTCTTCTTCCCTTTTTCTCCCTCAATCGACCGCCGACGGCCAAAATCAACCGTCGACGATCAATTTCTCCCTCAATCGATTGCCGACGATCGATTTTTGACCGCCCTGAAGGTGGTCTGACCAAGAACTGGCGGACCAAGATGTACCGTCAGATACCGATAACTGGTGGACGATGTACCGCCAGATCGGGCGGTACAAATCGAAATTGCAAACCTTAGCTGAAACCAAGATCTGCAATACCGATGGATATCGTCCGTACCGGGTGGTACATACCGGTCTGCTTGTTGACTGGAACGCAGACTGCCGACTGCCCATTACCAAATGGTACCATCGATTGAGGTTGTTTCTACCCCGTTACCACGAAAATCGGCCGGTAACGGTCAAAGGAAAGGAAAGGGAGAACCTAGAGTTGATGCTGCTCTCTCGATCCCTTTGCTCGTGCGATCCGTCGCCCACGAACGATTTCTTCTCCCTGTGCGGGGAGAAGAAACGTCTCCTCGCGTGGGGAGAAGGAACGAGGTGATGTCGCCCTTTTTTAATATTATATATATATATATATGGATATGTACCGAGCGGTATGCCTAAGCGTGATGCTCGATCAAAGATACTATATAATCGAGCTCAAGACGTTGGTATGGTACGATTTGACGAACGTTGGCTGAAGCTACAAATAAGACCATTATTGTTTGAAACGTCTCCTCGCGTGGGGAGAAGGAACGAGGTGATGTCGCCCTTTTTTAATATTATATATATATATATATGGATATGTACCGAGCGGTATGCCTAAGCGTGATGCTCAGTACCAGCATACTATATAATACTGAGCTGAGCTCAGTACGTTGGTATGGTACGATTTGACGAACGTTGGCTGAAGCTACAAATAAGACCATTATTGTTTGAAACGTCTCCTCGCGTGGGGAGAAGGAACGAGGTGATGTCGCCCTTTTTTAATATTATATATATATATATATGGATATGTACCGAGCGGTATGCCTAAGCGTGATGCTCAGTACCAGCATACTATATAATACTGAGCTGAGCTCGGTACGTTGGTATGGTACGATTTGACGAACGTTGGCTGAAGCTACAAATAAGACCATTATTGTTTGCTCAGCAAATTCTGTGATGATCATATTTTGCTTTCTTAAAATACATGGGTTGTAGAGTTGACAATTTACAACTATTTGGCCAGTGACATGAAACTATGCTTCTTAGATAACTGCCTCAAAGATTATGTTATAACAACAAAATTGTGAAGCAAAACCATTAATCATTATATTACTTGCAAATCTATATTATGTGTCCTAGTAGTTTTAGTGCTCTTTGTTAAAGGATAAGAACACTCTTTTTAGATGATATTTTTAACAAGGTTTTCAGTTTTGAATATCAGATATGGGGGTAAGCAGTGGATGGAGAATGGAGGAACAGCAGTAGGTGGTGGTGGTTAGGTGACACGGGGAGATTTAGAGAAGGCTCATGTTTCACTTGCCTTAGAGGGCATCGAGCCTCAGCATTAATAGAAGTTTTATTATAAAACTGTTATTCTTTAGACCAGACTAGATCACCCAAAATGTGGTAGTCCTACAGGTTCATGGACTGGACCTGCGAAATTAATGTCTTTGTTTTTCATCAAATAGTTGTATGAAAATTGGTTAATGATCAAATGGCTCCCTTCAATTTTGAGGATTGCCTGATATTCATTTGTTAATGCAGTAATTTTAATTGCAACATTTCTTTACCAATATTCAACAGTAAATTGTTCTGGAAATTCTGAAAGCAATGAGATAGCTCTCATTTGGGCAGGGCTCTAGGTTTTCACTCATGTTTTTTGTTTTTTGTTTTGTTCACTACTCATTAATATACGTCAGATAATCCATAGTAATTATTACAGGTATTTTATATTCAATAGCATGCTTGGTAGTAGACTATGGAAGAAAAAATTTCTCACGAGAATATGTTATAGTAATTAGATTAGGAAATGTTTGTTAGAAATAGGTACTCTTGTTCTTATTTTATTACATATGCACAATGGAAGGGGGAGCACTGATTTTTATTAATCCACTTCATAATTGATTAAGATTAGTATAATTCCTTATATAATATAATATAATATAATATAATATAATATACTGAGCAATATGCACTGTGTGTACCACTTGGTACCAGGTACCGTATCGTACTGAGATAATCTCGATATGCCAGTACGGACCGGTATGACAAACCTTGTTTTAAACCCAGGTCATCCTTATGTTAGCTCGCTTATGTACATCTATTGGTAATCAAATTTCATCTACCATGCAAAGAAACCATTAAGATCATAATTTTTGTTTCGTCCAGTTTATGTTTAGTAAGTTTTTCCTGATGGCTGTGCTAATTTGTTATCAGGTATATGTGTGCACATGCCTTGTCTCTCAGCCATCCAGGTATTCGTTGCCGGTGTCTTGCTGCATATGGAGATGCAGTCAGTGCAGTGAAATGGTAAACCATTATGATATGTATTCATATTTTACATGAATTTCTTTCAAAAGAAGACTTGTAAGCATTTCCTCACCGCTGCAGGGCAACTAGGCTAAGTCGTGAGCATCATGATGATTTGGCTCAGTTCATGCTTGGGATGGGATATGCAACTGAAGCTCTTCATCTGCCTGGAATATCCAAGAGGTTCGTATAGAAGGCTATTTAAAATACTTATTATCATCATTAATGGCATGCTATTTTTAGATATGTCCTGTTTTTTTTTGTGTTTGAGCATAAAATAGTCTAATCTTGATTGTGAAATTTGATACTGGTTTAGATTCAAGAAAGAAATTGAGATCAAATTTACCCTGATTTCCTTTCAGGTTAGAGTTTGACTTGGCCATGCAGAGTAATGACTTAAAGAGAGCCTTGCAGTGCTTGTTGACGATGAGCAATAGCAGGGATGTTGGTCAAGAAACCACTGCTGCAGATATCACTGAGATTCTCAGTCTGACAGCTGTTAAGCAGGAAAATCTTGTGGATGCTGTCCAGGGTATAGCAAAGTTTGCTAAGGAGTTTCTGGACCTTATTGATGCTGCAGATGCCACAGGACAAGCTGATATTGCTCGTGAAGCTCTGAAAAGGCTGGCTTCTGCTGGATCTGTGAAGGGTGCTTTGCAAGGTCAAGTTTTGAAAGGGCTTGCACTACGGCTTGCAAATCATGGAGAGCTGACCAGACTTTCAGTACGTAAACAATCTTTTCTTCAATCACAATAAAAAGTAATATCTTTTTGTTGATTGCATAGGCATATCATAAGCAATAAACATAATCACACTTCAAATACTATATACTTTGTGGTTTATGATTCCATTAAAATTTTGGCTTTACTTATGCAGATATATTATTTTTTAATTTCATCAAGATCATATCAAACTTGTGGTAGTTGTTTTGATGGTTACTAGGCTATTGCATTCAATTAGATGCTCCTGGCCTCTAACAAGATGTTAGGACTCTAGCTAGGGGAGTCCTAATTTAGTTTCATTGAAGAGGGCAAACATGTAAATCCTAACTGCATTCATGTAAATCCTATCTAGCCGACCCTTATTAAAGAGGTGAGGAAGCCAGCTAGGTTAGGATTAGTTTGGAGGAAGATATTTTGAGGGAAGAATAAGATACATGTCACCCTAATTAACCATCCCTTATCCTAGTTAAAGAGGGGTTGGTTGAGGAGGGGTTAAATTAGAACAAGATTAGGATTAGTTTGGAGGTTGCTTCTTAGAGTTGGAGTTGGAGTTGTTGGAAGTAGGAGTTGCTTCTTAGAGTTGGAGTAGGAGTTGTTAGGAGTAGGAATCTTAAGTAGGAATCCTATTAGGAGTTGGGGTTTAAAAGCCCTATAAATAGCCTTGTATTCTCCCCTCTTTCATCGTGAATAGATTAATTTTATTTCAGCTCATGTAGCATAAAACTAAGGAGGGAGGAATCCCTATAGAGTTCCAAGGAGGCCGATCCCCTATAGAGATCACCCCAAGCTTAGAATCCGCAAGGGTTCTAACACTTGATATCAGAGCAGCGTTCTTGGCGTATCGCTGCCCTTCCACAGCCATCCATCAGCCCCCCATTGCCGTCCAACGCAATTCCCACAATTACTTGAAGATCGTCACCAAATTCCGTCGTCCTCTCCACTACCGTAGATCATCCTTCGATCTCCCCATGAATTGTAACAGGTTCTGGTTTCCTACTTTACTGCTGCTGCAATTTAGTTATCCCTATTCAAAAAATCCAAAAAATATCGTTCCTATTTGCTGCATAAACTTTTCGTCGCAAAGTTCCCATCTCTACGACGAAAGTTATGCTACAGAATTCCAGCCGCACACCCTTGACTATTTGATATGCTGCTACGTTTTTACTGATCCAATCTCTACGAAATTTTTATGACGGCTTTAGCACTTTCTATTTTTGGATTCCCTTTGGTTTCACCAAAAAATTCTCAATATAAACCACTGATCTTTTATGTACAATCTGCTGCACTTTAGACGTAAAAATCTGCTGCAGTACCTTCCTGTGATCTTCGATGTTGCTGAACATTCTGCTGCCGTTTTCTTCCACAAATTTTTTTGTCAGCATTACCTTTTCCTTACCAGCAGATTCTCCTTGAGTTTTACTGAAATCCTTGTTTTGAACTGCTGGAAAAAAATCTCGTCTATACTGCTGAAATCATTTGACGAAAAAATTCTGCCGCAGTACTTTCTCGTATTCCTTGATTTTGCTAAACCTTTTGCTGCCGTTTTCTTCCACGAATTTTTTGTCGGCATTACCTTTCCCTTACCGGCAGATTCACTATGAGTTTTACTTGAATCCTTGTTTTGAACTGCTGGGAAAAAAATCTCGTCTATACTATAGAAATCTTTCGACGAAAAAATTCTGCCGCAGTACCTTCTTGTATTCCTTGATCTTGCCAAAACCTTTGCTGCTGATTTTTTCCATGAATTTTTTACCGCATTACCTTTCCCTTGCCAGTGGATTCCGATTGAGTTTTACTCGATTCCTTGTCACGAACTACTGCAAAAAATTGACTATACTATTGAAATCTTTTGCTGAAAAAAATTCTGCAGCAACACCTTGCAATCTTTGATTTTGCCAAAACTTTTGCTGTCGTTTCTTTCCACGAAATTTTTGACGACATTACCTCTCCCTTACTAGTAGATTCCCCTTGAGTTCCACTCGAATTTTCATTGAGAATTTTTGTAAATTACGTCTTCACTGTTGAAATTTGTTCGACGAAAAATCTGCTGCTGCACCTTTGTCTTTCTTTTTCTCCTTCACCAACCGAAACCCAGCTATCTTGCTGCCACCACCCAAGACGTCTTTAGGGCATCTCCTTAGCCTTAAGACGCAACCATTGTAACCTATTTTCATAACCCAAACAGCACCCAAAAACGCAGCACAAAACAGCGATCTATTGCAGTCTATCGACGTAGAATTCTGCAGCACTACCTTTCGGTGTTTTTTGCTGCACCCATATCTGATCCTTACCGAAATTGTTGCTGCCACCCACATCATCTTTAGGGCACCCCTCTAGCCTTAAGATGCAGCCATCATAACCTATTTCCAGAGTCCGTAGCCAACTCAAAATCGCAGCCTAAACAGTGGTCTTCCGCAGCCATCGAACCTTCCACTAATCCTTACCCTCCGCAACCACCAATCCTACAAAACCGGTTGCTGCCATCAATAGCAACCTTAAGCCATTCCTCTAACCCTAAACCTCTATCACCAAACCCTCCTTATAACCCCTACAGCAGTCCTAAATCACAGCCCCAACAGGAAAAGGGGAGCTTTCCATGATAAAATCTATTAAAGAATATGAGGAAGAGGTCCAGGAACTTGTGGAGGAGAACACGAAGGAGGACCCGCAGCCGACTGATTGCACGACTCATGCTTTAGCCGACCATGTAGACCCGCAAGCAGCAAAAGTTGAAGAATCCTTTAAGCAGCAACCCATCACCGTCCTCACCAACAATCTTATGAATGGCAAGGGAGAACAAGTGACCTTATGCGAGAAACACGGGAGCGAAGTAATGATGATCTCGACACAACGCTTGCAGAAGCTTGCTGAAATTTCAAGCGCCTCCACCGAACTGAGCTGACTACTTCCTACCAGGCTATACAATCTTTATATGCTAATCTTGCAAGAGGAACCACTAGCACATATTCGGCTATATTGCTGTCCACATCCTTAGAGGGCTGAATCTAAAAGGATCGTCCAGGAGACGCAGGAGACACAGATTATTCAGCCACGACCTTCCCTTGCAAGGATACTTTATCTCCAAAAGCTTTACCTCTTTGTCTACAGGTATAAACTCTTCCTGAAGTACCATATCCAGCCGAACTAGCTATGGCTTTTGAAGCACTCCCAGATCTCGGGCTGCTTCTATGACTTCTCCAAGGAGTGGACCATAATGCTCAAAACATTCCCTATTGATGACCACCAATCCATGGCCCACGACCACAAGAAGATTGTATCCTTCCAACGATAATATCGACATGGAATCTGTGACACTAAACTTTATTGGATGGAGATCAAAATTCTAAAGGAACAAGAGGAAGGCATCCACACGTCCACCATCTACAGGATCCTCATAGTCACGATGCCATCTACATCAGTGCTTGCATTACTCGATCATGGCAACATGTTCGCAATTGGAGTAGACATATCAAGAATTGGGATCGGCACCACCCTCATGCAAGATAGCCGACTCCTAATATACAACGAGGCTCTCCCTACATTTCACACGATGCTTTTGATCTGTAAAGGGATATTAATTGCTACTGAATTTAAAGTCTGGCATGATACAGGTCAACAGCACAAATGAGAGATGAAAATATGCTCGGTAAAATTACAGCTCCTACCCTCCTCAGATTCAAAATGGGCTCACACCATTAGAGACCTTATTGGAGAGGAGCAATTATTCTAAAAGAAGGCTCAGTTACTATTAAAGAACAACCAAGTGACAGCCCATGCAAGAAAGAACCAGCCCCCCGACAAATATCAAAGCAGAAGAAAGTTTGTTATTGAATATCGACTTTCCCTTCATCTCCAGCCCTTCCAGCAGAAAATTCGAGGCTCAAGGAAGTGGTCTCCCTTCTACTTTGGCCCTTGCAAAATTGGAGATCACAATGGAGTCATGACTTATGGATCAAATCAGTAAATCAATTTAAAAATACAATTGATCCTCCAAGTATCTCATCACAAATGAAAATTTAGAGAGGATAACTCAGCCCTGATTTATCCACCCGACACGCAAGTCGTTAAGGAGGCCCAGGTTCAACCGATGATTGCATGAGATCATAGGATCATGGCACATCACATCTAGTCACTACTGCTAATGCTGGACCCCAGGAGCAGGATGTGCCTACTATAGGGCCGATGTGCCTACTATAGGGCCAATGAGGGACCCTCGTGAGGAATTGCATATCACGACCTAGAGACATGGTGCTCAGCCTTGAGGACAAGGCTGATTTGAAAAGGGCCGGTATGTTAGGACTCTAGCTAGGGGAGTCCTAATTTAGTTTCATTGAAGAGGGCAAACATATAAATCCTAAGGGCATTCATGTAAATCCTATCTAGTCGACCCCTATTAAAGAGGTGACGGCTAGGTTAGGATTAATTTGGAGGAAGATATTTTGAGGGAAGAATAAGATACATGTCACCCTAATTAACCACCCCTTATCCTAGTTAAAGAGGGGTTGGATGAGGAGGGCTTAAATTAGAATAGGATTAGGATTAGTTTGGAGGTTGTTTCTTAGAATTGGAGTTGGAGTTGTTGGAAGTAGGAGTTGTTTCTTAGAGTTGGAGTAGGAGTAGGAGTTGTTAAGAGAAGGAGTCTTAAGTAGGAATCCTATTAGGAGTTGGGGTTTAGAAGCCCTATAAATAGCCTTGTATTCTCTCCTCTTTCATCATGAATAGATCAATTTTATTTTAACTCATGTAGCAGAAACCGAGGGAGGAATCCCTATAGAGTTCCAAGAAGGCCGATCCCCTATAGAGATCACCCCAAGCTTAGAATTTGCAACGGTTCTAACACAATTACTATATTGAAAGATATATAGTACAATACACTTGGATTAAGTTCTTTGAGAAGAAATTCGATGGCAAACATTTGATATAAACCCTTAATCTTCAGCATTTAGCTGCACACATGTAACACTAGAGTTTGCATAAAGTAACATATATTGCTTTTTATCTTTTCTCTATTTCTTACTTTTTTGGTTGTTACGTATAGAGCATTCTAAAGAGATGGGAAGTTGTCATGCTAATAATTCCTCGATCTAATATTTAACTATAGTCACTTATCTAAACATTGCTTATGTATTTCTAACTTTTAAGTTTATTTGTCCATATAATTGCTAATAATTACTTTATTGGAATTTCAAAAGGGCCCTTGACAATTTTATATAAAGATAATTCATTTATTATCTTATGTTGAATTTTAATTCTAAGTATCAACAATCCATTAAATATAATACACTAATCAAGGTTTGCAATCGGTGATCGTCAGATCGGCGATACATATCGGTCCGCCACCGACAAGATATGACCGCTCACACGGCAGACGCCAATTGGGGTTATTTTTGCCCCGTTACTGCCTAATATCAACCGTCGGTGGCCGATTTTCGTGCGGTAGCAATCGAGGGAGGGAGAAAGAAGAGGGAGAAGAAGAAGAGGGAGAAAAACTTGGAGTCAGTCGATCCGTCGCTCGCGTGATCCGTCGCCCACGGCGCCCGTGCGATCCATCGCCCGCGAGCGATTTCTTCTCCCCACGTTGTCACGAACGGTCATCGCTCAATCGTAACATCTTCGCTCAACGAATCGTTCGTCGCTTTTGCTTGCTTGTACAAATGATTGGCAGCCTGTTTTGCGTTGATTTTATGTGATTTTGCTTGATAAAGGTGAGCGAAAATAATCTATAACGTTGCAAAATGATCACTCACTGCTCGGAGAAAATACTAAAGTTCTCCTTACCGAGCGGTAAGGCTCGTACCAGGCGGTACATACCGGTCCGCCAGCTGATCGGTACGTGGACTGCCCGCTACCGGTCGGGGCCGTCGAAATCGGTCGTTGGCGGTCGATTTCGACCATCGACGGTCGATTGAGGGAGAAATAAGGAGAAGAAGGAGAATAAGAAGAAGAAGAGAAACATACCTTTACGTGAAGTCCCTCGCACCATCCGTCGATCGTGGGCCGCTCGCAGGATTCGTCGCTTGTGGGCGAAGAATCGTCGGCGAGCGATTCCTTCTCCTTGCGGGGGGAGACGGAACGCTTACGGGATTCATCGCCCATAGGCAAAGAATCGATGGCACACGATTCTTTCTCCCTGCACGGGGGAGACGGAACAGGCAGGGAAAGGAGTCGCTCAGAGGAGCGGGCATCCAGGTTTAGGCATTCAGAGGAATGGCCAACCCTTTGCGCGAGAGGCACCACGAAGACAAGCAAGCGAAGAAGAATACGTAGCGTACAATGATTCGGATGGCTGAGTTCGAGCTACGGCTCGACGTTGGCAACCAAACTTGACGGTGCTCAAGGCAAGCGGGGCGCTTGGTGAAAGATGAGACCGTGCAAAGTGGGAGGTGTTGCGCAATGACCAAAAGAGTTGTGCAAAGCTCACAGAGGTGAAGGGAATTGCTAACTCGAAGGATGCAGTACTTATGCAAGGGCTTGTACGCGGACGACAGAGTGTTCGTGGCTACCCCAAGGCGTGATCAGAACTTGGCGCCTTGGAGCATCAGATCTTTCTCTTCGGCATGGAAAGGATACGTCCGTAGGCGGCTGAAGTGTGCAACAAGTTTAGCACGTTATTAGACCTTAAAGGGTGTAGCGGGGACTGTATTGATGAAGAGTCACAATCTAGCAAGTGCATTTGCGGGGGCAAAACAAGGCACAAGTTGTTCAGCAAGACAGAATAGTCCAAAGGGGATGGTGGTCTCTGAAACTTCCAATGGGAAGAATGCAAAGAGGAAAGTTGCTCTAACCGGACAGATAACCAGGAGGGATAACTCCTAGTTCTTGGGAGGGAGAATCATGTGCAATGGACCGCACATATTGAGGAAGAGTTCCTCAAGACAATATCTCCACAGAGCTCAACGGATCGAGCGAGTGACGAGGAGTTATCGCATGATCTCGAGTAAGGTAATGCATTGGTGGATGCATTTCAAGATCAAGTGGGGGAGCAATACAAGGCAACATCATATGAATGCACACTTAGAGTCGATGTGGAAATCGAACTCCACGGGTGGTTGACCTGTGGAATGGTGGGCGCAAGGGCCATCATCAACTCAATGCAAATCGAGGAGTAGAACGACTTGGGTGGAACTTGGTGAAGTATCCAAGCCGCATGAAGGGAGTCGACATAGAAGATAAAACATGGAGCAGAGGCATGGAGCTTTTCTTGGATAGAGGTCAAGGGTATGAACTCTTATAGAGGCAAGAGTGGGATCATGTCGTTCCATAGGTCATTCATTCTGATGGGGCAGACTTATCTTGCATGGTGCCAAAGATGACGGGAGCTTCGAGGCACATGCACCTTACCTCAGAGATGCATTTGACGGAGTAACTAAGTTGATTCAACTTACGGAGGTGAAGTTGGGATCATGAGACCTTAGTATGGGGCAAGAGGACACAGAGGTGGGTACTCTTGAAGAATATGCCACAGTGTTGCCATTCGAGTTGTTAGGAACAAGTGGTGCATAACGGAGATTGTGCTGGTAGGGTATAGAGGCCCAAGATCCAGACAATGGTACACCAATTCTAATGAAGTCAAGAGACTTCAGGAGCTACTAGGCGACGGACTGTCATAGAGTTATGCTTCATCCAGGTGTGACCCAAGAGTGGGTGTACGAAGGTAAATTGTCAAGGGAGCGAACCAAAAATCGGAGATGGCGGAGGCCCTACGATGTGTTGGCAGAGGCCACACATAGAGAAGTCGTAGTCCGAGTTCATCACACGAGAATCTGTATGCAATAGAGATGTCACCAGGAGGCGACATGGTGCAGCGGATCGTGGTGGAATAGTTCATGGCAGTGCAACACATGCGGACATGTCCCGTGAGGGGCCCGATCATGCGAAGGTATGATCAGGAGCTACTGGGAGCTCCACTTTGGTGTACGACACAATAAGAAGAAGGGCTATGGATTCAAGGAGTGAATGTCGTGGTACAGTAAAGGCGGGTCTTCATGTGTGCATCGGAGCTTATATAGGATGAAATCCTTAGTCATTAGGATATGGGGGCTGTATACTACCGAGGAAGAAGTCCAAGTGCAAGTACTAGTGAGTCCCATGGAGGGGGACGTGATCATATGAATGATCAGGAGCTGCTGGGAGCTTCACTTCGGTGAACAATGCAATGACAAGAAGGGCTGTGGATTCAAGGAGTGAATACCATGGTGGTACCGTAGAGGCGGGTCTTTCGTGTGTGCGCATCGAAGCTTACATCAGATGAAAGCCTTAGTCATCAGCATATGGGGGCTGTGTACCACCAAGGGAGAAGTCAGATTGTAGGTACCAATGAGTCCCATGGAGGGGACCTAATCATACAAAGGTATGATCGGAGCGATCGTAGAGTTAACATTCGCTTAAGAGAGCCCGACAAGTCAGAGGACAAGACCGAGTAAGTGAACGTTGCTACTAAGGAAGCTAAGGATAACAGAATCGACGCAAGCCCTGCAACAAGATGGTGGAGGCCATGCATGAGAGTTACAATCTATCTTTCCATCGACCAAGGGGAACTGCTAGGAGGACACAGTGGTATTAAAGCAAGTGGTCGAAAGGGGCGAGGAAGCGACGGTGAGTCTGGAAGGGCTCAGCTACCCAAAATGCAATAGCGTCGGTTAGAAAGGAGGTGGACTCAAAGGAGCGCCACAGTGTCGCAGAGGTGGATCTACTGATCGTGAAGGAAGGGACGCGGATGCAAGGCGACGGATAGTAAGGCCATAGGCTTGACAGCACTATAGAACCACAAAGGTAAGACTTCCATGGAGTCATCGATCCCTTGCTCTGATGGATGGAGAGCATTAGTTGTAAAAAGGGGTCTAGGAGATGGAGAATGCAGAGGCAAACTCCAAGTACCAAGACAGGGTAGAAGGGAAGAGGCCAAGGAACTTCATAAGGCCGGTGTCGATGAGCTTCTCATCAAGATAGCTGAAAGCGAAGGACTTCAGATTGATGTAGGAATGCTCGACCAAGAAACGAAGTAGACAGTACGAGGTATTATACCTTTTCTACTCAGAGGAGTAGGCGTCAACGGTGATGGAGAAGATGGTACAATCCCAGAGGCGACCAGATCTATCAAAGGAATATGGCTAGGGTTTGGATTATCCCTTAGGGCTTAGTAGCCGCCGCCCCCCTTACTGGACAAGTCGGCTAAGGTTTCCCCCTGCTTAGGTCAGCTATAGAGCCAACCTAGCCGCACCTGGGCAAATCGGCCAGGGTTTCCCCCTACTTAGGTCAGCTATAGAGCCAACCTAGTCGCACCTTATTCCTATTAAGGCAAGATGGCTATAGGAGGGGCAAAAGAGTAATTTCACTTAGGCAAGTGCCCTCTTAGGCTAGGGTTTTGATCCCTATTTGAGATGTAACCGCCTCCTTTTAATCAAGCAATTATCCCTATTTAAGAGTTGATCCCCCTTAAGGGTCAAAATCTGTAAAGTTCCTTCTAGGGTTCTATCATCTAGTATCAGAGTCGCGTTCCTGCTGCCCTATAGCCATCTCAGCCGCCTCCACCTTCCCAAGCAATTCCTACAATTGCTACACGCGCCTTCACCTTCCACCCCAGCAGCAGATCAAATCAGTCTGCTGCTGCCCCGTGCATTTGATCTGGAATTCTGATATATTTTTATAACCCACGCCTCTTTAATACTGCAAGATCTTTCATATTATACGTGGGAGAAGTTTTCCAAAGTTTCCTTGCTACAAATTTTTACCGTCGCAAACGTTATCATCGTTGCGAAGGCGAAACGCTGCAGAAATTTTCAGCCGATTGGCCGAAATTTTTACACAATTCTCAAGATCAAGTTGGCTTTCATCTGAATTTGATTTCACGAAAAAACTCCTTCTTGAACCGGTTTTCTTGTACGATCTTTCACCATCACGCAGTTCTGGAATTTTACGACGAAGGAATTTGCCTTGCATCTTTTGTCCTATTTCCCTACTGTTATGTTGCCAAAATTTCGTCAATGTCTCTACTTGTATTGACAACATCTAAACCAAGGGTTTTTGCATAATTTCCTTAAACTTTCCTCTGGAATTTACATTAAGAAGTCATCATTTCTCCGACGTAAAAACTGGTTCAGCAGGACAACACATCGCAGCACTTCTTTTCATCGAATCCTATCAGATTTGAGTACTGTTTTTTGTGGGATTTCGGACCCTCTTTTCCTCATCTTCAAACCCTACCATCCTCACCAAAAACCCTTCTAAATATTACCCTAAACCGAATCCAAACAGCCCCCCAAGTCAGCCACCTAAATCAGCCTATTCCTATCCAAACCAATTCATCTTCCAACCAGCCACCCCCTTTCCCAAAACTCTCATGCCACTAACCCGACAACAAAAGAAAGATCTTAATATTACTGATCTAGAGGCATACACCATGGCATCAGAGGAGGCCATCAACGCCAAGTTTGAAGCTTTTGAAAGCCGTATAGAGGAGAAGATGTGATCCTTATTTACCGAATTCAGCATAGACCGACCATCAAGCCCGAGGAAGTCACACCATAGAGAGACTTCAGATCAGCAAGACAATCCTCAAGAGCATGGACACATTACCTCTGATCCCAACAATCCACGTATGAAGGTTGACTTCCCAAGATGGGAAGGAGATCTGATCAGATGGATCTCGCGCGCGGAGCGCTATTTTCGGTTCTACCGAACCGCCGATGCCACACGGGTGGAGATCGCTGCCATACACCTCGAGGGAGATACTATTCAATGGTTCAATTGGTTTGAACACACCCATGGAGGACTCTCTTGGCAGCGGTTCCAGGAAGGGCTTCTAAACCGCTTCGGTCCGACCGATTTCGACTACATTGATGGACAATTGGCAAAGATTCGTTAAATCTCTACAATACAAGATTACCAAACAAGGTTTGAGTGTTTATCTAACCAAACTGAAGATTGGTCTGAGAAACAACTTTTAGGTACTTTAATTGAGGGCCTAAAGCCGAAAATCTGAGGAGAAATAAAAGCACGACAACCGTACACTCTTATGGTGACAATTTCCTTCGCGCGTATCCAGGAAGAACGATTAAACCATGAGGCACGAAGGACAAGGGTGGCTCCCCGACCAGCCATGCCGAGGCCTACTGCCCCCTTTATTGTCATCCGAGCCCCCGCATCAAAAAAATTGACAAGAGACGAGCTTCGCAAACGATCAACTAAAGGATTGTGTTGGCATTGTGGCGAACTGTGGAGCCGCGAACATCGCTGCAAAAAGGGCGGCTCCTCATGATTGAACCAGTGGAGGATGAGGACATCGAACCATCTGAAGAAGGCCTTGAACCCGAAAAGGAAGCCACGGAGGAAGAGCCCCAACCGACCGACTACGCAGTGCATGCATTGGCCGACTATTCCAACCCACAGACGATGAAAGTTGGAGGACTTCTAAAGCAGCAACCCATCACTGTTCTTATCGACACGGGTAGCACAAATAACTTCCTCAACAGTAAGGTTGTTGTATGTTTAGCACTTCAAATCGAATGTTGCAACAAGTTTAATGTAAAGGTCGCCGACAGCCGAATCCTTAATTGCGACCAACGATGCCCGCGGGTGAAGCTACTCCTCTAAGACCAAGAAGTGGTAGCCGATTTCTTCCTCCTACCCATTGATGATTATGAAGCCGTGCTTGGGATCGAATGGCTCACAACGCTAGGTGATATCTCCTGGAATTTTTCTAAATTAATTATGAAATTTTATTGTAAAGGGAGATAGGTCACATTGCGAGGCAAGCACGGGAGCCATATCTCCACCGTTTCGATGCAACGGATGGAGAAAGCTTTGTACAAAGCACATGGGAGATTTTTTATGCATATCCAGCAGCCATCTAAGGGGGAGAATATACAAATTTCAGATCCTAAGCTTGCCCTCTTGCTGGACGAATTCGCGGACGTTTTCACGGAGCTGTGCGGGTTGCCCCCTAACCGGCCGCATGACCACCGTATTCCTATTCTGCCGGGCAAACCTCTAGCAAATTTGCGTCTGTATCGCTACCCTCACTTGCAGAAGGATGAGATCAAGAACATCGTCAAAGAGATGCTTGATATTGTGGTGATCCGACCGAGTTACAGCCCTTATTCTTCACCGGTGTTGTTAGTGCGTAAGAAGAACAGTACATGGCGGATGTGCATTGATTATCGGGCCTTGAACGTTATCACCGTCAAGGACAAATATCCTATACCCGTCGTAGATGAGCTCTTGGATGAATTAAAAGGAGCCCGAGTCTTCACTAAACTGGATCTCCGTTCCAGTTATCACTAGATTCGGGTATGCACTGAAGATATTCCGAAAACTGCATTTCGCAAGCATAACGGCCACTACGAGTTTCTGGTAATGCCTTTCGGACTTATGAATGCTCCTTCTACTTTCTAAAGTCTGATGAACGACATCTTTCGGAGTTTTCTACGTAAGTTCATATTGGTTTTCTTTGATGATATCCTCATTTATAGCCCTATGCTTGATATACATTTTCAGCACTTACGAATTGTTCTAACGATTCTTCGGGAGAATACACTTTATGTTAAACAATCAAAGTGCAGTTTCTTACAGCGTAGAGTATCTTGGGCATATTATATCAGAGGACGGAGTAGCGGTAGACCCAACAAAGATCGAGGCAATGCAAGGATGGCCGAAACCTACAAACATAAAATCGCTGCACAGCTTCCTTGGACTCACAGGCTACTACCGGAAATTTGTGAAAGATTAGGGCAAGATCAGTGCCCCACTCACATACCTACTAAAGAAATACTCCTTTTTATGGTCGGAACAAGCTTCTACAGCCTTTGAACGACTCGAGGCCGCCATGACGACGATGCCAGTCCTAGTGCTACTTGATTTCAACCGCACCTTTGTGATCGAGGCCAACGCGTCTAGAGTTGGGATTGGAGCTGCTCAATGCAAGATGGCCGACCTCTCGCTTACACCAGCAAGGCTTTGTCTCCCTCACACTTGAAAATGTCGGTATATGATAAAGAAATATTTGCCATTGTACACGCCGTCATAAAGTGGAGACCCTACCTGATCGGCTGGCGCTTTCAGATTAAGACTGACCACCGAAGTCTTAAGTATTTCTTGGAGCAGGAAATATCTTCCCCGGAGCAGCAACATATGGTAACTGAACTTTTCGACTTTGATTATGAAATCGCTTATCGAAAAGGAAAAGAAAATGTTGTTACAGATGCTCTATCTCGGCCCCGGGTCAAGCCGAAATTTCAGCCATCTGCCTTCCCACCACCAACTTCCTCGAACACATTAGGGGGGAGTGGAAGAATAATCCGGAAGTCTGAAGCATCATAGAAAAATTGGAGAAGGATTCGGATTCCGTAGGGCACTACACGTGGGACTTGAAGGACTTATGCTATAAAGACCGAATTGTTGTTGTTACTTCTCCTCACATCCAAGTTATTTTGCTTGAAATACACTCTTCACCTTCGGCAGGGCACTTTGGATTTCTAAGGACTTATAAAAGGGTGAAGCAAAACTTCTTCTGGAAGGGCATAAAAAAATTAATTTATGACTATGTATCCAAATGTGATGTATGTCAGCGGCAAAAAGGTGAAACAGTGGCAAGTCCCGGTAAACTACAGTTGCTACCTATACTAGATTTGACTTGGATGGACATCTCCATGGATTTCGTCGAAGGACTGTCACTATCTCAAGGTAAAGCACGATCTTTGTGGTGGTAGATCGCCTAACTAAATATGCTCATTTTTGTGCTGTGAGATATCCCTATACTACTGCCACTATTGCTCAGATTTTTGTAAAAAATATTATGAAATTGTATGAGATGCCAAGGTCGATAGTGAGCGATCGTGACAAGGTGTTTACAAGTAAATTTTGGACCGAGCTCTTCCATCTACAGGGCACCCAATTGAAGATGAGCACAGCCTATCATCCACAGACAGACGACTAAACATAAGTGGTGAACAGATGCCTCGAGACTTACTTACGATGCTTCACCAGCGATCGGCCCAAAGAGTGGACAAGATGGCTTTCCTAGGCCGAATGGTGGTACAACATAACTTTTCATTCTTCGACTAAATGTACCCCTTACGGGGCACTGTATGGCCGACCGCCCCTTGTACTTCCCAGATATGTACTTGGTTCGACCAAAGTGGATCAGGTCGACCAAGACCTAATTAACAAGGATAAATTGCTACAGCTACTGAAGGACAACCTAACTATCGCTCAAGCCTGCATGAAGCAACAAGCAGACAATCACTGGAGTGAGCCAGAATTTTCAGTAGGAGATTGGGTCTACCTTTGCCTACAACCATACAAGCAGCTATCTATCAACAACAGAGCATCGATGAAACTATCTTCACAATTTTATGGATCATATCAGATTTTAGGACGCATTGGGGCCGTGGCATACCGACTTAAACTTCCAGATGATGCCAAAATTCATCCCGTCTTCCACATATCCCTACTGAACATGAACTGATTCAAACTCAACTGCCGAGCACTACAATTGAAGGTGAAATCGAAGCCCAACTTGAAGCTATACTTAATCGAAGAATTGTGATGCGATGACGACGACCCTCAACTGAAGTACTTGTGAAGTGGAATAACTTGCCATCTGAAGATGCAACATGGGAGTTACACGAGGAGCTAAAGACCTGGTTCCCAGAGTTTATGGATCCTCAGCCTTGAGGATAAGGCTGATTCTGAGAGGGCGGACTTAATAGGACTCCAGCAGGGTTAAGTCCTAATCGTTTCAGTAGAAGTCAATAAAAATCCTGCTAAATTGTAATAAAGCCTCTCCTATCTTATAAAAGAGTATGGCTAGGATTTGGATTATCCCTTAGGGCTTACTAGTCGTCGCCCCCTTTACTGGGCAAGTCGGCCAGGGTTTCCTCCTGCTTAGGTCGGCTATAGAGCCAACCTAGCCGCCCCTTTTTCCTATTAAGGTAGGATGGCTATAGGAGGGGCAAAAGGGTAATTTCACTTAGGCAAGCGTCTCTTTAGGCTAGGATTTTGATCCCTATTTAAGATGTAGCAGCCCCCCTCTTTTAATCAAGCAATTATCAATTTGATTTCAGCCTTGTGCCGAATCTAGGAGGGAGGAACCCCTACAACATTCCAAGGGTTGATTCCCCTCAGGGGTCAAAATCTATAGAGCTCCTTCTAGGGTTATATCAAATTGTAAATCCTAAAATTTGAATCATTGTTCCTAATAATTAGCTTCATGATTTTCTAAATGTTAATCATATAATATCCTATCTTTTTTTATGAATGTTACAACTTTTCAAAGTAGGGCTTAAATCTCTTCTTTTTATATATGTTGGTTGCAAATCAAATAAGGAAAAAATTCAAAATGATTGATTCTGTATTGAATTTTATCCTCAAGCAGTACAAGTGTTCTCTGTGTATATACATCTTGATATGTATATTGTTAACAATGATTGATTTTCACAAGAAAATATCTTGGTCAAATTATATTCCTACTTTTATTCTTGAATAGGAATGTAATAAGTAAAACGGTGTATCTTAAATTAAGATATTAGAATGTTTTATGAAACTATTTTACTTGAAGCATAAGGACATAAGAGATAAGATATAAGGTTCTTAGTTTTTGATGAAGATTATTTTGGCAAACAAGAAATTTGATGCAATATCATATATTACTATTTGAAGTATCTGATACTTAAGATCTATCCTATATAACTGCACACCCTTTTTGATTTGTGACAAATGACTTGCTTAATTTTTTTGTTATAATGATGTTTTAAATAAGTCTTGTGTTTAAAATTTATAGATCTTTGCCGATTGGGGTGCAAATCATAGCTTATTGGTGATCGAGGAGTTGTGCATCTCTTATGGACCTGTAAATTAAATGGATATGGACCTGTAAATTAAATGGATATGGTTCATTGTATAACAAGCTATGAGGATTACCCTGTTTCCAATGTACAACACAAACCAATCCCCTGTACATGATAAGAAAGCACCGTACCAAAGATCCTCTTGGTGAAGGTATTGCAATGAACCATGGTCTCACAAAGAAAGGGTACATTTTGCATTGATTGATATGATATTACCCTTTGAGAAGTCTCTGATAAGTGCATTTATTTCTGAGAAGGTAACAAAAACTCTTTTTTGCTGTCATGTTAGGTAAACTTGGCTGTATATGATTTTCTCCGTATAACTGATATAATCAGTTAATCAGTAATTTTCTCTGACTTCCTCCTAGATCTGTCATTAACCAACTTTTGATGAATTATCTTTTTTTGGCTTGATAGATTATTGGACATGAAAGATCTGATTGAAGTCATAAGAAAATTATATTCCTATATTTAGTTGTTGTATATGTTAGAATTAATTGGTAGTAAGAGAGGGGGTGAATTAGTGCAAGAGAAATAATGCTCGTTTAAAAAACCTTTGCTTTCAAAAGTGAAGAAGGAACAACGAAAGCTTTTTTTTATATTTCGACAGAACCGATTTAAAGCCGATTTGAAAGAATTAGAAAGACTGAGGCTCGTATCTAAATAGAGAGTAATTAAGAACAATAAAATGTAATAAGTAAAGCAATTAAAGAATACTCACAATTATTGTGGTTCAGCCTCAATCTGGTCTACATCCACTCTCCAAGTCCTCTTCTCCAAGGTCTATCGACGTCCACTATCAATCTTCTTTGGGTGAAGATCAAACCCTTACAACTTCCTCTCTCCTTCTACCAGGTTTAGGAGATGAATCTTATAACCTTACGAAGGAGATCTACAAGTATTACAAGACTTTCCTCTCTCCCTTACCCCTTTTCTTTTTCATGCAAATCTTACACATAATTTTTCACAGAATTTCTAGCCCAAAAATTATTGTTCGAAATGCAAGAAAACTTGGGATATTTATAGGGCTCCAATTGGCTTCAGGATTTAAAACTAAAATTCAAACACACCTAGAAAAATCGGATATGGGCGGTACAATAGTCGGTGCCGGCGGTATTACCGCCAAAAGCTACTATGAAAATAGGGTATGAGCAGTTCAACCGTCGGCCTGGGCGGTCCAACCGTCGGCAGCCGCCCGAAAACAACGGCCATCTGTTGCTTGGAAACCTGGGCGACAGTAGTACAACCACTGTTTAATGATGGTACAATCATCGGAATTTCTAGAAAATTGATTCCCTTCACTTTTCCAATCTCGACTTATACCTCCTATTGAATAATTTTACGTCAATCAATTGAGCTTAATCCACTCTCCATAGTGGATCCGGTTAGCCTTATTTGAGTTAATTGGATCCCTTCTAAATCTAACTCAAACAGGACTCAATCTTAATGATGCTAACTATAACTTAATTAATTATATTCAACATGGCTAACAAATCCACTTCAAGACCTTCTTAACTCCCGGCAAGCTTTTTGGTTACCCCTGACAATCTTCCAGTGAGTATCGGTCTTCTTTCAGCGAACTCCCTTGCGCCATCCTGGCAAACTCCCGATACCTTCGGTGAGCTCCTGACGCACTCCAATCATCTCTAACAACCTTGTTAGATCAATAATCCATCAATTGATTTCATCATCAAAATCGGAGATTCAACAGTATAAAAGGAAACTTTAATAAGACCAATGTAACAAAATACATATTTATGAATCAAAACCCTCACAAGTTAGGAAATTATGTTTCTCAAAATTAGCATATTGTAGAATGCGGACATTGAGTTGGATAGGTGCATTTACCAAGACAAATTAAGGAAGAATTGTTTGCAATCATGAAAAATGATGAGAATGACAGATAAGTTAAAAGCTTATGACATGAAACGGATCCATGTGATCGACTGCAACTAATTATCAACTATGGTTTTCTATTTAAAATTTGCTTGAGAATTTTACTGATTTACTTTTACGTCTAATTATTTAGCAATGCAATCTATGTTGTTGTTGCCTTTCTTGAGATTTGTGCAACATGTTAGTGACTATAAGGCGAAACACCTGACAACTTAATTCTGCAAAAGGCCATATGATCAACAGTTAAGTGAATCTAAGGTGAAAATCACCGGGCAATTTAGGTAAAAGAAATTAATGGTAAAGTATCTTTGTCCAATTTACTTGTGTGACTCCATTAGTGGTTTTTTTCCATAGATTTACTGAAACACTAAATGTTCCTCTTCTGAACCTTTCAGGGGTTGATAAATAATCTGATTGTGGCCGGTCATGGCCAAGAAGCTGCATTTTCTGCAGCAGTTTTGGGAGATAATGCACTGATGGAGAAAGCGTGGCTGGACACTGGGATGCTTGCAGAGGCTGTACTCCATGCTCATGTAAGTATCTTGTGCTTTTTCAATTACATGTGTAACTCTTTAGTCATGTCAACATGTAATGAACAATTGAAAATTGCATGTCTTAAAAGTGCTGACCTTTTTCTCGTTTTATATGGATGAGAAAGAAAATGGAGCAGATTATCATTCATAGTGTGTTTCTTTTGGACTTCAGTAGGTTAGATGAGTGTGTGACTGACATTATGTATCTAACCTGATAAACTGAAAATCTTCTTACATTAGCTTGCTTGTGTTAGCTAACTAAGATTTGACCTACATCCAAATATTAACTGAACGAGACCTGCATGTAGATGAACACAACTTTCCAGAAAAAGGAATGTGAGTGTTTCATTTTTAAGGGAACGTGATTCGAACTTGTTTAGATGTTTCCTTCTGTATTTTATTTCTTAATATGCTTTGTCAGTGTTGCACGATAACATATCTTAAATTTTGTTCACCCAGGCCCATGGTCGCCCGACAATGAGGAACTTGGTCCAGGCCTGGAACAAGATGCTACAGAAGGAACTTGATCACACACCCGTTGTCAAAACTGATGCTGCTGCAGCGTTTTTGGCCTCACTCGAGGAACCAAAGTTTACAAGCCTAATAGAAGCTGGAAAGAAGCCTCCCATAGAAATACTTCCTCCTGGGATGGCATCTCTTTCGGCTCCTCCCATTACGATTAGTAAAAAGCCGGCTGCTACTACCACTACTTCTGCCACCGCTTTGCAGGGTCCCTCCGCAGCAGCACAGACTCCTCCAAGTGCTCCAATCCAGAGCGACTCTACTGTCACGCCCGACACGTCAAACTCTCAAACTGATAAGCCGCTTATGTTGGAAGCACCTCCACCAGTTGATCAATCAGATGGCACCCCTCCGATTGCAGAGCAAGTTGATGAATCGGATGGCACCCCTCCGGTCGCAGAGTCAGTAAACAGCCCAATTGGTTCCCAAGAAAATACTGAGTCACCTCCCTCAATGGAGGCAGCGTCACGCTCGCATGAATCGGATGGCACCCCTCCGGTCGCGGAGTCAGTAAACAGCCCAATTTGTTCCCCAGAAAATACCGAGTCACCTCCCTCAATGGAGGCAGCGTCACACTCTGCGAGCGCCCAGATCGCCCAAGTCGATGCAGACGGCGGGGGGACAGTGGGCTAGGGTTCAAAATGGAGATAAATAATCCAGGACTGATCTCAATAATCCTGCTTTTATTTACTTGGGGACTACTTTATATGATAATTGTTTTTTGAGATAAATAGGATTATAGAATCCAGGAACTGCATGCAGCCTCTAAGGTCCGTATCGCATCTTCGTTTTATATTTTTATTACCTTATTTTTCACTGATGTATTATTTTATCTTTCTGTGATGTTAATTATTATTAAAAAAACATTAACATCGAATTTAGGCAACTTGTAGCAGAAGTCCTACATTTATTTATTGTTGAGTCTGATCACAATTAATTTCTCTTCGCCAAACTGATTGTATGTTCCACTTACCTTCGGATCCATGAGATTAAATCACAGCTGCAATCAGATGATTTTAGTATTAATTGTCAATGAAAAAGTTTCTCAAGGGATGACAGTATGCTTAACGTTTTGGACGGTTGGTTCGGTTTTGTTAGGCTCTTCTTTAAAGATAAACGGTGGAGACTTATACTCTAATTCCAACTTACGGTAGGGGGCCCCGTGCCCCTTTTCTTCTTTAGTACATGTTCCATTAACAGACGCCTGCAATTAAAAATGAACAACTGTAGTGCAAGGGGTAACATGCATTTTAGATTTGAGGATGTTTTGCTCATCTTCAAAGTTCTTGATTCTCTTTTAAGGTGATTGTTGGTTTTTAACAAAACTTAGGCATCAAGTTTTGGTTTCTGGGCTTTCGATACAATGAGGTCTTGAGCAATTACAAGTCTGGGAGATCATGTGTCCAGGAACAAATTATATTGTTTCAGCTATTCCCATTAACCTCATTATGTGGTTTATGTTTCACATTTGTCCTCTGAATAGCTTTGGTCAGTCCGAATAAAATCTGTTTTTGATGTTCTGTGGCTCTAACATCTAAATTTCCTCCCAAAGCCTCTCATTTTCGGGTTTTTTTTTTTTTTTCTGGAGGAGTCTCTCTTTTCCTTAATTCCCGAAATACCTCTTAACAGCACCATCTGCCGCTCTTTTGGTATGGAATGATCCAAAGGTTATCGATTTGAACCGATTATCATCATTCCTATTTATTGCTCTAAACCATATTGTAGGTTTAACACAAAAAATAATATACTTTTTCTCTCCTCCCAGATTCAATCGAGCGACCCATTTCTACTCATTCCCTTTCTTCTAGGCCATTCCTACTCTTCAACTTTGGTATGAAATTTTGAATTTTTCTCTCGTTCTGTGTAACTTTTGAATAAGATTTTTATGAAATTTGAAGAAGAGATTCATTTGTGTACATGAAACTCATACAAATAATTTTTATTTTCGTGCTCCCTGTGTTCTTGTGTGATGTTATATTTTAATTCATCATATGTTCATATTTATGATATAATCAGGTTAAGAATTGGATTTCACTTTTACATTAGATAAAGTAATATATCTCAAAAAATAATATAACTTTGTTATGAAACGTTGTAAAACATCCCTTTTTCCGTTGGAAAACACATTCTGTACCTATTATTTGGGTATAATACTTTTTTTTGTTCAGATAACTGAATAATCACTGTCAAAAATAACTTCCAATCACTTGAAATGTCTAAATCTAAGTTTATGCCCCTTCCTCATTACAAATTGAAATTCCAACTTTAGTATATATTGAATTTATATTTAATGTAAAATTCTAAAAAGTGTATGAATAGTCATTTGCAATATTTTTGAACAGTTATAATATTTTCTATAAGTGAACAAAAATATTATAATGACATTCAAAAACACTATAATTCACTTCCTATCACTTTAAATTGTCTCCTGACGTTTATAAATTGTCTCCTGCTGTAACGTTTATGATTGAATGTTTGATTATTTATGTTAAAGTATATAATTTTTTATTTATTACTGATAATTAACTTTACCATATTCGCCTACATATAATAATGCCCAATACTAAATTTGTGCTGACTCCACATTCCAGTTATATTTATATAAATCAAATTTACATGTTTTGTTTATATATTTTGGATTTGTATGCAATGGAAAAATATAAACCTGTGCGAGTTATATTGTGTTTGTATGACAATAAAAACACTATAATATGTCTTCTTGAGCTATAAATGTAATGTTTATAATTGAATACTTGGTTGTTTATGTTATAATATATGATGTTTTTTATTTATTATTGATTATTAACATATTGTTTGTCACATTCCCTACATAAAATATGTTAATCTAATTTTGCTCCCACTTCTAATTGCAAATCATGTCTATATCAACTAAAGTTCCAAGCTTCATATAATTTGAGTTTGTATGTAATAGATAATTGAAACAAGTGCGTTGAGTAGTTAGTTACATTATTTTGAATATATCTACAGTTTTTTGTGTAAGTGAATAAAAAAATTTGTAACCACATTTATAAAAAATTGAGATATTTAGGATTGTATATTTGTTTGTTTGTGTTATAAAATAAAGTGAGTCTTATTTATTATTGATAATTAGCAGGTTGAATCTCATATTTTGATAATAAAATAAATGAAGTTATAATATAATCATTTGAAAAAAGTTATGCAGAATTAACTTTGATTATTAAAAGATAAAACAATTGAAGCAGAAGAATCAAATGTTGGGCCAGAGTCAAAGAATGGTTATTGGGCTGAAAGAATTAGACATTGCATCAAGATCGAATATTGCAGGAGTCCACATGCCAATGGATCGGGTGATACACCAATGACGACATGTCGAAAGTTCAGATGAACCAATGGTATGTTGGGCAACATATAACTCTTATCTTTAGTCATTTATGTCTTGATTATTGAAGGTTAGGTCTAAATTGAGTAAGTTTTGGGTATAATCATGCAAATTCAATTTGGGCCCATTGGTAGGCCCATTCAGTGACCCAAAGTTGGGTCAGGAGGTGGCACCACCAAACCTAGCAATAGTACCGCCAGAAAACATAGTCTTCTAGGTTATGCTAGGCGGTAGTACCACCCAAACTAAGCGATGGTACCACCAACATTTAATGTTGCAGGCGGTGATACCACCAACATTTAATGTTATAGGCAGTGATGCTACCTAGGCTGGCGATAGTACCTCCAGAGCCCAATCTTCCAGGTTTTGACAAGCAGTAGTACTGCCCAATGCGGGTGACGGTATCGCTCATACCCTGAAAACCCAAAAATTTAAATTTTGGCTTCATTTTTAAAAGTCATTTAGGGCCTATAAATACTTCAATCATTCTTACTTGAGGAAGTAATAAAATTGAACAAAAAATATGATTGAAAGTATTGTAAAGCTCTAAGTGTTGAGAGTTCCCCTCGTCTTGAAATTTATGCTTCATTCTAAGGGAGGTGTGAGACTTGCAAAGGTTCTCACCTAAATCTATAAAAAGAAGGAAATAGTTGTAAGGGTAGTTGATCTTTGTCCATTGAAAGAAGATTATTAGTGAAAGCCGGTGGCCTCGATGGAATAGCAATCAAGAGTGGACGTAGATCATGACAACCGAACCACTATAAATCTGATATGTTCTTTTCCTTTATGCTTTTCATTCTTGTTACTTACTAATTTAGTTACTCACAATACTTTATTCACTTTCCAAGTTAAAATGCATTTTCGATATGGTTTCATCGAATAATTTTTTGAATCGACGTAATTTTTCAAAAGCACTAATTCACCTCCCCTCTTAGTGTTAATACGATCCTAACAGTTGGTATCAAAGCCAAGATTTTTTCAATTGGTTTAATACCCCAGAGAGACTAAATGATTTTTCCAACAATCGAGAGGGCCATTGTATCACTCGTCCTCTTATGTTCAATGGGACAAACTACATATATTGGAAAATATGAATAAGAATTTTTTTGATTTCTATGGACTTTGATTTATGAAATATTGTTGAATGTGGTTTCAAAAATCTTCTAGACCAATGAATGAATGAAATGATCTAGAGAAAAAATCATTTTCTTTAGATGCGAAAGGTATGAATGTTTTATTTTGTGCTTTAGATAAAAATAAATTAAATCATACTACACACGATATTTGGCACACACTCGAAGTCACACATGAAGGCACAAGTAGAGTTAAAGAGTCTAAGATTAATCTCTTGGTGCATAATTATGAACTGTTTCGAATGTAGCCAAGCGAAAACATTCGTGACATATACACTTCTTTTATGGATATTGTTATTGGTTTAGAAGCACTTGATAAAAGTTGTGTTAGGACCGAATCGATACTGGGGGGGAGGGCACGCGGGGGGTGGGGGTTGAATTAGTGCCTTTGTAAAAATATCGGTTTGTAAAACTTCATTTGATGAAAATCGATATCAAAAGTGAGCTTATCTTAGAGTAAGTATAAAATGAAGTGAGGAGCTAAGTAAGCATCAAAAGTAAGTAGCAAAGAAGAGAAGACACACTAATTTTATAGTGGTTCGGTCCACGTGACCTACTCCACTTCCAATTCCTTTTCACTCAGGGCCATTGGCTTCCACTACTGATATTTTTCAATGGGCGAAGATCAACCACCCCTTACAACTCTTTTCTCCTTTTCACAGGTAGAGGAGAGAACCTTTACAACCCTTTATAAGTATTCTTTCACACTCTTCCTTAGAATTACCTTTAAGCTTCTGGAAAAGGGAATTCAACACTCTAACAAGATTTTCTCACATGTATACTCTTCCTTAGAACTATTTTCTTGCTATTCCAAGTAAGAATACTTGGGGTATTTATAAACCCCAAATGGTTTTCAATCTTGGAGCCAAAATTCAAATCCACAAGATTTTGGGGTACTAGCGGTACCACCACAGGCATCGGAAAGTACCATCATCGAATAGAGCCCAAGATTCTGGGCTTGGGCAGTACCACCACCTGGAATAGGTAGTAGTACCACTGGTAGCCGGTGGTACTACCGCCCAAGAATCCCAAAAAGTATATTTTAGTACTTTTTATATCCTGAGTTATACCATCTTTTGACTTAGTTGTATCTCTTCCCAAGTAAATGAAATAAGCCTCTTAATGAGCTCAAATCAACCTTAATTAAGACTTAATTATAGCCTAATGGTCCCCTGATTAAGTTGGCATGGTTATACCCAAAGCCAACTCAATTACAATCACAACTACTTTAATCCAAACATAATCGATTACAAACAAGGATATTAAGTTGTCCATCATGCCATTGGTTTATCCGATGCTTCACTTAAACCTTCATCGCATCGTCCTCTCTTGTGGCGTATTACTCAATCAGCATGTTGACCTCCTCAACATCCGATCTCCTTGACATAATGTCCGATCCTTCTAGCCTAATACCCAAACTGATGGCACGAAGTCATTCTGTCGGCATGTCGACCATTCCTCCAGCCCGACATCCAATCTTCTGATATGTTCAATTATAACCCAACATATGATTCCATTGCTTTAATCGATTTGCCTCTCATTGATCAAATCAAGTCCTACTTCACTCAAATACATATTAGATCATAAATTTATCAATTAGTTTCATCATCAAAATATGAGATTCAACAATCTCCCTCCTTTGATGATTACAACTAATTGATGATAGAATTTAACTAAACTCCTCTATCAATATGCCATATAGATAGAAAATTTAAATTTAGAAAATTATAAGTATCGAAAGAATTAATTGACCATATCATTGCATGCATCATATAATTATACCCAATCAAAACATCAAAGTATGTGATCAAGGTTGAAGTATTATATGCATAATGTCATCAACAAAAAGGAGAAGTGCAACTAGCAATTTAGCAAAATTTTAAGATATGCAAAATAGTAATTTAGCTTTTTTTTATCACTTTAGAATATGCAAGCTAGTAAGTTTCAATTCTCTTTTAAGTATGAAAGCTAGCAAGTTCTTGAGAATATGAAATTAAGCAAAATTTTTGCTTCTCTTGAGATAGCAACTTTTTGCTTCTCTTTATAATATGCACGCTAGTTGTTAGGACTGAAATCGGTACTGGGGGGGAGGGTATGGTGGGTGTGTGGCGGTGGTGTTGAATTATTACAAGATTCATTCAAAAAAGCTCATAAAGAGTTTAAACTTGAAAATGATCGTAGGACTGCAATAAGCAAGTAAAGTAACTTATAAACTGATTAAATAGCAAAGAAAGAAGACACACCAATTTTATAGTGGTTCGATCGTCTTAACCTACTCCACTCCTAATTCCTCCTCCGTTGAGTTCACCGACTTCCACTATTGATTTTCTTTCAATGAGTGAAGATCAACAATTCTCTTACAGCTCTATTCTCCTTTTCACAGTTTTAAGAGACAATCTTTACATTTCTTTCTGCTAGTTACAAGTGCCTTGCAAGCCAATCATGTGAGTGATGACACGTGTGACACACTACGTAATCTTTTTGGTTATGATTAATATTGGCATATTCTCATATTATATTATTTGTTACATATATATTGTGATGTCCTTGGTTCTATACAATGGGAATCGGATCGTGATGAGATCACGATAATGAGATCGATTCACCTTTAAACACAGATTCTAAATAATCCCAATCATAGGTTACTTGAGAGGGACATTGAGATAACCGGATAGATCGGTGTACTATATACCCATCCATATGATTGAGGCAGCTGGTCTTATAGCCACTTATGTGGAGACACTAAGGATATAGTACAGGTGCTCATTGGAGAATGAATTCACTGATTGATCTACTTATGGAATGTTGTATAGTTAATGATACCTAATGTCAAACAGTGATTCCATAGTCTAAGTTGTGTATCTGGTCCTTAGACTTGAGATACCAAGGATACCTTGTATGAGTACTCCTTTCTTTGATGCCAGACTTACAGGTTTGGAAAGTTTTAGATCTGGTACAACTGGTTATTGGGATTGGTAGCCAACCTTACGAAGGCAATTGAGTGTCAATAGAGGATCATCCATTTTTGTTATCACGAGAGGAATATCCCATATGTGCTTGCTCAGATAAATCCCTAGCCAGGGTCATTCTGATTGAGAGAGAAAGAGTTCTCTAAGAGAATCCGGTTAGAGTGAGACTATGACGAATTATGTATGTGGCCTGATAGTACCATATCTAATATACGGTTTCTGGGATATTAGTTAGATGAGGGATTATAGATATATGGTAACTATAGATAGACAGGTCTGATGGATTTGATCTCCCTTATATCGTTTGGGGACTATGGCGTAGTGGCCTAGTATGTCAATAATCGATGAGTCAAGTGAATTATTATGGGGATAATAATTCACTATATCAGAAGGAGTTATAATGAGAGTGACTCACGACCAGCTCGGTATCGGGCCTGGAGGGTCACACATATATGGTGGATGCTTCAGCGAATAGAGGATTGGATGGAGATCCAATTAGCCCCTATTCTCATTAGATGAGACTCTATACTGATGGGCTCCTTGATTAAGGCCCAATTAGAGGCCTAAGAAGATTATTGGATAAAGATCCAATAATGTAAGGTTAGTAGGTAATTGGATGGAGATCCAATACCCACTAAGGCAGGAGCCCTAGGGTTTTTGGTGGCTCTCTATAAATAAGAGGGGAGACTCATGATTGATAGGTTGCAGCTTTAGCCACCACCTCTTATTCTCCTCCCTCCCTCTGTGCAAGAGTTACAAGATCAGATTGGAGGAGTTTCGTTGTAGAGATCCATCCTGTAGATACTACTAGAGAGGAGGACGCTTGACCTCCTTCATCTTCTATATTTGAATTTGGAATATAGGGATATACGAACTCCATAGGTAAAATCAATCTTTCACACATCGCGATTTTATTGATTTTTATAATTTTTCTCCCGATCCCAATATTTTACATGATGATTTGATATACGTGGGAAACCAGTTTTTATTTTGATTTCCACTACACATGTAATGCACCCACTAAGGTTTCCCAACAGTGGTATCAGAGCGTGTGATAAGATTGAATCATATAGAATCATTTTACGCATTTTTACTACGTTTTCGCAGAGAAGGCAATGAGGAGGAGGGGCTACCAGTCATGGCCAGCCCCCATGCAAGGCCGACCACCCATGGCTAGGCCACGACTAGGGCTAGCCCGCAAGGGAGGTCAAGGCCGGGGTAGCACCGGGCGATAGCCCATAGGCACACCCAGTAGCGCTTGCAAAGGGGTTGTAGGGTGCCTGCAAGGGTTGCCTCTCACGGCCAGCCTCGCGCCCCCACACCCAGGCGGCCGGCCAGGGTGGCCGCCTTTATCACAGGCTTAATTGATTTTGCCTAAGTCGTGCGGTACCCATGTGTGTCCATCCGCAAAGATCAGCCTTCCCCGAGATCTCCTAAGTCCCTTAGACTTATAAAAGAGAAAACAGGCTAGAAGAAGTAATTACAACGGGATCCACAAGCAACTGCTTAAGCAAACACTTTATAAAGCCAATACAAATTATACCCATGGACATTACAACATAGAAAGGTTGCACACAAAGGATAATGGTCCATTACAGATCGAAGTCCTCACAAGTGCTTACAAGATATACTCATATGTACAAACCAAAATCGGCCACAAAGCAAACTAAACTAGGACCACAAAGCAAACCAAACTAGGGCCACAAAGCAATCTATAAATGGATCTAAGAAACCTGCACACTTTATCTGGACTCTCTTTAGATACGAATCCCTCTAGCTGTATCATATACACCTCCTCCTTGAGATTACAATTGAGGAATGCCATTTTGACATCCATCTACCAGATCTTATAGTCATAGTGTGCTGCAATAGCCAAAATAATTCTAATGGACTTAAGCATGGCTACAGGTGAAAAGATTTCGTCATAGTCAACTCCTTGTCTTTGACGATATCCTTTAGCTACCAGCCTTGCTTTATAGGTCTTTACATTTTTATCCACTTCGATCTTCTTATTGAAGATCCATTTGTAGTCGATGGGCACAATAACCTCAGGTGCATCCACAAGGTTCCAAACCTTATTATAGTATATGGAATCCATCTCAAAATTCATGGCTTCTTGCCACTTCCCGGAGTCTATACTCATAATAGCCTCCTCATAGGTCTGAGGATCAATATCCTGAGAGTCATCTCCACTAGTATGTCCCACATATCTTTTAAGAGGGTGAGATACTCTACTAGTCCTACGTAAAATTGGAACTTGTGTGTTAGGTACCTGAACAAACTCGGACTATGAATGGTGATAGGTTCTCCAACCTCGCTCAATTCTATCTTGCTCCTACTATTTACATTAAGAATATGTTCCTTCTCAAGGAACATAGAAATAATACCCCAAAGTCTACTTAGGGTATCCCACGAATATGCACAATTCCATCCTTGATTCTAACTTGTCAGGGTTGTATATTTTAACATAGGTAGGACAACCCCAAATCTTAACCACCTTAAGATCGGGCTTCTTTCCTTTCCATATCTCATATGGTGTAGACACTACCGACTTTGATGGAACTTTGTTTAGAATGTAAGCTGTGGTCTTTATGGCGTACCCGTAGAATGAGATGGGTAGATTAGAAACTCATCATGGACCGCACCATGTCTAACAGCGTGTGATTCCTCCTTTCCGATACACCATTGAGCTAAGGTGTATAAGGAGGTGTCCATTGGGATAGAATCCTATTGTCCCTGAGAAAATGGGTGAACTCTGTACTTAAGTTCTTTCCTCCTCAATCTAATCGAAGAGTTTTAATACTCTTTCCAATTTGGTTCTTTACCTCATTCTTATATTCTCTGAATTTTTCAAAGGCATCAGATTTGTACTTCATTAAATACACATGTCCATACATATCATCAATGAATGTAATGAAGTATAAGTAACCACTTATAGTTTGAGTCGATATGGGACCACATACATCATTATGTATGAGTTCTAATAACTCAGTGGCTCTCTCTAGTTCCACTAAAAGGAGAGTTGACCATTTTCTCATGAAGGCAAGGTTTGTAAGTTATATATGACTCATAGTCAAATAGATATAAGTATCCATCTTTAAACAACTTTTGAATCCTTCCCTCACATATATGACCTAGCCTACAATGACATAGGTATGCATTATTCACCTCATCTCTTTTTCTCTTAGACATGTTTATATTCATGATGTGTGGAGAAGTGTCTAACATATATAAGCCATTTGTAAGGGTCCCTCTAGTGATGATCTCATCATCCATAATTATTAAATAATTATTATTCTTAAAAATTAATTTATATCCACTAATTGTCAAACATGAGATAGAAATACTATTTTTGATAATAGAGAGAACAAAATAGCATGAATCTAATGCAATAATAGCTCCACTAAGCAAATGTAGGGTGACCTCTCCAACAGCAACTGCAACAACTCTTACTCTATTGCCCATCTTGAGGTCCATCTCGCCTTTGGCCAATTTCCTAGGTCTTGCCAGAACCTACAACGAATTACAGATATTATAAGCACTCTCGGTATCCAATACTCATGTATTATCATGAAAATCTAACAAGTGGAGACTGATCATGAATATACTTAAAGCTTCTCCAAGCTTATGTTTCGCCTTATCTGCAAGGTAGTCCTTACAGTTTCTCTTCCAATGCCCATCTTGGCCATAGTGGAAGCATTATCCTTTGTCCCTTGTCAGGTCTTTCTTGGTAACTTTTGCCTTGAACTTGATTATGTAGATAGGTGAGCCTCGAGTGACTCGACCAACTTAACCTATGTCGGGATTCAATTTCTTCCTATAACGATGGAAGGTCACGTGGGTCAATCTTATTGCCTCATGCTTACCGACTTAATATTATCGTAGGAGGGGTTTTTGTTTTCTATCGGTCTCCTAATATGTCGTGTCACACACATATATATGTAATATATATCTATATTGTATGCAAATATATATATACATATATCTAGTAGGTGTATAACATATCACACATGCAAGCCACACTGGATGATTATGAGCCATCACATAATATGATTAAGCCTAAGCCAATGGGCCTAATCACTCATAATAGGATCTATGTGTGCATCAACGCATCTCCATGCCTTGTGATTGTTCATCTCGTCATCATCGGTTTCGTCGGATCGTTGCATCACCATGCATCGTAATCTCCTACCACGACATCGTGGGTCCTGTTGTCATCTCCACGCTCCCGACGCGCCTCTCCACGTAATTACAAATAATCATAAGCATGCAGGCTCGACAATAAACGAGAAAAATAAAGGCTCGTAGGCCCCAATAATAATAATAATAATAATAATAATAATCATCATAATTACACATATCACAACAAATGGCTCATGATCATCCATCCACATTATACATCACATGTACATCACATCATATGTATGATTATTAGATATATAATAATTAACTAAACTATTTAATTAATTATTTTTCTGGAAATCAGGATATGCTCAGATTTTTCAAAATTGTCAAGGGTATTTTTATAATTCTAGATGAGAGGGCAGTCCTTGGAATTTTTAAAATTATTGAGGGTATTATGAGAATTATGTACACGAGGACAGATCTCAAAATTTCCTAAATTTATAGGGGCATGATTGTCCTTTTCTCCAATGGATGCCCTAACCCCTCTTTCCCCCTCTGTGCCACCGCTGCTGCCCCTGCATAGGTGGTGGCTACCCTTGCCCGCTAGCGCCCTAAGGCCCGCGGCCACTACTAGCGGGGTGGCGACTGCGGTGCCTAGCTGGCCTCCTTTGCACCACAGGCTACCGCCGCCGCTGGCCGTCAGGCGATCATGCTGCAGTGGTGCTTGTCGCCGGGCCTCGGCCGGTGTCGCAGCCATCCGCCCACCTTGCAGGGGGCCTTAGACGCGGCCTGGCCGTGGGTGGCCGGCCTTGCATGGGGGCTGGCCATGGCTGGCCGCCCTTCCTCCTTGCTGCTTTCACTACGAAAACATAGCAAGAACACGTAGAACAATTCTACGCTATATAATCTCATCACACGTAGTTTAAAACCAATCTTTTGTACGAAAACCTTGGCTCTGATACCACTATTAGGAAACCTCAGCAGATACGTCACATGCGCAGCAGAAATCAAAATAAAAATTGGTTTCCCACGTAGATCAAATCGTTATGCAAAAGATTGGGGTTGCGAGAAAAATATAAAAAAAAAGAACTACAATGTGTGAGAGATTGATTTTACTAAGGGAGATCGTATATCCCTATATTCTAGATTCGGATGGAGTTGATGAAGGAGGTCAAGCGTCCTCCTCTCTAGCGGTATTCACACGATGGATCTCTGCAGTGAAACTTCTCTAGTCTGGTCTCACAATTCTTGTGCAAAGGGAGGGAGGCGAATAGGAGGGGGAGGCCAAAGTTCAGCCTATCAACCATGAGTCTCCCCTCCTATTTATAGAGAGCCACCAAAACCCTACGGCTCCTCCCTTAGTAGGTATTGGATCTATATCCAATAACCCACTAACCTTGTATTATTGGATCTCTATCCAATAATCTCATTAGGTCTCTAATTGGGTCTTAATCAAGGAGCCCATGAACATAGGGTCTCATCTAATGAAAATAGGGGCTAATTGGATCTTCATCTAATCCTCTATTCGCTGAAGCATCCACCATATGTGTGTGACCCTCTAGGCCCGGTACTGAGCTGACCGTGAGTCACTCCCATCAGAACTCCTTCTAATATAGTGAATTATTATCTGTATAATAATTCACTAGACTTATTGACTATAGACATATTAGGCCACTACGCCATAGTCCCTATATGGTACAGGGGGGATCTATAATCCCTTATCTAACTAATATCTCAAAGACTATATATTAGACATGGTACTATCAGGTCATATACGGAATCCGTCATAGTCTCGCTCTAATCGGATTCTCCTGGAGAACTCTTTCTCTCTCAATCCGAATGACCCTGGCCAAGGATTTATCTGAGCAAGCACATATGAGATATTCCTCTCGTGATACCCAGAGTGGATGATCCTCTATTGACACTCAATTGCCTTCATAAGGTTGGCTACCAATCACGATAACCAGTTGTATTAGATTTGGAACTTTCCAAATCTGTAAGTCTGGCGTCAAAGAAAGGAGTACTCATACAAGGCATTCTTGGTGTCTCAAGTATAAGGACCAAATACACAACTGGGACTATGGAATCACTGTCTGACATTAGGTATCATTAACCATTCGACATTCCATAAGCAGATCAATTAGTGAACTCATTCTCCAATGAGCACCTGTACTATATCCTTAGTGTCTCCATACAAGTTGCTATGAGACCAACTACCTCCATCATATGGACGGGTATATAGTATACCGATCTGTCTGGTTATCTTAATGTTCCTCTTGAGTAATCTATGATTGAAATTATTTAGGATCTATGTTTAAAGATGAATTGACCTTATTATCATGATCTCATCATGATCCGACTCCCATTGCACAGAACCAAGGACATCACAATATATATGTAACAAATAATGTGAGAATATTTAATATTAATCATAAGAAAAAAGATCACACAGCGTGTCACACGTGCCATCACTCACGTGATTGGCTTACAAGGCACCTGTAATTAGTAATCTCCCACTTGACCTAAAGCCAATCACCTATATATCTGATCCCCATCAGACCCTTGTGATGCTCAAATACAATCTTAGCTAGCGGTATATGAGAATACATTGCTATAGCAGAAGTAGTCAAGGAAGGGGTATGGATGAAAAAGTTCATCAAAGATTTATGAGTCGTACCAAGCAATATGGAACTAATTCCCATATACTACGACAACAACTGGCGATCACTCAAGCGAAGGAACCCAAGCCTCATCATAAGTCTAAGTATGTTCTGAGGATGTTTCATCTGATAAGAGAGATCATAGTTCATAAAGATATAGCAATGGAAAGAGTTTCATTCGAAGATAACACTACAGATCCATTGATGAAACAGCTAGCTCATATTGTATTTGAGCATCGCAGGGGTCTGATGGGGTTCAGACATATAGATGATTGGCTTCAGGTTAAGTGGGAGATTGCTAGTTATAGGTGCCCTGCAAGCCAATCACGTGAGTGATGACACGTGTGACACACTGCGTAATATTTTTGCTTATGATTAATATTGATATATTCTCACATTATATTATTTATTATATATATATTGTGATATCTTTGGTTTTGTGTAATGAGAATCGGATCATGATGAGATCACGATAATGAGATCGATTCACCTTCAAACACAGATTCTAGATAACCCTGGTCATAGGTTATTCGAGAGGGACATTGAGATAACCAGACAGATCAGTTTACTATATACCTATCCATATGATGGAGGCGATTGGTCTTATAGCCACTTGTGTGGAGACACTAAGGATATATTATAGATGCTCATTGGAGAATGAGTTCATTGATTGATCCGCTTGTGGAATACTATATGATTAATGATACATAATGTCAGACAACAATTCCATAGTCCCAGTTGTGTATCTGGTCCTTAGACTTAAGACACCAATGATGCCTTATATGAGTACTCATTTCTTTAACGCCAGATTTTCATGTTTGGAAAGTTTCAGATCTAGTACAATTGGTTATCGAGATTGGTAGCCAACCTTATGAAGGTAATTAAGTGTCAATAGAGGATCCTCCACGAGAGAGATATCCCATATATGCTTTGCTCGACAAATCCGGCCAAGGTCATTCGATTGAGAGAGAAAGAGTTTTCCGAGAGCGAGACGAGATGCTGATAGTACTATATTCAATATACGGTCTCTGGGATATATGTTGGATGAGGGATTATAGATACGTGATAACTATAGACAGACATGTTCGATGGATTTAATCCCCCTTGTATCGTTTGGGGACTATGACATAGTGGCCTAGTGCGTCCATAGTCGATGAGTCGAGTGAATTATTATGGGGATAATAATTTACTATATTAGAAGGAGTTCTTATGGGAGTGACTCACGACCAGCTCGGTATCAGGCCTAGAGGGTCATACATATATGATGGATGCTTCAGCGAATATAGGATTGGATGAAGATCCAATTAGCCCCTATTCTCATTAGATGAGACCCTATATTAATGGGCTCCTTGATTAAGACTCAATTAGAGGCCTAAGGAGATTATTAGATAGAGATCCAATAATGTAAGATCAGTGGGTTATTGGATGGATATCCAATACCCACTAAGGAATGAGCCCTAGGGTTTTGGTGGCTCTCTATAAATAGGAGTGGAGACTTATGGTAGATAGGCTGTAGCTTTGGCCTCCCCCTCCTATTCTCCTCCCTCCCTCTGCGCAAGAGTTGCGAGATCAGAGTAGAGGAGATTCACTATAGAGATCCATCATGTGGATACTACTAGAGAGAATAATGCTTGATCTCCTTTATCATCTCCATCCGGATCTGGAATATAGGGATATACGATCTCCCTAGGTAAAATCAATCTCTCACACATCACAATTTTATCGGTTTTGGTATTTTTCTCGCGACCCTAATAGTTTGCATGACGATTTGATCTATGTGGGAAATCAGTTTTTGTTTTGATTTCTACTGCGCATGTGATGCACCCGCTAAGGTTTCCCAACACTTTCAACCCTCCCTTAAACAAAATTCACACTTAGAGAAGAGGAAGGGAACTCTTAAGGAATTATAATAGCATTTTTATAATTTTTTCTTCTACTTTCTTGCTATTCAAATCAATAATACTTGAGGTATTTATATACCATAATTGGCTTCACAAATTGGAGCCAAAAAATCAAGCACTCTGAGATTTTGAGGTACGGACGGTACCACCGTTGGCACCAGAGGTACCACCATCGAACAAAGCCTAGGATTCTAGGCATGGGTGGTACAACCACCCGAAATAGGCAGTACTACCATTGACTGGTGGTACTACTATTGGCAGCTAGCGATACCACCGCCAAAGATTCTCAAAAAAGTACTTTCTAGTACTTTTCATACTTAAACTATACCATCTCTTGACCTGCCTATATATCCTTCTAGGTTAATGAAATCAACCTCCTAATGGGTTCAAATCAATATTAATTAAGATTTAATTAAGGCTCAATGGGCCCTTAATTGAGTTGACATAGTTACATTCAAAACCAACTCAACTACAATCACAACTACTTAAATCTAGACATAATTAATTATAAACAAGAATACTAAGCTGTCCAGCATGTCACTGATTCATCCACACAGTGTCCTCTCTTATGGCACATGGCCTAATCGGCAAGTTGACCACCATAACATCTGATCTCCTTGATGTTGAATATCATATTTTGATGATGAAACCAATTGGTGAGTTTATGATTTAGTCAATGTGTTGGAGCTAAGTGATGTAGGATTAAATATGACTATAAAAAGGTAAAACAATCTATCACTGGGCTAGAGTCAAGATCGAGTATCGGATGATATAGCAAGAGCTCATCGGGAGTTTATCGGAGGTTTATCGGGAGTTTGCCAAAAGGTTATTAGGAGCTCACTAGGAGTTTACCAGAGGTTGCTGGGTGTTTGCCGAAGGAGATAGGGAGCTCACCGGAGGTTACTGGGAGTTCGTTGAAAGAGATAGGGAGCTCACTGAAAGGATGTCGGGAATTCACTGAAAGATCAATTGATGTGCTGGACAATGAAGATTAGTGTAATTGTGTTTGTCTTTAAAATGTCATAGTTAGCATCTTGATTAGAGTTCATTTTGCTAACTCAATTAGGGGCTAACCGAGTCTAATTTGGGTTTGATTTGAGCTCAAAATTTGAGCTCAAAATTTGAGCTCATGATAGAGCTGATTTCGTTTTACAGCTCGAGTATGATTTCGTTTTATAGCTTAAGTATGAAATAATACTTTCCAATACTATTTCCAAGATCTGGGTGGTGGTAATATTTCCCAGGCGGTAGTGATACCACCCAGGCAATAGTAGTACCACTGTCGCCCATAAATCTAGGGCACTTTTGGTGATAGTACCGCCAGTACCCAGATTTTATGGAAAAGTTTAAATTTTGGCTCCAAAGTTTGAAACCAAATTGGGGTCCATAAATACCCCAAGTTTTCTTGCTTGGGAAGGCAAGAAAGTGTAAGAAAAAAAGTAAGAAAAGAGAATGAAAGAAAGGAAAAATTATGGTGAATTTGTGGAGTTCCCTCCTTATTGTGTAAGAGTGAATTGTGGTTAAGGGATGGGTTGAAATTGAGTTGTAAAGGTTGATCTCCTAAACCTGAGAAAAGGAGAGTGTAAATGTCGATCTCCTGAGCTAAAGAAAAACAGAGTATAAAGGTTGATCTCCTTAGACTGAGAAAAGGAGAATGAAAAGGTTGATCTCCTAATCCTGAGAAAAGGAGAGTGTAATGGTTGTTCTTTTGAGCATATGGAAAGGAAAAAGATGTGTAAGGGGTAGTTGATCTTCACCCTTGAAAGAAGATCATTAGTGGACACCGATGGGCCTCGATGAAGAATGTCTCGAGAGTGGACGTAGGTCAATTTGACCGAACCACTATAAAAACACTGTGAGCATCTCTATCTTGTCTTATTTTAATTTTGCTCTTGAACTTAGTTGATATTAACTGATTTTAAAATAAGCTCGAGCTTCTCCTTTCGGTTTCACCTTTAAAATCGCTCTCTAACTTATTTGCTCTTAACGAGTTCTAACAAAAGTACTTTTGATTTCAATTTTACTACAAGCAAAATTTTTTGAACCATGTTTTAATCACTTGTACTAATTCATCCCACTCTTAGTGCCAACTTGATCTGAACAGTTAGTATCAGAGCCACATTTACACAATTAATACCCAAGTGAGTGAAATGGCTTTTTCTAACATTAACAAGGGTTATTCTATCATACATCCTCCTATGTTCAATGGGACAAACTACACCAACTTGAAAACTAGGATGAAAATCTTTTTAATTTATATAGATTTTGAGTTATGAAATTTAGTTAAAAATATTTTTCAGAAGTATTCCAATCTTATAAATGATTGGAATGATTATAAAAGAAAGATGTTTTATTTAAATACCAAAACTATGAATACTTTGTTTTATGCTTTGGACAAAAACAAATTTAATTGGATTTCCAATTGTGATTCTGTTTTTGATATATGTCACACATTAGAAGTCACATACGAAAGCACAAGTAAATGAATAAAAAATAAATCTCTTAGTATATAGACATAAAAAACTTACAATGATGAACATGTGAACAACCTTCCAAAGAACAGGAAGGATTTGACACTAAGAACAAAAGAAGAACACCTTCAAAGAATATGAAAGACATTGAACTAAGAACAAAAGAAGACTCATCGAGTGAAACCTCGAGTAATAAGGACTATGACATTAAACTTATGATAAAAGAACCTAAAAAATTTATGAAAAATAATAAAATAAAATGAGATATTAGGAATAAAGTAAAATAAAAAAAGATAAAACCCCTTGCTCTGAACGAGAAGCTGGGGCACTTCGAAGATCAAGATGACAACCAAGAAGAACTAGCGAACCATGCACTCATGGCCATCCATGATGAGGTAAGTAACTCACCTGTAACCTCTTTTATATTTAATGAGTTACTAAATGCTTTTCATGGATTATTTGATGAATTAAAAAAATAGTAGAAAATAAATTACTCAAAAAGGATCATGCATTACTTCTAAGTAAACATGAAGCCTTACATGAAGGATCAACATCCTGCATTTCTTGCTCTAAATGTTAGACAGTAGATGTAGTTAAATGAAAATATTGTATTACAACAAACCTTAGAATAGTTTAAAATAAAAAATAAATCTCTAAACATGATCCTTGCTAATAAGGGTCATGCTCATAGAAATGAAGGTATTAGCTTTATGGGTAATACTTAACAAAAACCAACTATATTTGTTAAGAGACCCACATTACATTCTTCACTCAAATATAAATGTAATTTTTGTGATAGATTCGAACATTTTACCTATAGATGCTCATTTAAAAGGTATATGCCACACCAAGTTGGTTTGGGTTTCTAAAGGAACCATAAACAACTGAATGTCATTAGTAAAATTAGGAAGAGCCTTTCATGAAGGACCCAAAGTCAAATGGGTACATAAACCAAAACTCACTTTCTTGTAGGTTTGTCTCTAAACAAATGCTAGGAGCACAAAATTGTATCTTGATAGTGGATGGTCAAAGCATATGACTTGAGATCTAACAAACTTTTCAAGCTCACTAGCCAAAGCAACAAAAATAAGGAAAGATTATTTTCATCAAGATGATTGAAACTTAATAATCTTTGTTTCAATTATAATAAATCTCTTTATTAAAGATGGTTCATCGTTATGCAATTAATCTTGATTGTTTTTCAATGATGTATGACTAAAGCATGCTCGCACAAAAATGAATTAGAATAAAGAAAACTTAGCTATTCTTAATAGGAAACTATCTATGTTTCCTTCATTGAAATTTCCTAAAAAGTGATTTCGATGATGATCTTGGATTCGTTTTCATATGATGTTTTTTAAAGAGATAACTCAAAAATATTTATCCGAACAAATCTTATTTTATATGAGTCTAAGTTTTTCATTAATCACTCCCCTATGATTCTTCTTGATATTAACTAAAGGAAATATTTATCCATATATATCATGATATATCACTAGACTTTTGAATATGGGCTTGTATTTTAATATGTTATATTAATGATCTTGATGATTTCCTTTGAAATGATACTTGATTTTCTGTTTTAAACGACGATGCATAGATTTGTCATAAAACATAAAGGTATTCTTTTATGAAATAAATTACATAAATTGAGATACAAAAGTGTAATATATTTTTCTTGAAAATATCTCTATCCTATCAAGTTTTCAATAAGAGATAAAGTGATAAATCTATGTATACCATTATTTTTTGAATCTCTTAAACTACAAAAATGATTTTGATGATTTGAATTTGAACAATATTTTTTTTCCAATCGAATCATGAAGTTTCCTTTGATTTCTTGACTTGAGGTATCTCTTATGGGAATCAATTTTTTAAACTTTTATGATTTCTTCCTTTTTCAAATTTTCTAGAAAGGAGATTTATAATCTTGATAATTATAACTTAAGATTTTTATATAAATCAAGATCGTTCACTATGATTCTTTCATTTTATTAACAAAAATTATCCAAATGAATCATGATTTATCTTTTGTTTTTTTGGAGTTATAACTTGAGATTTTTTTATTAACCATGATCTTAATATCTTGATAATTATAACTTTAGTTTTTTATAAATTAAGATCGTTCACTATGATCCTTGTGTTTTATTAAAAAGAATTAACAAAATGAATCATTTTTTTTTTAGATCTCTCTTATATGAATTAAGATTTTGCTTACAAATTCATCTCCTAAGATTTATTTTCATCATTTACTTAAGAGGAGATATAAATCATGATTTTTCTCTTCGTCTCTTGGAACTCATGATTTAGGAGTTCTTTTGAAGATGACTTACTATTTGACCTCCTAAGATTTATTTTTGTCATTCAAATAAAAAAGAGAGATTTATTAAAATAAATAATATTTTTTAATATTTACTTCTTGATCTTTCATACTATATCCTAAATGACATGATTTTTATTATATAATCCCTTTGTATTTATGATTGTGATTAGAACATTGATGTAAAAAAAATTGTACCATCATGTTCTTTTTTACTATAACAAAGGGAGAAATCAAATTGTATCTTGCAATAAAGACATTGAATGTGGAACAATTTGAAGAAAATTAGACATGAAAAATCTTCTAAATATGTAAGTTGCTCTCATATTTTTTGGATCTCTCAGTTTTTGAAAATTGAGCCCTCTTTCGAAATAATTTCACATCATTCTTTCCTCATGAAATTTACAAAAGAAAAATATGCTTCATGAACTTCTTGTGATGCTTGATTCTTTTTTGAATCCTCCCTCTTAATATTTGATTTTTGGATTCTTGGATTTATGAGCTCTCTTTTGAATCTTCCCTCTTAAGAAAAAATATTTTGATTCTTGGATTTATGAAATTTTTGTCTACTTGATCGCTGATGTAATGCTTATAAATCAATCCCTCCTCTTGATATTTGATTCTTGGACTTTTGTGGATACTTGATCTTTGATCCTTGATTCTTGGACTCTCGGGTATACTTGACTCATCTCTTCTTCTTCTACTTCTATATTGTTACAAAGGAGGAGAAAGGAATTTGATATGATACTTGTGATTTGATTCTCTTTGTGATAAACAAATTCATTTCTTTTTCTTGTTATTATTTTACAAAGGGGGAGATATGACATGATTGATGACATATGCTAAATACTATGATAAATGTTCATATATATTAGACATTTCTCCTTTTTTTATGACAAAAGGGGAGAAATGACATGATTGATGACATATGCTAAATGTTTGTTTTAATATTTTATTTGAAATTTTTATCATATGATACCAAGAAGATGAATGTTTGTTATTGAAAATTTTATCATGTATGGTATCATGATGATGATGGTTAAATTGTTAAAAGTTTAATAATTAATTAAAATGGTCAAAGTGCTATCTTGAATTCAAAGGTAACTGTTTCTTTTGAATTCAAGTTCTTCAATTATGGCATATAGATTGGGAGAGTTAAGGTTAATTATGTCATCAATTAGTTGTTATCATTAAAGAGGGTGAGATTGTTAAATCTCAAATTTTGATGATGAAACCAATTGGTGAGTTTATGATCTAATCAATGTGTTGGAGCTAAGTGATGTAGGATTAACTATGACTGTGAAAAGGCAAAACAATATGTCGTTTAGTCAGAGTCAAGATCGGGCATCGGGTCGAAAGAATCTGGGTTACACCGAGGCTTCAAACGATGTGGCGAGTGCTTGCCAGGAGTTCATCGGAGGTTTGCCATGAGTTCGTCAACAGCTTGTTGGTAGCTCGTCGGGAGTTTGTCGAAGGTTGCCGGGAGTTCGCCGGAAGGAGATCGGGAGCTCGTCAGGAGTTTGTCGAAAGGATGCCGAGAGTTCGCTGAAAGATCAATTGATGTGCCACATAATGAAAATTAGTATTATTGTGTTTATCTTCAAAAGTGTCGTAATTAGCATCTTGATTGAGTTAGTTTTACTAACTCAATTAAGGGCCAACCGGATCCACTTTGGATTTGATTTGAGCTCATGATAGAACTCATTTCATTGACCTTGAAGGAAGTCAATAAAAGATGTAGCTCAAAATAATACTTTCTAGTACTATTTCCAAGATCTAGGCGGTGGTATCACCAGTGGGCAACGATAGTACCACCACCACTCATAAATCAGGGGCACTTTCAGTTGTAGAATCGTCGTACCGGTAGTAGTACCGCTTGTACCCAGATTTCCAGGAAGGATTTAAATTTTGGATCTAAATTTTGAAGCCAAATTGGGGTCTATAAGTACCCTAAGTTTCCTTACTTGCGAAGGTAAGAAAGTACAAGAAAAAGGAAAGAAAAGAGAAAGAAAAAAAGGACATATTTATGGTGAATTTGTGAGAGTTCCCTTCCTTTTATATAAGAGTGAATTGTAGTTAAGGGAAGGGCTGAAATTGAGTTATAAAGGTTGATTTGAGAAAAGGAGAGTGTAATGGTTGATCTATTTGTTAAATCTCAGATTTTGATGAGAAAATCAATTGATGAGTATTTAATATAACATGTGTATATTAGAGGAAGAAATATAAGTTTAACTATGATAGAGGAAATTAATTGCAACAATATGATGGGCCCGAATCAAGTTTGAGCATCAGGCTAAGGTTCGGACGATGCTATGGGAGTTCATCGAGAGTTCGCTAAGAGTTCACTGAAGGGATTGGGAAGCTTGTTGGGAACACGCTGGGAGATCGCCATAAGATCGTAAGACTCGTTGGAAGAATATCGAAGGTTATCGGATTTCCAGGAGTTAGGTCAATTGTTAAACTTGAGGGTCATGTATGGTTGTAATCAAGTGAGTTGTAGTTAAGTTTGAGTCCGTTTGAGTTAATTTTAGAAGGAATCCAAATTAATTTAAGCAAGATAAATTGGGTCCACTATGGGTTTGGATTGATCTCAGGTTGAGCTTAATTGATTGACTTAAGAATTAGTCGACATAAGGTACAAGTCAGGATTGAAAAAGTGGAGGGAAATACTTTTCCGGGATTCTCAACAGTTGTACTGTCGATGAGCAACGATTGTACCACTGCCACCTAATTTTTTGGGCCGCTTTCGGTGGTACCGCTCATACCTAAATTTTTTGGATAAGCCAAGTGTTGCAATCCTTGTAAAAAATCTCCCTTGTAAGTTAAAAGCTTGTAAGGATTTGGTCTTCACCCAAACAAGATCGGTAGTGGACACCTGTGGGCCTCGACGAAGAGGACTTGGGAAGTGGACATAGGCTAAGATTGTGGTCAAACCACTATAAATTGTGAGTGTGTCTCTCATGTTTATTTTCAGCATTCTTTAGCTAAATCAGAGTTTCTCGATCTTTAGTTTAAATCACTCACGTATTTAAAATTCCAAGAAACGCTTCCGATCTCGATTTTATTTAAACGAAAAGTTTTCTTTAAATCGAGATTTTAGCACATGCACTAATTCACCCCCCACCCAGCTCCTCTTAGTGCCAATTGATCCTAAAATTGGTATCAGAGCCAGGTCTTACTCATTGGACTAACACCCACTTGAGTAAATCACTTTGTTTAGCATGAATGAGAAACATTCTATTTCATATCTTCTCATGTTTAATGAGACTTATTATATATATTATAAAACAATGATTCATATATTCTTGATTCTTTATGGATTTTGATTTATGACATATTGTAGAAAATAGTTTTAAAAAATCTTCCAAACCAATGAACGGAGGGAATGATTTTGAAAGAAAGAATTTTTCTTTAAATGCAAAAGCAATGAATGCTTTATTTTGTACACTTGATAAGAATGAATTTAATCGGGTTTTTATTTATGAAACTACTTACGAAATTAGGCCACTCTTAAAATCATTCACAAAGGCACTAGTCATGTTAAAAATTCCAAAATTAATATTTTTATTCATAGTTATAAATTATTTTGAATAAAATTAAGTGAGACTATTGGAGACATATACACACAGTTCATAGATATCGTCAATGGTCTTAAACCTCATGGTAAATGTTATTCTAATTTTGAACTTGTTAGTAAAATATTAAGATCTCTTCCAAAAAGTTGGGATCCTAATATAATTACAATCCAATCGGCTAAAGATTTAAATAATCTTCCTCTTGAAGAACTTATTGGTTCTTTTATGACTTATGAACTGAGCAGTAAAGTTTGTTAAAGATAAAATATGTGATACTTACTAATTAAGAAGATAAATAAAAAGTAGCTTTAAGTCAAAAAATCAAATAAGCACCTCTAGGCCACTACAGTTGATCCATATGGATTTATTTGGACCAATTGATATTACAAGTTTAGGAGGTAGCAAAAATGCATTTGTCTTAGTAGATGATTGTAGTAGATATACTTGGACTTATTTATTGGCACACAAAAGTGATTCCTTTAAATATTTTTTAAAATTTTATAAAATTATTTAAAATAAAAAAGGTTTTATAATTTCATCAATACATAGTGATCATGGTGGTGAATTTCAAAATTTTGGTGAGTCAAATGAGTAAATCTACAACTTCTCTACTCCTAGAAATTCATAACAAAATGGAGTAATAGAAAATAAAAATATGAGCTTACAAGAAATGGCTAAAACCATGTTAAATGAACATAGTCTACCCAAATATTTTTGGGCCGAAGTCATTAACACGAAATGCTATGCTTTAAATAGGATTCTTGTAAGACCATTACTCACTAAAATTCCTTATGAATTATGGAATGGTAAAAAAACTAATATTTCTTAAAGTATTTGGTTGCAAATATTTTATTTTGAATGAAAAGGATGCCTTAGGAAAATTTGATGCAAAATTCGATGAAGGTATTTTTCTTAGTTATTCTTCTATTTCAAAAGCTTATCGTGTATTCAATAAAAAAACTTAGTAATTGATGAATCTATTCATGTTATTTTCAATGAGATTGTCGAACTTAAAAAAACTGATTTTGATGATGAATTTGATTTTGGCACTTTGAATTTAAATGATAACTCTCCTAAAAGTAACTTGGATTAATCTACTTCCAAATCCTTACCCAAGGAATGAAAGTATGTAAATGCTCATCCTAAGGAGCTTATAATAGGAGATACATCAAGATGTATTTAAAGCCATTTTTCTTTTAAAAATTTTTGTGCTAATATTGTATTTATTTCTCAATTTGAACCAAAATATATTGATGAAGCTCTAACAGATGACTATTGAGTTATTGCAATGCATGAAGAATTAAATCAATTTAAGGGGAATGAGGTGCATGTGCACCCCATCATTAAATCAAACTTGTCTTTGATATATTTCATCTAATGATTGGAATATTGATGTAAAGGAAAAAGATTTTGCATAATTATATTCTTCCCTTCTTTTTGACAATGATAAAAGGGGAGAAAAAAAAGTTTGCTAGCTTGCACATTTCAAGAAGAACTTGCAAACTTGCACATCTCAAGGGACGCAAAATTGCTAGCTTGCATATCTCAAAAGAGAATCAAGAATTGCAAGCTTGCACATCTCAAGAGAAGCAAAAATTGCTAACTTGCATATATCAAATAATTGTTAGCTTGCATGTTTCAAAAACTTACTAGTTGCACTTTTCTCCCTTTTGTTGATGACAAAGGGAGAGAAGTTAAGATGATGATTTAAAATTTGAATTATGCATGATACAATATACTTTTATGTTTTGAAATTATGATAATATGAAATTATGCATACAATAATCATGATCTTATGATGCATGCTATGATGTGAAAGTTATTATTTTGACTTGAATTCAAAGGTTATCAATCTTTTTGAATTCAAGTTTGCTTTATTTCTTTATGGCACATAGATAGGTGGAATTTAGTTAAAACTCCATCATCAATTGGTTGTCATCATCAAAACCAACTCAACTACAATCACAACTACTTAAATCTAGACATAATTGATTACAAACAAGAATACTAAGCTATCCAGCATGTCACTGGTTCATTCACATATCATCCTCTCTTATGGCGTATGACCCAATCGGTAAGTTGACCACCACAACATTGGATCTCCTTGATGTTGAATCTCATATTTTGATGATGAAACCAATTGGTAAGTTTATGATCTAATCAATGTGTTAGAGCTAAGTGATGCAGGGTTAAATATGACTGTGAAAAGGTAAAATAATATGTTGTTGGGCCAAAGTCAAGGTCAAACATCGGGCCAAAAGAATCGAGGGTACATTGAGGCTTCGGATGATGTGGCAGGAGCTCGTCGGGAGTTCACCGGGAGTTTGCCAACAAGTTGTCGGGAGCTTTGCGGAAGCTCGCTGGAGGTTGCCGGGTGTTTGCAGAATGAGATAGGGAGCTCGCCGGAGGTTACTAGGAGTTCACCGAAGGAGATAGGAAGCTCGCTGGAAGGATGTCGGGAGTTCACTAAAAGATCGATTAACATGCCAGACAATGAAGATTAGTGTAATTGTGTCTGTCTCTAAAGTATCATAGTTAGCATCTTGATTAGAGTTCATTTTACTAACTCAATTAGGGGCCAACCGAGTCCAATTTGGGTTTGATTTGAGCTCATGATAGAGCTGATTTTGTTTTACAACTTAAGTATGAAATAGTACTTTCTAATAATATTTTTAGGATTTGGGTGGTGGTACTACCCAGGTGGTAGTGATACTACCCAGGCAATGGTAGTACTACCATCACCCGCAAATCTAGGGCACTTTCGGCAGTAGTACCGCCCGTATCCAGATTTTATGGAAATGTTTGAATTTTGGCTCCAAATTTTGAAGTCAAATTGGAGTCTATAAATACCCCAAGTTTTCTTGCTTGAGAAGGTAAGAAAGTGCAATATTAAAGGCAAGAAACGAGAATGAAAGAAAGGAAAAATTATAGTGAATTTGTGGAGTTCCCTCCCTATTGTCTAACAGTGAATTGTGGTTAATGGAAAGGCTGAAATTGAGATGTAAATGTTGATCTCCTGAGCCAAAGAAAAGGAGAGTGTAAATGTTGATCTCCTGAGCTAAAGAAAAAAAGAGTATAAAGATTGATCTCCTAAGCTTGAGAAAAGGAGAATGTAAAGGTTGATCTCAAGACCTGAGAAAAAGAGAGTATAAAGATTGTTCTCCCGAGCCTATAGAAAGGAGAAAGATGTGTAAGGGATAGTTGATCTTCACCCTTGAAAGAAGATCACTAGTGGACACCAATGAGCCTCGATGAAGGAGGACTCGGGAGCAGACGTAGGTCAGTTTAACCATAGCAATATAAAAGCACTGTGAGTATCTCTATCTTGTCTTATTTTAATTTTGTTCTTGAACTTAGTTGCTATTAACTAGTTCTAATATAAGCTTGAGCTTCTCCTTTCAGATTCATCTTTAAAATATCTCTCTAACTTATTTGCTCTTAGCGAGTTCCAACAAAAGCGCTTTCAATTTTGGTTTTACTATATAAGAAATTTTTTGAACTATGTTTTTATTACTTGCATTAATTCACCCCCCTTTTAGTGCCAACTCAATCCGAAAGGTTGGTATCAGAGCCATGTTTATGCAATTAATACCCAAGTGAGTTAAATGGCTTTTTTTAACATTAACAAGGGTTATTTTATCACACATCCTCCTATGTTCAATGGGACGAACTGCACCAACTTGAAAACTAGGATGAGAATCTTTTTAATTTATGTAGATTTTGAGTTATGAAATTTAGTTAAAATTGTCTTTCAGAGGTCTTCCAACCCTATAAATGATTGGGATGACCATGAAAGAAAGATATTTTCTTTAATTGCCAAAACTATGAATACTTTGTTTTGTGCTTCGAACAAAAACAAATTTAATCGAGTTTCCACTTGTGATTCTGCTTTGGATATATATTTCACATTAGAAGTCACACACGAAATCACAAGTAAAGTAAATAAATAAAAAATGAATCTTTTAATATATAATCATGAAAAGACTTATAATGATGAATATGTGAACAACCTTCTAAAAAACAGGAATGATTTGACACTAAGGACAAAAGAAGAACACTTTCAAAGAATAGGAAGGATATTGAATTAAGAACAAAAGAAGACCCTCGAGTGAAACCTCGAGTGATAAGGACTATGACATTAAACTCATGATAAAAGAACCTAAAAAAATCATGAAAAGTAAGAAAACAAAATAAGATATTAAGAACAAAAATGAAATCAAAGAAGACAAAAACCTCTTGCTATGAACGAGAAGCCAGGGCACTTCAATGGTTAAGAGGACAACCAAGAAGAACTGGTGAACCATGCGCTCATGGCCATCCATGATAAGGTAAGTAACTCACCTGAAACCCTTTTTACATTTGACCGAATTGCTAAATGCTTTTCATGAATTATTTGATGAATTTAGAAAGCTTAGTAGAAAATAAATTACTCAAAAAGGATCATGCATTATTTGTTAGTAAACATGAAACCTTACATAAATGATCAACATCATGCATTTCTTCCTCTAAATGTGAGACAATAAATGTAATTAAAAAGGAAAATATAGTATTATAAGAAATTTTAGAATAGTTTAAAATGAGAAACAAATCTCTAAACATGATCCTTGCTAATAAGGGTCATGTTCATAGAAATAAAGGTATTGGCTTTATGGGTAATACTCAACAAAAACCAACTATCTTTGTTAAAGAACCCGCATTACATTCTTTGCTCAAATATAAATATAATTTTTGTGGTAGATTTGGATATTTTACTTATAGATGCTCATTTAAAAAGTATAGGCCATACCAAGTTAGTTTGTGTTTATAAAGGAACCATAAATAACCAAATGTCATTAATAAAATTAGGAAGAGCCTTTCATGAAGGACACAAAGTCAAATGGGTACATAAACCAAAACTCACTTTCTTATAGATTTGTCTCCAAACAAAGGCTAAGAGAACAAAATGGTATCTTGATAGTGGATGGTCAAAGCATATGACTTGAGATCTAACAAACATTTCAAGTTCAGTAGCCAAAGCAATAAAAATAAGAAAAGATTATTTTCATCAAGATGATTGAAATTTAATAATATTTATTTTGATTATAATAAATCTATTTATTAAAGATGATTCATGGTTTTACAATTAATCTTGATTGTTTTTCAATGATGCATAACTAGAGCATGTTAGCACATAAATGAATTAGAATAAAAAAAACTTAGCTATTCTTAATGGGAAACTATCTATGTTGCCTTCGCTGAAATTTCCCAAAAAGCGATTTTGATGATGATCTTGGATTCATTTTCATATGATGTTTTTTAAAGAGATGATATATTAATGTTTGCGATTTGAGATATATTAAACAACTTTCTTGACTCTTAAAAATATTTATCCAAATAAACATCATTTTATATGAGTCTTAAGTTTTTCATTAATCACTCCCCTACGATTCTTCTTGGTATTAACTAAAGGAAATATTTATCCATATATACCATGATATATCACTATACTTTTGAATATAGGCTTGTATATTGAATGATTGATTTAAATATTATGTTGATTGAAATGATCGATGGTCGTGTGTTGACTTTAGATAGGATTGATATCTTGAATGTTCGGTTAAAAATTATTAGTTTGAATGTTAAATGATTGATTTGAATGGTTGAATGTTAGATGGGTTGTATGTTGACTTAAAATCGGTTGTATCTTATATAATTGAATGCTAGATTGTTCTTGAATTGGAGCTCGAAATAAGGTAAATTAAATAAAAAATGAAATAAGCATGACAATTGTATGATAACTTATTGTACTAAGTCTAAAGAGTTAGATTCACTTAAGAAGAAAAAATCATAGAATTAAAATTAATTGAAGCTTTTGTTGAGAATGTTTTATTATTTTAATATGTTATATTAATGATCTTGATGATTTTCTTTGAAATGATACTTGGTGCATGGATTTGTCATAAAAGATAAAGATATTCTTGTATGAAATAAATTACATAAATTGAGATACGAAAGTGTAATGCATTTTTCTTGAAAATATCTCTATCCTATCAAGTTTTCAATAAGAGATAAAGTGATAAATCTATGTATACCATTATTTTTTGTATCGCATGAACTATAAAAGTGATTTTGATGATTTGAATTTGAACAATATTTTTTTTCCAATCGAATCATGAAGTTTCCTTTGATTTCTTGACTTGAGGTATCTCTTATAGGAACCAATTTTTTAAACTTTTATGATTTTTCCTTTTCAAATTTTCTAAAAGGGAGATTTATAATCTTGATAATTATAAGTTAAGATTTTTTATATAAATCAAGATCGTTCACTATGATTCTTTCATTTTTATTAACGAAAATTATCCAAATGAATCATGATTTATCTTTTGATTTTTTGGAGTTATAACTTGAGATTTTTTAATGAATCATGATCTTAATATCTTGATAATTATAACATAAGATTTTTATAAATCAAGATCGTTCACTATGATCCTTTGTGTTTTATTAAAAAGAATTATCGAAATGAATCAATTTTTTTTCTTGAGATCTCTCTTATATGAATTAAGATTTTGCTTACAAATTGATCTCATAAGATTTATTTTCATCATTTACTTAAGAGGAGATATAAATCATGATTTTTCTCTTCATCTCTTGGAACTCATGATTTAAGAGTTCTTTTGAAGATCACTTACTATTTGACCTCATAAGATTTATTTTTGTCATTAAAAAAAGAGAGATTTATTAAAATAAATAATGTCTTTTTGGTACTTACGAACTATATACTAAATGACATTATTTCTATTATATAATCCCTTTGCATTTATGACGGTGATTAGAACAGTGATATAAACAAAAATTATACCATCATATTCTTTTTTACTATAACAAAGGGGGAAATAAAATTGCTATCTTACAATAAAGACAATGAATGTGGAACAATTTGAAGAAAATTAGATATGAAAAATCTTCCAAATACATAAGTTGCTCTCATATTTTTTGGATTTCTCAGTTTTGAAAATTAAGCTCCCTTTCGAAATGATTTCACATCATTCTTTCCTCATGAAATTTACAAAAGAAAAATGTGCTTCATGAACTTTTTGTGATGCTTGATTCTCTTTCAAATCCTCCCTCTTAATATTTGATTCTTAGTATCTTGGATTCATGAGCTCTCTTTCGAATCTTCCCTCTTAAGAAAAAATATTTTGATTCTTGGATTCATGAAATTTTTATCTACTTGATCGTTGATGTAATGCTTATAAATCAATCCCTCCATTTGATATTTTATTCTTGGATTTTTGAGGATACTTGATTTTTGATCCTTGATTCTTGGACTCTCGGGTATACTTGACTCATCCCTTCTTCTTCTACTTCTATATTTTTACAAAGGAGGAGAAAGGAATTTGATGTGATACTTGTGATTTGATTCTCTTTGTGATAAGCAAATTCCTTTCTTTTTCTTCTTCTTATTTTACAATGGGGGAGATATGGCATGATTGATGACATATGCTAAATGTCGTGATAAATGTTCGTATATATGTTAGACATTTGTTTTTTTTTTTTTGTGACAAAGGGGGAGAAATGACATGATTGATGACATATGCTAAATCTTTGGTTTGAATATTTTGTTTGAAATTTTTATCATATGATACCAATAAGATGAATGTTTGTTATTGAAAATTTTATCATGTATGGTATCATGATAATGAATGGTTAAATTGTTAAAATTTTAATACTTAATTAAAATGGTCAAAGTGCTATCTTGAATTCAAATGTAACTGTTTCTTTTGAATTCCAATTCTTCAATTATAGCATATAGATAGGGAGAGTTATGGTTAACTACGTCATCAATTGGTTATTATCATTATAAAGGGAGAGATTTTTAAATCTCAGATTTTGATATTGAAACCAATTGGTGAGTTTATGATCAAATCAATGTGTTGGAGCTAAGTAATGTAGGATTAAATATAACTGTGAAAAGGCAAAATAATCTATCGCTTGGCCAGAGTCAAGATCAAACATCTGGCTGAAAGAATCGAAGGTATGTCGAGGCTTCGAATGATGTGGTAGGAGCTCATTTGGGAGTTCGCCAGATGTTTGCCAGAAGTTTGCCAACAGGTTGTCGGGAGCTCACCGGGAGTTCGCCAGAGGTTGCCAGGTGTTCGCCGAAGGTGATAGGGAGCTCGCTAGAGGTTACTGGGAGTTCACCGCAGGAGATAGGGAGCTCGATGGAAGGATGTCGGGAGTTCATTGAAAGATCGATTGATGTGTCAGACAATGAAGATTAGTGTAATTATGTTTATCTTTAAAGTGTCATAGTTAGCATCTTAATTAGAGTTCGTTTTACTAACTCAATTAGGGGCCAACCGAGTCCAATTTGGATTTGATTTGAGTTTAAAATTTAAGCACATGATAGAGTTGATTTCGTTTTACACCTTAAGTATAAAATAGTACTTTCCAATACTATTTTCAAGATCTGGGTGGTGGTAGTACTACCCAGACGATAGTGATACAGCCCAAGCAATGGTAGTACCACAGTCGCCCACAAATCTGGGGCACTTTCGGTGGTAATATCGCCTGTACCTAGATTTATATACCCTAATTTTGGCTCCAAAATTTAAAGCCAAATTAGGGTATATAAATACCGCAAGTTTTCTTACTTGGGAAGGAAAGAAAGTGCAAGAAAAAGGTAAGAAAAGAGAATAAAAGAAAGGAAAAATTATGGTGAATTTGTGGAGTTCCCTCCTTATTGTTTAAGAGCGAATTATGGTTAAGGGATGGGTTGAAATTGAGTTGTAAATGTTGATCTCCTAAGCCTAAGAAAAGGAGAGTGTAAATGTTAATCTCCTAAGCTAAAGAAAAAAAGAGTATAAAAGGTTGATCTCCTAAGCTTGAGAAAAGGATAATGTAAATGTTGATCTCCTGATCCTGAGAAAAGGAGAGTGTAAAGATTATTCTCTCGAGCATATGGAAAGGAGAAAGATGTGTAAGGGGTAGTTGATATTCACTCTTTAAAGAAGATCGTTAGTGGATACCGATGGGCCTCGATGAAGGAGGACTCGGAAGTAGACGTATGTCAGTTTGATTGAACCACTATAAAAACACTATGAGCATCTCTATCTTGTCTTATTTTAATTTTGCTCTTAAAATTAATTGTTATTAACTAGTTCTAATATAAGTTGAGCTTCTCCTTTTGGTTTTGTCTTTAAAATCACTCTCTAACTTATTTGCTCTTAATGAGTTCCAATAAAAGTGCTTTCGATTTCAAATTTACTACATGCGAAAATTTTGGAATCATATTTTTATCACTTGCACTAATTCACAACTCCCTTAGTGCCAACTCGATCATAATAGCCGGTATTAGAGCCACGTTTATGCAATTAATACCCGAGTAAGTTAAATAGATTTTTCTAACATTAACAAGGGTTATTCTATCACACATCCTCCTATATTCAATGGAACGAACTACACCAACTTGAAAACTAGGATGAGAATCTTTTTAATTTATGTAGATTTTGAGTTATGAAATTTAATTATAAATGTCTTTCAGAAGTCTTCCAATCCTATAAATGTGATTGGAATGATTATGAAAGAAAAATATTTTCTTTAAATGCCAAAACTATGAATAATTTGTTTTATGTTTTGTACAAAAATAAATTTAGTTTGATTTCCACTTGTGATTCTGATTTTGATATATGTGGCACATTAGAAGTCACACACGAAAGCATAAGTAAAGTAAATGAATAAAAAATAAATCTCTTAATATATAATCATGAAAAGACTTACAATGATGAACATGTGAACAACCTTCCAAAGAACAGGAAGGATTTGACACTAAGAACAAAAGGAGAACACCTTCAAAGAATAGGAAGGACATTGAACTAAGAACAAAAAAAGATTGCTCGAGTGAAGCCTCAAGTGATAATGACTATGACATTAAACTTATAATAAAAGAACCTAAAAAATTCATGAAAAGTAATAAAACAAAATAAGATATTAAGAACAAAAATAAAATCAAAGAAAACAAAATCTCTTGCTATGAACTAGAAGCCAGGGCACTTTGAAGATCAAGAGGACAACCAAGAAGAACTCATGGCCATCCATGATGAGGTAAGTAACTCACCTAAAACCTCTTTTACATTTGATAAGTTGCTAAATGCTTTTCATGAATTATTTGATGAATTTAGAAAGATAAGTAGAAAATAAATTACTCAAAAAGGATCATACATTAATTATTAGTAAACATGAAACCTTGCATGAAGGATCAACATCATGTATTTCTTGTTCTAAATGTGAGACAATAAATGCAATTAAAAAGGGAAATATAGTATTACAACAAACCTTAGAATAGTTTAAAATGGAAACAAATCTCTAAACATGATCCTTGATAATAAGGGTCATGCTCATAGAAATGAAGGTATTGGCTTTATGGGTAAAACTTAACAAAAGCCAACTATCTTTATTAAAGGACCCACATTATATTCTTCACTCAAATATAAATATCATTTAAAAGGTATAGGTCACACCATTGGTTTAGGTTTCTAAAGAAACCATAAACAACCAAATGCCATTAGTAAAATTAGGAAGAACCTTTCATGAAGGACCGAAAGTCAAAGGGGTACATAAACCAAAACTCACTTTCTTGTAGGTTTGTCTCCAAACAAATGCTAGGAGCACAAAACGATATCTTGATAGTGGATGCTCAAAGCATATGACTTGAGATCTAGCAAACTTTTAAAGCTCACTAGCTAAAGCAACAAAAATAAAGAAAGATTATTTTCATCAGGATGATTAAAACTTAATAATCTTTATTTTAATTATAATAAATCTCTTTATTAAATATGGTTCATGGTTATACAATTAATCTTAATTGTTTTTTAATGATGCATAACGAGAGCATGCTAGCACAAAAATGAATTATAATGAGAAAACCTTAGTTATTCTTAATGGGAAACTATCTACGTTGCCTTCATTGAAATTTCCCAAAAAGGGATTTCGATAATGATCTTGGATTCGTTTTTCATATGATGTTTTTTAAAGAGATGATATATTAGTGTCTACAATTTGAGATATATTAAACAACTTTCTTGACTCTAAAAAATATTTATCCAAACAAATATCATTTTATATGAGTCTAAGTTTTTCATTAATCACTCCCCTACAATTCTTTTTGGTATTAACTAAAGGAAATATTTATCCATAAATATATCACTAGACTTTTGAATATAGGATTGTATATTGAATGATTGATTTAAATATTATGTTGATTAAAATGATAGATGGGTCGTATGTTAACTTTAGATAGGATTAATATCTTGAATGTTCGGTTAAAAATTGTTAGCTTGTATGTTAAATGATTGATTTGAATGGTTGATTGTTAGATGAGTTGTATGTTGACTTAAAATCAGTTGTGTTGTATAATTGAATGATAAATTGTTCTTGAATTGGTGCTCGAAATAAGGTAAAATAAATAAAAAAATGAAATGAGCATGACAATTGCATGGTACTTATTGTAGTAAGTCTAAAGAGTTAGATTCACTTAAGAATGAAAAATCATTAGAATTAAAATAAATTGAAGCTTTTGTTTGAGAATGTTTTATTATTTTAATATGTTATATTAATGATCTTGATGATTTCCTTTGAAATAATACTTAGTTTTCGGTTTAAATGATAATGCATGAATTTGTCATAAAAGATAAAGGTATTCTTGTATGAAATAAATTACATAAATTGAGATACGAAATTATAATACATTTTTCTTGAAAATATCTCTATTCTATCAAGTTTTCAATAAGAGATAAAGTGATAAATCTATGTATACCATTATTTTTTGAATCTCTTGAACTATAAAAGTGATTTTGATGATTTGAATTTGAACAATATTTTTTTCCAATCAAATTATGAAGTTTCCTTTGATTTCTTGACTTGAGGTATCTCTTATGGGAATCAATTTTTTAAACTTTTATGATTTCTTTATTTTTTAAATTTTCTAAAAGGGAGATTTATGATCTTGATAAATATAATTTAAGATTAAATCAAGATCGTTCACTATGATTCTTTCATTTTATTAACAAAAATTATCCAAATGAATCATGATTTATCTTTTGATTTTTTGGAGTTATAACTTGAGGTTTTTTTTATGAACCATGATCTTAATATCTTGATAATTATAATTTAAGATCTTTATAAATCAAGATCATTCACTATGATCCTTGTGTTTTATTAAAAAGAATTATCGAAATGAATCATTTTTTTTCTTGAGATCTCTCTTATATGAATTAAGATTTTGCTTACAAATTAATCTCCTAAGATTTATTTTCATTATTTATTTAAGAGGAGATATAAATCATGATTTTTCTCTTCGTCTCTTGGAACTCATGATTTAAGAGTTCTTTTGAAGATCACTTACTATTTGACCTCCTAAGATTTATTTTTGACATTCAAATAAAAAAGAGAGATTTATTAAAATAAATAATGTCTTTTGATACTTACGATTTGATCTTTCATACTATATTATAAATGACATGATTTTTGTTATATAATCTCTTTGTATTTATGATTGTGATTACAACATTGATGTAAAAGAAAATTGTACCATCATGTTCTTTTTTACTATAACAAAGGGGGAAATAAAATTGCTATCTTGCAGCAAAGACATTGAATGTGGAACAATTTGAAGAAAATTAGATATGAAAAATCTTTTGAATACGTAAGTTGCTCTCATATTTTTTGGATTTCTCAGTTTTTGAAATTGAGCTCTCTTTTAAAATGATTTCACATCATTCTTTCCTCATGAAATTTACAAAAGAAAAATGTGCTTTATGAACTTTTTGTGATGCTTGATTCTCTTTCAAATCCCCCTTCTTAATATTTGATTCTTGGATTCATGAGCTCTCTTTCGAATCTTCCCTCTTAAGAAAAAATATCTTGATTCTTGGATTCATGAAATTTTTCTCTACTTAATCATTGATGTAATGCTTATAAATCAATCCCTCATCTTGATATTTGATTCTTGGAATTTTGAGGATACTTGATCTTTGATCCTTGATTTTTGGACTCTCGAGTATACTTGACCCATCCCTTCTTCTTTTACTTCTATATTTTTACAAAGGAGGAGAAAGGAATTTGATGTGATACTTGTGATTTGATTCTCTTTGTGATAAACAAATTCCTTTCTTTTTCTTCTTCTTATTTTACAATGGGGGAGATATGGCGTGATTGATGACATATGCTAAATATTGTGATAAATGTTCATATATATGTTAGACATTTCTCCTTTTTTTTTAATGACAAAGGGGGAGAAATGACATGATTGATGACATATGCTAAATGTTTGGTTTGAATATTTTGTTTGAAATTTTTATCATATGATACCAACAAGATGAATATTTGTTATTGAAAATTTTATCATGTATGGATGATAATGAATGGTTAAATTGTTAAAATTTTAATAATTAAATAAAATGGTCAAAGTGCTATCTTGAATTCAAAGGTAACTGTTTCTTTTGAATTCAAGTTCTTCAATTATGGCATATAGATAGTGAGAGTTAAGGTTAACTTCATCATCAATTGGTTGTTATCAATAAAAAGGGGAAGATTATTGAATCTCATATTTGGATGATGAAACGAATTAGTGAGTTTATGATCTAATCAATATGTTGGATCTAAGTGATACAGGATGAACTACGACTGTGAAAAGGCAAAACAATATGTCATTCGTTTGGAGTCAAGATCGAGCACTGGGTCGGAAGAATCGAGGTTACACTAAGGATTCAGATGATATGGTGGGAGCTCATCGGGAGTTCACTAGAGGTTTACTGAGAGTTCGTCGATAGGTTATTGGTAGCTTGTTTGGAGTTTGTCGAAGGTTGCCGAGAGTTCGCCGGAAGGAGAACGAGGCTTGTCGGGAGTTCGTTGGAAGGATGCCAAGAGTTCGTTGAAAGATCGATTGATGTGCCAAACAATGAAGATTAGTATTATTGTGTTTGACTTTAAAGTGTTGTAATTAGCATCTTGATTGAGTTAGTTTTACTAACTCAATTAAGGGCCAACCGAGTCCACTTTAGGTTTGATTTGAGCTCATGATAGAGCTCATTTCATTGACCTGGACGGAGGTCAACAAAAGATATAGCTCATGTACATATTAGATCACTCAAATACATATTAGATAATAAATTTATCAATTAGTTTTATTATCAAAATATGAGATTCAACAATCTCTCCCTTTTTGATGATGAAAACCAATTGATGGTGTAGTTTAACTAAACTCCCCTATCAATATGCCATATGGATAGAAAATTTGAATTTAGAAAATTACAAGTATCGAAAGAATTAATTGATCATATCATTGCATGCACCATAAAATTATGCCCAATCAAAACATCAAAGTATATGACCAAGGTTGAAGTATTATATGCATAATGTCATCAACAAAAAGGAGAAGTGCAACTATCAATTTAGCAAATTAGCAAATTTTTAAGATATGCAAGATAGTAATTTAGCTTTTTTTTTATCACTTTAGAATTTGCAAGCTAGCAAGTTTCACTTTTCTTTTAAGTATGAAAACGAGTAAGTTCTTGAGAAGGGGGGGGCACAGGGTGAGTGTTGAATTAGTACTTTTGAAAAACTTTCATCGATTTGAAGATTCGTTTAAAAAAACTTATAAAGAGTTTAAACTTGAAAACGATCATAGGATTGCAATGAGCAAGTAAAGTAACTTGTAAAGTGATTAAATAGCAAAGAAAGAAGGCATACCAATTTTATAGTGGTTCGATCGTCTTGACCTACTCCACTCCTAATTCCTCCTCCGTTGAGTTCATCGACTTCTACTATTAATCTTCTTTCAATGAGTGAAGATCAACCACCCTCTTACAGCTCTATTCTCCTTTTCACAGGTTTAGGAGACAACCTTTACATTTCTTTCAAACCTCCTTTAAACAAAATTCACACTTAGAGAAGAGGAAGAGAACTCTCAAAGAATTACATAGCATTTTTACAAGTTTTTATTCTACTTTCTTGCTATACCAATCAATAATACTTGGGGTATTTATATACCATAATTGGCTTCACAAATTGGAGCAAAAACATCAAACACCCTGAGATTTCGGGGTACGGGCGGTACCACCATTGGCACTAGAGGTACCACCATCGAACAAAGCCCAGGTTTCTAAGCAAAGGCAGTACCACCACCCAGAATAGGCAGTACTATCATCGACTGGTGATACTACTATTGGCAGCTAGCGATACCACCGCCAAAGATTCTCAGAGAAGTACTTTCTATTACTTTTCATACTTAAGCTATACCATCTCTTGACCTGACTATACATCCTTCCAGGTTAATGAAATTAGCCCCCTAATGGGTTCCAATCAACCTTAATTAAGGCCTAATGGGTCCTTAATTGAGTTGGCATGGTTACACCCAAAACCAACTCAACTGCAATCACAACTACTTTAATCTAGACATAATTGATTATAAACAAGAATACTAAGCTATCCAGCATATCACCGTATGGTTCAATCGGCAAGTTGACCAATATAACATCAGATCTCCTTAATGTTGAATCTCAGATTTTGATGATGAAACCAATTGGTGAGTTTATGATCTAGTCAATGTGTTGGAGCTAAGTGATGTAGGATTAAATATGACTATGAAAAGGCAAAATAATCTATCGGCCATAGTCAAGATCGAGTATCGGGTCAGAAGAATCAAGGGTACGTCGAGGCTTTGGATGATATGGCGAGAGCTCATCAAGAGTTCGTTGGAGGTTTACCGGGAGTTCACCAAAAGGTTGTCAGAAGCTCACTGGGAGTTTGCCGGAGGTTGTCAGGTGTTCGCCGAAGGAGATAGGGAGCTCGCTGGAAGGATGTTGGGAATTTACTAAAAGATTGATTGATGTGCAGGACAATGAAGATTAGTGTAATTGTGTTTGTCTTTAAGGTGTTATAGTTAGTATATGATTAGAGTTCGTTTTACAAACTCAATTAAGGGCCAACTGAGTCCAATTTGGGTTTGATTTAAGCTCAAAATTTGAGCTCATGATAGAGCTGATTTTGTTTTACATCTTAAGTATAAAACAATACTTTCCAATACTATTCCCAAGATCTGGGTGGTGGTAGTACTTCCTAAGAAGCAGTGGTACTGCCCAGGCAATGGTAGTACCACCGTCGCCCACAAATCTGGGGCATTTTCGGTGGTAGTACTGTCCGTACCTAGATTTTATGAAAAGGTTTGAATTTTGACTCTAAATTTTGAAGTCAAATTGGGGTCTATAAATACCCAAAGTTTCTTGCTTGGGAAGGCAAGAAAGTGCAATAAAAAGGTAAGAAAAGAGAATGAAAGAAAAAAAAATTATGGTGAATTTATGGAGTTCCCTCCCTATTGTGTAAGAGTGAATTGTGGTTAAGGAAAGGGCTAAAATTGAGTTGTAAAGGTTGATCTCCTGAGCCTGAGAAAATGAGAGTGTAAATGTTGACCTCTTGAGCTAAAGAAAAAAAAGAGTATAAAGGTTGATCTCTTGAGCCTGAGAAAAGGAGAATGAAAAGGTTGATCTCCTAATCCCGAGAAAAGGATAGTATAAAGGTTGTTCTCCCGAGCCTATGGAAAGGAGAAAGATGTGTAAGAGGTACTTGATCTTCACCCTTGAAAGAAGATCGTTAATGGAAATCGATGGGCCTCAATGAAGGAGGACTCAAGAATGGACATAGGTCAGTTTGACTGAACCACTATAAAAACACTGTGAGCATCTCTATCTTGTCTTATTTTAATTTTGCTCGTGAACTTAGTTGCTATTAACTAGTTCTAATATAAGCTCGAGCTTCTCCTTTCGGTTTCATCTTAAAATCGCTCTCTAACTTATTTGCTCTTAACGAGTTCCAACAAAAGTGATTTCAATTTCAGTTTTACTACAAGCGAAATTTTTCGAACCATGTTTTTATCACTTGCACTAATTCACACCCCTCTTAGTGCCAACTCAATCCGAACAGTTAGTATCAGAGCCACATTCACGTAATTAATACCTAAGCGAGTTAAATGGCTTTTTCTATCACTAACAAAGATTATTCTATCACACATCCTCCTTTGTTCAATGGGATGAACTACACCAACTTGAAAACTAGGATGAGAATCTTTCTAATTTATGTAGATTTTGAGTTATAGAATTTAGTTAAAAATGTCTTTCAGAAGTCTTCCAATCCTATAAATGATTGGAATGATTATGAAAGAAAGATGTTTTCTTTAAATGCCAAAACTATGATTACTTTATTTTGTGCTTTCGACAAAAACAAATTTAATCGAATTTTTAGTTGTGATTCTGCTTTTGATATATGTTACATATTAGAAGTCACACACGAAAACACAAGTAAAGTAAATGAATAAAAAATGAACCTGTTAGTATATAATCATGAAAAGACTTATAATTATGAACATGTAAGATCATGTTTTCTTTAAAGTCCTATGTCAGTCAAATACATGTTAGATCATAAATTTATCATTTAGTTTCATAAGTAAAATATCATCAAAATATGAGATTTAAGGCAAAACAATATGTCATTAAGTCGGAGTCAAGATCGGGCATCAGGTCGAAAGAATCTGGGTTACGCTGAGGCTTCAAACGATGTGGTGGTACCTTGCCGAGAGTTCACCAGAGTTTTGTCGGGAGTTTGTCGACAGGTTGTTGGCAGCTCATCGGGAGTTCGTCGAAGGTTGCTGGGAGTTCATTGGAAGGAGATTGGGAGTTCGCCGGAAGGAGATCGGGAGCTCATCAGGAGTTCATCGGAAGGATGTCGAGAGTTCGCTGAAAGATCGATTGACATGCTAGATAATGAAGATTAGTATTATTTTGTTTATCTTCAAAAGTGTCATAATTAGCATCTTGATTGAGTTAGTTTTTATAACTTGATTAAGGGCCAACTGGGTCCACTTTGGGTTTGATTTGAGCTCATGATATAGCTTATTTCATTGACCTGGAAGGAAGTCAACAAAAGATATAGCTCAGGTATGAAATAGTACTTTCTAGTACTATTTCCAAGATCTAGGCGATGGTATCACCAGTGGGCAACGGTAGTACCACCATCGCTCATAAATCGAGGGCACTTTCGGCTATAGAATCATCGATGTTGGTGGTAGTACCACTTGTACCTAGATTTCTAGGAAATATTTAAATTTTGGCTCCAAATTTTGAAGCCAAATTAGGGTCTATAAGTACCCTAGTTTCCTTACTTGGGAAGGCAAGAAAGTATAAGAAAAAGGAAAGAAAAGAGAAAGAAAAAAGAAAATATTTATGGTGAATTTGTGAGAGTTCCCTCCCTTTTATGTAAGAGTGAATTGTAGTTAAGGGAAGGGCCGAAATTGAGTTGTAAATGTTGATTTCAGAAAAGGAGCGTGTAATGGTTGATCTCCTTGTTGAATCTCAGATTTTGATGATGAAATTAATTGATGAGTATTTAATATAACATGTATATGTTAGAGGAAGGAATACAGGTTTAACTACGATAGAGGAAAGAAATTGCAACAATATGATGGGCCCGAATTAAGTTTAAGCATCGGGCTAAGGTTCGGATGATGCTATGGGAGCTCACTAGGAGTTTACTAGGAGTTCACTTAAGGGATCTGGAAGCTTGCAGGGAACACGCCGGGAGATCGCCATAAGAAGACCGTAAGACTCGCTGGAAGAATATCGAAGGTTGTCATATTGCCGAGAGTTAGGTCAATTGTTAAACTTGATGGTCATGTATGATTGTAATCAAGTGAGTTATAGTTACGTTTGAGCCCATTTGAGTTAATTTTAGAAGGAATCCAAATTAATTCAAGTGAGGCAAACTAGGTCCGCTATGAGTTTGGATTGATCTCAAGTTGAGCTCAATTGGTTGACTTAAGAATTGGTCAACAGAAGGTACAAGTCGGGATTGGAAAAGTGGAGGGAAACACTTTTTCAAGATTCTCGATGGTTGTGCCATTGGTGAGCGGTAGTTGTACCATTGTCACCTAATTTTTCAGGCTGCTTTCGGTAGTAGTATCGCTAGTGCTAGCAGTTATACCGCCCAAGCCTAGATTTTTTAGATACGTTTGAATTTTGACTCCATTCTTCTAAAGCCAATTGGGGTCTATAAATACCCCAAGTCTTCTTACATTTATCACATGCATTCACATAAGTTATTGAGCAAAAATCTATGAAAAAAGTGTACTAAAAGTATGCAAGAAAAAGAAAAAGGGGAAGGGAGTGAGCTGAGTGTTGTAATCATTGTAAAAAATCTCCCTTGTAAGTTGAAAGCTTATAAGGGTTTGGTCTTCACCCAAACAATATCGGTAGTGGACACCTATGGGTCTCGATAAAGAGGACTCGGGAAGTGGACGTAGGCTAAGATTGTGGTCGAACCACTATAAATTATGAGTGTGTCTCTCATGTTTATTTTCAGCATTCTTTAGCTAATCAGAGTTTCTCGATCTTTAGTTTAAATCACTCACATATTTAAAATTCCAAGAAATGCTTCCAATCTTGATTTTATTTGAATGAAAAGTTTTCTTTAAACCGAGATTTAAGCACATGCACTAATTCACCCTCCCCGGCTCCTCTTAGTACAAATTGATCCCAATAATTGGTATCAAAGCAAGGTCTTACTCATTGGACTAACACCCACTTGAGTAAATGACTTTGTTTGGCATGAATGAGGAATATTCTATTTCATGTCTTCTCATGTTTAATGGGACTTATTATACATATTAGAAAACAATGATTCATATATTCTTGATTTTTTATGGATTTTGATTTATGACATATTGTAGAAAATGGTTTTGAAAAATCTACCAAATCAATGAATGAATAGAATGATTTTGAAAGAAAGAATTTTTCTTTAAATGCAAAAACAATGAATGCTTTATCTTGTACACTTGATAAGAATGAATTTAATCATGTTTTTATTTGTGAAACTATTTACGAAATTTGGCACACTCTTGAAATCATTCACGAAGGCACTAGTCATGTTAAAGAGTCCAAAATTAATATTTTTGTTCATAGTTATAAATTGTTCCGAATGAAACAAAGTGAGACCATTGGAGACATGTACACCTAGTTCATGGATGTCGTCAATGGTCTTAAAGCTCATGGTAAATGTTATTCTAATTTTGAATTTGTTAATAAAATATTAAGATCTCTTCCAAAAAGTTGGGATCCTAATGTAACTACAATCCAATAGGCTAAAGATTTAAATAATTTTCCTCTTGAAGAACTTATTGGTTCTCTTATGACTTATAAACTAAGCTGTAAAGTTCGTTAAAGATAAAATATGTGATACCTGCTAATTAAGAAAATAAATAACAAGTAGCTTTAAGTCAAAAAAATCAAATAAGCACCTCTAGGCTACTACAATTGATCCATATGAATTTATTTGAACCAATTAATATTACAAGTTTATGAGGTAGTAAATATGTATTTGTTTTAGTAGATGATTGTAGTAGATATACTTGGACTTATTTCTTGGCACACAAAAGTGATTCATTTAAATATTTTTTAAAATTTTATAAAATTATTTAAAATAAAAAATATTTTATGATTTCATCAATATGTACTGATTATGGTGGTGAATTTTAAAATTTTTGTAAGTCAAATGATAAAATCCACAACTTCTCTACTCCTAGATATCCACAACAAAATTGAGTAATAGAAAGCAAAAAATATAAGCTTATAAGAAATGGCTAAAATCATGTTAAATGAATATAGGCTACCCAAATATTTTTGGGCCGAAGTCATTAACACGGCATGCTATGCTTTAAATAGGATTCTTCTAAGACCACTACTCACTAAAACTCCTTATAAATTATGGAATGGTGAAAAAACTAATATTTCTTAAAGTATTTGGTTGCAAATGTTTTATTTTGAATGAAAAAGATGCCTTTGAAAAATTTGATGTAAAATCCGATGAAGGTATTTTTCTTGGTTATTCTTATATTTTAAAAGCTTATCATGTATTCAATAAAAAAACTTAGTAATTGAAGAATATATTCATGTTGTTTTCAATGAGATTTTCGAACCTAAGAAAACTGATTTTGATGATGAATTTAATTGTGGCAATTTGAATTTAAATGATAACTCTCATTAAAGCAACTTGGATAAATCTACTTTCAAATCCTTACCCAAAGAATAGAAGTATGTAAATGCTCATCCTAAGGAGCTTATAATAGGAGATACATCAAGAGGTGTTCAAAGACGTTTTTCTTTTAAAATTTTTTATGCTAATGATGTATTTTTTTCTTAAGTTGAACTAAAAATATATTGATGAAGCCCTAAGAGATGACTCTTGGGTTATTACAATGCATGAAGAATTAAATCAATTTGAGAAGAATGAGGTATATGTGTACCCCATCATTAAATCAAACTTATCTTTGATGTCTTTCATCTACTGATTGGAATATTGATGTAAAGGGAAAAGATTTTGCATAATTATATTCTTCCCTTCGTTTTGACAATGACAAAGGGGGAGAAAAAAAAAATTGCTAGCTTGCACATTTTGAGGAAGATCTTGCAAACTTGCACATCTCAAGGGAAGCAAAATTGCTAGCTTGTACGTCTCAAAAGAGAAGCAAGAATTGTAAGCTTGTATATCCGAAATACTTGTCGGCTTATATGTTTCAAAAACTTGCTAATTGCACTTTTCTCCCTTTTATTGATGACAAAGGGAGAGAAGTTAGAATGATGATTTGAAATTTGAATCATGTATGGTATTATGTACTTTGATGTTTTAAAATTATGATAATATGAAATTATGCATACAATAATCATGATCTTATGATGCATGTTATGATGTGAAAGTCATTGTTTTGACTTAAATTCAAAGTTATCAATCTTTTGAATTCGAGTTTGCTTTATTTCGATATGGCATATAGATAGGTGGAGTTTAGTTAAAACTCTATCACTAATTGGTTGTCATCATCAAAAGGGAGAGATTATTGAATGTTTGATTTTAATGATGAAATCAATTGATGAAGTTATAATCTAATCAATGTTTGAGAAAAATGATATAGGACTAACTTCGATCATGAAAAGGCAAAATAATTGAAGTAGAAGAATCATATGTTTGGCCGAAGTCAGGGATTGGGCATCGGGCCAAAAGAATTGAACATTACGCCAAGACTGGATGTTGTGGGAGTCATCATGCTGATGGATTGGGTGATACACCAAAGAATTGGACGATGCATTGGAAGTTTGAATGAAGTTCAAATGAACCAATGATATGTCGGGCAATATAAAACTCTTTTCTTTATTCATTTATATCATGGTCATCGAAAGTTAAGTCTAAATTGAGTTAGTTATGGGTGTAACCTGTTAGGATCAAAGCAGGACTAAGAGAAGGGGAGGCGGGGAGGGGCGTGGGGGTGGTGGTGGGAGGTGGGGGTTGGGGTTTGTGTGGTGGTGGGGGGAGGATTAATGCTTATGAAAAATTTATATTGATTTAAATATTCTCTCAACAAAAATCATATCAAAAATATGTTTACGCGTAGAGATGTTTGTAAGAGTACAAGCAAAGGTACTAGATAATTAAATAAGAAAATAATAAAGATAAAAAGCAAAGAAGAGGAAGCAAGTTGATTTTATAGTGGTTCAGTCTCGTGACCTACATCCACTCTCGATTCCTCCTCCGTTTAGGTCACCAGCTTCCACTATTGATCTTCCTTTAATGGGTGAAGATCAACCACCCTTTTACAATTCTATTCTCCTTTGACAAGTTTAGGAGATAACCTTTACAATTCTCTAAGCTCTCCCTTAAACAAAAAACTACATAAGATAAAGTGAGAAGAAGCTCTCAAAGAATTACAACAACGTTTTCATAAGGTTTTTGAGCTTAATGCTTGCATTCCTCAAGCAAAGATGGGGGGGTTGTATTTATAGGCACCAAATGGCTTCAATATTAGAGCCAAAATTCAAAATTTAAGAGTTCCCGAGGTGTTGGTCTCGAAGACTATGTCATCTTGGAGACCGTGTCTTTGAAAATCATGTCTTTTCTAATGCAAGGTTACTGAAATGACTTTTATATTAAATCCAAATCAATCACAATTAAAGCCTAATGACCTCTTAATTGAGTTAGTAAAACTAACTCTCATTATGATGCCAACCATAACACTTAACTCACAATCTTTATTATTCAATTGTCAATTGATCTCTCGGCGAACTCCTGGTAAGCTCTCGGCATTCTTCTGATGAACCTCTTACGAGCTCCCAATTTCATTCAGCGAACTCCCAGCGAGCTCCCAGCCACTTATCGGTGAACTCTCGATGAACTTCCTGGCAAACCTCTGGTGAGCTCTCGGTGAGCTCACAACAACATCGTCCAAACCTCGACTGACTCCAGCGAACTCTCGGTGAGCTCCCATTTCATCATCCGAACCTTGGCCCGATGCTCGAACTTGACTCCGGTCCAACATATGATTGTAATGCCCTTTTACTGTCAAGTTAATCTTGCATCACTTTCTTTAACACACATGTTAGATCATAAAACCCATTAATTGATTTCATCATCAAAATATGAGATTCAACAATCTTCCCCTTTTTGATGATGACAACCAATTGATGATGAAAGTTAACCATAACTCCCCCTATGTATATGCTATAGGATAAATAAAACAAACTTGAATTCAAAAGCACCATCACTTTTGAACTTAAGCATTTTGACAATTGTTTATAATTTAACCATACATGATACCTTAGATGACAAAATTTTCAAACATTCATCTTCTTGGTATCATATAAAAATTTCAATAATTATGTTCACAAAATAACAATATCATTAATTATGATATAACATTTATTTCAATTATTTCAAAAATCTCAAAACAAATATCTCTCTTATGTCATCAATTATGTCATTTCTCCCCTTTGTCATCAACAAAAAGGAGAAATGTTTAACTTATATTTGAATATTCTTCAAAATTTATCAAATAAAGAAATTGCTATCTTCCCCTTTGTAAATAAAATAGAAGAAGAAGAAGGGGTGGGGGTTGGTGTCATAGATCCAAAAATTTAGTATCCAAAAAAATTAAATATTAAGTATATTCATCAAGTATATATAAAAGAATAAATCAAAAATAATTTTTGAGAGAGGATATAAATTAATCTTATCTCAAAAATAACTTTGAATCCCATTTTTCCTCTTGTAAATTCAATTTCAAATAGAATCATTTAAAAATAGAGCTCAAAAAGCCAAGAAGTCTTTTGAGCTACTCATGTATTCAAAATCATCTCATGTAAATTTCAAGAAAAAGCTCAAGAAATCTGAAAAATAGAAAATCATGAATTTGGATGGTTTAACATTCCCAACTCTCTTTTAATAAAGCCTAATTATTTTTTATTTAATGGCATGGTCATGATATCAGCCAATTAATGCTTAGTATTAATAAATTCCAAGGATATATCATGATTATTTACATGATCTCTTATAAAGTGATACCTAATGTCAATATGTTTAGTTTTTGAGTGTTGAATGAGATTTTTAGTTAAACATATTATACTAGTATTATCCTATTTCACAGGAATATTTTTTAACTGAATTTCATAATCTATTAAGGTGTTTTTCATCCAAATGACTTATGCACAGTATGCACCAGCTGCTATATACTCAGCTTCAGCTGTAGATAATGCAATCAAATTTTGTTTCTTAGAAGATAAGAAACAAGAACATGTCCTAAGAATTGGTATGTCCCGATTGTACTCTTTCTATCAATTCTACAACCTCCAAAATTAGCATATGCATAAGTAAACAAATCAAAGTTTTTACACTTAGGATACCATAATCCTAAATTAGAAGTTCCTTTTAAATATCTAAATATTTGTTTAACTGCTTTAAAATAAGAATATTTAGGACTGAATTGAAATCTTATACTCAATCCAACGCTAAACATTATATCCAGTCTAGTAGCAATTAAATATAATAAACTATATATCATTCCTCTATATATTTTTTGATCAAAATTTTTACCTTCATTATCCAAGTCTAATTTTATAGAAGTGCTCAATGGTGTGTTTGTGGTCTTAGCATTGTCCATACTAAAATCTTCTAACAAATCTATTTAATTTGACTTATAAAGATATCATAATTTAATTATTTTATATATAATTATAAGAAAAAATAATTCACCCATCAGGCTCATTGCAAATTCTTGGTTCATACTGTTGGCAAAAGATTCACATAAGGATTTATTTGTTAAAACAAAAATAATATCATTAACATAAATTTGAATAACTTGAAAATCATTTTCAAAATTTTTAAAAAATAATATGGTATCAACCTTGCCTTTTCAAAAATTATTTGAAATAAGGAAAGAGCTAAGTCTTTCAGACCAAGCCCTAGGGGCTTGTTTCAATCCATAAAGAGACTTAGATAATTTGAAAACATGATTAAGAAAAAGATTATTTTCAAAACTGGGGGTTGTCAACATAAACTTATTCAAAAATAAAACCTTTAAGAAAAGCAATTTTGACATCCATTTGAAATAACTTAAAATTCATAAAAGAGGCAAAGGCAAGGAGCATTCTTATGGCTTCAAGTCTAGCCATAGTAGCGAATGTCTCTTTATAATCAATTCCTTCTTCTTGGTTGAAACCCTTGGCCATTAGTCTAGTCTTGTTTCTGACCACGATATCATTTTTATCTTACTTATTTCTAAAGACTCATTTAGTACCAATCACTAAATGCTCATTAGGTCTAGGAACAAACTCCCATACCTCATTTCTCTCAAATTGGTTTAACTCTTCATGTATTGAAATAACCCAAGAATAATCTTTTGGGACTTCCTCAATGCATTTTGGTTCAATTTGAGATAAAAATGTGGTATTAGCATAAAAATTCTTAAATGATGAATGAGTTTGAACACATTTTGATGTATCTCCTATTATTAACTCCTTAGGATAAGCATCTACACATTTTCATTCCTTTGGTAAGGATTCCCTAGAAGTAGATGCATCCAAGTTATTTTGGAGAGGAGGTTTATCATTCAAATTTAAAGTATCAAAATCATAATCATCATCAAAATCAATTTTCTTTAATTTAGGAACCTTATTAAAAACAATATGGATGGATTCCTCAATTATTAGAGTTTTTTTATAAAAGATACATAAAGCTTTTGAAATTAAAGAATAATCAAGAAATATGCCTTCATCAGATTTTGCATCGAACTTTCCTATGACATCTTTTTCATTCAAAATAAAATATTTACAACTATTAGACTTTTTATTATTTCATAATTCATAATGAGTTTTGTAGAGTAATAGACTTACAAGAACCCTATTCATAACATAGTATGTTATGTTAACGGCTTCGAGCCAAAAATATTTGGGTAGGCTATGTTCGTTTAATATGGTTCTAGCCATTTCTTGTAAACTCCTATTTTTTCTTTCCACTACTCCATTTTGTTGTGGATTTCTAGGAGGAGAAATTATGATTATATCTATTTGACTCACAAAAATTTTGAAAATCATGATTTTGAAACTAACCACTATGATCATTACATATAGATAAAATCATACAACCCATTTTATTTTGAACAAGTTTATAAAATTTTGAAAAACATTTAAAAGAATCACTTTTGTATGCCAAGAAATAGATCCAAGTATATCTACTATAATCGTCTACAATAACGAATGCATATTTGCTACCTCCTAAGTTTATAGTATCAATTGGTCCAAATAAATCCATATAGGTCAATTGTAGTAGCCTAGAGGTGTTAATTTGATTTGTTGATTTGAAACTACTTTTTATTTGTTTTCCTAGTTTGCATACATCATAAACTTTGTCTTTTACAAACACGATGCTAGGCATTCCTCTTGCTAGATTTAGAGTTTAGGTTTGGTTTAATAGTTTCATGCTAGCATATCCTAGTCTCCTATGCCAAATGTATGCATCATCATTTAAGGTCAAAAAATATATTTCATAATAAAAATTATCAATGTCAATAGTATACACATTATTGATTCTTAAGGCAATCATAGAACTATTTTTATAAGGTATTTCAATTATACAAGTATTAGATTCAAATTTGATAATGTATCATTTATCACACAATTGACTAATGCTTAGTAGATCATGTTTTAAACCATCAACTAATAACATATCTTCAATCAAGAGGTTTGATTTGTTACCTATGGTTCCTTTATGAATGATTTTTCTCTTGTTGTCTTCGAATATGACAAATCCTTTATTTAGGCTAGTAATCTTAGAGAAATGAGTTGGATCTCTAGTCATGTGACTGATAGGACTCTAACAGGGTTAAGTCCTAATCACCCTAGACGTAATTAATAAGAACCATGTGAGATTATAATAAAACCCAACCAAGTTACTTCTATCCTATAAAGAAGTGTGGCTAGGGTTTATTTTGGGGCCCTAGGGCTTCCTAGCCACAACCCCCCTTACTGCACTGGTCGACTAGGGTTTCTAGCAGAGAGGTGTAGCTTGTGGAGCCACTTAAGCTGTCGCCCCCTTTATTTAGGCATGACAGCTATAGGAGGGGCAAAATAGAGAATTTACTTAGGAAGCACCCCCCTAGGGCTAGGGTTTTAAGCTCTATATAAGCTTGTAGCCTCCACCTCTTTGTATCAAGCAAAAATCATCTTTTATTCAACCTTGTGCCAAGTTCTAGCATGGAGGAACCCCTATAGCGTTCTAAGGGTTGATCCCCCTCAAAGATCAAAATCTATATAGCTCTTTCAGGGGCTCTATCATCTGGTATTAGAGTCACATTCTTGCTGCGCCTGCTGCTATCTCTACCGCCTCCACCCTTCCAAGCAATTCTCATAATTGCTATAACACGCGGCTCCATCTTCCACCCCAACCCGTAGATCAAATCAATATGCTGTTGCCCCCAGTGTTTGAACTAGAAATCTGGTATTTTTTCATCATCCATACTTATTTACTATTGCAAATCCTTTACCTTACACGTTGAAGAAGTTTTCCTATATTTTCTCGTTGCAAAATCCTACCGTCGCAAACGTGATCATCGTTGTGAATGAGAAATGTTGCAGAAAAATTTCAACCAATGGTTGCTTCTTGAAACTAAACTATTGCTCATCTTTTTTGGCCAAAACTTTTATACAATTTTATAGATCATCTTAGCTTTCATCTAAAATTGATCTCTGGAAAAAAAATCCCTTCTGAAATTGGACTTATTGTGCTATAATTCCTCATTGTGTATTGCTAGAATTTTATGACGAAGAATCTGCCTTCCATCTTTTTATCTATTTTCCTTCTATTAAGCAACCAAAATTTTGTCAAACTTATTCACTGATATTGGCCAAATCTGAATCAAGGATTTACTGACAAATTTTTATATATTTTTCTTAGATTTTCTTCTAGAATTTATGTCAAGAATTCATTGCTTCTTCGATGCAAACTCTGTTTAGCAAAACAACACATACGTAGCGACCTTTTGTCAAATCCTATCAGATTTTCACTACTGTTTTTCTAGATTTAAAACTTTCTTTTTCTTATCTTCATCCCCTATCACCACAACCCCAAATTTCATAATTTTTTACTATAATTATCGTTGAGAAATTGCTGGTTCTTCGATGATAATTTTGCTTCTACAAGGTAGCATATACTATAGCGAACTTCGTTGAATTCTATCAAACCTTCACTGTCATCTCTTCCAAATATAAAATCATCTTTCCCTAACCTTCACCCTCTACTGTCACAGTCCCAAAACCCTACCAAACTGTAGCCAAAACCATACCCAAATTAGCTATAAAAGAGCCTAAAACCGTAGCCTTCTACAACTATCATCTATTCGCAGTATACCCCCACAAATCCATATCAAACCTTTACTACCATCTATTCTAGATCCAAAATCTCTTTTCCTAACCTTCATCCACTGCTATCATAGCCCTAAAACTACACCAAATTATAGCCAAAACTCTACAAAATTGCAGCCCCAAATTGTACCCAAAATAGCCATAAAATAAGCCCCAAAAACCGTAGCCTTCCACCTTTGGTCCACCAACCTTTCAACCACCCAATCTCCCTTATCCCTTCAACCGCAGCATGCATCTCTCATTGCATAATGGTGCTAGTAGTAATCTCTTGCTGCCATCCTCCTTGATTGTAGCCAGCAGCGATCTCTTGCGGCACAAATACTACTAGCAGTGATCTTTCACTATCATCTATTTTCATCGCAGCCGCAATAATCTCTCGCTACCATCTACTTTGATCGCAACCATCAGCAACTCGATCACATCTAGTAGTGATCCCTCATTGCAAAACATTGCCAACAACAACCACTCGCTGCCATCCTCCTTGATTGCAGCCAGCAGCGATCCTTTGCGGTAAAAAGTGACTAGCAGCAATCTTTCACTACAATCTGTCTACATCGCAACCTATAATAATCTTTCACTACCAACTGTCATGATCGTGGCTAGCAATAAATTGAACATGACCAGCAGTGATCTCTTGCTCCATAGCGTTGCTGCCCTCCTTCGTAATAGTTGTGTACTCTGCTACCTCATCTTCCTCCTATTGTAGCCACACCCTTGCTATAACTAATGCTACTTTTAGCCACGAAGTCACACTGCAGTTGCAACCAACATCGTTGTTGCCCTCTTCTTCCTCCATCGTCATTGCTGTCTTCTGACTCAGATCACTTGGCTACCATCTTCCAACAGATATTAGCCACCTAAAAAATTGTAGCTTTGATGACCTTGCAGCATCACCGCAGAACCTCAGCCGAAATTACTATTATTGTCTTCTTCCTCCACTGTTGATACTACCCTTGGCTGCCATCCTCGATCAACGCAGTAACCACTTGGAGACTTCACCACCATAGCCCGAACAAATTTGCAACAACTTCACAGTAGCACTTTCCCATCCTTTTGCTGCCATTACTGCCTTCAACTTGAAGATTGTAGCTATACACTTTAACTGATTTATTTGACAGGTTGGAGATCCTTACGTCATGACATCAGTAGGCTTATTCGAAGCTAAATTGGAGGCTTTCGAGATGCATATGGATGCTAAATTATGCGCTCTCTTTGAGGAGTTTAGATTGGGTCGATCACTAAGCCCAATAAGATCAAAACCTGGTGTAAATTTAGATTGTAAAGCAACCCATTGGAGATAAGAAGTGAGGATAAGACACAGCAGCCCTACACCTTGACGACATCGATCTCCTTTGCATAACTTTAAGAAGGGCATCTCAATCAAGATGCTTAGAGCATGAGAGCCATATCCCAACCAAAATTATATAAACCTTCAGCACTAATCAATTGTAAGAACCTTGACGAAGAACTAGCGATGATCCATCAAACCTCCACCATCCAAGAGTACCAGACCAGGTTTGAAAGGTTATTTAATCGAACTTACGATTGGTGTGAAAAATAAATATTAAGAACTTTTATTGAGGGCTTGAAGCTGGAGATTTATGAAGAAGTTAAAGCGCGATAACCATACATACCTAAGGCAGCCATCTCCTTCTCGCGACATCAAGAGGAGCGATTGAACTATAAAGCTCGAAGGACTAAGGTTGCTCACTAACCAATGGCACTAAAGCTTTCACCTCCTCCTTCTATTAGCCAACCCTCTCAACCAAAGAAATTAATAAGAGAAGACTCTCATGACGGATCGATAAAGGGCCTATATAGGAATTGTAATAAACTGTGGAGTCTAGAACACCATTGTAAAAAGGAGAGACCTCTAATGATCATGCCCACTGAAGAACCCAAACTTGAAGATATGACTCTCGAGCCCAAGGAGAAGGATAAAAAATAATTAGCCACCCGAACGGTCCCTACCTTAGCTAGCTCCACAAATCCACAGAAGATCAAAGATAGGAGGGTCACCCAAGAGATGATAGAGACACTGATTGTTTGACCGTGCTTATTTTCGGCTACGACACATCCCTACATCCTCTTCCCTAGGGATAAGTTACTTCTGAAGTGTTCATCCTGCCGAACTTACCACGGTTGCTAATGCAGCACTTCCATATCTTATGTGACTTTCATGATGTTTCCCAAGATCAGACCATGATGCTTAAAGACCTCCTTGATGATGACTTCTGATCTATGGCCCAAGACCGCGAGAAAATTGAGCCCCCCTAGTGGCGAAATTAGAATAAGAGAAGGATCATTCATATATCTCAAAATATCATCCCTCTCACTATGAAGAAAGATGTACCACCTTGGCCGAGTGGAACTATAGCCCTCACGACCATGATGTTGTCCCCACTAAGTCGTGGTCAGATGTTTATAATTGGAGTAGACACATCCAGAATTGGGATTAGCATCACCCGTATGTAGGATACTTAACTCCTAATTCACACTAAGGCTTCTCAACACTCCACACGAGGTTTTTAAAAGAGATACTCATTGCTACTAAATTTAAAATTTGGCTGGATACAGGTCTATGGCATGAAAGAGGAGTAAGCCTAGAAGAATTACAATCCATACTAACACTATATTAGGCTCTCATCATCTTAAACCATACTAGAGGGCAGTCACCATTTCAAAAGAAAGATTCACTATTACTAAAGACTAACCACATGCAGCACATGCAAAGAAGAAATGGCCTCCCAATAAACTATAAAATGGATGAAAAATTAAAGATCAAGTTTCCTACACCTCCAGCCTGATCAGTAGGAAACTCGAGTCTTAAGGAAGTGGTCTTCCTATTTCTTTGAGCCTTGCAAAATTGGGGATCACATTGGGGCCTAACATAGAGATTAGATCTATGCACCATATCAAGATTATAATTGATCCTTCGGGTATCCCATCTGAAATAAAAATTTAAAGAAGATAACTCGGCCCAAATCCTTTCAACTAATACTCAAGCTGATGAGAAGGCCAAAGTTCAGTTGATGATAGCATGAGAATCATATGAAGAGTTGAAGACCCAGTTACCTAAGTTCATGGATCCTCAGCCTTGAGGACAAGGCTGATTCAAAAAGGGCGGGCTTGATAGGACTCCAATAGGGATGAGTCCTAATCACCCTAGAAGTGATTAATAAGAACCCTATGAGATTGTAATAAAATCCCACCTAGTCACTTCTATCCTATAAAGGAGTGTGGCTAGGGTTTATTTTGGGTTCTTAGGGCTTCCTAACCGCCACCCCCTTTATTGGGCTAGTCAGCTAGGGTTTCTAGTAGAGGGGCGTGGCTTGTGCAGCCACTTAGGCTGTCGCCCCCTTTATTTAGGCATAATAGCTATAGGAGGGGCAAAAGGGAGAATTTATTTAGGAAGCACCCCCCTAGGGCTAGGATTTTGAGCCATATATAAGCTTGTAGCCTCCACCTCTTTTTATCAAGCAAATATCATCATTTATTTAGCCTTGTACTGAGTTCTAGGAGGGAGGAACCCCTATAGCATTCCAATGGTTGATCTCCCTTAAAGATCAAAATCTATATAGCTCCTTTAGGGGTTCTATCAGTGCCTTGAGCATCTCTTATCAAGATATCATTTTATTCTTCTACCCTTTATTTGGAGACATACCTACAGGAAAGGGGGTTTTAGTTTAGGTACCCATTTGCCTATGGGTTCCTCATGAAAAATTCTACCTAATTTTACTAATGGCATCAAGTTGTTTATGGTTCCTTTAAGAACCCAAATTAATTTGTGTGGACTATGCCTTTCAAATGAACATTTATAAGCATAGTGTCCATTTCTTCCATAAAAATTATATTTATTTCTAGATGAAATATATAATATAGGTCCTTTAACGAAGATAGTTGGCTTTTGTTGAGTGTTATATGTAAAGCCAATTCTTTCCTTTCTATGAACATGACCCTTATTAGTAATGATCATTTTTAAGTATTTGTTACCTATTTTAAATTTTTTTAATATTTCTTGTAATAAAATATTTTCTTTCTTAAGTATATTTAATTCTTCACACATAGTGTAAGGAAATATCCTATGTTCATCATACTCCTTTTTAAAATTTTCAAATTCACTAGCAAGTGAAGCATGATCTTTCTTTAACAATTTATTACTTTTTACTAACTAATTTAAAATCATCAAATAATTCATTAAATGTATTAAATAATTCATCATAAGATAAGGAAGACTTGTTTAGGTTACTTGTTAGGATCAAAGTGGCACTAAGAGAAGGACAAGGATGAGAGGGGGGGGAGGGTTGTGGGGGTGTGGGTGGGGTTGGGGGTGGTGAATTAGTGCTTATGAAAAATTTACATCGATTTAAATATTCACTCAATAAAAACTATATCGGAAATGCGTTTAAGCGTAGAGATGTTTATAAGAGTTCAAGCAAAGGTAGTAGATAGTTAAATAAGAAAGTAATAAAGATAAAGAGCAAAAAAGCGGAAGCAAACCAATTTTATAATGGTTCAGTCCCGTGACCTATGTCCACCTAATTCCTCCTCCATTGAGGTCACCGGCTTCCACTATTGATCATCTTTCAATGGGTGAAGATCAACTATCCTCTTACAACTCTATTCTCCTTTTACAGGTTTATAAGATGACCTTCACAAGTCTCTAAGCTCTCCCTTAAATAAAAACTACACAAGATAAACTTAGGAGAATCTCTCAAAGAATTACAACAATGTTTTCATAAGGTTTTTGCTCTTAATGCTTGCATAGCTCAAGGAAGGATAGGGCGAGGGGGGGGGGGGGTCATTTACAGGATCCAAATAGTTTCAATATCAGAGCCAAAATTTAAATTTTAAGAGTTCTCGAGGTGTTGCTCTCGAAGACTATGTTCCGGGCGGTTCAACTACTTGACAAACCTTTGAAGACTATGTCATCTTGGAGATCGTATCTTCAAAGATCATGTCTTTTCTAACATTGGGTTACTGAAATAACTTTTATAATAAGTCTAAATTAGCCCCAATTAAGGCCTAATGACCTCTTAATTGAGTTAGTAAAACTAACTCTTATTATGATGCTAACTATGACACTTAACACATAATCTTCATTGTCTGATCGTTAATTGATCTCTTAGCAAACTCCCAATGAACTCCTAGCATCCTTTTGATGAACCTCGGGTGAGCTCTCGATTTCCTTCAACGAACTCCTGATGAACTCCCAGTATTCTTCTGGTGAACTCTTGGCGAGCTCCCGACCACTTGTCGGTGAATTCTCGATGAACTTCCCAGTAAACCTCTGGTGAGCTCCCGACAACATTGTCTAAACCTCGGTTGACGTCCAACGAACTATCGGTGAGCTCCCATTGCATCATCGAAACCTCGGCCCGATGCTCGAATTTGACTCTAGCCCAACATCTGATTATAATGCCCTTTTACTATCACAGTTAATCGTGCACTTTCTTTAACACACAAGTTAGATCATAAAACCCATCAATTGGTTGCTAAATGTTATTAAAGTGTAATTTGTAACTTCTTCATTGTTAGTTGGCTCCTCGTTTTCGGATGAACTTGAGTCATCCCAAGTAGCTTTGAGCGTCTTCTTCTTCACTCGGGGACATTCATTTTTGAAGTGTCTCAGTTTCTTACATTCATAAAATATTATTGAGTTCTTTTTTTAGTTCCTTTTTATTCTTAGCATCTTGTTTTGTTTTAGTCATTTTTATGAATTTTTAAAATTTTCTTGTAAGAAGTGCGAAGTCCTTATCATCATCATCGTCACTTGAGTTTTCTCTCAAGTGGTCTTCCTTGGTTCTAGGTATTATGTCCTTTCTATTCCTTGGAAGGTTGTTCTCGAGTTCATCATGTTCTATACATGTCATTTCCTAAGTCATTAAAGACACGATTAGTTCTCCAAGCGAAAAATTATTTAGGTCCTTTGCTTCTTGTATTATCGTTACTTTGGGATCCCAACTTTCTGGAAGCAATCTTAATATTTTATTAACAAGTTCAAAATTAGTAAAATCTTACCAAGCGCTTTTAGACCATTAACGACATTCGTAAAATGGGTGTACATGTCTCCTATGGTCTCACTTAATTTCATATGAAACAACTCATAGCTATATACCAAAAGATTAATTTTCGACTCTTTGACTCGACTAGTGTCTTCGTGTGTGACTTTAAGTATGTGCTAAATCTTATGTGCAGTTTCGCATATAAAAAACTGATTAAATTTATTTTTATCAAGAGCACAAAATAAAGCGTTCATTGCTTTAGCATTCAAAGAGAAAGTCTTATTTTCTGAATTATTCCATTTATTCATCAGATTGGAAGACTTTTCAAAACCACTTTTAACAATATGCCATAATTCAAAATCCATAGAAAATAGAAAAGTTCTCATTCAAATTTTCTAATACATGTAATCCGTCCCATTGAACATGGGAAGATGAGTAATAAAAAGTTCCTCTTGATTACCAACAAAAGCTATCTCTCTAAGATTTTAAGCCAAATAGAGAGAAACGTGACTCTGATACCAATTGTTAGGATCAAAGCGGCACTAAGAGGAGGGTGGGTTAATTAGTGCTTATGAAAAATTTATGTTGATTTACATATTCTCTCAATAAAAATCATATCGAAAATACGTTTAAGCATAGAGATATTTATAAAAGGGCAAGCAAAGGTAGTAGACAATTAAATAACAAAGCAATGAAGATAAAGAGCAAAGAAGAGGAAGCAAACTGATTTTATAGTGGTTCGATGTTGTGACGTATGTCCACTCTTGATTCGTCCTCCGTTGAGGTCACCGACTTCCACTATTGATCTTCCTTCAATAGGTAAAGATCAACTACCCTCTTACAACTTTATTCTCCTTTTACATATTTAAGAGATAGCAATTACAAGTCTCTAAGCTCTCTCTTAGAACAAAAAACTACACAAGACGAAGTGAGCAAAAGCTCTAAAAGAATTACAATAGCGTTTTTCACAAGGTTTTTGCTCTTAATACTTGCATTCCTTGAGTGTGTGTGTGTGGGGGGGGGGGGGGGTATTTATAGGGCCCAAATGGCTTCAATATTGGAGCCAAATTCAAATTATAAGAGTTCTAGAGATGCTAGTATCAAAGTTTATGTTCTGGGGGTTTAACCACCAAACACAGTCTAGGAGACTGTGTTTGGGTAGCTCAACCGCCTAGTCTGGGTGGTTCAATCGCCTAACACATCTTCGAAGTCTGTATGATCATGGAGATCGTGTCTTTTCTAACGCTGGATTACTGAAATAACTTTTATAATAAGTCTAAATCAACCATAATTAAGGCTTAATGACCTCTTAATTGAGTTTGTAAAACTAACTCTTATTATGCTACTAACTATTTGTATGATCATCAATTGATCTCTCAGTGAACTCCTGGTGAACTCTTGACATTCTTCTGATGAACCTCTAGCGAGCTCCCGATTTCCTTCGATGAACTCCCAGCATTCTTCTAACGAACTCCTAGCAAGCTCTCGACCACTTATCGGTGAACTCCTAATGAACTTCCTATAAACCTCTGATGAGCTCTCGACGAGCTCCCAATAACATCGTTCGAACCTTGGCCGACCTCCAGCGAACTCTCGGTGAGCTTCCATTGCATCGTCCGAACCTCGGCCTAATGCTTGAACTTGACTCCGGCCTAACATATGACTGTAATGCCTTTTTATTGTCATAGTTAATCCTGCATCACTTTTTTTAACACCCAAGTTATATCATAAAACTTATTAATTGATTTTATCATCAAAATTCGAGATTCAATATAACCATATTAACTTAATTAAGGGCCCATTAGGCCATAATTGGGACTAATTTGGGCTCATTGAGAGGCCCATTCAGTGACCCAAAGTTGGGTCAAGTGGTGGCACTGCTAGAAGACACAGTCTTCTAGGCTGTGCCAAGCAGTAGTACCACCCAGAGCCCGATCTCGAGGCTCTAATAGGTAGTAGTACCGCCTAGTGCAGGCGATGGTATCGCCCATATCCTAGAAACTCAAAAATTTAAAATTTTGGCTCATTTTTTAAAAGTCGTGGTGCCTATAAATACCCCACTCATTTTTACTTGAGGAAGCAAAAAAAGTCAACAAGAATTGTGATTGAAAGTGTTATAAGGCTCTATGTGTTGAGAGTTCCCCTCCTTTTGAAGTTTAGATTTCATTCTAAGGGAGGTGTGAAACTTATAAAGGTTATCTCCTATATATGTGAAAATGAGAAAAGAGTTGTAGGGGAAGTTGATCTTTGCCCATTGAAGGAAGATCTTTAATGAAAGCTGATAGCCTCAACAGATGAGGAATTGGGAGTGGATGTAGGTCACGATGATCGAACCACTATAAATCCGGAGTATGCTTTTTCTTTCTACTTTTCATTCTTATTGCTTACAGATTTAGTTGGTTACAATACTTCACTCACTTTCCAAGTCAAAACATATTTCTAATACAGTTTCATCGAATATTTTTTTTCAAATCGACATAATTTTTCAAAAGTACTAATTCAACCCCCCTCCCCCCCCAAATGCCCGTAGGCGTCACCCTTGTGGGCAGGTATAATATCCCTCATATACGAATTAATAATTTATTTGAAAGGTAAGAAATATATTTTTGTAAGGCTTAGTTATAAAATTTAGGGACTTGTTTGTAAAAGTTAAAGGACCTAATCATAAAAATTAAAAATAAAAGGACTAAAGTATTAAAATATATAAAATACCAAATTCAACTGCCTCGGCCTCTATTCTTTCTCCATTAAGAAAAGTTCAGTCGGTGGAAGAGTGGGAGAAAAATAAAAGAAGAGAGAGAAAGAAGGAGAAGGAAGAGGGGAAGAAATAAGAAGGGAGCTAGAGCTTCTTATTTAAATCCATTTTTTGGTTTAAAATCTTGAAAGAAAAATATTCTCTATCTTCCTTATACTGAAACTTATCTTTATTCTTGCTTTGATTTTGAGAAAAAAATTTGGAAACAAATCCAAAATCTCCCTTGCTTGGCTGCTAAGTATAAATTTGTAATATTGTTATGCTTATGACCTATCTGTTTTATTCTTCCTATAACTTTTAATACAGACCTTTGATTTGGACAAAATATAGTTTTATCAAAAACTCACATATCTTTCTTTTAAAATAAATATTGAAGAATTTGGAATTCATTTGCTAGCCCAAACATTTGTTTTAAATGAGCATATGAAATCTGTAAAACAAAGTCAGTAGATCCTGATCTTTCTTCACTATATTGCTTATATCTTTTTGTTAGAGTCTCTGATTTATGCAATACTAGACTTGTTAGAAAATAAACTCATAGATCTTTTATTTGATATCAACATTTAATGATTTAGAGACTAAATCACTATGAAAATTTCTATTTTATTAGACCTTATGGATTCTTAAAACAGGAATCTTATTTCCTGACCTTTGGCTACTAAATTAGCTATAACTTTTTGTAGAGATTTCTAATTTATATGAAACATATTTCATTTGAAACTAGATTGATTATCTTTCCAACAACTCATTTTTATTAAATTTATAGCATGTTTGATTATCTAAATTTGCAAATTATTCTTCTAAATTTTGTCAAAATAAGGAATTGTATTAATATTACCTCTACATACTTATCCATTTCAAAAATAAATTCTTTGATGATATTACCCTTAATTTCCTTACACATCAACATGTGTTAAGTATTAATCAATTTTATCTCATTATTATTCCATATGGTGCATGCATGATTCATTGTTCTGCATGTGCTTCCAATGCGTATCAATTTCTTTGTTCATGTCCTTTCATATTATGGTATTTATGGGATAATATGAACCTTTACCAGAAATGGTAAATGGAGTTATGTTAGAGCTAGCTTTGCTCTACCGACCCCCTATGGCTTCACTCAGATGTGGGTGGATGGAGTTCCCAGACGTGAGAGACTTATGTTTGGTGGTCATTCAGTGATGAATGTTTCATATTATGTTTATGGTCCCACTTCACCCTCTATGTTTGTTTAATTATGTTATCCAAAGTACTGCTTGTGTGTATTCTATTATACTTTAGATAGAAATAAAAATTACATTTAGCTTCAGATGTGATTCACTTAACATGTTTCAAAAAAATGTTTCTTGTATTATTGATATGTTCCTAAACTTCATGTCATTGATACATTCTAAAATGCTTTCATTTGCCATATATGCTCCAATTACCTTTCCTAATTTGCTATGGATTAAAGTATGCTATATATTCCTTATCATGCATTTTGATATCCAATTCAATTTATATCTACCATTTCTTGCCTTAGACTTATTTGACACTTGCTGAGCTTCATAGCTCATTCTATTGTTATATAAACCTCTTCAGGTTAGCTTGACATGTATCGTACACGATATTGGCTAGAGCAACGAAACTATAAGAGCATTTTGGGCTATCTATGTTAGAGAATATGTTCTTGTTCTACATGTATATCTTTTGTATCATGTAAAGTTGTAGACAAATTTTTGAAGAGGGATAACTATATAATAAAAGTACCCTATTGTTTTGGAATTTCTTGAATGTCAAACTTGATGTATAATATGTAAAAAGGTGGTATATGGTTGTTTTTCAAGGTCATAGATTTTCTGGTATTGGTGGATTTTTATGAATGTGAATTATAATTGTTGCATTAGGTTTCTTTTGAATTGGTTGTGTAAATTCATTAGAAGATGTGAAGTGTGAATTCTAATGCTACATAGTTTTTTTTTTATAAAAATGATTGAATGGCTATGTATGTTTTGCTTAGTATCCTCAAATATTTATTTTCGATTCTGGAATTAGATAATTTGATGGACCTTAAAAATCTTATCAATATTATAAGGCAGGGCCACATCTTTTCCGAAATGAATATATTTCGGAGGGGCATGACAGCAGGCGCCGACTTGCTCGCATTCGGTCGCCCTTATAGGGGCCCTGGCCACAAGCGACCACCCTTGCAGGCAACCTGGCCATCGCCCCTACAAGCGGCTTGGCCATAGCCAGCGACCCTTGTAGGCATTCTGTGTTGGGAAACCAAGCGAGAGCATCACATATGTAGCGGTAGATCAAAACAAAATAAGTTTCTCATGTAAATCAAAATCATCGTGTAAAATATTGGATCGTGAGAAAAAGTTACAAAATCAAAAACTACATGATGTAAGAGATTATTTACATAAGGAGATCGTATATCCTTATTTTTTTAGATCCAAATAGAGAGAATGAAGGAGGTCAAACATCTCCTCTCTAGCGGTATCCACACGATGGATTACTGTAGCGAGACTCCTCCAATTGTAACCCGAAGTATCCCAGTTCCTGCATAGAGGGAGAGAGGAGAATACGAGGGGACGGTCAAAAATGCAGCCTATCATCTATATACCTCCCCTCCTATTTATAAAGAGTCATAAAAAACCCTAGGGTTCCTACCTTAGTGTGTATTGGAAATCCATCCAATTACCTACTAAACTTAGATTATTGGATCTCTATCCAATAATCACCTTTGGCCTCTAATTGGGTCTTATGTAAGGATCCCATTAGTGTAAAGTCTCATCTAATGAAAATAGGACTAATTGGATCTCTATCTAATCCTCTATTCGCTAAAGTATCCATCATATATGTGATCCTATAGGCTCGATACCGAGCTGATCGTGAGTTACTTCCATCAGAACTCATTTTGATATAGTAAATTATTATCCCCATAATAATTTACTCGACTCATCAATTATGGGTGTACCAGGCTATTGTGTCATAGTCCCCAAACAGTATAGGGGGATCGAATCTATCGGACATGACTGTCCATAATTACCTTGTATCTATATTCCCTCATCCAACTAATATCTTAGAGACCATATATTGGATATGGTACTATCAGGCCATATACGAAATCCTTTCGAATCTCGCTCTAATCAGATTCTCCTAGAGAACTCCTCTCTTGGCTAAGGATTTATCTAAGTAAGCACAAATAGGATATTCCTCTCATGTTACCAAGAGTGGATGATCCTTTATTGACACTCAATTACATTCAGAAGGTCAGCTACGAATCTTGATAATCGGTTGTACCAGATCTGGAACTTTTGAAACATGTAAGTCTGACATTAAAGAAAAGGAGTACTCAAATAAGGCATCCTTGGTGTCTCAAGTCTAAGGACCAGATATACAACTGGGACTACGAAATCGCTATTTGATATTAGGTATTATTAACCATACAATATTTCATAAGCGAACCAATCAGTGAACTCATTCTCCAATGAGCACCTGTACTATATCGTTCGTGTCTCCACACATATGGCTATGAGATCACCTACCTCTATCATATAGATGGCTATACAATACACTAATTTATTTGGTTATCTTAATGTCCTTCTCAAGTATCCCATGACCAGGATCATTTAGGATTTATGTTTAATGGTGAGTCGATCTTATTATTATGATCTCATTACGATCTAATTCATATTGTAAAAAACCAAGGAGATCACAATGTATATATGCAACAGATATTATAACGTGAGAATATGCCAATAATAATCATAAGCAGAAAGATCATGTAGTGTATCACACATGCCATCACTCACGTGATTGGCTTGCAGGGAACCTGTAACTAGCAATCTCCCACTTGACCTAAAGTTAATTACCTATGTGTTTGATCCGCATTAGACCCCTGTGACACTCCAAGATAATCTAAGTCAATGGCTTTATTAGTGGATCTGTAATGTTATCTTTGGAAGTGTCACATCCCTCGAATTATATTGCATTTGAGAAGGGTGACCCTGTCTTAATCAGAAATATAATATAATTCTTCCACAAACCGAACCCAGGATCCAAACTAAATTTGAGGATACTGATTATACATTTTCAAAGATCATTCCAGAAAACCTATGCAGTTTATAAATCTTACACCACATTACTCGATAATCCATAAAACTCGAAGATTAACTTAACCAAAAATATTAACCACATTTATAGAACTATCAGTCAAAAATCTATGCAAATGTAAAACCAACCATTTTCCACCACTTCATATGATTGTAAAACTTAACATTCAAAAATTCCATACTAAAAAGTATTTTGATTTTTTCACAAGATACATCAATTCATATTTATCTACAAATCTCATTACATACAAAATATTCTTATACAACATGTAAAGAATGATATCTTTCTAATCAAACTTGATATCGAATGGCAATACAAGGGTGTAAGAATCCAACAAGACTTGTCCAAAATCTATATAGCTTTCCACTATCTCAGCTCAGTTCTAACGTTTTCTGTAAGCGACAAGTTAACCTGTAAAATTTGTATAGAGTATATAGAGCTCAGCAAGTGACTAACATATCCAAGATAAAGAATGATAGCTTTCTAATCAAACTTGATATCGAATGGTAATACAAGGGTGTAAGAATCCACATAGAGTATCTCATAGATACATAATCATAAATCATTTCAGTCAAAACATACTTTGATCATAACAGTAGAGAAAAAGTAGTAAGAGCATATAATTAGGAATACAAAATATTTTAGAGCATATCAAGGATATATAAAGTGTTTTGGAACATATCAAAGGCATATGTAATATTCCAGAGCATATCACAGATACTTAGGACATTTCAGAATATGTCAATGGCGTGTGAAATGTTTTGGAATATATCAATAGCAAATGAAATATTTCGGAAACATAACAATGACATTCGAAATAGTTAGGAGCATATCAAACATATATAAAATGTTTCAAAACATATCAATAGCAAATAAAATATTTCAGAGCATATCAAAGATACATAAAGAGTTTTAAAATATGTCAACGGAATGTAAAATGATTTGGAGCATATCAAAGGTGCATAGATATATTTGAAGCATATCAATGGTGTAGGAATAATCTTAAAGCTTATCAAATGAACAATTAAGGAACAGAAGCTCAATATCATATCAGACATAACATTTGTTCATTCTTATTCAAAGTGCAAAAATAAACTCACAAGCAATACTCTGGATATTATATCAAAGACATAGATGGTGAAGTGGGACTATAAATAGAATGTGGATCTTCCATTGCTGAATGACCACCAAATATAAGTCTCCCACGTCTGGGAGCTCCATCCACCCACGTCGAGTGAAATCAATGGGGCCGGCAAGAGCATAGCTGGCTCTGAACATAATACCCTTTATCGTTTATGGCAAAGGTCTAGAAAATATCCCACAAACACCAGATTATAAAAGGACATGAGCAATAAAAGTGGCATATATTGGAAGCACATGCAGAATAATAAAATATATATATGCTAATATGAAGTAATATGATATCAATATAAATATTCATAATTTGTATTCAAATAGTCAAAGAATAAAGAACAAGAGTGTATAAGAATTTAAGCAATACTTTAAGGCTCAATTAAAGGATGGACTTTAACTGGATCACAAACATAATGTAGTTCAACTAACCACTAAACATAATAGAGCATCATAGTCTTCAAGCATAACATACCCTTTAAAATGTTTGGCAAAGGTCTAGAATATCCTACAAACACTAGAGTACAAAAGGACATGAGCAATGAATTTGGCTTATATCGGAAGCACATGCAGAATAATAAATTATACATGTGCCTAAATAAAATATTATAGTATAACCTTAATTAATATATAACATATTCAGATATGTAAGGAAATTAAAGGCAAGAGCATTAGAGAATTCAATTTTGAAATGAATGAAGCAAGAATGGGCAGAACTGATACAATCACTATTTTGGTAAAATTCACAAGGTACATTTTAAAGTTATATTGATTAATCAAATATACTCCAAATTACTCAAAAAGGATATTTTTAGAAAGCTAAATCAATCTACTTTCAAATGAAATAAGTTTCATATATATTGGAAGCCTCTATAAAAAGTTATAGATAATTTGGCAGCTAAAGGTCCGAAATCATAGTCCCTATTTTATAGAATCCATAAGGTCTAAAAAAATAAAAATTTCAGTAGTCATTTGGACTCCAAATCTTTTAGTCCTGATATCAAATGAAAGATCTATGAGTCTATTTTCTAATGAATCTAGTGTTGCATGAATCATAGACTCTATCAGAAATATATAAGCAATATAGTGATGAAAGGTTAGGAAGTATAGACTCTATTTTACAGATTTTATATGCTCAATTGAAACAAATATTTGGGCTAGCAAATGAACTCCAAATTTTTGAAACTCAATTTTAAAAGAAATATATATGAACCTAATTTTGAAGAAGCTAAGTTTGTCCACAACAGAGGTCTATGCAAAAAGTTACAACAATAATAAGACAGACAGGTCATAATCTTGACAATATTATAGATTCATACTTAGGCATCTAACAAAATATATTTCAGTTTTATCCCAAATTTTCCTCATAATCAAAGTAAGAACAAAAAATAAATTTCAGTATGAAAAAAATAGAAGACATTATATAGGATGGGGTTAGAACACTTTCCTTATCAAATTTTGATCATAAATGGATTAGATCACAATCTCAAAATTCCCACTTCTTTCCTTCTCTTCTTCTTCTTCTTCTTATTTCTTCTTCTTCTTCTCCTTAAGTTCACGTTGCAGCCAAAACCACTTTTTTTCTCTAATTGTTAATTGCTTAAGCTAACATATGGGTTGATAGGTGGCAAACATGCATGCAATGTGCTTATGTGTCATCTATGCACATGCACAAGTGGCACTACTTTTAAACAAGGTGGCGACATATGTCCTCACTATGTTTCCTTTATTTTTTTTATTAACTTAATATAAATATTTCATAATTTATTTCATATTTTAAGATTCACATTTAGGTCCCTAGTAATCAATTTTTTAATATAAAATTATTTAATCAAAAGAATTAGTAAACAAATGCTCAAATTTACAAATGAATCCTCATAAATAATTTAAAATATATCATTATAAATGTTTCATAAATAAGGGATATTATAGGAAGAAATTTTTTCCATTGCTATATCTTTCAAGGCTATGATCTCTCAAATTAAGTGGAACCTCGTCAGAACAATTCTGATGAGATATGACTTACCTTGTTTGAGCGATCACCCCGTTATTGTTACAGTATATGGAACTCAACTTCATGCTGCTCAGTACGACTCCTAAATCCTGAATGAACTTCTTCATCTACACCCTTTCCTTTGCTGCTTTTGCTGCAATAATGTATTCCGCCTGTGGTCGAGTTGGTAATAGTATATTACTTGGAACTCTTTTAGTTTATTGCTCATCCATTCAGGGTGAAAATATACCTTGAGTTTGACTTACTATCACCAATGTCTGATTGGAAACTCGAGTCAGTGTAGCCATCAACCTGGAGGCTACCTCCTCTATATACTAGTAAAAGATTCTTAGACCTTCTAAAGTACTTAAAGATATAATTTATTACCTTCCGGTGTTCTAAACTTAGATCCGCTTGATACCTGCTTGTGACACTCAGAGCATGTGCTATATTAGGCTTGGTACATAGCATATTAAATATGATAGACCATATCACTGAGGCATAGGGAATCCTATCAATGTCTATCCTTTCTTCATGAGTCTTTGAGAACATACTCCTATAAAGTGATATTCCATGTCTTGTCAGCATGAGACCTCTCTTGGAATTCTTCATGTCAAACCTTTGGATAATTGAGTCTATGTACCTACCAAGTATCCTCTTGGATCTATCTCTATAGATTTGGATCCCTAAATATAGGATGCTTCCCCTAAGTCTTTCATGGAGAAGTTTTTGGATAGCGAAGCCTTTACTAAAGAAAGCATTCCTACATCATTCCCAATGATTAGAATTTTATCCATATATAGCACCAAGAAGGTGATAACGCTCCTATTTACCTTTTTGTATATATAAGACTCATCTTTATTCTTAACGAAATTATAATATTTGATCGCCTCATAAAATCTTATATTCTAACTTCGGGAAGCTTGCTTCAATCTATAAATGGACCTAATTAACCTATACACTATATCTGGACTCTCTATAGATATGAATCCCTCTAGGTGTATTATATACACATCCTCCTCGAGGTTGCCATTGAGGAATGTCATTTTCATATCCATTTGCCAGAACTCATAATCATAGTATGCAATAATGACCAAAAGAATTCTGATAGATTTAAGCATGGTTACGGGTGAAAATATTTCATCAAAGTCAACTCTTTGTCTTTGACGATATCTTTTAACTACCAACTATGCTGTATAGGTCTCCACCTTTTCATCTACACCGATATTTTTCTTGAGGATTCATTTGCAATCGATGGGTATGATACCATCAGGTGCATCCATAAAGTTCAAAACCTTGTTAGAGTATATAGAATCTATCTGAGAATTCATAGCTTCTTACCACTTCCCGGAGTCTATACTCATAATAGCCTCCTAATAGGTCAGAGGATCAATATCCTAAGAGTCTTCTCCACTGTATGTCCCACATATCTTTTAGGAGGGTAAGATACTCTGCTAGACCTACGTAAAGTTAAAACTTGTGTGCTAGGTAATTGAATAGACTTGGGCTCTGGAATAGTGCTTGAGCTAGGTTCTCTAACCTTGCTCAACTCCATCTCAATCACACTGCTTCCACCAAGAATGTGTTCCTTCTCAAGGAACACAGCTCTTTTGGCAACAAAGATCTTTTGATCCTCGAGATAAAAGAAATAATATCTCAAAGTCTCCTTAAGGTATCCCACGAACATGTATCATTCCATCCTTGATTTCAACTTGTCGGGGTTGTCTTCTAACATAGGCAGGACAACCCCAAATCTTAACCACCTTAAGATCGGGCTTCTTTCCTTTCCATATCTCATATAGTGTAGACACTATCGAATTTAATGGAACTCTATTCAGAACGTAAGCTGGGTCTCTAGGGCGTATCCCTAGAATGAGACTGGTAGGTCAGCGAAACTCATCATAGACTGCATCATATCTAATAGCATGTGACTCATCCTTTCTAATACACCATTAAGCTGAGGTGTATAAGCATGTGTCCATTGGGATATAATCCTATTGTCCCTTAGGAACTAGGTGAACTTCATACTCAAGTATTCTTCTCCTCGATCTGATTGAAGAGTCTTAATACTCTTTCTAATCTAGTTCTCTACTTCATTTTTATATTCCTAAATTTCTCAAAGGCCTCAGACTTGTACTTCCTCAAGTACACATGTCCATACCTAGAGAAATCATTAGTGAATATAATGAAGTATGAGTAATAACCTATAGCTGAGTTGACATGAGACCACATGCATCACTATATATGAGTTCCAATAACTCAGTGGTTCTCTCTCCAGTTCTACTAAAAGGAGAGTTGGTCATTTTCCTACGAAGGCAATGCTCGTAATTATCATACAACTTATAGTAAAATTGATCTAAGTATCCATCTTTCAACAACTTTTGAATCCTTCCCTCATATATATGACCTAGCCTAAAATGTCATATGTATACATTATTCACCTCATCTCTTTTCCTCTTGGACGTATTTATATTCATGATATGTGGAGAAGTGTCTAACATATATAAGCCATATCATGGTCCCTCTAGTGATGATATCATCATCCATAATTATTAAATAATTATTATTCTCATAAACTAATTTATATGTATTAATTGTCAAACAAGAGATAAAAATAATATTTTTGATAATAGAGTGAACAAAATAGCATGCATCCAATGCAATTATAGCACCACCAGGCAGATGTGGGGTGACCTCCCCAATGACAACTACAGTAACTCTTGCTCTATTGCCCATCTTGAAGTCTATCTCACATCTAACCAATCTCCTAGGTCTTGCTAGAACCTACAATGAATTACAGATATAATAAGCACTCCCGGTATCTAATACCCATGTGTTTTCATGAAAATCTAACAAGTGGAGGCTGATCATAAATATACCTAAAGCTTCAATAAGCTTTTGTTTCGTCTTATCTGCAAGGTAGTCTTCACGGTTCCTATTCTATTGCTTGTCTTAGCCGTAGTGGAAGCACTGTCCTTTATCCTTGGCCGGGTCTTTTTTGGCAACCTTTGCCTTACCTGGTATTTCTTTGCCCTTGCCCTTCTTAAGGGTCTTACTGGCCTTCCTTTTCTTCTTGGTCTTACTAATATAGAGAACTAGCTTCTCTTTTCTAATGGCACTCTTAGCTTCTCTCAACATATTGAGGAGCTCATGGAGAGTCACCTCAAACTGGCTCATATTAAAATTCATGATGAAGTGAGAAAATGAATCTGGTAGGGACTGAAGTATAAGATCAACGCACAGGTTATCCTCTAAAACTATTCTTAGACCTTTAAGTTTCTCGATCTACTATATTATCTTTAGGACATGGATTTCAATTGATGTCCCTTCTGTCATCCTTGCTTGGAAGAGTCTCTTGGATATCTCATATCTTTGAGTTCTTCTATATTTCTCAAATAGCTAGTGGAGATGAAGAAAGATAGAATCTGCATCCATGCTCTTATGTTGCCTTTATAACTCAGGAGTCATAGAGGCCAACATGTAACATTTTACCAATGTGGAATCTGTTGGGAAACCTACAGCGAGTGCATCACATGTGCAGTGAAAATCAAAACAAAAATTGGTTTCCCACACAAATCAAATCATCGTGTAAAAGATTGAGGTCGCAAGAAAAACGTAAAAACTGAAAAACCACGATATGTGAGAGATTGATTTTACCTAAGGAGATCGTATATCCCTGCATTCCAGATCTGGATGGAGAAGATGAAGGAGGTCAAGCATCCTCCTCTCTAACAGTATCCACATGATGGATCTCTGCAGCGAAACTCCTCCAATCTGATCTTCCAACTCTTGCTCAAAGGGAGGGAGGAGAATAGGAGGTGGTGGCTAAAGTTGCAGCCTATCAACTAAGAGTTTCCCCTCCTATTTATAGAGAGCCACTAAAAAACCCTAGGGCTCCAGCCTTAGTGGGTATTGGATCTCCATCCAATAACTCACTAATGTTGCATTACTGGATCTCTATCCAATAATCTCTTTAGGCCTTTAATTGGGCCTTAAGCAAGGAGCCCATCAACATAGGATCTCATCTAATGAGAATAGGGGCTAATTGGATCTTCATCCAATCCTCTATTCGCTGAAGCATCCACCATATGTGTATGACCCTCTAGGCCTGATACCAAGCTGACCATGAGTCACTCCCATCAGAACTCCTTCTGATATAGTGAATTATTATCCTCATAATAATTCACTCGACTTATCGACTATGGACGTACTAGGCCACTACGCCATAGTCCCCATATGGTACAGGGGAATTGAATCTGTCAGATCTATCTGTCCACAGTTACCATGTATCTATAATTCCTCATCCAAATAATATCCTAGAGATCGTATATTAGACTGCTCAAGTACTTAAGGATATATTTTACTGCCTTTCAGTGTTCTAAATCTGGATCTGCCTAATACCTGCTCGTGACACTCAAAGCATGTGCTATATCAGGCCTAGTACATAGCATCGCATACATAATAGATCCTATCGCTGAGGCATAAGGTATCTTATCCATATTTGTACTTTCTTAAGGAGTCTTTGAGGAAATACTCCTAGAAAGTGATATTTCATGTCTCATCGGTATGAGACCTCTCTTGAAATTTTTCATGCCAAACCTTTTGACAATGGAGTCTATGTACCTAGACTGGGACAAGCCAAGCATCCTTTTGGATCTATCTCTATAGATTTGGATCCCCAAAATATAGAATGTTTCCCCTAAGTCTTTCATGGAGAAGTTTCTAGATAGCCAAGCTTTTGCTGTGGAGAGCATTCCTACATCATTCCCAATGATTAAGATGTCATTCACATATAGCACCAAGAAGGTGATAGCGCTTCCACTTACCTTCTCTTTTGTGAGAATAATTCTCAAATCATAGAGCATTTGGACTAATGAGGCGGTTGACATCAAGTATGCCACATAGGAGTTTTGCAAGTGACAAACAAGATATAGCGTAATTAAATAATATACAGACTTTGTAGAAAATACTAATTAAGATATAGACTTCTATCTTAATGTGCTCCCACTATTTTCTTAGTAAATCACATGACACCCTCAACACATGAGATGGAAGTCACCGGCATACTCCTAGTGGGGATCGGGATCCAATTAGCATCTTAGTACAACCTCGAGAGACTCGAGTAATTATATTAAGCTCAAAAGGTAGGCAATTCTTGCCAATCACAACTCCTTATGATTCCCGTCACGTTCAGTCTTCGAATCATCATGGTCTTGAGGGACTCAACCAACCATGATATTCAGTTAAGTCATCACCATCATGACAAGATGAATCTGATTTGATGATATGCCCTCGAAGGACTCGACCAAGCATACCATGTCCTCAGATCACCGGTGACATCTCTATTACATAGGTAAGAACTCGATCACGTAGATAGGTGAGCCTCGAGGGACTCGACCAACTCAACCTATGTCATGATTTAATTTCTTCCTATAACGATGGAAGGTCACTTGAGTCAATCTTATTGCATCATGCTTACCGACTTAATATTATCTTAGGAGGGGTTTTTGTTTTCTTCGGTCTCCTAATATGTCGTGTCACACACATACATATTTAATATATATCTACATCGTATGCAAATATATATATACATATATCTAGTAGGTGTATAACACATCACACATGCAAGCCACACTGGATGATCATGAGTCATCACCTAATATGATTAAGCCCGAGCCAATGGGTCTAATAACTCACAATAGGATCTATGTGTGCATCGGCGTATCTCTATGCCCTATGATTGTTGATCTCGTCATTATCGGTTCCATCAGATCATCGCATCACCACTCGTCATAATCTCCCGCCACGACATCGTGGGTCTCGCTGTCATCTCCACGCTCCCGATGCGCCTCTCCATGTAATTACAAATAATCACAAGCATGTAGGCTCGAAAAACAATGAGAAAAATAGTGGCACGCAGGCCCCAATAATAATAATAATCACAATTACACACATCATAACACATGACTCATGATTATCCATCTACATCATACATCACATGTACATCACATTATATGTAAGATTACTAGATATATATAATAATTAATTAAACTATTTAATTAATTATTTTTCTAAAAATCAGAACATGCTCGAAATTTCTAGAATTGTCAAGGGTATTTTCATAATTCTGGATGAGAGGATAGTCCTTAAAATTTTTAGAATTATTGAGGGCATTTTTGAAATTCTACACATGAGGATAGTTCTTAGAATTTTTAAAAATTGGAGGGGTAGAATCATCCTTTTTCTTAAAAAGATGCCCTAGCCCTCTCCTTGCCCCCATCTGCACCGCCGCTGTATATTGGACATGGTTCTGTCAGGTCACATACGGAATCAGTTTGTCTTGCTCTAATCGGATTCCACAAGAGATCTCCTTCTCTCTCAATCCGAATGACTCTAGCTAGGAATTTGTCTAAACAAGCACATATGGGATATTTCTCTCGTGATACCAAGAGTGGATGATCCTCTATTGACACTCAATTGCCTTCGTAAGGTTGGCTACCAATCTTGATAACCAATTGTACCAGATCTGGAGCTTTCCAAACCTGTAAGTCTGGCATCAAAGAAAGGAGTAACCATACAAGACATCCTTAGTGTCTCAAGTCGAAGGACTAGATACATACACAACTGGGACTATAGAATCATTGTCTTACATTAGGTATCATTAACCATACATCATTTCATAAGCGGATCAGTTAGTGAACTCATTCTCTAATGAGCACCTGTATTATATCTTTAGTGTCTCCACACAAGTGGCTCTGAGACTAGTTACCTCCATTATATAGACAGGTATATAGTACACCAGTATATCCGGTTATCTCGATGTCCCTCTCGAGTAACCTATGACCGGGATTATTTAGGATTTGTGTTTAAAGATAAATCGATCTCATTATCATGATCTCATCACCATCCGATTCCCATTGCACAGAACCAAGGACACACAATATATATGCTATATATAATATAATATGAGAATATGCCAATATTAATCATAAGTAAAAAGATTACGCAGCGTGTCACACATGTCATCACTCACGTGATTAGCTTGCAGGGCACTTGTAACTAGCAGAATCATCTACATACTTCATACTGTGAGCGATCTCGTCCTCGCTTGCCCCTTCTTCTACCGTGGGTATAATTGTATCAAGGACGTACGTGATTTTCTCTATCATGAGAATAATTTTTAAATTACGTAGCTAATCCATGTAGTTAGGACCAGTAAGGCGGTTGGCATCAAGTATGCCATGAAGGGGGTTTGTGAGCAATATGTTTCTGACAAACAAGATATAACATAAATAAATAACATACAGATTGTATAAAAAAAATAATTAAGATATGGACTTCTATCTTAATATACCCCCACTATTTTCCTAACGAATCATGCAACACCCTCAACATGTGAGGCGGAAGTCTCCGGTAGACTCCTAATGGAGATCGGGATCCAATCAGCGTCTTAGTGCAACCTCGAGTGACTCGACCAATTACACTAAACCCTGAAGGTAGACAACTCTTGTCAGTCACAACTCCTTGTGGCTCCCATCATGTTTGATCTCTGAATTATCATAGTCTTGACTGCTCGACCAACTATGAAGTTCAGTTAAGTTATCACAATTGTTACAAGATAAGTCTGATTCGATGATATGCTCTCGACTGCTTGGCCAAGTCATACCATGTCCTCATGATCATCCAATGTAGCTTCCATATGTGATATATATTATATACCTACTAGAAATATATATATATATATATATATATATATATATATATGCAATGTAGATATATATTAAATATGTATATGTGTGACATGACATGGTGAAAATCAGAGATTGGTTTCTGTTGCAGATAACATGCCCTCTCAGGCTCAGCCATATTAGTTAGGATCATCCAGTCCTATTGATTATGCTGTAAGAAGTGAGATGCTAAATTAGCAAGAAGAGTTGATAATTGATAAGGGCACAATTAATGTATCTGCCAGCTACTCCAAAAGGTATGAACCAAACTAATCGTTGATAACTATTTTTATGCTACTTCTAGATTTTAAGTTAAATTATACATCCATTTACGAATTACTTTTTTGGAAGGATGCTTGTTGAATAAGTGACTTGAAATATCATTGAATAGTTGTTGTTGAATGTTAGATCACATGCGCAGTGGAAGATCAAAACAAAGTAGGTTTTCAACATAGATCAAAATCATCGTGCAAAAGATTAGATCATGAGAAAAAGTTACAAAATCGAAAACTGCATCATATAAGAGATTATTTACCTAGGGTGATCATATATCCCTATTTTTTTAGATCCAGATGGAGAGGATGAAGGAGGTCAAACGTCTTCCTCTCTAACAGTATCTATACGATGGATTGTTGTAACGATACTCCTCTAATCGTAGCCCCCAAGTCTCGCAACTCTAGTATAGAGAAAGGGACGAGAATAGAAGAGGGAGCCAAAGATGTAACCTATCATCTATATGCCTCCCCTCCTATTTATAGAGAGCCACCAAAAACCCTATGGGTCATGCCTTAGTGGATATTGGATCTCCATTCAATTGCCCACTAACCCTTTGGCCTCTAATTGGGCTTTATGCAAGAAGCTCATTAGTGTAGGGTCTCATCTAATGAGAATAGGGGCTAATTGGATCTCTATCCAATCCTCTATTCGTTGAAGCATCCACCATATGTGTGTGACCCTATAGGCCAGAGACCAAGCTAGCCATGAGTTACTCCCATCAGAACTCCTTCTAATATAGTAAATTATTATCTCCATAATAATTCACTCGACTCATTGACTATGGACATACTAAGCCACTACGTCATAGTCCCTAGACAGTACAAGGGGATCAAATCCATCAAACTTGTCTGTCTATAGTTATCATATATCTATAGTCTCTCATCCAACTAATATCCCAGAGACCTATATTGGATAAGGTACAGTCAGGCCACATATGGAATCCATCCAAGTCTTACTCTAATCGGATTCTCTCGGAGAACTCCTCTCTCAATCTGAATGACCCTAGACAGGGATTTTTCTGAGCAAACACACATGGGATATTCCTCCCACGATACCGAGAGTGGATGATCCTTTATTGACACTCAAAGTTTGGCTACTAATCCTGATAACCGATTGTACCATATCTTAAACTTTCTAAACCTGTAAGTCCGACATCGGAGAAAGGAGTACTCAAACAAGACATCCTTGGTATCTCAAGTCTAAGGACCAGATATGTAATTGGGACCCTGGAATCGCTGACTAATATTATGTATCATTAACCATATAATTTCATAAGTGGATCAATTAGTAAACTCATTATTCAATTAGCACCTATATTATATCCTTACTGTCTCCACATAAGTGGTTATGAGATCAGTCGCCTCTATTATATGGATGGGTATATAGTATATCGGTCTATCCGATTATCTCGATGTCCCTCTTAAGTAACCTATGACCAAGATTATTTGGGATCTATGTTTAAAGGTGAATCGATCTCATTATCGTGATCTCATCATGGTCTGATTCTTATTACATAGAACCAAGGATATAATAATATATATATGTAACAGATAATATAATGTGAGAATATACCAATAATAATCAGAAGGAAAAAGATCGCGTAGTATGTCACACATGTCATCACTTACATGATTGGCTTGCAGGGCACCTGTAACCAGCATTCTAGCCGCCCTTGCAAGGGGCTTGGCTATGGGCAGCCACCCCTACAGGCAGCCTGCCCGCAGGTGGTCGCCCCTCGCCCACAAGCAGCGCCTTCACTGCCAATCGCTGTAATGAATGCGTAGAATAGTTCTATGTGATTCAATCTCATCACACATAGTTTAAAAGCCAATCTTTTGCATTAGCAAGCTAGATTTGATATCACTATTGGAAAACCATCAAAGTATCACATGCGTAGTAGAAGAAACAAAACAAAAACAGTTTCGCACATATATGAAATCATCGAGCAAAGATTGGTATGCGAAAAACCCACTAAAATGAAAACCATGATACATGAGAGATTAGTTACCTAGAGAGATTATATTTCTCTGAAAATCCAAATCTAAATAGAGAGGATGAAGGAAGTCAAATGTCCTCCTCTCTAGCAGTATGTATACAAGGATCATTACAACGATGCTCCTCCAATCACAGCCCAAAACTCGTAACTCTTGCTCACCTTCTCGTAGCACTCATGGAAGAAGATAATCTATCTTCTTCACTACCATCTCGTAGTAGGGAAGGGCTGGTCGGTTGAGAAGATGAGGGGAGTAGAATAGGAGGAGGCAGCAAAAGGTGTAGCCTATCACTAATATGCCACCCCTACCTCCTATTTATAGAGAGCCGCCAAGACACCCTTGTGGATTGTGCTTTAGTGGGTATTGGATCTCCATCTAATTATCCACTAATCTTAGATTATTAAATCTCTATCCAATAATCTCAATTAGTCTCTAATTGAGCCTCATGCAGTAATCTATTAATGTTAGTTCTCATCCAATGAGAACAAGGGCTAATTAGATAACTCATATTCAATCATATACTCGCTGAAACATCCATGCTCTAGACCCAATACCAAGCTAGCTGTGAGTCCTACTTGCGAGAACTCCTTCTGACTTAGCGAATTGTTATCTCAAAATAATTCACTCGACTTATCGATTATGGACGTACTAGGTCATAATGTCATAGTCCCCAAATGGTACAAGGATCTTATTTATTGGACCTATCATTACTCAGTTACCGTGTATCTATAGTCCCTCATCCATCTAATATCCCAAAGACTGTATATCAAGCATGGTATTATCATACAACATACAAAATTTACCTAAGTCTCACTCTAATCAGATTCTCCTTAAGAACTCCTTATTGAATCTCAAATTTTGATGATAAAATTAATTGATAAATTTATAATTAGTCTATATTCAAAAAATTGATGCAAGACTATCTTCGATCATGAAAAGGCAAAATGATTGAAGTAAAAAATCAAACATTGTGTCGGAGTCAAAGAATAGACACCAAGCCAGAAATCGGACATTACATTAAGATCGGATGTTGTGGGAGTCAACATGCTGGTGGATCAAGCAATATGTCTAAGGAGAGCATGAGGTGCTCAGGGTTCGGATGAATAAATGGCATGTCGGACATTATGATTAACACTTCGTAATAATTTGTCTAGATTAAAGTAGTTTAGAGTTCTAATTGAGTTAGCTTTGAATGTAACATAACCAACTTAATTAAGAGGTTATTAGGTCTTAATTAGGGCTAATTTAGGTGTATTAGAATGCTCATTTCGGTGACCCAAGGTCAAGTAAGACATAGTCTTCGAAGACATATTCTCCGAGAAGACACAGTCTTCAAAACTATGACAGGCAATGGTACCACCCGACATAGTCTCATAAATTGTGTCAGGCAATGGTATCATCCAAGCTAGTGGTACTACCACCAGAACATAGTCTCCAAGGGTATGAGGTTGGCAAAACATCGAAATCCACAAAAATTTAAATTTTTGCTCCACTTTTTGAAGTCATTTGGGGCCTATACATTCCCCAACAATTTTTGCTTGACTGTGCAAGAATTAAGAGCAAAAAACTTGTGAAAATATTATTATAATTCTTTGAGAGCTTCCCCTCATTTCTTCTCGTGTAACTTTTGTTTAAGGGAGATCTAAGAGAATTGTTAATATTATATCCTGAACCTATAAAAGGAGAATAGAGCTGTAAGAAGGTAGTTGATTTTCATCCATTAAAGGAAGATCAATAGTGGAAGTTAGTGACCTCAACGAAGGAGGAATCAAGAGTGGATGTAGGTCATAAGACCGAACCACTATAAATTGGTGTGCCTTCTCTTCTTCTCTCTATTATTTACTGGTAGAACCCCTAGAAGGAGCCTTATAAAATTTAATCTTTGAGGGGGATTAACCCTTATAACACTATAGGGGTTCCTCCCTCCTAGAACTTGGCACAATAGCTAAAATAAAAATAGACATGCTTGATTAAAAGAGAAGGAGGCTACAAGCTTATATAGGGCTCAAAACCCTAACCCTAAGGGGGTACTGCTTAAGTGAAATTATCCCCTTGCCCCTCCTATAGCTGACCTACCTTAATAGGGATAAGCGATGGCCTAATTGGCTACATAGCCAATTCTAGCAGATGGAAACCCTAGCTGACTAGCCCAGTAAAGGCCGGCAGCCACTAAGCCCTAAGGCTCCAAATTAAAACCTTAGCCACACTTCTTTATAAGATAGAGGTGACTAGGTGGGGTTTTTATTATAATTTCACAATTTTATTGACTCTACTTAGGTGAGTATGACTCAACTCTACTAGAGTCCTATCAAGCTCACTCTTTTTTAATCAATCTTGTCCTCAAAGCTGAGGGTCCATGAACTATGGGAACCGAGTCTTTAGCTCCTCATAAGACTCTCACGTGACATCTTCGGATAGTAAGATGTTCCATTTCACTAGTCCTTTGGTTGAGGGATGTCGGTGGCACATCACAATCCTTCGATCAAGTATGGCTTATGGTTGACCTTGAATCTTGCCATCATTTGTAATGTTTGGCAACTGGGTCTGGGCTGACTCATGCTTTCTTGGCATAGGCTTTAGTAAGGATACATGGAAGATGGGACAATTCTTAGCATCTTTTAGTAGCTTTAATTTGTATACCACGCCCCAATACGCTCCAAGATCTAATATGGTCCATAGAATCGAGGAGATAGCTTCATCAAGGCTATAGTGTTGATTGACAACTGCTTGTATGGTTGTAGACGAAGGTAGACCCAATCTCCTACTAAAAATTTCCACTTACTTTGATGAGTGTCAGCTTGTTGCTTCATGTAGGCTCGGGCGGTAGTTAAGTTGTCCTTCAACAGTTGTAGAAGCTTATCCCTATCAATTAAGTTTTGATCAACCTGATATACTTTGGCTGCACCAATTACATATTTAGGTACATTTGGTTAATGAATGATAGGTTATATTATACCACCATTCGGCCTAAGGAAGTCACTTTGTCCACTCTTTTGGTCGATCACTGGTGAAGCACCATAGATAAGCCTTGAGGCATCTGTTCACCACCTCTATTTAGCCATCTGTCTATGGATGATAGGTTGTGCTTATCTTTAGTTAGGTGTCTTGTAATTAGAAGAGTTCGATCCAAAATCTACTTGTAAACACCCTGTCATGATCACTAACAATCAAACTTGGCATCCCATATAGTTTAACAATACTTTCCACAAAGAGTTAAGCAATACTGACAACGGTATAAAGGTGTCTCAAAGCAGAGAAGTGAGCATATTTTGTTAAACGATCTACCACCACAAAGATCGTACTTTTACTTTATGATAGTGGCAGCCCTTCAATGGAGCCCATAAAGATGTTAGTCCATGTTGAGTCTGGTATAGGTAATGGTTGTAGCTTTCCTTGACTTGCCACTATTTCACCCTTTTACTATAGAAATATATCACATTTAGATAAATAATCATAAATAGATCTTTTCATGCCTCTCCAAAAAGAGTTTTGCTTCACCCTTTTGTATGTTCTCAGAAATCTAGAGTACTCTACTGAAGGTGAAGAGTACATCTTATGCAAAATTATTTTGATGTAAGGGGAAGAAGGAACAATCACAATTCAGCCCTTATAGTGTAGGTCCCTTGAATCCTAAGTGTAGTAACCCATAGAACCTAGATTCTTCTCTAACTTTCCTATGATGCCTCGATCTCTATGTAGTTCTTTTATTCCTCCCTAATGTTTTTGAGGAAGTCGATGGAGGGAAGGGAGATGGTTGAAATTTTGGCTTGTCCTAACAACCGAGATAGAGTATCTACAACAACATTCTCTTTCCGCTTTCGATAAATAATTTCATAATCAAAACCAAGGAGTTTAGTTACCCATTGTTGTTGCTCCGGGAAAGATATTTTCTACTCCAAGAAGTATTTAAGACTCCAATGGTCGGTCTTAATCTGGAAGCATCGATCGATTAGGTAGGGTCTCCACTTTGTGATGGTATATACCATAGCAAGCATTTCTTTATCGTACATGGACATTTTAAGGTGAGAGGGAGAAAATTCTTACTAGTGTAGGCAAGGGATCAACCATCTTTGTAACACCCCTCATTTCCGAATTTTCGTATAAATTTCTGGTGATAATGTAAGCATTCATTTTAAATTGACAAAAGAAATAGAGTATGAATCAGAAGTAACTTATTTGTAAGATTTGGGTGATCTGTTCAAAAAAAAAAAAAAGAAAGAATCTGAGGACCTATATGTAAACCCTGAGGACCTAATCCTAAATGTACTAAATGCAAGGACTAAATTGCAAAATATAAAAAAATGACAAATTCCACCGTCTAAGCCTCTCTACCTTCGTTCTTAAGGAAGCAGAGAAGGCAGCTGTGTGGATGATCAGGGAAAAAAAAAAAGAAATAAAGAAAGAAAGAAGAAGAAGAAGAAGAAGAAGAAGAAAATTTGGGGCTTTAAGGGTTCTTGCTCAAATCTTTTCACTTAGGGTCAAAATTATCAAAGGCAAGTGTTCTAACCCCATCCTACAGAATCTTTAGTCTCTGTTTTTATGTGAATTCAAAATAAATTGAAGGATTTCTATTTAGAAACTGATATGTCTCTCTTTGGACATAGAACCATGGATTCTGAAATTTTTTGGTAAACTGACCCCTATACACTGTTTCAGCTATAAGTTTCAGTACAAAATGTGAATTTAGGCAGGAACTATTTTGTTTGAAATTAGACTCTTATATCTTTCTTTTGACACTGATTTTGTAGATTTTGGACACCGAATACTTACCCAAACATCTGTTTCAAATGAGCCTATAGATGCTGTAAAACAGGGTTCAAGATTTCTGACCTATCAATACTAAAATGCCTATAACTCCCTGTTGAAAATTCTGATTTGTACTAAACTGATTTTATTTGAAACGAGACTTGAAAATCTTTCTTTTGACTTATATTTTGAAAATTTTGGAATTCAATTGCCTACCCTATTATCTGTTGAATCCGACCCTATAAATTCTGCAAAACAGTGATTGTGTTTTTGCCCTTGGGTTACCAAATCAAAAGTAACTCCGTGTTGGGAACCCTGTTTCATATGAAATTTGTTTCATCAAAATATAGATTGATATATGGTTCGACCACAGCTTTCTTATGGGTATTGGAGCATAATTGATATTCTAAAATATTTGTTTCCTGTGCCACTGGAATTCTGTCCGAAATCGAGCTTTGGTCGATTTCGCGTATTCTGTTCCATTCCTTTGGATATTTGAATTCGTCTAACCTTCTTATTGGAATTGAGCTAAATATGATTGCTTGGAATCCCTGTACACTATTGTTTTCATTTCATTCCAAATCTGAATACATTTGTGAGAGATTTGTTCTTTGTTTCGTATTGTCTCGAAAAGGCACATGCACGTTTTGTTGTTCCGCGTTTGCTTCCGACATATGCTACTTATTGTTAAAACTGCCCTCTTGTACTATGATGTGTGGGATTGTCTGGACCTTTGCCAGAAATGGTAAAGGGTATGCGCTTATTGCCCGCTATGTGGGGTCCCGCTCTGTGGGATATTCTGGACCTTTGCCAGAAATGGTAAAGGGTATGTGCTTAGAGCCTGCGATGCTCTGCCGGCCCCCTCTGACTTCACCTAGACGTGGGTGGATGGAGCTCCCAGACGTGTGAGACATTTGTCAGGTGGTCATTCAGAAATGGATGGATCACATTCTGACTGAGATCCCACTACACCTTCTATATGTTTGATATGACATCCAGAGTTTTGGTGAGTTGTTTCTGTTCATGCTCTGGATAAGAATGATATGATTGCGACGTCAAGGATGACGTTTGAGCTTCTGTACGATATTTATTTTTGATATGCTCTGAAATGCTTCATTCACTGATGATTTTGCTTCGAAATATTCCATATGCCATTGATATGCTTCGTAACATTTCGTATGCCACTGATAAGCTCCGATATGTTTCCTTTGTTACTGAGATGCTCCAATTACTCTATGCCCCATCTGTCAGGAACCAAATATGTAAGATTGAAAAGACAATTATGTTTCTGCTCCTAACAATATTATGTCTACGAAATCGTATATTCTACCTTGTACTTTGCAACTGTATCCCTTTGGAAATTGTATTATTTTGATATGGATATGTTAGTCACTTGCTTAGCTCCTTATGCTCACCCCGTTTGTTGATAAATTTTTCAGGATAGCGTATCGCTTGCTTAATTGTTAAGATTGGGCTGAGGCGGTGGAAAGTTTAGAAGATTTTGGGCAGATCTTTATTAGCATATGTGTTTTTGTTGTCTAAGCTACTATGCATCTTATGAAATGTGACGATGAATCTAAACCTGTGGATTTTGTGTAAGATAAAGGATCCCTCATGTATAGGATTTTGGAATGTTAAGTTAAATTCATGTAATGATATGAATTTATAGTAATCGTTGATTTGGTGACTGCATAGACTTCCCCACTTATGAGTTTATGTGTGGTTATTATTTTGAAGAGTTGAGTTCAGATTATATGAATTATCGAGTGATGCGTGGTATGTTTATGAACTGCACAGGGTGATGAATTTTGTATGACTATAGAGGTGAAAATTTGATCTGAATGTTTTCTTAGTGACCTCAAAATGTGTGTTTGGATCTTGGATTAGTTGTGAGGAAAATTTTAATTATTGTCGATATTTTGGAGGGGCGTGACAGAGGTGGTATCAGAGCATGATTTGAGAATCACTAAGAATATTCTCTTTTTGAGGTTTATTGACTATCATTTAGAGATTGATCAAAGAAAATATTTTTTTTGATGTTTTAGGAAACGAGGATGACGAGATCATCTGGTTCTCCTGTTGCATCTACTGCTGATCAATTGAGTGGTATCATGCGAACTTTGGAGACTATGGCACAAGTGATGCAACAACAACAACAACATGTCCATCAAGGAAGTAATGATGGAACAGAGACATCAAACCAGACGGGGTTGGGAATTGGACAGTTTAAGAAGCTTAGTCCTCCCAGTTTTAGTGGTGAGTCTGATCCAATGGTGGCAGAACGATAGATGATGCAGATAGAGAAAATATTTGATGCTTTAAATTACCCTAATGATCGAAAGGTTTTTCTTGCCACCTTTATGCTGGAAGGAGAAGCTGAACACTGGTGGAGAATGATTAAGAGGATGTCTGAAATCAAACATGAGCCAATGACATGGAAGTTATTCCAAGAAAATTTTAACGATAAATATTTTCCAGTTGAGAGAGCAAAAAGAATTGGAGTTCTTGAATCTTATCCAGGAAGTATGATTACAAAGTATGAATCTAAATTCACCGAGCTCTCGGGTTTGCCATACATATGGTGATGATGAATCTAGAAAAGCAAGAAGAAGGTTTGAAAGGGATTACGGCCATAAGAAGAGAATGACTTTAAAATTACGAACATATCGTCTGGTGAACGAGCTTTGAAAATTGAAAGAGACATGGAGGAAATTCAAGAAATCATTGGCAAGAACAAAAGGGACAAATTCTTGGCAAAAGCAGGAGAAAATGAATATGAAGCTAGTAACAAGAGGTTTAAGACATCTGGATTTGAGAAAAGGAAACCATTGGGGAGGACTCAGTTATGTGCAAAATGTGGATTAAATCATGAAACAAGTCGGTGTTTTGTGATGGAGCATGTTTTGGTTGTGGAAAGCTAGATCATCAATTAAGAGATTGCCCAGAAAAGGAAGAAAGAGCCACTGTCTCCTAGACCCTCAGCCCATGCTAGAGTGTACGCTATCACTGAACAAGATTCTAAGGCTTCCAAATCAGTGGTGGAAGGTATTCTTTATGTTTCTAAAAGAAATGCAAAAGTTTTGTTTGATCCCGGCTCTAACTTATCGTTTGTTTCACAATACTTTGCTTGTCACTTGGATATTCTACCTAAACCCCTGGATTATAAGTTATATGTAACAACTGCTGTTGGAGATTCATTGGCAACAAACTTGGTCTACCCATCTTGTTTGATCTCTATTGGAGACCACGAACCCTGTTGGAGTCCTATCAAGCTGGCCCTCTTAAAATCAGCCTTGTCCTCAAGGCTAAGGGTCCATAAACTTTGGGAATCGGATCTTCGGCTCCTCGTAAGACTCTCACGTTGTGTCTTCAGATGGTAGATTGTTCCACTTTACGAGTACTTCAGTTGAGAGGCCTCGACGGTGCATCACAATCCTCCGATCAAGCAGAACTTCAGGTTGAGCTTGAATCTCGTCATCATTTGTAGTGCTCGGTAGCTGAGTTTGAGCTAACTCATGTTCTCCTAATTTTGGTTTTACTAAGGATACGTGGAAGATGGGATGAATCTTAGTGTCATATGAGAGTTTTAATCTGTATGCCATGGCCCCAATATGCTCCAAAATCTGATATGGTCTATAGAATCATAGAGATAGCTTCATCGATGCTCTAGTGTTAATTGATAGCTACTTGTATGGTTGTAGGCAAAGGTAGACCCAGTCTTCTATCGAAAATTCTCGCTCACTCTAATGAGTGTCTACTTGTTGCTTCATGTGAACTTGGGTGGCAATTAGGCTATCTTTCAGTAGTTGCAGAAGCTTGTCCCTATCAATTAAGTTTTGATCGACCTAATCTACTTTGGTCGCACTACTTACATACTTAGGTATTACAATGGACGGTCAGCTATACAATACCTCATAGGGGGTATATTTAGTTGATGAATGAAAAGTTATGTTCTATCACTATTCGGCCCAAGGAAGCCACCTTGTCCACTCTTTGGGCCAGTCACTAGTGAAGCACCATAAGTCTCGAGGCATCTGTTCACAACTTCTGTTTGGTTGTCCATCTGTGGATGATAGGCTATACTCATCTTCAATTAGGTGCCTTGTAGTTAGAAGAGCTCGATCCAAAATTTACTTATAAACATCCTGTCATGATCGTTTACAATCGACCTTGGCATCCCATGTAGTTTTATAATATTTTCTATAAAAAGTTGAGTAATACTGGCAGCGGTGTAAGGATGTCTCACAACACAGAAATGAGCATATTTGGTTAAACGATCTACCACCATAAAGATTATGCTTTTACCTTGAGATAGTGGCAACCCTTTAATAAAATCCATGGAGATGTCAATCCATACTGAGTCCGATATAGGTAGTGGTTGTAGTTTTCTCGGATTTGCCACTGTTTCACCTTTTTACTACTAGCATACATCACATTTAGATACATAATAATAAATTGATCTTTTCATGCCTTTCTAAAAAAAATTTTGCTTCACCCTCTTATATGTTCTTACAAAACCAGAGTGCCCTGTTGAAGGTGAAGAATGCATCTTATGCAAAATAATTTTGATACAAGGGGAAGAAGGAACAATCACAATTCGGTCTTTGTAGCGCAAGTCCTTCGAATCCCAAGTGTAGTAGCCCATGGAACTTGGATTCTTCTCTAACTTTTCTATGATGTCTCGAGTCTCTAGAACACTCTTCCATTCCTCCCTAATATCTTTTAGGAAGCTGGTGGAGGGAAGGGAGATGGCTGAAATGTTGGCTTGTCCCGGTAGCTATGATAGAGCATCTGCAACAACATTCCCTTTCCTCTTTCGATAAATAATTTCATAATCAAAGCCGAGAAGTTTAGTTACCCATTATTGCTACTCTGGGGAAGATATTTTTTGCTCAAAAAATTACTTGAGGCTTCGATGGTCGGTCTTAATCTGGAAGACTTAGCCAATCAAGTAGGCTCTCCACTTCGTGACGGTATGTACGATGGCAAGTATTTCTTTATCATACACGAATATTTTAAGATGGGAGGTAGAGAAAGCATTATTGGCATAAGCAAGAGGTCAGCCATCTTACATTAGAATAGCCCCAATCCCAACTCCGGATGCGTTGGCCTCAATCATGAAGGTGCGGCTGAAATCGAGCAGCACTAGGACCGGCGTCGTCGTCATGGCAGCCTTGAGACGTTCAAAGGTAGCAGAGGCTTTATCCAACAATAAGAAGGGGTCTTTCTTCAGTAGGGATGTAAGTGGGGTACTGATCTTGCTATAATCTTTTATGAATTTTCGGTAGTAACCCATGAGTCCAAGGAAGCCGCACAACGATTTTATGTTCATTGGTCTCGGCTATCCTTGCATTGCTTCGATCTTTATCGAATCTACCATCACTCTATCCTCTGATATAATATGCCCTAGATACTCCACTTTACACTGTAAAAAGCTGCACTTGGATTATTTAACATAAAGGGTATTCTCCCAGAGAATCGTTAAAATAATTTGTAAGTGCTGAAAATGCATATCAAGTGTAGGATTATAAATGAGGATATTATCAAAAAAAATATCAATATGAACTTACGTAGAAACCTCTAAAAAATATTTTTCATCAAGCTTTGAAAAGTAGAATGAGCATTCGTAAGTCCGAAGGGCATTACCAAAAACTCGTAGTGGTCGTTATGTGTGCGAAATATAGTTTTCCGAACATCTTCAGTGTATACCTGAATCTGATGGTACCCGGAATGGAGATCCAATTTAGTGAAGATTTGGGCTCCTTTTAGTTCATCCAAGAGCTCATCTACTACTAGTATAGGGTATTTGTCCTTGATGGTGATGGTGTTCAAAACCAGATAATCAATGTACATCCGTCACGTACCATCCTTCTTGTGTACTAGCAACACTGCCAAGGGCTAAGGGCTACAACTTGGTCAAATTACTCCGGTGTCGAGCATCTTCTTAATGTTCTCAATCTCATCCTTCTATAAATGAGGATAGTGGTACAGTCTCAAATTTACCGGAGGTTTGCCCGACAAAATAGGAATATAGTGGTCATGTTGTTGGTTAGGGGGAAGCCCACGCGGCTTAGTGAAAACATCCACGAATTTATCCAGCAAGAGGGAAAACTTAGGATATAAAATTTACACTTTTTCCTCCTTTGATGGTTGTTGGATATGCATCAAAAATCCATCATTTGTTGCATCAAACGGTGGAAATATGGCTCCCATGCTTGCCTCACAATGTGACATGTCTCCCTTTATAATAAAACTTCATGATTAGGTTAGAGAAATTCCAGGAGATGTCACCTAATGTCATGAGCTATTCAATCCCAAGCATAGCTTCAGAGTATCGATGGGTAGGAGAAAGAAATCGGCTACCACTTCTTGGTCTTGTAGGAGCAATTTTACTCGCGGGCACCATTGGTCGCAATTGAGGATTCGACCGTCAGCGACCTTTATGTCAAACTTGTTGCAACCTTCAATTTGAAGCACCATATGTGCAACAACCTTGCTGTTGAGGAAGTTATTTGTGCTGCCTGTATCAATGAGAACGGTGATGCGTTGCTATTTAAGAAGTCCTCCAACTTTTATTGTTTGTGGGTTGGATTAACCGACTAGTGCATGCACTACGTAGTTGGCTGATTGGGGCTCTTCCTCTATGGCTTCAACTTCAAGTTCGAGGCTTTCTTCAGATGGTTCACTATCCTCATCCTCTACTGGTTCAATCACGAGAAGCCGACCCTTTTTGCAGTGATGTTCTCGACTCCATAGTTCATCACAGTGCCAACACAACCCCTTGGTCGATCATTCATGAAGCTCGTCTCTTGTTAATTCTTTTAGTGTGAGGGCTCAGATGACAATAGAGGGGGCTGAAGGATTTAGCATAGCTAGTCGAGGAGCAACCTTTGTCCTTCTACTTCATGGTTCAATCATTCTTCCTGGATTCTTGCAAAGAAAATCGCCGCCATAGCCTTTCCTTCTCCTCGAATCTCCAGCTTTAGGCCCTCGATAGAAGTCCCTAAAATTTACTTTTTAGACCAATCCACAGTTTAGTTAGATAAATATTCAAACCTTATTTAGTATTTGTGTATTGTAGAGGTTTGTCAAATCTTCACTAATTATCCGTCGATGTTATCGAATCGGTTGATCCGAAGTGATTTAGTAGTCCTTCCTTGAATCGCTGCCAAGAGAGACCTCCATGGGTGTATTCATACCAATTAAACCATTGAATAGCATCTCCCTTGAAGTGGATGGCAGCAATCTCCATCCATGTAGCATCGGTGGTTCGGTAGAACCAAAAATAGCGCTATGCGCACGCGATTCATCCGATCGAGTCTCCTTCTTCCCATCTAGGGAAGTCAACCTTCATGCGTGAAGTGTTTGGATTAGGGATGATATGGCCATGCTCTTGAGGATTGTCTCATCGATCTGAAGTTTCTCCTTGTTGCGATTTCTTCGGGCTAGGTGGTCAGCCCATGTTGAATTCGGCAAAAATGGATAATATCTTCTCCTCTATGTGGCTTTCAAAGGCTTCAAAATTAGCATTGATGGCCTCCTCTAATACCATGGTGTAGGCCTCTAGATCTATAATATTGAGATCCTTTTTCTGTTGTCAGGTTAGTGGCATGAGAAATTTTGGAGAAGAGGTGGCCGGTTGGATGGATGGATTGGGTATATGGGAGTAGGCTACGGTTTAGGGCTGATTTGGGTGGCTGTTTGGGATCAGTTTAGGGTATGGTTTAGAGGGTTTCTTAGTGAGGATGGTAGAGTTTGTAGATGAGAGAAAAGTGTCCAAAAACCTACAAAAGATAGTACTCAAATCCGATAGAATTTGACAAAGAAAGGTGCTACAGGAACAGATTTTACATCAAAGAAATGATGAATTCTCGATGTAAATCTCAAAGGAAAATTCAAGAAAAATATGCAAAAATCCTCAGTTCAGATGTGGTCAATATCAACAAGAAGTTTGATAAAATTTTGGTAGAGTAATGATAGGAAAATAGGGTAAAAGATGGAAGGCAGATCCTTCATCGTAAAATTCCAACACAGATCTCCAGTTCAAACATGGGGGCAGCAGCAGATTAATTTGATCTTGTGGCTTAGGTGGAAGGTGGAGGCATGTTATGGAAATTGCTTGACTTAATAGAGGTGACAGAGATGGCAGCAAGGGCAGCAAGATCGCAGCTCTAATACCAGATGATAAAACCCCCGAAGGAGCTCTATCATTTTTTATCTCTAAGGGGAATCAACCCTTGGAACGCTATAGGGGTTCCTCCCTCCTAGAACTCGGCACAAGGTTGAATAAAAGATTGATCTTGCTTAATAAAAGAGAGAGGGTGACTACATCATTATATAGGGTTCTAAACCCTAGCCCATGGGGTGCTTGCCTAAGTAAAATTATCTTTTTGCCCCTTCTATAGCCGACCTGTCTTACTAGGAACAAGGGGTGGCTAGGTTAGCTAGGCGAAAACCCTGGTCAACTAGCCCAGTAAAGGGGGCGACGGCCGCTAAGCCCTAAGGCCCCAGTCTAAACCCTAGCCACACTTCTTTATAGGATAAAAGCGACTAGGTGGGGTTTTATTATAATCCCATAGGATTTTATTGATTACTTCTAGGGTGATTAGGACTCAACCCTACTGGAGTCCAATCAAACAAACCCTTGGCAGACCACTCCCGAAGCTCATCTCTTATTAATTTTTTTGGTGCAAGGGTCAGATAGCAATAGAGGGGGCTGAAGGCTTCGACATGGCTGGTCGGGGAGCGACCCTTGTCCTTCATGCTTCATGGTTTAGTCGTTCCTCTTCGATTCTCATGAAGGAAATTGCCACCATAAGAGTATACGGTTGTCGTGCCTTTACTTCTTCTCGAATCTATGGCCCTCGATAAAAGTCCCTAGAAGTTATTTTACAGACCAATCCACACTTTGGTTAGATAAATGTTCAAACCTTGTTTGGTATTCTTATATTATAAAGATTTACCGAATCTTCACCAATTATCCATCAATATTGTCGTAATCTATTAGTCCAAAGTGATTCATTAATCCTTCCTTGAATTATCGCCAAGAGAGACCTCTGTGGGTATACTCAAACCAATTAAACTACTGAATAGCATCTCCTTCGAGATGGATGGCAGCAATCTCCACCATGGTAGCATTGGTGGTTCGGTAGAACCAAAAATAGTGCTCTACATGCGAGATCCATCTGATTGGGTCTCTTTTTTCCTATCTAGGGAAGTCTACCTTCATGCGTGGATTACATGGATCAGTGATGGTGCAACATTGCTCTTGGGAATCATCTTTCCAATCTAAGGTTTCTCCTTGCTATAATTTCTTTAGGCTCAGTGGTCGGCCCACACTGAATTCAGTGAAGAGAGACCGAATCTTCTCATTTATGCGGTTCTCAAAGGCTTCAAACTTAGCATTAATAGCCTCTTCAAATGCCATGGTATAGGCCTCTAAATCTGTGACATTGAGGTCTTTCTTTGTTGAGTTAGGGGCACGAGAAATTTTTTAGAGGAAGGTGGCTGGTAGGGTAGGTGGATCGGTGGAGATGAAGGTTGCGGTTAGGGCTGGATTTAGAAGCTGATTGGAATCAATTTATGGTGCAGTTTGGTAGGGTTCTTGGGGGATGATGGTAGGATTTGAGGATGATAAGAAGAGAGTCCAAAAAAATAATAAAGATATAGCACTCAAATCTGATGGAATTTAATGAAAAAAGTGTTACGTATGTGTGATCCTATCGAACATAATTTACGTCAGAGAAATAATGAATTCTCGACATAAATTCCAAAGGAAAGCCTAAGGAAAATATGCAAAAATTTATCAACAAATCCTCGATTCAGATGTGGCCAATATCAGCAATTAGGTTCGACAAAATTTCGACAGCATAATGGTAGGAAAATATATGAAAAGATGGAAGGCAGATTCTTTGTCGTAAAATTTTAGCAATACGCGATGAGGAATTACAGCACAATAAAATCAGTTTTAGAGAGGATTTTTTCTAAAGATCGATCTTAGATAAGAGCTAAGATGATCTATAAAATTATATAAAAGTTTTGGCCAAAATATAGGAGTAATAAATTGGTTTCAAGAAGCAACAGTGTGGCTAAAAATTTCTGCAGTGTTTCCCCTTCGCAACGATGATCACGTTTGCACGATGGAATTTTACAGTGAAGAAATTATGAAAAAGCTTCTTCAATGTGTAAGACAAAGGGATTACAATAGTAAATAGGCATGGATAATGAGATTATACTAGATTTCTAGATCAAACGCAAGAGGTAGTAGCAGATTGATTTGATCTACAGCTTGTGGTGGAAGATAGAGGTGCATATTGCAGCAATTATGGGAATTGCTTAGAAGGCTGGAGGCATCAAAGATGGCAGCAGGAACATGGCTCTAATACCAGATGATAGAACTCCTAGAAGGAGTCCTATAGAATTTGATATTTGAGGGGGATCGACCCTTGGAACACTATAGGGGTTCCTCCCTCCTATAACTCGGCATAATGACTGAAATAAAAGTAGACTTGCTTGATTAAAAAAGAAGGATGCTACAAGCTTATATAGGGCTCAAAACCCTAACCCTAGGGGGGTGTTGCCTAAGTGAAATTATCCCCTTGCCCCTCCTATACCTGACCTGCCTTAATAGGGATAGGCGATGGCCTAATTGGCTATATAGGCGATGGCCTAATTGGCTATATAGCCGATTCTAATAGATGAAAACCCTGGCCGACCAGCCCAATAATGGGCGATGGCCACTAAGCCCTAAAGCTCCAAACTAAAACTCTAGCCACACTTATTTATAAGATAGAGGTGACTAGATGAGATTTTTATTATAATTGCACAGAGTTTTATTGACTCTACTAGGGTGAGTAGGACCCAACCCTGCTAGGGTCCTATCATTTACTTGTCTTTGTATATTGTTTTACTTAATCATCATCATCCTACAAATACTTTAAAGTTTAAATGCTTTTCAGATTCAAGTAAATTGACGTAAATTTTTCATAAGCACTAATTCACCCTCGCCTGCACCCCCCCCCCCCCCCACCCTATAGTGTCACTTTGATCGTAACAATTGGTATTAGGTCTCTCTAATTGGCTTAAAACCCAACATAGATGGCTTTTATCGGCAATCAAAATGGACTTTATATCACTCATCGTCCCATATTTAATGGGACTATATGTATTGAAAAACTCGAATGAGAATTTTTTATTTTTTATGAATTTTGATTTATGGCATATTGTTGAAAGTTATTTTGAAAAGTCTTTTAAACCAATGAACGAATGGAATGATTCAGAAAAGAAAACTTTCTCTTTGAATGCTAAAGTAATGAATGTGTTATTTTGTGCTCTTGATAAAAACGAATTTAATCGAGTTTCTATATGCAAAATTACACATGAGATTTGGCACACACACTCGAAGTCACACACAAAGGCAATAGTTAAGTCAAAGAGTCAAAATTAATCTTTTAGTGCATAGCTAAGAGTTGTTTAGTCTGAAACCAAGTGAGCTCATTGGAGACATGTACACCCGTTTTACAGATGTCATAAATGGTCTAAAGTGCTTGGTAAAAGTTTTTCTAACTTTAACCTTGTTAATAAAATATTAAGTTCTCTTGCAAAAAGTTAGGATCATAAAGTAACGACAATACAAGAAGCAAAGGACCTAAATAATTTCACTTAAAGAATTTATTAGGTCTTTGATGACCTATGAAATGACATGTACAACACATGATGAACTTGAGAATAACCTTCAAAAAGAACATGAAGGGCATGACACTTAGAATAAAGGAAGATCACTTGGGAGAAAACTCAAATGAGGATCACGATGATGATGACTTGGCACTATTGATAAGAAATTTAAGAAATTCTTAAAACCAACCAAAACAAAACAAGATACTAAAAACAAAAGTGAAAAAAGGACTCAATAATATGCTATGAATACAAGAAGCTAGGATATTTCAAAAATAAATGTCCTCAAGTAAAGAAGAAGCAATCCAAGAAGAAGAAGACGCTCAAAGCTACTTGGGATGACTCAAATTCATCCAAAGACGATGAGCCAACCAATAAGGAAGAAGTTATAAATTATGCATTAATGATATTTTGCAACAAGGTTAGTAACTCAAATGAGTCTTCCTTATCTTATGATGAATTATTTAATATATTTAATGACTTATTTTATGATTTTAAATTAGTTTGTAAAAAGTATAAATTGTTAAAAAAAGAGTATGCTTCTCTTGCTAGTGAATTTAGAAAATTAAAAAATAAGTATGATGAATATAAATTAGCTTCTAACACGAAGTGTCAAGAGTTAGATACACTTAAGAAATAAAATGTTTTACTACAAGAAACATTATAAAAATTTGAAATAGATAACAAATCCTTAAACATGATCCTTGCTAATAAGGGTCATGTTCATAGAAAGGAAGGAATTGGCTTTGTGAATAACACTAAACAAAAGCCAACCATCTTCATTAAAGGACTGATATTACATGTTTTATCCAGAAATAAATATAATTTTTATGGTAAATTTGGGCATTATGCCTATAAATATTCATTTAAAAGGCGTAGTTCACACAAATTAATTTGGGTTCCTGAAGGAACCATAAATAACTCAATGCCATTAGTAAAATTAGATAGAGTTTTTCATGAGAAACCCAAAGTCAAATGGATACCTAAACCAAAACCCTCTTTCTTGTAGGTATGTTTCTAAACAAAGGCTAGAAGCACAAAATGGTACCTTGATAGTGGATGCTCAAGGCACATGACCAAAGATCCAATTCATTTCTCTTAGCTCACTAGCCAAAATAAAAGATTTATCACCTTTGGAGACAGCACAAAAGAAAATTCATTGGAAAATGAACCATAGGTAACAAATCAAATCTCTTGATTGAAAATGTGTTATTAGTTAATAGTTTGAAATATAATCTACTAAGTATTAGCCAATTGTGCAATAAAGGACACATTATCAAATTTGAATCTAATGCTTGTATAAGTGAAATGCCACATAAAAATATATCTATGATTGCCTTAAGAAGTAATAATGTGTATTGATAAGTTTATGATGAAATGTGTTTTTCGACCTTGAATGATGATGTATGGATTTCGCATAGGAGATTAGGACATGCTAGCATGAAATAATTAAACCACTTCAACTAAAAACCTAGTCATGTGAGTCAAACCTTTAAACATGGTCCTTGCTAATAAGGATCATATTCATAGAAAGGAAGGTATTGGCTTTATGGTAATATTCAACAAAAGTAAACCATCTTTGTTAAACGATCCACATTACATTCTTCACATGAAAATAAATATCATTTATATAGTAGACTTGGACAGTTTACTTATAGATGCTCATTTAAAAGGTATAGTCCATATAAGTGTCAAGAGTTAGATACACTAAAGAAAAAAATGTTTTACTACAAGAAACATTATAAAAATTTAAAATAGATAACAAATACTTAAACATGATCCTTGCAAATAAAAGTCATATTCATAGAAAGGAAGGAATTGGCTTTATGAATAACACTCAACAAAAGTGAACCATATTTGTTAAAGGACTGATATTACATATTTCATCCAGAAATAATTGTAATTTTTATGGTAAATTTAAGTATTATGCCTATAAATATTCATTTAAAAGGCGTAGTCCATATAAATTAATTTAGGTTCCTAAAAAAACCATAAATAACTCGATGCCATTATTAAAATTAGGTAGAGGTTTTGATGATGAACCTAAAGTCAAATGGGTACCTAAACCAAAACTCTCTTTCTTGTAAGTATATCTCCAAACAAAGGCTAGAAGCACAAAATGGTACCTTGATAGTGGATGATCAAGGCAGATGACCGAAGATCCAACTCATTTCTCTTAGCTCACTAGGCTAAATGGAGGATTTATCACCTTTGGAGATAACATAAAAGAAAATTCATTGGAAAATGAACCATAGGTAACAAATCAAACCTCTTGATTGAAGATATGTTATTAGTTAATAGTTTTAAATATAATCTACTAAGCATTAGCCAATTGTGCGATAAAGGATACATTATCAAATTTGAATCTAATGCTTGTATAAGTGAAATGCCACATAAAAATAGATCTATGATTGCCTTAAGAAGTAATAATGTGTATATATTGATATTGATAAATTTTGTGATGAAATGTGTTTTTCGACCTTGAATGATAATGCATGGATTTGGCATAGGAGACTAGGACATGCTAGCATGAAATAATTAAACCATATCTCAACTAAAAATATAGTCATATGAGTCAAAGCTTTAAACATGATCCTTGCTAATAAGGGTCATATTCATAGAAAGGAAGGTATTGGCTTTAGGGTAATATTAATCAAAAGCTAACCATCTTTGTTAAAGGATCCACATTACATTCTTCACATGAAAATAAATGTAATTTATGTAGTAGACTTGGACATTTTGCTTATAGATACTCATTTAAAAGGTATAGTCTACATAAGTGTCAAGAGTTAGATACACTAAAGAAAAAAATGTTTTACTACAAGAAATATTATAAAAAATTAAAATAGATAACAAATCATTAAACATAATCTTTGCTAATAAAAGTCATGTTCATAAAAAGGAATGAATTGACTTTATGAATAACACTCAACAAAAGCCAACCATCTTCATTAAAGGACTGATATTACATGTTTTATCTGAAAATAAATATAATTTTTATGGTAAATTTGGGCATTATGCCTATAAATATTCATTTAAAAGGCTAGTCCACACAAATTAATTTAGGTTCCTAAAGGAACCATAAATAATTCAATGTCATTAGTAAAATTAGGTAGAGCTTTTCATGATGAACCTAAAGTCAAATAGATACCTAAACCAAAACTCTCTTTCTTGTACATATGTCTCCAAACAAAGCTAGAAGTATAAAATGATACCTTGATAGTGGATGCTCAACGCACATGACTGAAGATCCAACTCATTTCTCTTAGCTCACTAGCCTAAATGAAGGATTTATCACCTTTGGAGATAACATAAAAGAAAATTCATTGGAAAATGAACTATAGGTAACAAATCAAACCTCTTGATTGAAGATGTGTTATTAGTTAATAGTTTGAAACATAATCTACTAAGTATTAGCCAATTGTGTGATAAATGATACATTATCAAATTTGATTCTAATGCTTGTCTAAGTGAAATGCCACATAAAAATAGATTTATGATTGCCTTAAGAATTAATAATGTGTATATATTGACATTGATAAGTTTTGTAATGAAATGTGTTTTTCGACCTTGACTGATAATGCATGGATTTGACATATGATACTAGGACATGCTAGCATGAAATAATTAAATCATATCTTACCTAAAAATCTAGTCATGTGAGTCAAATCTTTAAATATGATCCTTGCTAATAAGGGTCATGTTCATAAAAAGGAAGGTATTGGCTTTAGAGTAATACTCATCAAAAGCCAACCATCTTTATTAAAGGATCCACATTACATTCTTTATATAAAAACAAATGTAATTTATGTAGTAGACTTGGACATTTTGCTTATTGATACTCCTTTAAAAGGTATAGTCTCAATAAGTTGATTTGGATTTATAAAGAATCATAAACAACTCAACGCGTTTAGTAAAATTAGGAAGAGCTTTTTATGAGGGATCCAAAGTCAAATGGGTACCTAAACAAAAACCTCCTTTCTTGTAGGTGTGTCTCTAAACAAATGTTAGGAGCATAAAATTGTATCTTGATAGTAGATGCTAATGGCACATGACCGAAGATCCAACTCATTTCTCTAAGCTCACTAGACTAGACGAAGGATTTATCACCTTCGGAGATAATAACAAGGGAAAAATCATTGGGGAAGGAATCATATGTAACAAATCAGACCTCTTAATTGAAGATATGTTATTAGTTGATGGTTTAAAATATAATTTACTAAGCAGTGGTTAATTTTGTGATAAAGGATACAATCATTAAATTTGAATCTAATGCTTGTATAATTGAAATGCTACATAAAAATAGATCTTTGATTGCCTCAATAACTAATAATGTATATACTATCGACATTAACAAGTTATATAATGAAATGTGTTTTTTGACCTTGAATCATGATGCATAGATTTGGCATAGGAGACTAGGACATGCTAGTATGAAACTATTAAACCAAATCTCAACTAAAAATCTAGTATGAGGAATGCCTAGCATCAAGTTTGTCAAAAACAAAATATGTAATGTATGCCAACTAGGAAAACAAGTAAAAAGTAGTTTGAAATTAAAGAATCAAATAAGCATATCTACCACTTCAATTGATCCATATGGATTTATTTGGACCAATTGATACAACAAGTCTAGGAGGTAGCAAATACGCCTTTGTAATTGTAGATGATTATAGTAGATATACTTAGGCATACTTTTTGGCATACAAAAGTGACTACTTTAAATATTTTTTAAAATTTTGTAAACTTATTCAAAATGAAAGGGGTTTTATGATTTCATCTATACATAGTGATCATGGTGATGAGTTTTAAAATCATGATTTTTAAAATTTTTATGAGTCAAATAGGTACAACCATAATTTCTTTACTCTAGGAAATCCACAACAAAATAAAGTAGTTGAAAGAAAAAAATATAAGCTTATAAGAAATGATAAGAACTATATTAAATGAACATAATCTACCTAAGTATTTTTGGCTGAAGTCGTTACCATGATATGCTATGTAATGAATAGGGTTCTCGTAACACTATTATATTCTAAAACTCCTTATGAATTATGAAATAATAAAAGACCCAACATTTTGTATTTCAAAGTTTTTTATTATAAATACTTTATTTTAAATGAAAATGATGACTTAGAAAAGTTTGATGTAAAATCCGATGAAGGCATATTTCTTAGTTATTTCGTATATTCAAAAGTCTGTCGTGTTTTTAATAAAAGAACACTAGTCATTAAGGAATCCATCTATATCATTTTTAATGAGGTTCCCGAATTAAAGAAAGTTGATTTGATTTTGTTACTTTAGATTTGAATAAAAATTCTCATCTCAAAAGCAACTTGGATGCATCTATTTCCAAGAAATCCTTAGCCAAGGAATGTAAGTATGTAGATGCTCATCCTAAGGAGCTAATAATTAGAGATATATTAAAAGGTGTTCAAACTCATTTATCTTTTAAAAATTTTTATGCTAATGCCATCTTTTTATCTCAAATTGAACCAAAATGCATTAATGATGCCCTAAAAGATGATTCTTGGGTTATCGCAATGCATGAGGAGTTGAATTAATTTGAGAGAAATAAGGTATGGACATTTGTTCCTAAACCTAGTGACCAATTTATAATTGACAATAAATGGGTCTTTAGAAATAAGTAAGTTGAATATGGTATCGTGGTTCGAAATAAGGCTAGATTAGTGGCCAAAGGTTTCAACTAATAATATGTTGAATCTCATATTTTGATAATGAAATCAAATAATGGGTTTCATGTTCCAACCTATGTGTTAGAGATGAGTGATGCAAGATTAACTACAATAGTGAAAAGGTAATAAAAATCTAATGTTGGGTTAGAGTCAAGTTCGGGCATCAAGCCGGGGTTTGGACGATGTAGTGGGAGCTCGCTGGGAGTTTGCTGAAGATAATCGGGAGCTCATTGGGAGCATGCCGGAAGTTTGCTAGAAGATGATCAAGAGACTTACCAGAAGTTCACCATAGGATGCCGAGAAGTTAATCGGGAGTTCGAAAGATCAATTAACATGTTAGACAAGAATGACTGTAATTGTATAGTGTGTCATAGTTAGCATTGTAATTGAGTTATATTTTGAGAAATCTAAATTAACTCAATATGAGACATCCGAGTCACTTCGAGTTAGATTTGAGCTCAGGTTTAGCTCATTTTATTGACCCAAGGTCAAGAAAGACACAATCTTTAAAGACACAATCTCTGAGAAGACACAGTCTTCGAGAAGATATAGTATCTGAGAAGATACAATCTCCGAGAAGACATAGTCTCCAAGAAGACATAGTCTCTGAAAAGACACAATCTTCGTGAATTTTGGCTCTATTCTTGAAGTCATTTGGGGCCTATAAATTCTTCACCCATTTTTGCTTGAGGATATAAGAATCAAGAGCGAAAAACTTGTGAAAATGCTAGTATAATTCCTTACGAGCTCCCCCTCTTTTGTTAAGTATTATTTTTGTTTAAGAGAGTACTGAGAGAATTATAAAGGTTATCTCCTAAACTTATAAAATGGAGAAAAGTGTGAGGGATTTTGATCTTCACCCGTGGAAGAAGATCATTAGTGGACACCGACAGGCCTCGATGAAGGAGGACTCGGAAAGTGGACATATGTCAAGCTTTTGACCAAGCCATTATAAACTTTGTGAGCCTTCTTTACTTACTTTTTATTTTAGTATTCCATTGCTAAATCAAGATTCTTCATTTATTCTTAAGTTTCATCACTCTCTAACTTGATCTTATTCGAAAATATTTTTAGTTTTGATATTTACTTAAAACACATTTTTCAAACCAAGTATAGCTTGCACTTGCACTAATTCCCTCTCCCCTTCCCCCCCATAATCAAGCGAGTAAATGCCTTCATTTAGCATTAACGAGGGACACTCTATCACACGTCCTATCATGTTCAACGGGACAAATTACATATAATGGAAACTAGAATCCACATCTTTTTTATTTTGATGGATTTTGAACTATAGAATATTATCAAAAATATTTTCAGAAAAAAGGATGTTTTTATTAAATGCCAAAGCTATGAATGTTGCACTTTAGATAAAATTGAGTTTAATTGGGTCTCTACTTATAATTCAACTTATGATATTTGGCACACTTTAAAAGTCATACACGAAGATATAAGTAGGGTAAAGGAATCAAAAATAAATCTTCATATACATAACTATGAATTGTTTAAAATGAAACCAAGTGAGATTATTGGTGATATGTATACCCGTTTTATGGATGTCAACAATAGTTTAAAATCTCTTGGTAAACTTTATTCTAATTTATAACTTGTTAATAAAATATTGAGATCTTTACCTAAAAGCTAGGACCCAAAAGTAACCGCTATATAAGAGGTCAAAGACTTCAACAACTTGTCTCTTGAAGAACTAATTAGGTCTTTGATGACTTATGAAATGAGCTGCAAAGATCATGATAAACTTGAAGAACATCAAATGGTATTCAAACTCATTCTTCTTTTAAAATTTTTTGTGCTAACTCTGCATTTCTATCTCAAATTGAACCAAAATACATTGGTGAAGCCCTAAGAGATTATTCTTGGGTTATTGCAATGCATGAAGAATTGAACCAATTTGAGATAAATGAGGCGTGAGAGCTTGTTGCTAGACCTAGTGACCATTTAGTGATTTATACTAAATAGGTCTTTAGAAATAAGCAAGATAAAAATAGTATTGTAGTTAGAAACAAGGCTAGATTAGTGGTTAAGGGTTTCAACCAAGAATAAGGGATCGATTATGAAGAAACCTTCGCTCCTATAGCTAGACTTGAAGCTATAACAATGCTCCTCACATTTGCTTCTTTTAAAAGTTTCAAATTATCCAAGGTTCTTTATGGTTTGAAACAAGCCCCTAGAGCTTGGTATGAAATACTTAGCTCTTTCCTTATTTCAAAAAAAATTTTAAAAGGTAAGGTTGAGACCACATTATTTATTAAGCATTTTGAAAATGATATTTTTATTATTTAAATTTATATAGATGATAATATTTTTTTATTCTACTGATGAATTCTTATGTAAATCTTTTACTAAGAATATGAGCCAAGAGTTTTAAATGAGCCTAATGGGCGAACTAACTTTTTTCTTAGGGTTATAAATAAAACAATTAGATGATAGTATCATTATTAGTCAAACTAAGTATACCTTAGATTTATTAAAACATTTCAGTATGGACAATGCTAAAACTATAAACACACCCATGAGTACTTCTATGAAGTTAGACTTAGATAATGAAGGTGAAATTTTTGATCAAAAATCATATAGAGGAATGATAGGTAGTTTGTTATATTTAACTACTACTAGACCAAATATAATATTTAGTGTTAGATTGTGTGCAAGATTTCAATCCAATCTTAAATATTTCCATTTTAAGTTAGTTAAATGAATATTTATATACATAAAAGAAACTTCTAATTTAATATTATGGTATCCTAAGTATTTACTCATATACGGACGCCGATTTTAGAGGTTGTAGAATAGTCATGCTCTTATTTCTTGGTTTTACAGGAAACAAAATTCGGATGCATTATCTACAACCAAAGCTGAGTACATAGTAACTAATGCATAAGTCATTTGGATAAAAAACACCCTAGAGGATAGATTGATGAGCTAACTATCCTGATAACTTCAGTTTAGCCCAACCACTAATTAAAATGCTCGAAACAATAGATACTAATAGTACACTCACCGATCCTTATAAGGCATTCATATGTTTTCACTTTTTCCAACGTGGGACTCCGGGGTGTTACAATACTAATGCAATATGTTTAACTAAAAATCTCATTCAACACTTAAGAACTAAATATATTGATATTTGACATCACTTTATTAGAGATTATGTGAATAATTATAATATATTTTTATTTTTACTAAGCCATTAAATAAGAATAATTTGACTTTATTAGAAGAAAGTTATGAATGTTAAACTATCCAAATGTATGATTTGTTATTTTTTTAATTTCTTAAGTCTTTTCTTAAAATTTCCATGAGGGGTTTCTTGGCTTTTTTTTAGCTCTCTTCAATATTTTGATTATTGGATTCATGAATATGTATCCTCTCTCTCTTAATATTTGATTTCTCTTTGGGATACTTGATTTTAGATCTTGGCCACATACCTCCCCACCTCCCCCCGCGCCGCCTCCCCCCTCCCCCACACCAAATTGACTAGATTTCTTTCTTTATATACTAAATGTTCTGATACATGTTTAAAAATGTTCAAATATAAGTTGAGTATTTTTTCTTTCTGTTGATGACAAAGGGGGAGAAATGACATAATTGATGACATAAGAAATATTTTAAGATTCTTAAAATATTTAAAATTTTTATGTGATACCAAGAATATGGATGTTGTATCATGGTTGATGATATGTATATATTTTTGGTTGAAATTAATTATCATGTGATACCAAGAAGATAAATGTTTTAAAAAATTTATCATGTATGACATCATAAATGGTTAAATTATGAAAAATTCAATATTATCAAAATGCTATACTTGAATTCAAAAGTCATGGGTTCTTGTCAATTGATGGGTTTTATAATCTAACCTGTGTTAGAGATGAGTAATACAGGATTAACTACGACGGTAGAAAGGCAATACAATCTAATATTGGGCTGAAATCATGTTCGGGCATTGGGCTAGGGTTTGGACAATGTAGTGAGAGCTTACTGGGAGTTTGCCAAGAGTTCGTCGAGGGTGATCGGGAGCTTGCTGGGAGCACACCGAGAGTTTACCGGAAGATGATCAATAGACTCGTTGGGAGTTCACCAGAGGATGCCGGGAAGTTAGCCAAGAGTTTGAAAGATCAATTGACATGCCGAACAAGAGCGATTGTAAATGTGTAATGTATCATAGTTAACATCATAATTAAGTCCTAACTAAGTTAGATTTGGAGAAATACAAATTAACTTATTATGAGGCAACCGAGTCCACTTTAGGTTATATTTGAGCTTAAGTTTAGCTCATTTTGTTGACCCAAGGTTAGGAAAGACATAGTCCACGAAGACATAATCTCTGAGAAGATATAGTTTTTGAAGACACGGTCTTCAAGAAGATATAGTCTTCGAGAAGACACGATCTCCGGAAGGACAGTCTTCGAAGACAATCTTCAAGAAGACGGTCTTCGAATATAGTCTCCGAGAAGACACACTTTTCGAGAATTTTGACTTCATTCGTGAAGTCATTTGGGGCCTATAAAGACCTCATCCATTCATAGAGAGAGAGATGGCCAACAATTTAGAGCAGACTTGGGTTGTCTTCCGTTCAAGTCAATGATCATAATTTTTTATTTGTTGCTAAAAAAGAATCTGTCATTCGTCTTCAGGCATATTCCCTTTAATTAGAAGATTAATCAATGTGCAAATCAATTATCTTATTTTACTTGATGAGGAGGAGGTGTTTCCTGGGCACGTAGTATACAGTGAGTGATTAACTCTTATTTTGTCAGATGAAAGGGAAGGTCTTTTCTGGACAAACACTATATTACATAAATTATTACGCATAAAAATAATAAAAAAGAAGAAGAAGTTTCGGATCCAAACTGTTGTCATGGCTGGATTCTTTGTCTTCTGTTCAAAATAATAAAAACAAAGGAATCTTATCCCTGTTATATTTGTTGTATAACAACACATTCTATTTCAGATGAGTAGCCAACTACTTGCTTTCTTAATTTTTCTTATATATTTTATGGTGACATACTTGATATTAAATGACTCTCATAAGACTTCATGACATGATCTCAAATAAACTCCTTTCTCAACATCATCGGCACATGGTGATTATGGTAGTACCGTTCACCACTGTGACACGAATCCTTCTAAATATTTTTTATGAAAAATAAATGACGAAGGGTTGAAGAGATAACTGGTCAGAATTATATATATTGATAGATGATGACATAAAAAATGATGCAAAATTATATGTGGATGGTTACATGTAATCACCTTATATCATATACAACTGAAGGCAAGTCAAATGCATCATAAGGTTGAGAGCAGTTTATTCGAAGAGATCGCTTAAGAATATGCCCTAATCCAGATTAAAAGGGATGACTCCCCCAATCATGCTCAAGTCTTTGAATGATCTTCTGAGATGAGTCATTAGAAGTTATGATTCCACCACACCTATGATTTCAATAAACATTGATCAAGAGACACAATCCCATTAATTAGTTATTGGGACTATTGAAAGAAAAACGTAACAAATAGAAAGTGGCAAACCAGTGGCATTTTCATCATCTTCAAATATGGAAAGCACTCTGTTGAGAAGTAAACATCATGAACGAGGACATCCTACCAAGGAATGTAAAATAGATAGCACTTGGTTATGCAATTATTGCAGATGTCTTGCCTTTTGTGACCTCTGCAAACTTGTACTTCAGTAGTTGTAATCAAGCTCCGGGAATCTGCACTTGGTTTCTGAACATTTAGCTCATATGAAGTCCCTCCAGTTAGCTTGTAACCCATGAGAAAGAGGAGAAAAAGCAGTCCCAAAAGCTTCCTATATTGGAGATAGTTAGTTCTCGGGAAAGGTGTTGGCTTCGATCAGCTGGAGGCCTACGAGTTATAATAAATGGAGAGAGAGAGTGTGTGTGTGTGAGAGAGAGAGATTGCAAGGCTTCTGAAATGGAGATCACCATCAGCCATTGCTTCAACAGTAGCTAGGTTCCGAGTGCTGCTTTCTAGTACATGTTTTGCGAGTTGCATCTGCTGCACACTGAATGCAGTAGTGCAACTTCGTGTCGCGTAGTCATTGTCTCCTTCCACTTGTTTTGATAAGATCAATGATTGGCGAAGGAAGAGAGAGAGAGAGAGAGAGGTAAGGGTAAATGTGTCGTTGTTCACTGTTGCCCACCGCTTGTCTGAAAAGATATGGAAGAGAAGAAGAGAAAGGAGGTGGAGGACGGGTATGAGTGGACGTGGTCAGTGTTCTGCGTGTCACAACATTGTCATATATGAAACCTGTGTTGGGGTGGGCAGCTTTAGTTATCTTCTTAATTTAAAATAGATTGCTCAATGATAAATTAATTAAAAGAATAAAAACGTTATATTAGAAAATATTTTTTAAAAATTAATGGTTAGTTGCTTTATAGGTGTCTCGTGTACCTCAAATTTTAGCAAATAAGTTCGTAAATACTTTCAGTTGTTCTAGTGCTTTCTAGATGATTAAAAATATATCTCTCTCGTGGAATCATGCCAGAATATATTATAAAGGTCTTTCGGTTTGAAATGGAGTTAATTTAAGATAGAATATTCTTCGTTATATTTTATTATTCTTTCCCAAAAGATATTGAATTTTTTCTCTATTGAGGTATTGGACCAAATAAATCTTATGATCGCTATTTTTTAATTCTCATTTATTTTATTATTTTTGGCTTATTAATAGAAAAAAGAAAAGGAAAAGAAATGATTCCTTTACTGAGAGAGATCGTATTGTTTTATTTATCCCCAGTTCTATCTGCAAGCGCACAACATGGCCCGAAAAGTTCCTACTTCAGTCAACTTCCATGGGATTCAATAAGTGGGGGTAGGTGATGATGGAAGTGTGATCTATCAAAGGACCAGCCAACAGATATGATTGCGAATACCTCTAGTGGAAGCCATAGGTAAACATGGTTTCTCGTTAATGCAGATATAACATGCATGGTACTGCTGCTGCTGATTTCTTTAGCCTGCAATCAAACAATTACAATCCTCTCTAAAGAAAATATAATGACAGTATTTTAGTTTGGCATTATGATGGATTAGACTGTAAAAAATAGAGGTTTAGATGCACCATGCAAAGAAAACTTTCTGATAACATTTCTAATGTTTATGCTGTCATGTCCACCCACCTTACGTTAGAAACTGTGGCTGCCATATGTGAACCTGAACTGGTATTAAGATAGCTGTGGGAGTAGATGATGAACAGTATTGGATAGAGAAAGCCAGTACTATATACCTATCTGAAGCCGAAAACAGCATAGGATAATTGTAGGAAAAGCTAATGACTAGTAGTTTAAAGGAATCCATGAAAACTGACATTTGCTTTCTTACACTGGGAAATGGTATGGACTCGATTGTGATGGGTACACTATGAATCAAATGATGGACTTGGATTCTTAATCAGGATATCTAATGCCTTATGGTGGAGTTCGATTCTTAATAAGGAACTCCAAATGCAGGTGGAAAATAAAGCATCCAGTGTACTTGATGTGCTTAACAATTGCGAGCCCCGTGATGGAGACAAAGTGTATAGGGTTTATTTTTTAACGCATCAAGCTGTTCTACAATATTATTCTTACTCGTATTATCTGTGACGCTAACAAAGAGGTCAACTGCAATGTTAGTAGTGCTAGGGATTCTAGATCCACCTTTTTTGTGGCAGAGAGTGATGCCGACTCCTCTTTGTAATTTTGTATCCTTTGATGCAGAGGTGTTTTTCGTATATTTTGTTTGAAAAAAAAAAGCTGATTAACAAAACTATCCACTTGATTTAACGTTGACAGTGCAAGTTGTGACTGGAAGGAAAATTTACTGTTTTATCTACTCAGCTTGTGATATGATAAATAATGGATAGACGCAGCTCATTCAGGATCACACCAAGTCGACAGCCATGTTAACATCCAAGATAGAGGCACATCCACACTAGCTCGGCGGTCACATCGGTATCCGAGGTGGAGACATCCGGACGGCACACCAGCCCGACTATCACTACACGTGCCATCAATGCTGTGTGGAACATCATACCCTCGCGCCATGCCTCTACGTCGACTGACCCACCGTACGAAGTGGCCGCACCCAGGGTAACAGAGGCAGGTAAAGCCAAGCGTACGACCGAGCTACCCCGGTGAGTATAAAGCCCCTCCCAGCAGCGTTGGGGGTGCGCGTTACACTCTCTCTCTCATTGGCACAAATACTAACACCTCTCATAGGGAGTCGAGACACTAACTTAAACGTTGGTGGGGTCACATCAGGAACCCTCATTCCGACGAGGCCTTTGTGCAAGACTCTATCGGTGGCCTCCGACCCAAGTTGCTTCTGAAAGAGTCTAATCGAGACACAGATCCCCAAGACAGAATTTGACTCAAGATGGAGATCTTAATCCCTCGAATGACATGAATGAGCTTGCATATACGAGTGAAACCAAGTCGTGATGACACCTCGACCATGACCCCAAATTTCCCTAACATTTTTAGCACTAGAAAGAGGGTCTGATGTCGCAAGAACGCCCGTCAAGCAACCCAAACTCAAAACATCCCGACGGATTCACCTATGTTCTCCCACCGACCTTGCAAACTAGAGGACAAGCCCCCTGCTTCCCGACAGAGGAGGCGAATGTGACGGCGCCCACACGGAATCACCACTGGAGACTGTTTAATGACCCGAGATTTACTCCTCCGGTACTGAACCCCGAGCCCCCTATTGTTTCGATCGAGGCATTCCTTGGCCTCACTCAAGTCCAAATGTTAGCTGGGATGGTGCAAACCATCATCCCTTATATCCCCCAATTGGCGTAGGCACTAGCGCACCAATGTCCGAATGCCCCTCGACAAACACTACAACAGGGAATACCCCAATCATCACCGACCCGAGAGGAGCAGCTCGAAAATGGGGGACCACACCGCCTCTCGACCGAAGTCATGGTTGAAAACCTGAACACCTCGGTAATGCAACCAGCGAGTCATTCTCGAAACATCGTATGTGTCCCCTCCAAGCTGGATGTCATTTCTTCAGACTCGACCAACTCGGTGAGGGAACAGCTTCGCCAAGTCAACCAAAGCCTGGATGAGATTCAAAGGGAGTTCGTCAAGTCAAAGGAGGAAATTGATGAGAGCTCCAAGGGTGGGTCTCCATTTGTTCCCAAGATATAGGACAAACCAATCCCAGCCAATTTTTGGCTCCCGATCCTGGAACACTATGATAAAAGTACTGACCCATCGAAGCACATTGCGACATTTCGAGCCTAGATGGCTCTCTATGACATCTCCGACTCTTTGATGTGTCGGGCCTTTCTGATGACTCTCAGGGGCCTGGCTCGAATGTGGTACAGCCAACTTAAGTCATCTTCCATCTCATCCTTTGACTACCTTACTAAAGAATTTGAGCTTAATTTTATGGCAAGCTCCCATCTAAGACTGACAGCTGCGTCACTCCTCGGCCTCGCATAAGGAAGCGATGAACCCCTAGAAGAAGGGATAGGCCATGAAATGACCAACCCCGAGGACAACCCTCGGGAACCCCTAGAAGAAGGGATAGGCCAGAGCTACCCATGCCCAGGCCTCTCCCGATCCTGCTCAACTCGACCCAAATGGAGGTTTTCCTCCAAATATGAGACAAAGGACTCCTCAGGACCCTAACCCAATCAGGATAAAAATCAAAGGATGTGACAAGAGAATGTATTGTTGCTTTCATCATGATTATGGACACGATACAGAGGAGTGCAATGACCTCAAGAACTAGATCGAAGACTTAATCTAGCAAGGGCACCTTCATTGGTTTGTCCGAGATCGACAAACACTTCATGACGAAAGTCATGGCCAAGAAAGAAAATCTTCACCTCACCCGAAATGGCCTATTGAAAAATAGATAGACATCATTGTTGGTGGACTTACGTCCAGGGGCGATAGTTGCTCGGCCATAAAAGCTTACGCATGGTCCAAGATGGAAAAAAGATCAAGGAGTGACCACAACCCTAAGATCACCTTCGAGTCAGGGAGTGAGGTGTACCCTGACCACGACGACGCTTTGGTAATCTTGGCCTAGGTCGCTAACACCCAAGTCAAAAGAATTATGGTCGACACGAGAAGTTCAGCTGACATTTTATATATTGATGCTTTTCAAAAACTCAGGCTAACTGACAGAGATTTTTTTCCCTGTGACATCGACACTAATAGGATTCACGAGAGACTTCATCTCTTCTATTGGGACGATGACCCTCCCAGTCACCATTGGAGAAGAGCCGAGATCGAAAATGTTAATGGTGTCTTTCATCGTGGTCAGTCTCCCCTCGGTGTATAATGTCATCATCGGCTGACTAACTCTAAACAAACTGTAGGTGGTCGTCTCCACTTATTACCGAGTCATGAAGTTCCCGACTAGAGCTGGGGTTGGAGAAGTACAAAGCGACTCTCGGGAGTCGAGACAATGCTACCTAACGGAGACAACACTGCCCAAAAAACTCAAAACCATAGTCCCCGTCGTCAACCCCCGAGGAACTGACACGATGGCGCCAAAGCCTGAGCCAGTAGAACAAGTGGTCGAGACACCCCTTGACCCCAAGAATCCTGCCAGGACCATCAAAGTTGGCTCGGCGCTCCTGGAATAGTAGTGGGTCCAGCTAATGGAATTCCTCGGTAAGAATGTGAACGTCTTCTCCTGGTCCCCAAAAGACATGCTCGGCATCAACCCTGAAGTAGCCCAACATCACCTCAATATAGAGCCTGGCGCCCGACTAGCAAAATAACGATCGAGGAAGTTCACCCCTGACAGACAAAGAGCCATCGAGGACGAGGTCAGTCACCTATTAGAGGTAGGGCTTATCTCGAAAGTCAAGTATCCGACTTGGCTATCCAATGTTGTACTTGTCAAGAAGTCTAATGGAAGCTAGTGAATGTGCATTGATTACACCAGTCTCAATCAGGCCTGCCCGAAGGATTATTACCCTCTCTTGATAATAGATCAACTGGTCAACATGACTTCGGGATATGAGCTCCTCTCTTTCATGGATGCCTTCTTGGGCTACAACCAAATCCAAAATCCAGACGATTGGGAAAGTACGGCCTTCATCACACACCATGGTACATATTGCTACAATGCCATGTTGTTCGGACTGAAGAATGCTGGAGCGACATACCAGAGCATGGTCAATCGGGTATTCGCAACCCAGATAAGGAGGAATATAGAAGCCTACATCGACGATATGATAGTCAAAAGCCGCAAGGCCACTGCACACCTCTCGGACTTGGCCGAAACATTCCGTACATTGAGGCAATATCGGATGCAGCTTATCCCAACAAAGTGTGTGTTCAACGTCAGGTCCAGGAAGTTTCTCGGATTCATCATTCATTAAAGAGAGATCGATGCAAACCCCGACAAGGTGGATGCCATTTTGCATATACGGACCCCTCGGATGATAAAATACGTTCAATGACTCACCGATAGATTGGCGGCACTGAGTCGGTTCATTTCTCGAGCCGGTGATAAAAGCTTCCCATTCTTCTAGGCTCTAAAGCAAGCAAAAGATTTCAAATTGACCCCCCAATGTGAAGAGGCCTTTCAACAACTAAAGGCACTCCTCGTTTGGCTACCCCGGCTCATGTTGACAACCCCAGGAGAGCTCCTCGGGATCTATTTGGCAGCCTTGGAGGCCATAGTCAACTCGATCCTCGTGAGACTCACTAAAGACAGACAGAAGCTAGTATAATACTACAGCCATGTCCTAGCCAACCCCAAGGAGCGATACCCACCCATTGAGAAACTCGCCTTCACATTGATTCTCGCAACAAGGAAGTTGAGACCTTACTTCCAAGCTCATCTCATCAAGGTGATTACCAACCAACCCCTGCCCCAAACACTCTCTAAGTTTGATGTTCCAGGTCGGATGCTCAAATGGTCCGTCGAGCTCGGAGAGTTCGATTTGGAATACACACTGAAGACGGCGATAAAAGCCCAAGTCCTCGTCAATTTCATATCACAACTGACGGGATAGGAACACCCACAATAGGACTCCAAGTGGACCTTGTACGGCTAATGCAGAATGTGGAGGGGTCAGGCTCATCCTCCGAGGCCCTACCAATCAAGTATATGAATATGCCCTCCGACTTAAGTTCAAGGCCACCAAAAACGAAGCTGAGTATGAGGCACTGTTATCCGGCCTGAAGCTGGCAGCCGAGTTGCATGTGGAAGACACTGAAGTCTTCACCGACTCTTAGCTCATTGTCAGCCAAGTTAACGGAGAATTCAAAGCTCGGATGGGTCTATGGCAAAATACCTACTGATGGTATGACTCCACACCGACTGATTTGATCACTTCATCATCATGAAGATACCCCGATCAGACAAGACACGGGCCGACGCACTCATAAGGCTAGCCTCCGCACGTGGGTCAGGGGGACACCCGACTTGGGTGGCCAAGATCCAAAAATCCTCCATAGACCCCACTGAGATAGCTGTGGTGGAAGCGGATCACTACTGGATCCAAGAGATGATCCAATTTAAAGCCGATGGTGTGTTGCCTGAAGACCGGAGCGCGGCTCGACGGGTGAGAAGAATGGGCCCATGGAATTGCCTACTCAACGGTCGACTATATCGACGGGGGTTCAACCAGCCTCTACTTCGATGCATGCACCCGACCGAAGCACAAATCACACTGGCCAAGGTGCACGAAGGGATTTGCGGAGAGCACATCGCACCCGGACCTTGGCCCATAAGATACTCCGATAAGGGTATTACTGGCCAACTATTTATTGAGACACCCAAGCTTATGTTCAGACGTGTGATCAATGTCAGAAGCATGCCATAGTCCAACATCGACCTGCGGTGCTGCTATCATCCTTGGACTGCGCCTGGTCATTCGCTCAATGGGGAATGGACTTACTTGGCCCTTCCCCTCAGCTTCGGGACAAGGAAGATTTCTAATAGTCATGGTCTATTACTTCTCCAAATGGGTCGAGACTGAGCTGCTCACATCCATCACTGGAAGATAGGTCGAGAGCTTCGTCTAGAAGAACATCATTACAAGGTTCGACATCCTGAGGGTAATCATCATCGAAATGGAACCTAGTTCAACAATCCCAAGTTCAAAGCATTTTGCTAGGATTACAAGATCCAACTGAGGTTCAGCTTGGTCACACACCCACAGTCCAATGGGCTTGCGAAGTCACAAGTCGAGCTATCCTTGAAGGACTAAAGAGAAGGGTCCGACGGGTGCATTGAACGTGGGTGGACGAGCTCCCAAGTATCCTATGGGCATCACGGACCACCCCGAAGACTTCGATGGGGGAATCCCCATTCAGCTTAACATTTGGGACTAAAGCGGTCCTACCAACTGAGGTGGTCTACCCGACTTTTCAGGTGGAAACTTACAATGAACCCTCCTCGTCCGATTGGCTAAGAGAGAACCTTGACCTCCTTAAAGAACGAAGAGCTACGGCGCATATGAGAATCCTTGAATATAAGAAAGTTGTAGTAAACATTTACAATTGCATAGTACATCCTCGGTAGATCAAGGTCAGTGATCTGGTGCTAAGGAAGGCCGAGGTTAGCGACCCTACTCGATCTCGAGGCAAACTGGCTCTGAATTGGGAAGGACCCTACCGAATAGAAAGCGTAGCCCGAGAAGGGACTTACACCTTGTTCACAATCGAAGGAAAGCAATTGCCGAAAATGTGGCACATATCTAATCTGCAAAAATTCAATGTGTAACAAGATGAAGATTGAACAAAAGACTATTTCCATTAATCGGGAATCAGTTACAAGTGTTGACTCGGAACTAAAATAATATATGAAGACCCGACACTACAAAAGGAGCTCTTGACAATAAAAAGACGATGATTACAACTGTTCTACCCATCGACTAATGGCGGGGAATCATCGAAGGGCTATTCCTCTGCCATCGACACATCAACATCCTCGGGAAGGAGTGGAAATGGGTCCTCCTCTATCTCGATGTCAGGATGCTGAGCTCGAAGCCAAGACAATGTAAGTCGGTAGCCATATTCCGGAGATACCCGTCCCATGTGGTAGAGCCCCATCTTGAATCCGGACGCTTTCTTGTATTCTTCAATTGCCTGCTTCAGCAGATCTACCCGTAGGGCATCCATGGCCCGAGTCAGTTTAAGGAGCTCGTCCTCCATCTCCCAGACCTACGTCCTAACCATGCGTAGTTGCCCCCATTGTCGGCGAGCCACTCCCGAGCGTCGGCCAGCTAGCTCTACGAATTATCAAGTTGATTTTTGGTCTCCGCCAACTAACCCCGCAGTTCGGATAGGGTCCCCTGAACCTCGCACAACTCCTTCTCGAGCGACTCCTATTCCCGAGTTGCTTCCTCCAACTTGATCTTGAGGTTGGCTGCCAGGGCCTCGGCTTCTATGGCCCAATGTTCGGCTGAGATAACTGCATCAGGGTTGCAACCATCCTTCAGCCTCTAGACCTCTTCCCGAAGGATTTCTGACTTATGGTCTAGAGAAGCTATGACCCAACCAACATCATGTACCTGATCCATCAAAGCCATATAATAGTGCTAATTCTGCCAAGGACAAAAAACTAAGTCAAGCACCCTAAAAAATAGTAGGGAGAAAGGATAAGCTGAGATGGAACCTACCAGCACCAGGGCCTTCGCCGCCCGAGCCATCAGAACCTCAAACGACAAGGTATAAATATCTCCTACCAGGTGCATCGCGTGGACCTAGGTTGTCGAAGCCTCACCGTCTAGCCATACTTACCCTCTATGGGCCAATTGGGTCAGGTCAACCTCAAGGGACACATCGGAAGCACGCTCTAGCTGCTCGCTTGCCCCAATGGCGTGGTAGTCTTGCTCGTCCTTCGCGAGCTAGATGGTGCACAGCTCCTTCATTGACCATGGCCTCGCCCGAGCAATTGGCATCTCTTCAGGTGGCTTGGCTGTCCCCTTCCCCTTGGCCACCCGAGACTCGAGCTTGTCTCGGCCGTCTCCCCCATGATGGGACCTATGTCGGCTCGAAACCTTGGTCTTCTTCCTTTGGTCGATCAATTCCTCGGCCAGACGCTTGCTGGGGACCTCGAGCATCCTCTTGGCCCTCTCTATGGACGTCCCCCTTGCAGCCTCTTCTGGAGGAATTTCTTGCATGTCGGAGGGTGAAGTCGACTTGGCTGGCTGTTCCGACACAGAAGTATTGACTAGTATCGAGGAGGCAAATCCTGGACGCCCTCCCCCGACCTTCGACAGAATAATGTTTTAACATGTAGCTTGAGAAGTTGGGGTAAGGCCCACCTCGACCAGTCGCTCCTCGGTTAAGTTTCTAATCACCCGGGAGGTAGATAGGATCCCCTTCAGCTATCGGCCAGGACGAATCCCTAATCAGTAAGGTGGGGTGGGACATTACTCATAGGGTGGACCGACCACTCAATACCAAAACCTGAGTCCTGATGCCTACTCACGAACAAAAACCTATCCTTACAACGTTTGTTGTTGGAAGGAGCGCCCCTGACCCTAAAGCCTACCCGAGTGGTCAAATAGTAACCGCCTTGACCTTTATATAGGTAGAAATAAGAAAGAAATAAGTCTCAAGTCAGGACTATCCCTGATCCTCTATACTCTCCAAGGAACATGATAATAGCACCAAGAATTTGACACCATCTGACTAGGGGATATCCGCCACCAGCCGAGACACTCTCTAATGACCGGGTGAAGAGGAAACCTTAGCCCCACCTCCAAAGCATCAATAGAGATGCTGAACCCCCCAGGACACGGGTGGTAAGGATGCTACCCCGGCCCTGGAGCATGCAAGATGTACTCATCCGGGATGTTGTAACGCTTCCGGATCAAAGCCAAAGACTCAAAAGTTATAATAGAGTCAAAGTCGTGAAACGACTTCGTTGTCTCCAAGGCCTGAAGGGCCTTAACATCCACTCGAGTAATGACACTCGAGAAAGAACTAGGCAGACTAGACTCATTCCCCAAGGAACCGCTAGGGCGGTGTTCTTCCACTCGAGGCGGAAAGACTGGGAAAGAACGGTTAGTAGAAAAACTAGAGACAAAGAAAGACAGAAAAGAGGCCATCTCGACCTGTGGGATTAAGGATGACTGGATGGGAAGCAGGCTGAACGACCGAGATGTGAGGTCCAAGGACTTAAAGGAATGACTAGGAAAATAGAAGTGATCTCTCATCACCATCGCATGAGAGCTTATAAGGAGGGTGCCATTTTGACTCCCTGAGGAGGCGGCATGACTTCGCTTGGGAAATGCGTGAATGACATTCAAGGCAGAGCAGAGTAAAACAACTAAGCTGCCACATCAGCCTTATGCTTTATGCACCACTTCTCTCACCCATCACATGCTCGTGCTCCTCACCACACACGTGAATGGGACACGCCACAAATAGGTCACGTTTAGACTATGATCTAATAGTCCTTCACCCAAGTTATGTATCTCGGCCAGTCCATCAGTCTTTGCCTGAGCTATGTAACTCGGTCAGTCCATCATTCCTTCACCGAGTTAAATATCATGGCCAGTCTATCAATCTTTGCCCGAGCTGTGTATCTCGGCCAGTCCATCAGTCCTTCGCCCAAGTTGCATATCTCAGCCAGTCCATTGGTCTTTGCCCAAGTTATGTATCTCGGCCAGTCCATTTAATCTTTCGCCTGAGTTGCGTATCTCGGCCAATCCATCAGTCCTTCGCCCAAGTTGCATATCTCGGCTAGTCCATCAATCCTTCGCCCAAGTTGTGTATCTCGGCCAGTCCATTAGTCTTTACCCAAGTTGTATATCTTGACTAGTCCATCAGTCCTTTGCCCGAGTTGCATATCTCAGCCAATCCAATAGTCCTCCACCTGAGTTGCGTATCTTGTGTTGGGAAACCTACAGCGGGTGCATCATATGCACAGCAGAAATCAAAAATAAAAATTGGTTTCCCACGCAGATCAAATCATCGTGCAAAAGATTGGGGTCGCGAGAAAAACCATAAAAATTGATAAAACCGTGATACGTGAGAAATTGATTTTACCTAGGGAGATCGTATATCCTTGTATTTCAGATCTTGATGGAGAAGATGAAGGAGGTCAAGCGTCCTCCTCTCTAGTGGTATCCATACGATGGATCTCTACAACGAAACTCCTCCAATTTGATCTTGCAACTCTTGCTCAGAAGGAGGGAGGAGAATAGGAGATGGTGGCTAAAGTTGTAGCCTATTAACTATGAGTCTCCCCTCCTATTTATAGAGAGCCACCAAAACCCTATGGCTCCTTCCTTAGTGGGTATTGGATCACCATCCAATAACCCACTAACCTTGCATTATTGGATCTCTATCCAATAATCTCCTTAGGCTTCTAATTGAGCCTTAATTAAGGAGCCCATCAACATAGGGTCTCATCTAATAAGAATAAGGACTAATTGGATCTTCATCAAATCCTCTATTCGCTGAAGCATCCACAATATGTGTGTGACCCTCTAGGCCCGATACCTAGCTGGTCATGAGTCATTCTCATCAGAACTCCTTCTGATATAGTGAATTATTATCCCCATAATAATTCACTCGACTTATCGACTATGGACGTAATAGGCCACTATGTCATAGTCCCCAAATGGTACAAGGGGATCGAATCCATCGGACCTATCTATCCTCAGTTACCATGTATCTATAATCCCTATTCCAAATAATATCCCAGAGACCGTATATTGGATATGGTATTGTTAGGTCATATACGGAATCAATTTGTCTTACACTAATCGAATTTTACCGGAGAACTCCTCTCTCAATCCGAATGACTCTAGCTAGGGATTTATATAAGCAAGCACATATGGAATATTTCTCTCATGGTACCGAAAGTAGATAATCCTCTATTAACACTCAATTGCCTTCGTAAGGTTGGCTACCAATCCCGATAACCAACTATACCAGATCTGAAGCTTTCCAAACCTGTAAGTCTGGCATCAAAGAAAGGAGTACTAATACAAGACATTCTTTGTATCTCAAGTCTAAGGACTAGATACACAACTGGGACTATGGAATCACTGTCTGACATTAGGTATCATTAACCATACAACATTCAATAAGCGGATCAATCAATGAACTCATTCTCTAATGAGCACCTATACTATATCCTTAGTGTCTCCACACAAGTGGCTGTGAGACTAGCCGCCTCCATCATATAGACGGGTATATAGTACACCGGTCTGTTTGGTTATCTTGATATCCCTCTTGAGTAACCTATAATTGACATTATTTAGGATCTGTGTTTAAAGATGAATCGATCTCATTATCGTGATCTTATTACGATCCGATTCCTATTGCACAGAACCAAGGATATCATAATATATATGTTATATATAATATAATATGAGAATATGTCAATATTAATCATAAGCAAAAAGATTGGCTTATAGGGCACCTATAATTAGCAATCTCCCACTTGACCTAAAGCCAATCACCTATGTATCTGATCCGCATCATACCCCTTTAATGCTCAAATACAATCTGAGCCAATGGCTTCATCAGTGAATCTGCAATGTTATCTTCTGATGGAATTCTTTCTATTGTTATATCTTTATGAGTTATGATCTCGCTTATTAGATAGAACCTCCTAGAACATGCTTAGACTTCTGATGAGACCTGGGTTCCTTCTCTTGAGCTATCGCCCCATTATTATCGCAGTATATAGGAATTGGTTCTATACTGCTTGGTATAACTCCCAAATCTTTGATGAACTTCTTCATTTATACCCCTTCCTTTGCTGCTTCTACTATAGTAATGTATTCCGCCTCTGTGGCCAAGTTGGTAATAGTATCTTACTTAGAACTCTTCCAGCTTACTACTCCTCCATTCATTATGAAAATATATCCTGAATTTGACTTGCTATCATCAATGTCAAACTGAAAACTTGAGTCTGTGTAGCCCTCAACCTGGAGGCTACCTCCTCCATACACTAATAAAAGATCCTTAGTCCTTCTCAAGTACTTAAGGATACACTTTACTGTCTTTCAGTGTTCTAAACCTGGATCTGCCTGATACCTACTCGTGACACTCAAAGCATGTGTTATACAGGCCTAGTATATAGCATCACATACATGATAGATCCTATCGCTGAGGCATAAGATATCTTATCCATGTTTGCCCTTTCTTCAGGAGTCTTTAGGGACATACTCCTAAAAAGTGATATTCCATGTCTCATCGGTATAAGACCTCTCTTGGAATTTTTCATACTAAACCTTTTGATAATAGAGTCTATGTACCTAGACTGGGATAAGCCGAGCATCCTTTTGGATCTATCTCTATAGATCCAGATCCCCAAAATATAGGATGCTTCCCCTAAGTCTTTCATAGAGAAGTTTCTAGATAGCCAAGACTTCACTGTGGAGAGCATTCCTACATTATTCTCAATGATTAAGATGTCATCCATATATAGCACCAAGAAGGTGATAGCGCTTTCATTTACCTTCATGTACACACAAGGCTCATCTTCGTTCTTAACGAAGTTATAAGATCTGATCACCTCATTAAATATTATGTTCAAACTTTGGGAAGCTTACTTCAATCCATAAATGAATCTAAGCAACCTGCACACTTTATCTGGACTCTCTTTGGATACGAATCCCTCTGGTTGTATCATATACACCTCTTCCTCTAGGTTGCCATTGAGGAATCTCATTTTGACGTCCATCTACCAGATCTCATAGTCATAGTGTGCTGTAATGACCAAAATAATTCTAATGGACTTCAGCAAGGCTATAGGTGAAGGTTTCATCATAGTCAACTCCTTGTCTTTGACGATATCTTTTAGCTACCAGCCTTGCTTTATAGGTCTCTACCTTTCCATCCACTCTGATCTTCTTCTTGAAGATCCATTTGCAGCCGATGGGTACAACACCCTTAGGTGCATCTACAAGGTTCCAAACCTTGTTAGAGTATATGGAACCCATCTCAGAATTCATGACTTCTTACCACTTGCCGGAGTCTATACTCATAATAGCCTCCTCGTAGGTCTGAGGATCAATATCATGAGAGTCATCTCCACTGATATGTCCCACATATCTTTCAGGAGGGTGAGATACTATACTAGACCTATGTAAATTTAGAATTTGTATGTTAGGTACCTGAACAGACTCGGGCTCTAGAATGGTGCTTGAGCTAGGTTCTCTAACTTCGCTTAATTCTATCTTACTCCCACTATTTCCACCAAGAATATGTTCCTTATCAAGGAACATAGCTCTATTAGCAACAAAGACCTTTCGGTCCTCGGGATGATAGAAATAATACCCACAAGTTTCCGTTGGGTATCCCACAAACATACATCATTTTGTCCTTGATTCCAACTTATCGGGGTTGTGTCTTTTAACGTGGGCAGGACAGCCCCAAATCTTAATAATTTTAAGATCGGGCTTCTTTCCTTTTCATATCTCATATAGTGTAGATACTACCGACTTTGATGGAACTCTATTCAGAAGGTAAGATGCAGTCTCTAGGGCGTACCCCCAGAATGAGATGGGTAGGTCAGCGAAACTCATCATAGATCGCACCATGTCTAACAGTGTGCGATTCCTCCTTGTTGATACACCGTTGAGCTGAGGTGTATAAGGAGGTGTCCACTGGGATAGAATCCCATTGTCCCTGAGGAAATGGGTGAACTCCGTACTCAAGTACTCTCCTCCTCGATCTGATTGAAGAGTCTGAATACTCTTTCCAATTTGGTTCTCTACCTCATTCTTATATTCCCTGAATTTCTTGAAGGCCTTAAATTTGTACTTCATTAAGTACATGTATCCATACCTAGAAAAATCATTAGTAAATATAATGAAGTATGAGTAACCATCTATAGCTTGAGTCGACATGGGGCCATATACATCACTATGTATGAGTTCCAATAACTCGGTGGCTCTCTCTTCAGTTCCACTAAAAGGAGAGTTGGTCATCTTCCCACGAAGGCAAGGTTCACAAGTTGCATATGTCTCATAGTCAAATGGATCTAAGTATCCATCTTTCAGCAACTTTTGAATCCTTCCCTCATGTATATGACTTAGCCTACAATGTCATAGGTATGCATTATTCACCTCATTTCTTTTCCTCTTAGACATATTTATATTCATGATATGTGAAGAAGTGTCTAACATATATAAGCCATTTATAAGGGTCCCTCTAGTGATGATCTCATCATCTATAATTATTGAACAACTATTGTTTTCAAAAACTAATTTATATCCACTGATTGTCAAACAAGAAATGGAAATAATGTTTTTGAATTGACAAAATAGCATGCATCTAATGCAATAATAGCTCCACCAAATAGATGTAGGGTGACCTCTCCAATAGCAACTGCAGCAACTCTTGCTCCATTGCCCATCTTGAGGTCTATCTTGCCTCTAGCTAATCTCCTAGGTCTTGTCAGAACTTACAATGAATTACATATATGATAAGCACTCCTGGTATCCAATACCCATGTGTTATCATGAAAATCTGACAAGTGGAGACTGATCATGAATATACCTGAAGCTTCTCTAAACTTCTGTTTCACCTTATCTGTAAGGTAGTGCTTATAGTTCCTCTTCCAATATCCATCTTGGATGTAGTGGAAGCATTATCCTTTGTCCTTTGCTGGGTCTTTCTAGGTAACATTTGTCTTACCCGGTCTTTCTTTGCCCTTGCCCTTCTTAAGGGTCTTACTAGCCTTCCTTTTCTTATTGGTCTCACAAATATAGAGAACTAGCTTCTCTTTCTTGATAGTGCTCTTATCTTCCCTCAACATATTGAGAAGCTCACATAGAGTCACCTCAAGCTTATTCATATTAAAGTTAATAATGAACTATGAAAAGGAATTTGATAGGGACTGAAGTATAAGATCATAAATTGGTTATCCTCTAGGACTATCTATATACTTCATAAAGTGAGTGATCTCATCCTCGCTTATCCTTTCCTCCGATGTGAGCACAATCATATTAAGGACATTTAGGATTTTCTCCTTCGTGAGAACAATTCTCAAATTACGGAGCCTTTGGACCAATTAGGTGGTTGACATCAAGTATGTCACATATGGGTTTTGCAAGCGATAAACAAGATATAGCAAAAATAAATAATATGTAGATTTTATAGAAAATACTAATTAAGATATGAACTTTTATCTTAATGTGCTCCAACTATTTTCTTAGCAAATCACGCGACACCCTCGACACATGAGACGGAAGTCTCCGACAGGCTCCTAGTAGGGATCGGGATCCAATTGGCATCTTAGTGCAACCTCGAGGGACTCGACCAATTGTACTAAGCCCAAAAGGTAGGCAACTCTTGCCAATCACAACTTCTTGTGATTCCTATCACGTTCAGCCTCCGAATCATCATAGTCTCGAGGGACTCGACCAACCATAATGTTTAGTTAAGTCATCACCATCGTTACAAGATGAGTCTGATTTAATGATATGCCGTTGAGGGACTCAACCAAGCATACCATGTCCTCAGGTCACTAGTGACATCTCTATGTCGTAGGCAAGAACTCGATCACGTAGATAGGTGAGCCTCGAGGGACTCGACTAACTCAACCTATGTCGTGATTTAATTTCTTCCTATAACGATAGAAGGCCATGTGGGTCAATCTTATTACCTCATACTTACCGACTTAATATTATCTTAGGAGGGGTTTTTGTTTCATATCGGTCTCCTAATATATCATGTCACATATATACGTATTTAATATATATATATACATCGCATTTAAATGTATATATACATATATCTAGTAGGTGTATAACTAATCACACATGCAAGCCACACCAGATGATCATGAGCCATCACCTAATATGATTAAGCTCGAGCCAATAGGTCTAATAACTCATAATAGGATCTATGTGTGCATCGGCGCATCTTCATGCCTTGTGATTGTTGATCTCATCATCATCAATTCCGTCGGATCGTTGTATCACCATGCGTCGTAATATCCCACTATGGCATCATGCATCCCGCTGTAACCTTCACGCTCCCGCTATGCCTCTCCATATAATTACAAATAATCACAGGCATGCAGGCCCAACAATAAACGAGAAAAACGTAGGCTCGCAGGCCCGAATAATAATAATAATAATCACAATTACACAGGTCATAACACATGGCTCATGATCATTCATCCACAACATACATCACTTGTATATCACATCATATGTAGGATTACTAGATATATATAATAATTAATTAAACTATTTAATTAATTATTTTTTAAAAAATCAGAACATGCTCAGAATTTTTAGAATTATCAAGGGTATTTTCATAATTCTAGATGAGAGGACAGTCCTTGAAATTTCTAGAATTATTGAGGGCATTTTCAGAATTCTGCACATGAGGACAGTCCTCGAAATTTTTAAAAATCAGAAGGGCAGGATTATCCTTTTTCTTAAAAGGATGCTCTACTCCTCAACTTGGCCCCATATGCGTTGCCGTTGTCGCTGTTGCCTGCTGCAGTGGCGGCGCATGTCGGCGTGGCAGCCCCTACGGCGGCGTTCTTCGGCGCGGCGGCGTGGCACGCCTGCTAGCCCCGCCTTGTGGCGGGCGGCGCCTTGTGCCAGCCGTCCGCCACCTACGGCTGGGTGGTTTCCTGTCGCTCACAGGCTGAGCATCATACCCAGGTCGCGCAAGCCTTGTAGGGGCTGGCAGCCTGACCGCAGGGGGCCTTGGTTGCAACCGACTACCCTGTAAGGGGCCGTAGTATATGCCTTGCAAGGGCTTCCTTCACTGCGAAAACGTAGCAAGAATGCATAGAACGATGCTATGTGATTCAATCTCATTACACATAGTTTAAAACCAATCTTTCGCACGCATACCTCAGCTCTCATACCACTATTGGGAAACCTACAACGGGTGCATCATATGCATAGTGAAAATCAAAAACAAAAATTGGTTTCCCAAGCAGATCAAATCGTCGTGCAAAAGATTGGGATCACGAAAAAAATCGTAAAAATTGATAAAACTATGATATGTGAGAGATTGATTTTACATAGGGAGATTGTATATCCCTGTATTCCAGATCCGGATGGAGAAAAGGAAGGAGGTCAAGCATCCTCTCTAGCGGTATCCACACGATGGATCTCTATAGCGAAACTCCTCCAATTTGATCTTGCAACTCTTGCTCAAAGGGAGGGAGGAGAATAAGAAGTGGTGGCTAAAATTGCATCCCATCAACCATGAGTCTCCCCTCCTATTTATAGAGAGCCACCAAAACCCTAGGGCTCCTTCCTTAGTGGGTATTGGATCACCATCCAATAACCCACTAACCTTATATTATTGGATCTCTATCTAATAATCTCCTTAGGCCTCTAATTAGACCTTAATTAAGGAGCCCATCAACATAGGGTCTCATTTAATGCGAATAGGGGCTAATTGGATCTTCATCCAATCCTATATTCGCTGAAGCATCCATCATATATGTGTGACCCTCTAGGCCCAATACCGAGCTGGCCGTGATTCATTCCCATCAGAACTCATTCTGATATAGTGAATTATTATCCCCATAATAATTCACTTGACTCATCGACTATGAATGTACAGGCCACTATGTCATAGTCCCTAGACGGTATAGGAGGATCGAATCAATCGGACCTGTCTGTCCTCAGTTACCATGTATCTATAATCCCTCATCCAAATAATATCCTAGAGACAGTATATTGGATATGGTACTGTCAGGTCACACACGAAACCAGTTTGTCTTGCTCTAATCGGATTCTACCGGAGAACTCATTCTCTTTCAATCCAAATGACCCTGGCCAGGGATTTATCTAAGCAAGTACATATAGGATATTCCTCTCGCGATACTGAGAGTGGATGATCCTCTAGTGACACTCAATTGCCTTCATAAGGTTAGCTACCAATCCCGATAACCAGTTGTACCAGATCTGAAGCTTTCTAAACCTATAAGTCTGGCGTCAAAGAAAGGAGTACTCATACAAGGCATCTTTGGTGTCTTAAGTCCAAGGACCAGATACACAACTGGGACGATGGAATCACTATATGACATTAGGTATCATTAACCATATAGCATTTCATAAGCGGATCAATTAGTGAACTCATTCTCCAATGAGCACCTGTACTATATCCTTAGTGTCTCCACACAAGTGTCTGTGAGACCAGCCGCCTCCATCATATGGACGGGTATATAGTACACCGTTCTGTCCGGTTATCTCGATGTCCCTCTCGAGTAACCTATGATCAGGATTATTTAGGATCTATGTTTAAAGATAAATCAATCTCATTACCATGATCTCATCACGATCTGATTCCCATTGCATAGAACCAAGGACATCACAATATATATGCTACATATAATATAATGTGAGAATATACCAATATTAATCATAAGCAAAAAGATTACTTAATGTATCTCACGTGTCATCACTCGTATGATTGGCTTGCAGGGCACTTGTAACTAGCATCTTAGCTAGTCCATCAGCCTATACCTAAGTTGTGTATCTTAGTCAATCCATCAGTCATTCACCCGAGTTGCATATCTCGGTCAGTCCTTTAGTTTTGCCCGAGTTATGTATCTTGACCAGTCTCTTAGTTTTACTCGAGTTGTGTATCTCGGCTAGTCCCTCAGTTTTGCCTGAGTTGTATATTTTGGCCAATACCTCAGTTTTGCCCGAGTTGCGTATCTCGGCCAGTCCCTCAGTTTTGCTCAAGTTGTGTATCTCAGTCAGCCTCTCAGTTTTGCCTGAGTTGCATATCTCGGCCAGTCCCTTAGTTTTGCCCGAGTTGCATATCTCGGCTAGTCCTTCAATTTTGCTCGAGTTGGGTATCTCGACCAGTCCCTCAATTTTGCTCGAGTTGTGTACCTCAGTCAGTCCTTCAATTTTACCCGAGTTGCGTATCTCGGCTAGTCCTTCAGTTTCGCTTGAGTTGTGTATCTCGGTCAGTTTCTCAGGTTTGCCCGAGTTGTGTATCTCATCCGGTCCCTCAGTTTTGCCCGAGTTGTGTATCTCGGTCAGTCTCTCAGTTTTGCCCGAGTTTTGTATCTCAACCAATCCTTTAGTTTTGCCCGAGTTGGGTATTTCGGTTAGTCCCTCAGTTTTGCCCAAGTTGTGTATCTCTGCCAATTCCTCAGTTTTGCCTGAGTTGCATACCTCAGCCAATCTATCAGTATTTACCTGAGCTGTGAATGTCGGCCAGACCTTCAATTTTGCCCGAGTTATGTACCTCAGCTAGTCTACCAATTTTTGCTCGAGTTGTGTATCTCGGCTAGTCCTTTAGTCCTTGCCTGAGCTGTGTGTCTCGGCCAGTCCCATCAGTTCTTGCTTGAATCACTTGCCCTGGCAATGCTGCAATAGCAACAAACTAACCTTTGATGACTCCTCAAAAATAGGTCACATAATGACTCAAGTCCACGGAGAAGCAGGGACCCATAATGACCAATGCTTGGGATCTTCCCTTCGGCCCATAGAGCATCTCGGAAAGACCCCTTTCGAGGAGAGAGAGAGAATGAGGGCAAATAATGGGCCAACCCAGCTCACCCAGGCTCACGCTAGGTCGATAGCCACGTCGACATCCAAGGTAGAGGCACATCCGCACTAGGTCGACGGCCACGTCAGCATCCAAGGTGGAGGCATCCGGACCGTGCGTTAGCCTGACTACCACTGCACGCACCATCAATGTCGCGTGGCATGCCATCCCGACTACCACTGCACCCGCCATCAATGCTGCATGACATGCTATGTCTCTATGCTGACTGACCCGTCGTACGAAGTGGCTGCACCTAGGGTAATGGAGGCGGTAAAGCCGAGCGTACTACCGAGCTACCCCAGTGAGCATAAAGCCCCCTCTCAGCAACGTTGGGGGGGTTACACACTCTCTCTCTCTCTGGCACAAATACTAATACCTCTCATAAGGAGTCGGGACACTAACTTAAATGTCAGAGGGGTCATGTCGGGAACTCTTATCCTGACGAGGCTTTTATGTAGGACCCTATCGATGGCCTCCGACCCGAGCTACTTTCGAAAGAGTCTGATCGAGATGTAGATCCTCAAGATATATTCGACTCGAGTCGGAGATCTCAACCCCTCGAACGATATGGATGAACTGAGTAAAATAAATCATACTGAGATATCGATCACGACCCCAAAATTCTCTAACACCTCGTGTTTAAAGTGCACAGGTGAAAGTAACAAGCTGCAACTAGAATTAAGAATAGTTGAGAACAGCCACTTAACAAGTGTCGGATGGTTGACCATTTTATGCTGGATGTGATGAATACAATAAGGTCATAATACCGAAAAGAGGCCACATTACTTCGGGAGAGAGGAATGTAGTGAACAGCCACTGAGCAGTACATGGGAGTGAAACCTTATCCAGGATAACATGCTTAAAAGGAGGACATGGGTCCCAAAAGATCCCACATATGGTGGGTTTTTTTTTCATGGAAACAGGAGCTTGGAATGTGCAAGGAAGTAATGACAAATGGTGTAATGCATCTTTCCACTTGATTTAACATTCGTTCTATCACAAGGAAAGAGGAGTGTGTTGAATCCTTTCACGTGATTAATCTTTGGCTTTGTTTCAATCACATTTTAAAGATATCTGTAAACCACCGTCATTCTGATAAAAAATTATCCCAGGGAAAAAATTTAATGAAAAAACAATATGTGAAGATCATTTTCGTTCAAGTGGTTCCATTTGACAGCCTACAGCTTTTGACCATAACAATGTGTTAGAGAACATTCTTAGATGATGAAAATTTATCAAGATTTAAACAACTGCCGTCCAACATAAAAATAATTTTTCACTTTCTGTGGTAACATTTTTTAGATAATACTTCTTTAGTTAGTTCATCGAGTAATGATTTTAATTATTGACAGAAAGATCTTGGAATGAGCTTACATCTCCGTTTATTATATATATATATATATATATATATATATATATATATATATATAACCATGTGATACCGGAAAATTTCTTATAACATACTCATTGTGACACAAGTAAACTTTATGATATCATTCAATAAGATTCGGAACATTACGACATTTATAGATTATTATGCCCAACACAATATATGAATCGTTCAATACACTCGATATGATGTGATATAGGTCATGTGCTAAACCATTTTTCTTATTTTTATTTTTAAAAATATTTTTTAAAACTTGATAGATACCGATGTACGATACTCAACACACACCGATACCATACCACCGTTTAAACCTTGATTCATATAGTATCAAATTATAAATATTCAAAATCTGGACACAACTTTTCCCAGAGTGATGAAAAAGACAGAGAGAAATCATAATTGAACTTTAGATCAAATACAATAACTTCCACTTATAAATTTATTTCATAAGTGTCTAGAGTAATGGGAATAAAACAAAAATAAATTTTATATATAAATAAATACTAGTAGACCGTTATATACAGTGAAATCAAACAAAAATCACAATTAGATGAACACCAATATTTACGTGAAAAATCTCCTCAACTTGAAGAGTAAAAATCATGGGACAAGCAAAATAAAATTCATTATCAAAATAATGAATATATAGATCTCAAGGCTTCTTGCCCAAACCCAAAGCAACAACCACAAGAGAATCACAGATATACAAGGACTATAATACTAAGCATAATAGTCAAAACTTTCTCAAGAGATCACAGTAAGAATCCACTGCAAACTGATCTAACCTGAGATATGAATAATTGAGAATAGTCTTTTCCTATCCTTGTCTTTTTCGTTTCCTGGATCTCTTATTTTTTGGTCTCTATTGTTCTCTCTCCCACGTTTTCAACCGCCGCTGCCCTCTTAACCTCAATCCTTTCCACCTAATCTAGGGTTTAGGTTAATATAAGTAAGGTTCTGGGTTATGGGCTTCACTAAAGTCCATTATGGGCTGAATCTGGGTCATCTGCCCAATCACATCTCCCTTCAGCCCATAAGGGAGGCTGTCTCATGACTCCTCAATGTGAAGCCATGCCAACCAACTATCGATACATCTCCTATCTCTCTTTCGGTAAAATCTTTATCAACATGTCTGCCCATTATCATCTGTGTGAATTTTCTAAAGCTGTAACTATTTTTCTTCAAGCACATTTCTGATCAAGTGATATTTGACATCTATATGCTTTGACTTGGAATGAAATGTTGGGTTCTTGCATAAATGAATGGCACTCTAGCTGTCACAATATATCACATAATGTTCTTATTTCAGTCTCAATTATTATAAGAATCCTTTCATCCATAACATTTCTTTACAAACCTCTGTAGCAGCAATATATTCTGCCTCTGTGGTAGAGAGAGCAATACACCTTTGCAATCTAGATTGCCATGACACAGCTCTCCATGCAAAAGTAAGTCAAAACTTGATGTGCACTTTCTTGTGTCAATATCTCTTGCCATATCTGCATTGTGTAACCTGTCAACACAGGTGGTCCACCTCTAAAGCTTAAACAAACTTTAGAACTTCCTTTGAGATATCTAAAAATTTACTTTACCGCTACCGAGTGCTTTTTGCCCAGATTTGCAAGAAATCTGCTAGCAACACCCACATCATATGTAATGTTCGGCCTCATACATACCATCACATATATTAAACTTTCAACTGCTAAAGCATAAGGAACTTTTTGCATTTTCACCTTCTTCTCATCACTTGACGGACTCTAATCTGAGCATAACTTGAAGTGACCTGCAAGACGAGAACCAACTGGCTTTGCATTACTCATACTGAACCTATCAAATACCTTCTCAATGTATTTCTCCTGTGATAACCAAATCTTCCTCTTTCTCTATCACGGGAAATTTGCATGCCTAGTATTTGTTTTGCTAGTCCCATGTCTTTCATTGTAAAAGACTCACTCAGGTTCTTCATCAACCTATCAATCATAGATATATTTTTCTCAAGGATAAGTATATCATAAACATAAAGTAAGAGAATAATAAAATCTTCATCAAACCGTTTGATGTACACACAATGATCTGAACTTGTTCTTTTGTATTCATTTTTAATCATAAATGAATCAAACTTTTTATGCCACTGTCTTGGAGCTTGCTTCAGCCAAACAAGCTCTTCTTCAACTTGAAGACAAGATTTTCTTTACCTTTGACTTTGAATCCTTCTGGTTACTCCATATAAATTTTCTCCTCCAAATCACCATTAAGGAAAGCTATTTTCACATCTAACTACTCAATCTCTAAGTCTAGGTTAGCAGCAATACCAAGAGCAACACTGATAGAAGATATTTTAACAACAAGAGGAAAAATCTATTCAAAGTCAATACCTTTCTTTTGACCAAAGCCTTTCACAACCAATCTAGCTTTGTATTTTGATTGAGAACAATATTCTTAAGTCTTAAACTTGAAAACCCACTTATTCTTCAAAGCTTTACTTCCCTTTGGTAGTTGTACCAAATTATATGTGTAGTTCTTCTACAGAGAATCCATCTCTTCCTGCATAGTAATAAACCACTTTTTTTTTTTTCTCACTTTCAACTGCTTCCTAGTAACTCTCTAGTTCACTTACATTAGTAAGCATTGCATTACTCATCTATAGAGTATCTCCTAGAAGGTTGACGTAGTCTAGAAGATCTTCTTAATTGAGGTTCTATGAGAACTTGCTCTCTTTCTTCTTCCTACTTAATATGTCATGCAGGTAGATCAACATATGGCTCTGCACCATCTTCCTGCACATCTCCCCCATTACCCTGATATACTGGAGGGATAACTAGGTCACAGTCTACAAATCCCTCTGCAGAAGTCTTAATTGGTGCCTCCTTGTTCAAATCCTCAATGGTTTGATTCTCAAAGAATACAACATCTCTGCTTCTGAATACCTTCTGCTTTTCTGGATCTCAAAGCCTATAACCAAACTGATCATATAAGTAACCAAAAAAAATACACTCATTTGTTTTACCATCCAGCTTAGACCTCTCATTGTCTCGAATATGTGCAAATGCACGATAACCAAACACTCTTAAATTCCTATAAGAGACATCTTTCCCTGACCATACATGCTCTGCAATATCAGCATCTAGAGCTGTACATGGTAATAAGTTGATTACATCAACTGCAGTACTCAAAGCCTCATCCCAAAACCTTTTGGGTAGCTTAGCCTGTGAAAGCATACATACATCTGATCTTTTTTATAATGGTGCAGTTCATCTTCTTTACAATTGCATTATGCTGAGGTGTATCAGGAACTGTCAATTCATGCTAGATGACATGTGACCTGTAATAATTATTAAACAATCCTATGTACTCACCACCATTATATGATCTTATGTATTTAAATAGTCTTTCTGTCTCCCTTTTAACTATGGCATGAAACTTCTTGAGGACATTAATAACCTGATCTTTGGTCTTCAAAACATAGGCCCAAACTTTCCTAGAGAGTCATATATAAAAGTAACAAAATAAAGTACACCACTAATATTAGAAACATTAACAGATCCACTAGGAGTTTTTATCCTCAAAGGACCACACACATCTGTATAGACATGGTCCAAGGCATGAATTTTTCTAGATAAAGTAGGACTAATAAAGGAAACTCTATGTTGTTTACCAACTAAACAATCAATACAATGGTTCAAACATATACCTCTAAGGCCTGATAATACCTCTCTCTTGGAAAATTCTTACAGCCCCTTCTCGCTCATGTGTCCCAGTCACCTATGCCACAACTCTATGTTGAAGTCTTTCTCTGTAGCATTCAACTGCTCACCATAAGCTTTAGCCTGCAATCTGTATAATGTATGATATTTCTTCCCATTAGCTATAATAAGAAAACCCTTACTAAGCTTCCACTGCCCTCTATGAAATCTGACATCAAAGTCTTCATCATTTAGCCTTCCAACTGAAATTAAATTTAGTCTTAAGTCAACCACATGTCTCACATCCTTAAGCACCAATTTGCAGCCAAGGTTGATTTTATATGGATATCTCCCATGCCAATAATGTCTGCGATGTCATAGTTGTCCATCTTGACAACACCAAAATTTTCAGACCTATAAGTAGCAAAGAACTCCCTCCGTGGTGTAGCATAATAAGAAGCATCTATGTCAATTATCCACTCGAGATCCTGACATACACAAGAAAAAATATCATCAGAAGTAGACAAAATTAAATAATCACTACCTTGTATTGTAGTTGTGATAATATCTTTCGACTCTGTATGTTCTACTTTTTTTTTTTTTCTTGTTCTTCTTAGGTTGCTTGCACTAATTCTTGTAATGTCATTTCTCACCACAATTGTAGCAAACAACATCTTTCCTTGATCTTGACTTGCTTCTACCTATGCGTGAACCACTTCTATTTTTTGACTTTGACCTTCCTCTGTTCTCTGAGACAAGTGCTTGTGAATCAATATGAGAAGTTTTTGAGGTCTTTCTCCTCAAACTCCTCATTCAACAAACTGCTTGTTACTTGACTCATGGTGATAATACCATATGGTGCCGAATTACTGAGGGAAACCACCAGTGTCTCCTAACTTTCTAGCAAAGAATTGAGAAGTAACAACTTTCTAATGTCTCATCATCAAGAGATATTTTCATGGAAGATAACTGGTTAGTAATACTCTGCATTTCATTCAAATGCTCAAGAATAGAAGTACCCTCTTTATATTTCAAGTTCATAAGTTTTCTAATCAGAAAACTTTATTGCCAGCTATTTTTCATTTATAAAGGCCTTCTAACTTTTTTCGAAGAGAGTAAGTATAACTTTTAGTAGAAACATGGTGAAAGATACTATCATTAAGCTACTGACAAATAAAGCTAACAGTTTTTTGATCTAACCTCTTCCACTCATCATCTGTCATAGTTGTGGGCTTTGCACTATCCCCTTGCAAAGGTCCATACAAATCTTTGCAATACAAGAGATCTTCCATTCTTGGTTTCCATATCAACCAATTATTTTTGTTTAAACTAATCATGCGAGAAACATTATCGGCTTCCATGTTCAAATACAAAAGATTAAATACCACCAAAACCCTACTCTGATACTAGTTGATGGGAATAAAACAAGAATAAACTTTATATATAAACAAATACTAGCAAACCATCACATATAGCGGAATCAAACATAAATCATAATCAGATAAACACCAAGATTTACGTAAAAAACCCCCTCAACTCGAAGGGTAAAAACCACATGACAAGCTAAAAAAATTCACTATCAAAATAATGAATATACAGATCTTAAGGCTTCTTGCCCAAGCCTAAAGTAATAGCTACAAAAGAATCACAAGGATACAAAAACTATAATACTAAGCACAATATCCAAAATTTTCTCAAAATACCACAGTAATAATTCACTGCAAACTGATCTAACTTGAGATATGAATGATTGAGAATAGTTTTTTTTTATCCTTTTTTTTTTCTAAATCTCTTATTTTCTGGTCTTTATTGTCAATCTGCAGTCTTCTTTATTTCTCCTACATTTTTAACCATCGTTGCACTTTTAATCTCAATCCTCTCCATTTAATCTAAGATTTAAATTAATATAAGTAAAATTTTAAATTATAGACTTCACTAAAATTTATTATGAATTGAATCTCAACCATCTAGACCACAGACAGATAGGTTATATTTTATCCGGTAAACACCGAGCAACGAAGTCAAATAACACTAAATAAAGTTAATGCGCTACTTACTCGAGGCTATCCAATTAATCCCCACAGCTTAATCACCTACTCTTGTCTCGAGAACAAAGTCTCAACTTGCTTTAGAGAGACGAGATCCAGAAAAGCTTCTCTCACCTAAATGAGCAGTGTCATTATAGAACTGTCGTACTAAGAAATATACTAGTTTATTAACGTATTGGTCAATGCCATACTGCATCTTATTCCCTCTTGCTTTTGCCCACCCTCTACTCCACTATAAGAAAGAAACCAAAGTTGGCCCTGTGCTGTCCCCCGTTGCAAAGTCTAAGCACACAGTGCTCGTCGCCGCCACTGCTCCTCATTTCCTCTCTCCACCGTTCTCCAATTGAAAGAAAAAAGGAGCATTCTTTTGTGCCTCTTAATGTCTTCCATAGCCAAAGACAAGGAGAAATCCTTCTTGCTTTCCTCTTCCTCTTTCTCTTATAGAGAGGTTAAGCCTTCTTCTCTCCTCCGTCGCTTCCGCTTCGTTGTCTTTGTCGTCCTCTGCTACGTCCTGTGGCTTCGCCTCTTGTTCTTCACCTTCCCACCTGAATCCTCCTCTTCCTCCGAGCACTCCGTTGCCGGCGACCACCGCCACCGCCGGCTCAGCCGCTTGCTGGACACGTGCAACCCCGACATTGCGCCATTTTACATACACAGTATCCATCCCCGGTTCAACACCGCCCTGGTGCAGCGCTGCCTCGCCCGCCCCTCGTCCGGTGGCGTGTGCCCCCATGTCGGCCATCGCGGACTTGGCCGGCCCCTCCTCCGCCTCCCTCTCCGCGCAGACGACGTGGTGGGCACGTCGTGGTACGCCACCCACCCGCTGGCCGCCGAGATGCTGTTCCACTATCGCGCCGAGCGGCACCCCTGCCGCACCACTGACCCCGAGGCGGCGCTCCTGTTCTACGTCCCGTTCTACGCCGGCCTCCATGCCGCCGCCAACTTCCGGCAGAAGAACCACACCTGTGGCGACGCCCTCGCGGTCGACCTCGCCGCACACCTCTCCTGCCTCCCCTCTTTCCGCCGCCACGGCGGCCGCGACCACTTCCTCACCCTCGGCACCGCCTCCTGGAACTTCATGCGCTCCCCGGCCTACCCGGACCTCGGCGCCAACCGCCTCCTCCTCCTACCGGAGGTCGCCAACGTGACGGTCCTCACGGTGGAGCGCCACCCATGGGAGGGACACAACCAGTTCGGCATCCCGTACCCCTCCTACTTCCACCCGCGTACCGCGGCGGAGGTGGCGGAGTGGCAGGCAGAGCTCCTTCGGTTAAGGCGGACGCACCTGTTGGCGTTCGTCGGCGGCTTGCGATCCGACGAGGACAAGGGCTCGGTTCGGTCCAGCATCATGAACCAGTGCTGGAAATCGAACCGTTGCATCCCGGTGGATTGCGAAGCAGCTCGGCACGAGTGTGGCGACCCCGATCGAGTCCTCGACGTGATGCGCGGGGCCGAGTTCTGCCTGCAGCCGCCCGGCGAGTCGTTCACCCGGCGGTCCACCTTCGACGCGGTCCTCGCGGGGTGCATCCCAGTCTTCTTCTCAGAGCACGCGGCCTACACACAGTACGAGTGGTATTTACCAGGCCGACCTGAGGACTGGTCGGTCATGCTCGAACGGGACCAATGGGACCGGGTCGAGGAAGAATTGGACCGGATCCCGAGAGCTGAGGCGGAGAGGATGAGGGAGACGGTGATAGGGCTGATTCCGAGGATGACCTACGCCCACCCGGACGCGAACCGAAGTGAGCTAGGGTTCCATGACGCGGTCGATGTTGCGCTTGTTGGCCTCACCAAACGGATTCGAGCCTTTCTACAAGAAGGTGGTCTCAAAGCTATGTAAGTATAATGATTGATGATGTCGATACACATCGACGAAAAAAATCTCCTTTTGTATTATTACTATGATTGAACATTCCAATGGTCGTGAATGCACGCTTATCATTTGTGTCAAAGTTATGGCACCGATCGATGCAATGTGGACTATTCGTTGCTCATGGAGGGTTAAGAGACTTACGAGGAATCAGGAAATGTGCATGTTGGGGTGCCCGTTTCCTTTTTCCACCTATAATTGAAGATGATGCTCCTTAATATGAGAAAGAAAGCCACTTGATCGCACTTTTGCTTGAAGAAGTTTTCTCAGGACCAAGGAGATGACTTGTTCTACAAGAAAAATATTATGAATTGCTCGTTATGTATATATATATATATATATATATATATATATATATATATATATGTATATATATATATATATATTTTTGTTTATATATATATATATATGTATGTATATATATATATATGTGTATATATATATATATGTATGTATATATATATATGTGTGTATATATATATATGTATATATATATATATTTCGTATTTTGATGTTGTTAATTGAAGAGTCAACAGAATATTATGAATTGCTAGTAATGATAAAAAAGGAGGTTGTGCTGTCTCGAACAAAGATCAACTTATGCTTTATATATATATATATATATAATTCATATTTTGATGTTATTAATCGAAGAGTAAACATGGTCTAGTTTTATCTTGAAGGCACAAGTCTGTCCAAAAGATTCACGGGGGTCATGTGGAGGCCTAGTGGCAATATGCAGCTGTTGCAATAGGAGAAGAGGAGAGGAAGAGGGCTGGCAGCAGGTGGGGAGGAAGAAGGGGGAAGGTACGGGGCCCTTCTTCTTCTTCTTTTCTCTCTCTCTCTCTCTTTTTTTTCTCCTTTTATTTTTCTTTCTCTCTCTCTTTTTTTTTTTTAAGATGAGGAGAAAGGAGGGGTGGCTACGGTTTCTTTTTCTTCTCTCTTACACACACACTCTTTCTCTTTTTTTTTATAGCAAGATGGTAGATATGATGACAATGGCGGTAGTGTCGACGATGAAGAGATGAGCGACTGCGGAATCACAACAGGAACGCGGGGGATAAATGATCTCTTCGAGGGGATCGGGCCTCCTAGATCACTTTGAGGGGATCTACCTCCTAAGGTTTTACCTTTTAGCTAAAACTAATACTTCTTATTGATTGATTTCATGAAAGAGTTTATAGCCTTATTTATAGGGCTATGTTAAGAATCCAGCTAATCTTCAACTCTTAACTAACTTGATAAAAAAACTTTTAACTGAAAATAATAACGGACTCTATCCTATCTGAAGATAAAATAAACTCTAACTAACTCATAACTGACTCGATTGGGCTCACTCAGCTCATAATTGACTTCAACTGGATAGACTAACATGACTCAAGTTGATTTAATCATGAATGGATGGACCCGACTTAGCTAGGGTCCTAACATAGGGGTCGGCGGATCATGCTCTACCTACGACCGCAGAAGGAGGATGTGCACTCTTTCACCCACGTCATTGCCTTGGTGGCAATTTCTAATAGGGTGAGTTGTTAGTGTTATTCCTTTCCATATCATTCGTCCCCCCATAAGGCATGCCTCAAGGATCCGATAGGGGATTCAACGCATGTTGTTTCGCTGTTTGGTTTTGCTGAGGCCAAGTTTTGCTGGTTGCATGCCTTGTTCAGGTGCATTTACATGAGGAGTTGCAAGTCGGGTTTCATGAGCCCTACTTGTGGTGGTTTTTGTTTTTCCATCATAGCAAGTCTGTTCGTCCTCGATAGTGGATATGTTCATCAATCGTCATAGCGGTTTTGTTCGTTTGCCGTTATAGCAGTTCTATTGGTCTGCCACAATGTGTCTATTTGTCCATCGTCATAGCGATTTTATTCATCCGCCATAGCGAGTCCACTTGTCTACCATCGTAGTGGATTTATTCATCTACCATCATAGTAGTTTTGTTCTTATGTCGTAATGGGTCTATTCATTGTTCGAACCCTTACAAATTCTAAGCTTGGGGTTGATCTCTATAGGGCATTGACCCTTCTTGAAACTCTATAGAGGTTCCTCCCTCCGTAGTAGTCGGCCACAATGGCTAAAAAAGAGGTGGCACCTACATGCTTTATATAGGGTCTTCAAACCCTAATTCCTAATAGGACTTCTACTTCAACTAAACCAAGACTCATACTTCAACTAAACCAAGATTTCTACTAAACCAAGACTCCAATTCCTAATCTAACTCTTAACCAACCCTAGGAAGAGTCCCATTTAAGTCAAACTCCTCCTCTCTCTAACCCTAGCTGACTTCCCCTCATCATGGTGGGTAGCCCATTGGGTTGATTACAAGCTTGACTTGGTTGAATCCGACCCGAATCTAATTCCGACTCTAGTTCAGTAAAATTCTAACCCTATTAGAATTTGGGCTAATTTATTAAAATTGACTCAAATCTCCTCCTGGCCAACCTAATGTTAGGTCTAGACTGACCAACAAGACCCAATCTGATAAGTCGACTCAATCGACTAGGACTTGACTCATCTGGGGTCCTAACAGACTGCCATCTTCAAATCAGCCTTGTCCTTAAGGCTGAGACTCCATGACTCTGGGTCATGATCTATAATTCCTTATGAGGCTCCTTCGTGGCCCCTGTAGTAGGCGCATCATGCTCCTGCGGTCCAGCATCAATAGTAGTGTCTAGACTGTGAAGCATCATGATTCTGTGATCTCATGTGATATCCAACTAGAACTGGGCCTCTTTATCAACTTGGGTATCGAGTGGATGTATATGGGTAGAGTCATCCCCTCTAAACTTCCACTTGAGATAGGACACATAGAGGATCAAGTGTACTTTTGAATCGACATATAGATCCGATCCGTAGGGCACAGCTCAAATGTGTTTTCCAATTTTGTATGGTCCAAAGTAATAGGGAGACCACTTCGTCGAGGCTCGAGTTTTAATAGATTCCTACTAGTAGGTTTGAAGATGAAGGAAGACTCAATCTTTAATAGCAAACATCCTCCTGCTCTAATGTTTGTCAAGCTGCTACTTCTTTCTTGCATGGGTGGTCGTGTAGTTGTTCTTTAATGTTAGCCAAGCTTCCCTCTGAGATGTTGGCTACCTTCTGATAAGGTCCATGGTGATATGAGCTTGATTTGAGTTTAGAGTGAGGAGAAGTTGTAATTTCCTTGGGCTTATCTTTGTCTCTCATTTGCGTTGTTGACTTGTATCATGCCAAGCCTTAATTTTAGAACTGATTAGTATCTCCTTGTTGTAGATTGAAAGCCTTGGGTGAGGTGGAGAGCAAGCTCTGATGTAGATTATGGGTTGACCATCTTGCATGAAGGTGGTGTCGATCCCAACTCTTGATATGTCTGCTTCAATCATGAACATCTTGCCACGATCTAGTATTGATGTAGATGGTATCGTGGGTGCAAGAGCTATAGTTCCACTTGGTAAGGGAGGGAGGGGGGGAGGATCTTTCTTTATAGTGAGAGAGGTGATGATCTTGTTGTAGTGGCTATTGGGAAACCTCAGTGGGAGCATTACATACGCAGCGGAAATATAAAAAAAATTAATTTCTCACACAGATTAAATCATCGTATAAAAAATTAATGTCGCGAGAAAGCCACAAAAATCAAAAAAACTGTATCATGTGAGAGATTATTTTATTTAGGGAGATCATATATCCTTGTATTCCAGATCCGGATGGAGAGGATAAAGGAAGTCAAACGTCTTTCTCTATAGCGATATCCACACGATGGATCTCTATAGTGAATCTCCTCTAATCTGATCTTGCAACTCTTGTAGAGGGAGGGAGGAGAATAGGAGGGGAGGCCAAGGCTGCAGCCTATTAACCATGACTCTCCCCTCCTATTTATAGAGAGCCACCAAAAACCTTAGGGCTCCTGCCTTAGTGGATATTGTATCTTCATCCAATTACCCACTAACCTTGCATTATTAGATCTCTATCCAATAATATTCGTAGGCCTCTAATTGGGCCTTAAACAAGGAGCCCATCAGTATATGGTCTTATCTAATGAGAATAGAGGCTAAATTGGATCTCCATCTAATCCTCTATTCGCTGAAGCATCCACCATATGAGTGTGACCCTCTAGGCCTGATATCGAGCTGGCTATGAGTCGCTCCCATCAGAACGCCTTCTAATATAGTGAATTATTATCTCCATAATAATTCACTCGACTCATCGACTATAGACATAATAGGCCACTATGTCATAGTCCCCAGATGGTACAGGAGGATCAAATCCATCGGATCTGTCTGTCCAAAGTTACCATGTATCTATAATCTCTCATCCAACTAATATTCCAGAGACCGTATATTGGACATGGTATTGTCAGGTCATATACGGAGTCAATTTGTCTTACTCTAATCGGATTCTATCGGAGAACTCTTTTTCTCTCAATCTGAATGACCCTGGTCAGGGATTTGCCTAAGCAAGCATATATAGGATATTCTTCTCATGATACTGAGAGTCGATGATCCGCTATTGACATTCAATTGCCTTCGTAAGGTTGGCTACCAATCCCGATAACCAATTGTGCCAGATCTGAAACTTTCCAAACCTGTAAGTCTGGCATCAAAGAAAGGAGTACTCATACAAAACATTCTCAGTGTCTCAAGTCAAAGGACCAGATACACAACTGGGACTATCAAATCACTATCTGACATTGGGTATCATTAACCATACAACATTCCATAAGCATATGAATCAGTGAACTCATTCTCCAATGAGCACCTGTACTATATCTTTTATGCCTCCACACAAGTGGCTATGAAACAGCCGCCTCCATCATATGGATGGATATATAGCATATCAGTCTGTCCAATTATCTCGATGACCTTCTCGAGTATCCTATGACCGAGATTATTTAGGATCTATGTTTAAAGGTGAATCGATCTCATTATCGTGATCTCATCATGATCTAATTCCCATTGCACAGAACCAAGAACATCATAATATATATATATATATATATATATATATATATATATATATATATATATATATATATATATATATATATATATATATATATATATATATATATATATATAATATACTATATTATGAGAATATGTCAATATTAATCATAAGCGAAAAGATCACACAGCATGTCACATGTGCCATCATTCATATGATTGACTTGCAAGGCACCTGTAACCAATAATCTCCCACTTGAACTAAAGCCAATCATCTATATGTCTGATCCCTATCAGACCCCTATTATGCTTAAATACAATACGAGCCAACGGCTTCGACAATAGATCTGCAAGGTATCTTCGGATGGAACTTTTTCCATTACTATATTTTTTCGGCTCATGATCACTCTAATTATATGGAACCTCCTCAAAATAATTCTAATAAGACATGAGTTCCCTTGCTAGAGCTATTGTCCTATCGCTGTCGTAATATATGAGAATCAGTTCCACGCTGCTTGGTACGGCTCCTATATCATGATGAACTTCTTCATCTATACCCCTTCTTTTGCTACTTCTGCTGTAGTAATATATTCAACCTTTATGGTCGAATCAACAGTAGTATCTTGCTTAGAAGTCTTTCAACTTACCGCTCCTCCATTTAGGATAAAAAATACCTTGAGTTCGACTTGCTATCATCAATGTTGAACTGAAAATATAAGTTCGTGTAGCCCTCAACTTGGAAGCTACCTCGTTCATATACTAGTAAAAGATCATTAGTCCTTCTTATTAGGAAACCTCAATGGGAGTATCACATGTGCAGTGAAAATCAAAACAAAATCGGCTTCCCACGTAGATTAAATCATAGTGCAAAAGATTGGGTCATGAGAAAGCCGTAAAAACTGATAAAAAAAATCATGTGATAGATTGATTACCTAGAAGGATCATATATCCCTGTATTTCTAGATCCGAATGGAGAGGATAAAGGAGGTCAAGCATCCTCCTCTCTAGCAGTATCCACACGATGGATCTCTCCAGTGAAACTCCTCCAATTTGATCTCACAACTCTTGCACAGAGGGAGGGAGATGAATAGGAGGGTGAGGCCAAAGTTGTAGTCTATCAACCATGAGTCTCTCCTCCTATTTATAGAGAGCCACCAAAACCCTTGGGGTCCTGCCTTAGTGGGTATTGGATCTCCATCCAATAACCCACTAACCTTGCATTATTGGATCTCTATCCAATAATCTCCTTAGGCATCTAATTGGGCCTTAAACAAGGATCCCATCAGCATAGGGTCTCATCTAATGAGAATAGGGGCTAATTGGATCTCTATCCAATCCTTTATTCGCTAAAGTATCAACCATATATGTGTGACCCTCTAGACTCGATACTGAGTTGGTTGTAAGTCACTCCTATCATAACTCCTTATGATATAGTGAATTATTATCTCTATTATAATTCACTCAACTAATAGACTATGGACGTACTAGGCCACTACGCTATAGTCCCCAGATGATACAAGGGGATCAAATCCATCAGACCTATTTGTTCATAGTTACCGTGTATCTATATTCCCTTATCCAACTAATATTCTAGAGATCATATATTGGACATAGTACTGTCAGGTTACATACAAAATCAGTTTGTCTTGCTGTGCAAGCACATACCAAATATTCCTTTCGTGATACCGAGAGTTGATGATCCTCTATTGACACTCAATTACCTTCATAAGATTAGCTACCAATCCTGATAACTAGCTGTACCAGATTTATAACTTTCAAAACTATAAGTCTGACATCAAAGAAAGGAGTCGCATATAAGACATTCTTGGTGTCTCAAGTCAAAGGACCAGATACATAACTGGGACTACGGAATTACTGTCTGACATTAGGTATCATCAACCATACAACATTCCATAAGCGGATCAATCAGTGAACTCATTCTCCAATGAGCACCTGTACTATATCCTTAGTGTCTCCATGCAAGTGGCTATGAGACCAGCTGCCTCAATCATATGGATGGTATAGAGTATACCGATCTGTCCGATTATCTCGATATCCCTCTCGAGTAACCTATAACTGGGATTATTTAGGATCTCTGTTTAAAGGTGAATCGATCTCATTATTGTGATCTCATCACGATCCGATTCCCATTGCACAGAACCAAGGACATCACAATATATATGTTACAGATAATATAATGTGAGAATATGCTAATATTAATCATAAGCAAAACGATCGTACAACGTGTCACACATGTCATCACTCACGTGATTGGCTTGTAAGGCACTTGTAACCAGCAATCTCCCACGTGACCTAAAGCCAATTACCTATGTGTCTGATCTATATCAGACCCTTGTGACACTCAAATACAATCTGAGTCAGCGACTTTATCAGTGGATTTACAATGTTATCTTCACAAGAAATTCTTTATATTGCTATATCTTTATGGGTCATAATTGCTCTAATCTATTAGAACCTCCTCAGAACAATTCTAATGAGACCTGGATTCCCTTGCTAGAGTTATCGACCTGTTGCTATCGTAATATATGAGAATCAGCTCCACACTGCTTAGTACGACTCCTAAATTATGATGAACTTCATCATCCATGCCCCTTCTTTTGCTACTTCTACTATAGTAATGTATTCTGCCTCTGTGGTCGAGTCAGCAATAGTATCTTGCTTGGAACTCTTCTAGGTTACTGCTCCTGCATTCAGGGTAAAAATATATCATGAGTTTGACTTGTTATCATCAATATCGGACAGAAAACTTGAGTTCATGTAGCCCTCAACCTGGAGGCTACCTCCTCCATATACTAGTAAAAGATCCTTAGTCATTCTCAAGTACTTAAGGATGCACTTTACTGTCTTATAGTGTTTGAAACTTGGATCTACCTGATACCTGCTCGTGGCACTCAGAGCATGTGCTATATCATGCCTAGTACATAGTATAGCATATATGATAAATCCTATTATTGAGACATAGGGTATCATATCCATGTCTATCCTTTCTTCAGGAGTCTTTGGGGATATTCTCTTAGAAAGTGATATTTTATATCTCATTGGTATGAGTCATCTCTTGGAATTCTTCATGCCAAACCTTTTGACAATGGAGTCTATGTATCTAGATTAGGACAAGCTAAGCATCCTCTTAGATCTATCTCTATAGATCCAGATCTTCAAAATATATGATGATTCCCCTAAGTCTTTCATTTTGAAGTTTCTAGATAGCCAAGTCTTTACTGTGGAGAGCATTCCTACATCATTCGTAATAATTAGGATGTCATCTAGATATAATACCAAGAAGGTAATAGCACTCTCACTTACTTTCCTATACACACAAGGCTCATCTTCATTCTTAACAAAGTCATAAGATCTGATTGTCTCATCAAATCTTATATTCCAACTTCGGGAAGCTTGCTTTAGTCCATAAATGGACTTGAGCAACCTACCCACTTTATCTGGACCTTTTCTAGATACAAATCCCTATGGCTGTATCATATATACCTTCTCGAGGTTTCTATTAAGGAATACCAGTTTGATATACATTTGCTAGATCTCATAGTCATAGTATGCTGCAATAGCAAAAAAATTCTAATGGACTTAAATATGACTATAGGTGAAAAGGTTTCGTCATAGTCAACTCCTTGTCTTTGACGATATCCTTTAGCTACTAGCCTTGCCTTATATGTCTCCACCTTCCCATCTACTCCGATCTTCTTTTTGAAGATCCACTTGTAGCCGATGAGTATGATACCCTCAGGTGCATCTATGAGGTTCCAAACCTTGTTAGAGTACATAGAATCCATCTTAGAATTTATGGCTCCTTGTCACTTCCCAGAGTCTATACTCATAATAGCCTTCTCGTAGGTCTGAAGATCAACATCCTGAGAGTCTTCTCCACTAATAATCCCACATATCTTTCAAGAGAGTGAGATACTCTACTAGACCTACGTAAAATTGGAACTTGTGTGTTAGGTACCTGAATAGACTCTCGGCTCTGGAATGGTGCTTGAGCTAGGTTCTCTAACCTCCCTCAACTCTATCTCACTCCCACTATTTCTACAAAGAATGTGTTCCTTCTCAAGGAATATAGCTCTCTAAGAAACAAAGAACCTTCGATCCTCGAGATGATAGAATTAATACCCATAAGTTTCCTTAGGGTATCCCATGAATATACACCGTTCTATCCTTGATTCCAACTTATCGGGGTTGTGTCTTCTAATGTGGGTAGGACAGCTCCAAATCTTAACCATCTTAAGATTGAGCTTCTTTCCTTTCCATATCCCATATGGTGTAGACATTACCGACTTTGATGAAACTCTATTCAGAAGGTAAGTTACAGTCTCTAAGGCATATCCCCATAATGAGATGGGTAGGTCAGCGAAACTCATCATGGATTGCACCATATCTAATAGTGTGTGATTCCTCCTTTCTGATACATCATTGAGCTGAGGTGTACAAGAGGGTGTCCACTGGGATAGAATCTCATTGTCCTTGATGAAATAGGTGAACTCCATACTCAAGTACTCTCCTCCTCGATCTGATCGAAGAGACTTAATGCTCTTTCTAATCTGGTGTATGTGTTAGAATCAATTGACACTAAGCAGGGGGGGGCGAGAGGGGTGAGTTAGTACAAGTGTAAATATTCTTTCTAAATAAAATATTTTTAATTAAAATAAGATAAGAAAACTAAAGCTTTTTGTTCTTAGTGAAATGATTGAGTGAACAAAGAAAAGTTGTTAAGTAGATAATTAAACCAGAAAGATAAGTAATGTTTAAAGTAGAGAACTTATCGTGAAAACTTTGTTTTCTTAAAAGATGAGTTAAATAGAAAGCTTTAATACAAGAAATATGTAATCAATGAAAGCAAAGAACCACTCATAATTTTTATAGTGGTTCGGCACTAATGGCCTACGTCCACTCCTGAGTCCTCCTTCTTAAGGCACACTAGCATCTACTACCGATCTTCTTTGGGTGAAGACTAAACCCTTACACTTGAGCTTACAAGGGAGACAAGATTTACAACTCTAAGCTCTCTCCTTTACCTCTTTTATTTTTCTTTTTCTTATAATTCTTACATAATATTTTTTCAGAATATAATCCTTAAACTTATTGTCTTGAATGTAAGAAAATTTGAGATATTTATAGGCCCCAAATTGGCTTCAAAACCAGAGCCAAGATCCAATTGTACTCGAAAAATCTAGGTATGAACGGTTCACTCGTCGGCTTGGGCAGCTTAGCTGCCTAAACACCTGGGTATGGGCGATTTACTCACCTAGCATAGGCGGGTAAGCCACCGTTAGCTGCCCGAAAACCTGGATGATGGCGGTACACCCGTCGCTCACCGACGGTTTACCCATCAGAATTTTTGCAAAAGTGGTTCCCTCCACTTTTTGATTTCTGGCTTGAACCTGATGTTGACCAACCCTTTGGTCAACCAATTGAGCTCAACTTGAGCTCAGTCGAACCCCAATAGTGGACCCGATTGCCTTATTGAGTTGATTTGGATTTCATCCAAATCCAACTCAATTATGACTCAATTCCTAACTATGACTGAATGATTACAACACTTAATGACCAACAAGCTAAACAAGACCTAACTCTTGCCAATCCTACAGCCTTCAAATCTAAATCCAACTCAATTAGGACTCAATTCCTAATTGTGACTCAATGATTATAACACTTAATGACCAGCAAACTAAACAAGACTTAACTCCTGCCAATCCGGCAGCCTTCGACATTCTTGCGACAAGTCATCTGGTCTTCTTTCGACAATCTCCCGGCGTGCTCCCAGCGAGCTTCCCGATCCCTTTGGCAAATCTCCTAGCAAACTCCGGTGAGATCCCACTACATCGTCCGAACCCAGGCCCGATACTTAAGCTTGATCCTGGCCCATTATCTGGTTGTAACTTCATTTCTCCTGTCATAGTTAGACTTGTACGATACATAATTGCCAAACATCCATTATAAGACCATCCTAACTCCCGACAAGCTTTTCGGCTACCCACCAATAATCTTTCGGTAAGTCTCGGTCTTCTCCTAGTGAACTCCCTTGTGCCGTCCTGGCAAACTCCCGATACTCTCGAAGAGCTCCTGATGCACTCCTGATGAGTTTCCAACCACATCGACCTGATACATAGACTTGACCTTGGCCAATCCTGATTATAATAATCTTTTATCATAATTAATCCTGTATTAATCAATTCTAACAATCCTGTTAGATCAATAACTCATCAATTGATTTCATCATCAAAATATGAGATTCAATAATCTTCCTCTTTTTGATAACGATAATTAATTGATGACAAGAGTTAATTCTTACTCCTCCTAAATCTATGCCACTTAAATTTAAGAGAATCACACACTCTTAAATTTAAGCAATCAACATTCTATGTAAATTTTAACATAAATTTACATCAAGTCATCAAATCATGAGTAAAAAAGGAATTAAGCATCTATATCCAAGATGTTCAATTCATATCCTTATTTAAGATATCCATGTATTTCAATAAGATCATGTGTCATCAATGTATTCATCAATTTATATTATGTGTCATCAATATATATTTCTCCTCCTTTGTCATTAACCAAAAGGTGAAATATAGCTAATAATTTTAAAGCACATGATGGCATTACTCCCCCTTAGTATATGCATTATAAAATTTTTCTTCCCCTTTAATAAGGAGAGAAATAATGGAGTTGTTGTTGAATCATTTTATCATAGAGAAGAGCTCTTAATTAAATTTAAAAGCAATAATAAGATGAGCTCAAAAGTTCAAGAGATTTAAAGACTACTTATATATTTCAAATATACCAAAATTCATCTCTTGTAATTTTCAAATGTGGCACATCTTCAAGCATTTTTTTCTCGCTTTTTTTAAAACAATAAGATAAAATCATGGAGAAAGTTTTTAAGAAATGTTATCACAAAAAGGCTTCATTTCATGAAATCTATATTAGCAATTTATATATTTCTATGATTTAGCATTTCTAGGTCTTAACCTCAATCTTGTATATATATAATTTCGAATATGAGTTCAACAAAATTTTCTCATGTAAATTTCAAGTAAATGTAGCAAGTAAATCCGAATAATAATAAATCATTATCTTTATGTAGATTTTTATAATCATTATTACATGCATGATCATCATACATGATTCGACATCATTATACCTTCTCCCTCTTTGTCATTAACAAAAGGAGAAGTGTAATTAGCAAGTTTTTAATATATGAAAGCTTAGCAATTATTTTAGAACATGCAAGCTAATGAATTCATTCTTCTCCCTTAAGAAGTGTAAGCTAGTAAATATTTACTTCTTTTGCATTGTTCTAGCTAGTAATTTTATAAGCTATCAAGTTTTACTCCCCCTTTGTCATTGTCAACAAGAAGGGATAGTTAGAATATTACAAAATTTTTTCCATTACATCATTTTTTAATAAATATATCAAGAAATATACCAATCATCATATGAAATATATCAAGAATAATTAACATAGTGACGAGATGTTCAATTTACGAGAGCAAATTATGAATATTAAGAAACAAATCATAGAATATCTTGATTCATGCATAATAATTCTCAAGTTGTCAAGATCATGATGAGGATGAAAGCTTTTATTTAATAAAGAGAAGTAATCTTAGTAAATAATCTTGGTTTTTATAAAGATCTCAATTTTAATCTTCAAGATTTCATGATCATAATTTAAGTTATCAAAATATCAATAATGTTGGATAGATTTAAACATATCCATTCTTTAAAATAAAATCATTTAAAATATATCCAAAATATCATCAAAAATTACTTTTCAAAAAATTTCAATAAAGTCAGCATAGATTGTTTTCCAAAAGAAAATAGCTAAAGTTTTATATTTATTTTTATAGTTAAAGAGATTTAATAATAAATGTATAATTTTATCTTTGTTGAAGGATTCATTGGATAAATATTCTTTCAAGAAGAATTATCCTTCTTTTGAAATTTATTTCAAGAATGCAATGACATTTAATGTCAAAAATGAAATTTCATTATGATCATTACAAAAATATTTTTAAACAAAAGCTTTGATTCATTTTAAATCCAATGATTTTTGCATGTTGGAAGATTCTATCATGTTATCAAGAAGTTTTCTTTTAAAGAAAGATGATTTAATATATGATTTTTGGGTTAAAAATAACATACATCATCAACACAAGTTAATACACATCAAATCAAAATCTTTCTTTCATACATATGACTTTTATTTAAGTTAACTAAATTTTCTCATTTCTAATTCTAGCATGCTCTAGCTATGCAAAGATTATGTATCATTAAGAGCAATCAAGATTAATTATATAATGATGAATCATCAAAAGATTTAATATCAATAATTTTAATTCTAATAATTTTCTTATTACTACTTAGGCTAGTAAGCTTGAAGAAGTGTTAGATCTCAAGTAATATGACTTGAGCATCTACTTTCAAAATATTTTTATTGCTCCTAGCTTTGTTAGGAAACAACTTTATATTATGGGAGGTCTTGATTTAGGTGCCAATTTAATATTGGGTCCTTCATGACATGTTCTTCCCATTTTTTCTAATGACTTAAGGTTGTTTATGGTTCCTTTAGGAACCCAAATTAATTTATATGGACTATAATTTTTAAATAAATATTTGTAGGCTTTATGTCCTAATCTACTATAAAAATTACATTTGTTTCTAGATGACAAATTTAATGTAGGTCCATTTGTAAAGATGGTTACCTTTAGTTAATTATTACCAATAAAGCCTATGCCATTTCTATTATTAATATGACCCTTATTGGCAATGATCATATTTAGGGATTTATTCCCTATCTCAAATTTATCTAGTGTTGTTTTAAGCATGCAATTCTCTTCATTAACATTATCTAGCATATCATATTTAGAACATGGTTTATGTGATGCTAAGGAGTCATACATTTTGTCAAGTCTTTTAACTAACAAATCATAATCAACTTTAAGTAGTTTAAAAGACTTGCTAAGTTTTCTAAACTCATTGAATAAATCATGAAACATGCTTGATAATTCTAAAAATAAAATATTTAAAGGCTCACTAACCTCATCTTCGATCGCCATTAAAGCAAGGTTCTCCATATTTTGGTTGAGCATTTGATCTTTAGAGCTCCTTGGTTTCTTGTGTTCATAGCAAGAGGTTTTATCCATCTTTAGATTATTTTTAAGGTTTATGTTTATTAATTTTTTGGGTTCATTTGTCAAAAGTTTAAGGTAATCATCACTTGAGATTTCACTTGAGGAGTCATATGTTCTCAGTTCAAAGTCCTTCCTGTTCTTTGGAAGGTGTTTTTCAAGTTTCTTTTTGTAAGATATTTTATTAATTGATTCATTTATATTAATTGTGCTTTCATGTGTGATTTTTAAAGTATCCAAAATATCAAAAGCCGAATCACAAGCGAAAACATGATTAAATTCATTCTTATCAAGAGCACAAAGCAAGACATTCATAGCCTTTGTATTTAAAGAGAAAGTCTTCTTCTCTAAATCATTCCAATTATTCATTAGAAGAGAAGACTTTTCAAATCCATTTTCAACAATAGTCCATAAATCAAGGTCTAAAGAAAGCAAGAAAACTCAAATCCGAGCTTTCCAATAAGTGTAGTCCATCCCATTGAATATGGGAGGACGAATGATAGAAAAGCCCTCTTGAAAGCTAATAAGAGAATAAAAGCCATTTCTATTAGGTGTTAAACCAAATGAGAAAAGTCGAGGCTCTAATACCAATTGTTAGGATCAATTGACACTAAGAGAGGGGGGGGGGGGGGTGAATTAGCGCAAGTATAAATATTCTTTCTAAATGAAATATTTTCTTTTCAATTAAAACAAGATAATGAAACCAAAGCTTTTCGTTCTTAGTGAAATGATTGAGTGAACAAAGAAAAGTTGCTAAGTAGATAATTAAACCATAAAGATAAGCAACGTTTAAAGTAGATAACTTATCGTGAAAACTTTGCTTTCTTAAAAGATGAGTTAAATAAGAAGATATAATACAAGAAATATATAATCAATGAAGGTAAAGAACCACTCATAATTTTTATAGTGGTTCGGCACGAACGGTCTACATCCACTCCCGAGTCCTCCTTGATGTACACTGGCATCCACTATCAATCTTCTTTGGGTGAAGACCAAACCCTTATACTTGAGCTTACAAGGGAGATAAGATTTACAACTCTAAGCACTCTCCATGACTTCTTTTCATTTTCTTACAATTCTCATACAATATTTTCTCAAAATATAATCTCTAAAATTATTACCTTGAATGTAAGAAAACTTGGGCTATTTATAGGCCCCAAATTGGCTTCAAAACTGGAGCCAAAATTTAATCGTATATGAAAAATCTGGGTATGGGTGGTTCACTTGTTGGCCTGGGCAACTAAACCGTCTGAACACCTGGGTACAGGCGGGTTAGCCACCGTTAACTGCCGGAAAACCTGGGCGGTGGTGTTACACTCATCGCTCACCGACGGTTGACCTGTAAGAATTTTGGTAAAAGTGGTTCCCTCCATTTTTTAAATTCCGGCTTGAACCCGATGTTGACCAACCCTTTGGTCAACTAATTGAGCTCAACCTGAGCTCAATCAAATCCCAATAGTGGACCCGATTGTCTTATTGAGTTGATTAAGATTTTATTCAAATTCAACTCAATTATGACTCAATTCCTAACTATGACTCAATGATTACAATACTTAATGACCAACAAGCTAAACAAGATCTAACTCCCACCAATCCAGCAGCCTCCGACATTCTTACGGTAAGTCATCCAGTCTTCTTCTGGTAATCTCCTAGTGAGCTTCCCGATCCCTTCGGCGAATCTCCTAGCGAACTCCTGCGAGATCCCACTACATCGTCCAAACCCCAACCCGATGCTCAAACTTAATCCTGGCCCATTATCTGGTTGTAACTTCATTACTCCTGTCATAGTTAGACCTGCACAATGCTAATTATAATTATAATTACTAAACATCTATTATAAGACCATCTCAACTCCTGATAAGCTTTTTGGCTACCCACGACCATCTTCCGGCAAGTCTCAGTCATCTTCTAGCGAACTCTTTGTACCCTTGGCAAGGTCCCGATGCACTCTTGGCGAGTTCCTAACCACATCGACCTGATGCATGGACTTGACCTTGGCTAATCCTGATTGTAATAATCTTTTTATCATAATTAATCTTGCATCAATCAATTCTAATAATCCTGTTAGATCAATAACACATTAATTGATTTTATCATCAAAATATGAGATTCAACAGTATGAGTAACCGCCTATAGCCTAAGTCGACATGGGACCACATATATTACTATGTACAAGTTCCAATAACTTAGTGGCTTTCTCTCCAATTCCACTAAAAGGAGAGTTGGTCATCTTCTCACGAAGCAAGGCTTGCAAGTTGCATATGACTCATAGTCAAATGGATCTAAGTATCTATCTTTCAGCAACTTTTGAATCATTCCCTCATGTATATGACCGAGCCTACAATGTTATAGGTATACATTGTTCACCTTTCTTTTCCTCTTAGACGTATTTATATTCATGATATGTGAAGAAGTGTTTAACACATATAAGCCATTTATCAAGGTCCCTCTAGTGATGATCTCATCACCCATAATTATTGAATAAGAGATGGAAATAATATTTCTTATAATAGAGGGAACAAAATAGCATGCATCTAATATAATAATAACTCCACTAGGTAGATGTAGGGTAACCTCTCCAACAACAACTGTAGCAACTCTTGCTCTATTACCCATCTTAACGTCCATCTTTCTTTGGCCAATCTCCTAGGTATTACCCGAAACTGCAACGAATTGCAGATATGATAAGCACTCCTGGTATATAATACCCATGTGTTATCATAAAAATCTTCTAAGTGGAGATTGATCATAAATATACCTAAAGCTTCTCCAAGCTTATGTTTTGCCTTATCTGCAAGGTAGTCCTTACAGTTCCTCTTCCAATGCCCATCTTGGCCATAGTGGAAGCACTATCCTTTGTCCTTTGCCAGGCATTTCTTGACAACCTTTTCCTTACCTGATCTTTCTTTGCCCTTGCCCTTTTTAAGGGCCTTACTGGCCTTCCTTTTTCTTTTTGGTCTCACCAATATAGAGAACTGACTTCTTCTTCTTGATTGTACTCTAAACTTCCCTCAATATATTGAGGAGCTCAAGGAGAGTCATATCAAACTTACTCATGTTAATATTCATAATAAAATGAGAAAAGGAATCTGGTAGGGACTGAAGTATAAGATCAATGCACAAGTTATCCTCTAGGACTATTCCTAGACCTATAAGCTAAAATCCAATCGTATCTGAAAAATTCGGGTACGGGCGGTTCACCTATCGGCCTGGGCAGCTCAACCGCCTGAACACTTGGGTATGGGCAGTTTACTCACCCAGCATGGGCAGGTTAGTCGCCCGAAAACCTGGGCGATGGCGGTACACCCGCTGTTCACCGACGGTTTACCTATCGAAATTTTTGCAAAGTGATTCCCTCCACTTTCCGAATTCCAGATCGAAGCTGATGTTGACCAACCCTTTGGTTAACCAATTGAGCTTAACCTAAGCTCAATCAAACCCCAATAGTGGATCCGATTGTCTTTTTGAGTTAATTTAGATTTCATCTAAATCCAACTCAATTAGGACTCAATTCCTAACTACAACTCAATGATTACAACACTTAATGACCAATAAGCTAAATAAGACCTAACTTCTGCTAATCCTATAGCCTCCAAATCTAAATCCAACTCAATTAGGACTCAATTCCTAACTACAACTCAATAATTATAACACGTAATGACCAACAAGCTAAACAAGACCTAACTCCTGCTAATTCGACAACCTCCGATATTCTTACCGCAAGTCATCCGGCCTTCTTACAGCGATCTCCTGGTGTGCTCCCAATGAGCTTCCTGATCCCTTCGGTGAATCTCCTAGCGAACTTCGACGAGATCCCACTACATCATCAGAACCTTGGCCCGATGCTCAAGCTTGATCTTGGTCCATAATCTGATTGTAACTTTATTGCTCCTATCATAGTTAGACCTGCATGATGCTAATTATAATCATAATTGCCAAACATCCATTATAAGACCATCCCAACTCCCGACAAGCTTTTCGGCTACCCACAATAATCTTTTGGTAAGTCTCAGTCCTCTTCTGGCGAACTCTCTTGCGCTATCCTGGCAAACTCCCGATACCCTTAGCGAGCTGCCAATGCACTCCTGGCGAGTTCCCAACCATATCGACCTAATTTATGGACTTGACCTTGGCTAATCCTGATTGTAATAATCTTTCTATCGTAATTAATCCTATATTAATTAATATTAATAATCCTATTAGATCAATAACCCATTAATTGATTTCATCATCAAAATTCGAGATTCAATAGTATGAGTAACTGCGTATAGCCTAAGTCGACATGGAACCACATACATCACTATGTATGAGTTCCAATAACTCAGTGGCTCTCTCTCCAGTTCCACTAAAAGGAGAGTTGGTCATCTTCTCACCAATATAGAGAACTGACTTCTCCTTCTTGATGACACTCTCAACTTCTCTTTGTTGAGGAGCTCAGGGAGAGTCACATCAAACTTGCTCATTTTAAAATTCATGATGAAGTGAGAAAAGAAATCTAATAGTGACTGAAGTATATGATCAACACATAAGTTATCCTCTAGGACTATTTCTAGACCTGTGAGTTTCTCGATCTACCCTATCATCTTTAGGACATGGTTCTCAACTGATGTCCCTTCTGTTATCCTGGCTTGGAAGAGTCTCTTAGATATCTAATATTTTTGAGTTCTTCCCTGTTTCTCAAATAGCTGGTGGAGATTGAGAAGGATAGAATATGCATCTATGCTCTTATGTTGCCTTTGTAACTCAAGAGTCATGAAGGCTAGCGTATAACATTTTGCCAATGTGGAATCATCTATATACTTCACATAGCGATCGATCTCATTCTCGCTTGTCCCTTCTTCTAGTGTGGGCACAATTATATTAAGGACATATACGATTTTTTCTTTCATGAGAAAAATTTTCAAATTACAAAGCCTTTGGACCAATGAGGCGGTTGGCATCAAGTATGCCACATAGAGGTTTTACAAGCAATAAATAAGATATAGCGTAAATAAATAATATGCAGACTTTACAAAAAATATTAATTAAGATATGAACTTCTATTTTAATATACTCTCACTATTTTCCTAGTGAATCATGTGACACCCTCGACACATGAGACGAAAGTCTCTAGCAGATTCCTAGTAGGGATTAGGATCCAATCGACATCTTAGTGCAACCTCGAGGGACTCGACCAATTACACTAAGACCAAAAGGTAGGCAACTCTTGCCAATCACAACTTGTTGTGATTCTCGTCATGTTTAGCCTCTAAATCATTATGGTCTCGAGGGACTTGACCAACCATGATATTTAGTTAAATCATCACTATCGTTATAAGATAAGTCTGATTTGATGATATGCTCTCGAGGGACTTGACCAAGCATACCGTGTCCTCAGGTCATCGGTGACATCTTTATGTCGTAGGCAAGAACTCGATCACGTAGATAGGTGAGCCTCAAGGGACTCGACCAACTCAACCTATGTTATGATTCAATTTCTTCCTATAATAATGGAAGGCCACGTGGGTTAATCTTATTGCCTTACATTTACCAACTTAATATTATCGTAGGAGCGGTTTTTGTTTCGTATCGATCTCCTAATATGTCGTGTCATATACATACATATTTAATATATATCTACATCGCATGCAAATATATATATATATATATATATATATATATATAGTAGGTGTATAACAAATCACATATGTAAGCCACACCGGATGATCATGAGCCGTCATCTAATACGATTAAGCCTGGGCCAATGGGCCTAATTACTCACAATAGGATCTATGTGTGCATCGACGTATCTCTATGCCCTGTGATTGTTGATCTCATCGTCATCGGTTTCATTGGATCATCGCATCACCATGTATCATGATCTGTCGCCATAATATCGTGGGTCCCATTGTCACCTCTATGCTCCCGCCACGCCTCTCCATATAATTACAAATAATCACAAGCATGCATGCCTGACAATAAACAAGAAAAACATAAGCTCCTAGGGCCCAATAATAATAATAATAATAATAATCATCATCATCATAATTACATACATCATAACACATTGCTCATGATTATCCATCCACATCATACATCACATGTACATCACATCATATGTAGGATTACTAGATATATATAATAATTAATTAATTATTTAATTAATTATTTTTTTAAAAATCAGGATATACTTGAAATTTTTAGAATTATCAAGGGTATTTTTATAATTCTGGATATGAGGACAGTCTTAGAGATTTTTATAATTGTTGAGGGTATTTTAAGAATTCTGTACATGAGGACAATCATTCAAATTTTTAAAATTCAGAGGGGCAAGATCATCCTTTTCTTAAAAGGATGCCGTAGCCCTCTTCCCTCACCCTCATCGCCGCCGCCGCCACCGCACGCTGGCCACCCTTGCCTCCCAGAGCCCACGACAAGCGCCTTCGCCGGTCGTAGTCACGGGCAACACCTCCATGGGCGCTCTTGCGAGCGACCGCCCTTGCATGCGGTAGCCTCTACCGTAGGCTAGCCGTGGTCTGGTTGCGGGCTGGCCATGGCCGACCACTTTTGTAGGCTGCCCAGGCTACAGCCCCCTTGCAGAGGACCTTGGCCACAGGCGAGCCGCAGTTTGGTCGCAGTGGCCATGGTCGGCCACTCTTGTAGGCTGCCCAGGCTGCAGCCAATAGCCTCCTTGCAGGGGACCTTGGCCACGACCGCCTTGCAAGGCCGTCTAGCCACCCCGTAGCTAGCCCATGGCCGATCGTCCCCTTTCCTCGCTATGCTTTGTAAAATGCATTCAAAACATGTAAAACGATTATACGCGATTCAATCTCATCACACACAGTTTAAAACCAATCTTTCACACGAAAATCTTGGCTTTGATATCACTATTGGAAAACCTCAACGGGAGCATCACATGCGCAGTGGAAATCAAAATAAAAAACTAGTTTCCCATGCAAATCAAATCATCGTGTAAAAGATTGGGGCGCGAGAAAGATGTAAAAATCGAAAAAATTATGTCATGTGATAGATTGATTACCTAAGAAGATTATATATTCCTGTATTTCTAGATCCGGATGGGGAGGATGAAGGAGGTCAAGCATCCTCCTCTTTAGCGGTATCCACACGATGGATCTTTACAGCGAAACTCCTCCAATCTGATCTCATAACTTTTGCGCAGAGGGAGGTAGGAGAATAGGAAGGGGAGGCCAAAGCTATAGCCTATCAACCATGAGTCTCCCCTCCTATTTATAGAGGCCAAACCCTAGGAGTCCTGCCTTAGTGGGTATTGGATCTTCATCCAATAACCCACTAATCTTATATTATTAGATCTCTATCCAATAATCTCCTTAAGCCTCTAATTGGGCCTTCAACAAAAAGCCTATCAGCATAGGGTCTCATTTAATGAGAATATGGGCTAATTAGATCTTTATATAATCTTCTATTCGCTGAAGCATCCACCATATATGTGTAACCCTCTAGGCTCAATATCGAGCTGGCTGTGAATTGGTCCCATCAGAACTCCTTATGATATAGTGAATTATTATCTCCATAATAATCCACTCAACTCATCGACTATGGATGTACTAGGCCATTATGCCATAGTCCCTCAAACGTTATAGGGGGATCAAATCCATTGGACCTATCTGTCCACAGTTACCGTGTATCTATAATCCCTAATCCAACTAATATTCCATAGACTATATATTGGACATGGTACTGTCAGGTTATATACGGAATCAGTTTGTCTTACCCTAATTGGATTCTATTGGAGAACTCTTTCTCCCTCAATCCGAATGATCCTGTCTAGGGATTTCTTTAAGTAAGTATATATGAGATATTCTCTTGTGATACCGAGAGTCAATGATTCTCTATTGACACTCAATTGCCTTCGTAAGTTTGACTACTAATCCCAATAACCAACTATACCAGATCTGAAACTTTCCAAACCTGTAAGTCTTGCGTTAAAGAAAGGAGTACTCATACAAGGCATCCTTAGTGTCTCAAGTCAAAGGACCAGATACACAATTGGTATTATAGAATCACTGTTTGATATTATGTATCATCAACCATACAACACTCCATAAGTGAATCAATCAGTGAACTCATTCTCCAATGAGCACCTATACTATATCCTTAGCGGCTATGAGACCAGCTGCCTCCATTATATGGACAAGTATATAGTACACCAGTCTGTCTGGTTATCTCTCGAGTAACTTATGTCCGAGATTATTTAGGATATATGTTTAAAGGTGAATCGATCTCATTATCGTGATATCATCACGATCCAATTCCCATGGCATGGAACCAAGGGCATCATAATATATATGCTATAGATAATATAATGTGAGAATATGTCAGTAATAATCTTAAGCAAAAGGATCGTACAGCATGTCACATGTGCCATCACTCACGTGATTGGCTTACAGGGCACCTGTAACCAGCAGTTGCTGTATATGTTTGCATAAGGGTCTTCATGTTTTGTTGAGTCCTACAATTGATTCCTCTCTTACTCCGGTACTACTACTGGATGAGCTTGATCTTCTTGCAGTCGTCGGTAGTGGGACGAGGGTCGTTAACAGGGAAGACTTCAAGCATCATGGTCTGCTTCTGAGAGAGGTCTTGAATGTCGCCCGAGATCTAGGAGTGTCGCATTAGAAACCATAGCTGATTCGGCTAGATGTAGCATGTCAGGAAGAGTTTGTCTCTGTAGAAAAATATGTAAAACTTCTGGAGGCAAAGTGCTGCTGAGGGTGAAAATCATGGCTGAATGATTTATTTCTCCAATGTCTCCTAGATGATCCACTTAACTTCAGCTTTCTAAAGATGTGGATAGCAATATGGCCAAATATAGGCTGATGGTTCCTCCTGCAAGATCAAAATATGGAGGTCGTGTACTTGGCTTGGTTTAGCGGAGGCGTTTGCAATTTTGGCAAGGTTCTCCAAGTGCTATGTCGAGATCGTTATTACTTCACTCCTATGTTTCTTGTGTAAGGTCAATTGTTCTCCCTTGTCATTTATAAGGTTGTTGGTGAGGATTGTTGAATCTCAGATTTTGATGATGAAATCAATTGATGAGTGTTTAATCTAACATGTGTATTAAAGATGATTGATGCAAGATTAACTACGATAGAGAGATAATGACAATCAAATATGGGCTAGAGTTAAACCCGAGCATCAGGTCGGAGTTCGGACGATGCAATGGAAACTCATCAAGAGACTCACCAGAAGCTTGTTGAAGGAATCAGAAGCTTGTCGGGAGTTCGCCGGGAGCTCGCCGAAGGGATCAAGGACTTGACGGGAGTTCGCTAGATGCTTGCGAAAGGTATTGGAAGCTTATTGGGAGTTTGCCAGGAGCTTGCCGAAGGTAATTGGGAGCTTGCCAGGATGCCATCAGGAGTTTGCCCGAAGAAGACCAACAGACTCATCGGAAGATCATCGGCGGTTGTCGAAAAGCTTGTCGGGAGTCAGGAGGGTCTTGTTGGACTTGATAGTCAAATGATTGTAATTGATTAAGTCGTAGTTAGCATTGGTTTAGGTTTGAGTTCAACTTGAGTTAAATTTAGAAGATATCCAAATTAACTCAAGTGAGGTAAATCGGATCCACTTTGGGTTGGATTTAAGCTCAAGTTGAGCTTATTTCATTGACCTGGGAAGGGGTCAACATAAGGTACGAGTCAGGTTTACAAAAGTATGAAAAAAGTGGCTTTGCAAGATTCCCAAGGTAGTACCGCTAGTGGGCGATGATGGTATTGCCTAGGTAGGTGGTGGTACCGCCCAAGCATTGGTAGTACCATTCTAGCCTTATTTTCGAGTGACTAACTATGGTAGTACTGCCCGTACGTAGAATTTATGAAAACATTTTGAATTGTGGCTCCATTTCTGAAGCCAATTGGGGTCTATAAAAACCCCAAGATTTCTTGTATTTCAAACAATAATTTTTGGGTAGATATTCTATGATAAATTATGTGTGAAAATTGTAAGAAAAAGAAAAGGGGTAAGGGAGAAAGGAAAGTCTTGTAAAAAGTATAGTTCTCCCTTGTAAGGTTGTAAGGTTCATCTCCTAAGCCTGGTAAAAGGAGAGAGGAAGTTGTAAGGGTTTGATCTTCACCCAAGGAAGATTGATAGTAGATGCTGGTGGGCCTCGGGGAAGAGGACTTGGGAGTGGACGTAGGCTAGGTTGAGGTCGAACCACTATAACTATGAGTATGCTTTAATTGCTTTAATTTTACTTTTGATTGCTCTTAAATAGTTGATAGTTAGATACAAAATTTCAGTCTCTCATCCTTTTAAAATCAGCTCTTAATCGATTTTTTCAAGAGAAGCTTCCATTGTTCCTTTGTTACTTTCTGAAAGCAAAGATTTTTTAAATGTGCACGATTAATCTTGCATGAAAGCAAAGGTTTTTATTATGCATGTTCTTATATGAAGCTTTCATTTATCATTATTATAACTTAGCTTTGTTCAATAAGCTTATTGCTCACGAAATGCTTTCTATTTTCAATTTTGCTCTAAACGTAAAGTTTTCTTTAAAACATGATTTTACACTTGTACTAATTCAACCCCAACCCCTCCCCCCCACTCTTAGTGCCAGTTGATCCTAACAAGGATGGTGATGGGCTGCTGCTTAAGGGATTCTTCAACTTTCATCGTTTGTGGGTTCGTACAACCGGCTAGAGCATAAGTCGTGCAATCGACCGCCCGTGGGTCCTCCTTCGTGTTCTCCTCCTCAGATTTAAGGTCCTCTTCTTCAGATTCTTCAATAGGTTCTATTATAGGAAGCCTCCCCTTTTTGCAGTAATGGTCATGCCTCTAAGATTTGTCGTAATGCCAGCATAAGCCCTTCGCGGATCTATCGTGAAGTTCTTTTCTCATTAACTTCTTCGACTGAGGTGGTCGGCTGGTGGTAGATGGGATCGAGGGTATTTGTATTGCTGGTCGTGTGATGGCTTTGGTCCTCAGAGCATCTTGGTTCAGCTTTTCTTCTTATAGTCATGCGAAGGAGATAGTTATCGTCATCGTGTGGGGTCGTCACACTTTAACTTCTTCTTGAATTTTTGACGTCAACCCCTCGATTAAAGTCCATAACAATTATTTTTTAGACTAGTATCTTGTTTGATTAGAAAGTCATGTAGCCTCCACCTGAGCTCAACCAAACCCAGTAGTGGATCCGGTTGCCTCATTGAGTTGATTTAGATTCCTTCCAAATCCAACTAAATTAGGACTCTAACCCTAACTACGACTTAATAATTACAATGCTTAATAACTAATTAAGCCTAATTAAGACCTAACTCCCGTATACTCCGGTAATCTCCGACAATCTTGCTATAAGTCCTCCGATCTTCTTTCCGGCGATCTCCCTTTGAGTTCCCAATGATCTTCCCAATTCCTTCAGTGAATCTCCTTGCAAACGTTCGGCAAGATCCCACTGCATCGTTCGAACTCAGCCTGATGCCTAAGCTGTATCTTGGCTCATCATCTGGTTGTAACTTCATTGATCCTACCATAGTTAGACCTGCACGATACTAATTATGACTTAATTAAATATAATTATAATTACCAAAATATCCATTACAAGACCATCCCGACTTCCGGTAAGCTTTTCGGCTACCCCGATAATCTTCCAGTGAGTCTCAGTCTTCTTTTGGTGAATTCCCTTGCGCCATTCTAGCAAACTCTCGATACCCTCGGTGAGCTTCCGACACACTCCTGGCAAGTTCCCAAATGCATTGACTCGATGCATGATTGTAATAATCCTTATGTCATAATTAATCCTACATCAATCAACTCTAAAATCTTGTTAGATCAATAATCCATCAATTGATTTCATTATCGAAATCCAAGATTCAACACTATTTAGGCCGACTATAAAGATTAAAAGTGGGCTATGACAACCGTGTCTTAAGGCTAGATGGGTTCCTTAGGGTTGATGTGGGTGGCAGCAACAAATTCGACAGAGATCGGACGTGTATGCAGTAATAAACACCGAAAAGTATGATAATAGAATTTTTTATCGAAAGACAATAGTTTTACAATGAAAGTTTCAGTAATATTGTAGCAGTATTTTGAGGAATATGGAAGCACGAAATCAACAAGGATAGTAGTAATATAGATGATAGTGATATGGCAATAACAAATTCTGTAAGATTAGGTGATGCATGCAGTGAGAAAGACCAAAAGGAGGTAGCAGTAGAATTTTACAACAGTTTAATGAAAAGTTTTCAGCGATTCATCAAAGATTAAAAGAAGAATTAGGAGAGAATTTGCTAGTAAGGAAAGCCAATCCGATGTAAAATACAAAGATGAATATTGCAGCATGATATCAGCAGCAAGATCAAATATATGATAGCAAATACGTAGCCGAAATTTTGTAGCACAAATTTTATCGTAAAGATAATAACAGTAAGACAAGGAGGATGCAATGTATTACAACAAAGAATATATGATGTTGAAACCCAAGCTGATGTAAAATATAAATAAGAATACGTCAACAAGATATTAGCAAGAATATAGTATTCAGTTGAAAACTACATCAATGTTGGAGATCGTTGCAGTGTTTTTTATTTTTGCAGCAAGCACAATAAGATAAACATAGCAAATTTTGTAGCAAGATAAGGAGGATGCAATGAATTGCAGCAAAGTAGATGTAGCTATTTTTTTGGTTTTCTGGATAGAAAATTGCAATAGTAGAAAGTAGATACCAGAACCTAATATAATTTTGGTGGAGGATCCAGATGATGTTTATGCAGTAGTAGTGATAACGACAGAGTCGATGATGATCACGACAATTGTGGGAATTACTTGGGAGGATGGTGGGCGGTTGGATGGCAGCGGTGAAGGTGGAAGAGTAACGACATGCCAAGAACACGACTTTGATACCGAGTGTTAGAACCCTTGAAGATTCTAAGCTTGAGGTTATTCTCTATAGGGGATTAGCCCACCTTGGTAGTCGGCTACAATAGCTGAAAAAGATTGATCTATTGCTTGGCAAAAGAGGTGGTAGCTACATGCTTTGTGTTGGGTCTTCAAACCCAAATTCCTAATAGGACTTCTACTTCAACTAAACTAAGACTTCAACTCCTAATCTAACTCTTAACTAACCCTAGAGAGAGTCCCATCTAAGTGAAACTCCTCCTCTCTCTAACCCTAGCTGACTTCCCCTCATCAAGGTGGGCGGCCCACTGGGTTGATTACAAGCTTGATTTGGTTGACTTCGACCTAAAGCCAACTCTGACTCCAGTTCAGCCAAACCCTAACCCTACTATAATTTGGGCTGATTTATTATAATTGACTCAAATCTCCTCCTAGCCAACTAACGTCAGGTCTAGGCTAGTTAACAAGGCCCAATCTAAGAACTCGACTAAATCGACTAGGACCCGACTCAGTTCAGGTCCTAACATTCATCTACCGTCGTATCAATTTTGTTCATCCACCATAGTTGGTCCATTCGTCCGTCTTCATAGCGATTCTATTCATCTACAACAGTGGGTCTATACATCCAATGTCATAGCCATTTAGTTCATCCACCATAGTAGGTCTATTCATCCACTGTAATAGCTGTTCTGTTTTTCCTACATCCCCCTCCTGCATGTAGGAGGTAGGTTGTTTCTTCTTTGTTTGTCCCTAGCTCCCTCTCTTGCTTATAGGAGGTAGGTTGTCTGACTTCATTTGTTCCTGCCTCCCTAGCCTGTTTGTAGGAGGCAGGTTCTCTTTCTTCATTTGTTCTTGCCTTCCTCTCCTGCTTACAGGAGGTAGGTTATCTTTCTTCATTTTTTCCTGCCTCCCTCTCTTGCTTATAGGAGGGACATTATCTGTCTACGTTTGATCCTACCTCCCTCTCCTACTTGCATGAGCAAGGTTAGTCTTTCTTCATTTGTTCCTACCTCCCCCTTCCATTTTCAAGAGGTAGGTTTGTTAGGATTATAGTGGCACTAAGAGAGGGGTGGGGTGGGGTGCGACAATTAGTGCTATGGCAAAAAGAGTCTAATTTATCAAATTCGATCAATAAAATCTGTATCGGAAGCACATCTAACTAAAAGTGTAAGTAAGGGTAATGAGTAAGTAAATCAATATGCAAGGACAAAGCAAAGGCAAGGGAAAGGAATACAAATTGATTTATAGTAGTTCGATCGTCCCGACCTACATCCACTCCTAATTCCTTTTCTCTCGAGGCCACCAGCTTTTATTGCCAATCTTCTTTTCAATTGACGAAGATCAACTACCCTTATTACAATCCATCTCGTTTTACAAGGACCAGGAGAGAACCTTTACACTAACTCTTTTACAAAAGACCTTACATCTTCTTAGAAAAACCTCTAAACTCAAGGAGGAAGAGACTAAACCACTTCCAAAAGAGTTTACACTTTAATTCACAAGATTTCATTTTTATTCACCTTTACATCAAGCAAGCATGAGTTTTCAGGGTACTAGTGGTACCACCACCGCTTAGGTGGTACTATCATCGAAAGTCTCGAAAAAGTCCAAAATAGTGCTTTCCAACTGTTTGAGTGGTACCACTGCTTGGGCTTGGTGGTAGTACCACCCAAGCCTACTTTAGGTCACCAAATTGCCCTTCTAATAGGCCCAATCCGACCTTAGTTCGAGCCCAATGGGATCTTAATTGAGTTGGCATGGTTTCGGCCCAATACCAACTCAATTTGACACCAAACAATCTCGATCAAGACTTAACCACTCAATTACATATCTAGCACAATTATGAAGCAATCAACACATTGTCAAGCGGTTTGACATGTCATCTAATTATTTAATACTTCATCTGAACCTCTTGTACATTATCTTTTCCTTTGGCATATCGTCCGATCTATTGGCATATTGACTTCCCACAACATTCGATCTTTTGGCACAATAACTGATCCTTTTAGCTCGATACTTGAACTCTTGGCATGAAGTTCATCCTTCAGCATGTCGACCAATCCTCTGACCCGACGTCTAATCTCTGACATGATGCTTCTTCGGCCCAATATTTGATTCTCTTGCTTCGACAATTTGCCCTATGATGTTTTGTGTCTGTGATCGAAGTTTTTCCTACGTCACATATCTTAAAAGTATATTAGTGCATAATCTCATCAATCAATTTTATCATCAAAATTCAGGATTCAACAATCTCTCCCTTGTTGATGATGACAACCAATTGACGATAGAATTTTAACTAAACTCCCCCTATCTATATGTCATTGTAAAATATTATAATGAGCTCGAACTTTTAAAGAAAAATGATAACATTTCAACTCTTTGAATTCAAGTCAAAATAATTTTAATAATAAATCGTAGCGACTTTCAATAGTGATTATTGCAAGAATCATATACATAATTTTAGTTAAATAATCACATTATGTCTGTAGTTTGAATGTCAAAATAGTTACACATCTCAAACAAATATCATAAGTTAATGTCATCAAATACAACATGCATATGAGTGTTTCGTCATCCAAAAAATTACAATTACTTCTCTCCCTTTATCATCAACAAAAAGAGGAAAAAAAATATGTAAGCCACTACTTTTCTCTCCCCCATTGTCATTATCAAAAAGAAGAGAATGATGTCATTTTATAATGGTGCTACTTATCTTTGTTTACTTCAATGTACCAATAGTAAAGTTATTTTGATATCATATGAAGGATATTAATACAAAGGGTCATATTGTCATATGACATAAATCTCACATCATAAACATCAAGAAATCAAATTAATGATCCAATGAGATGAATCTTCTCTTTAGTAAATAGAAAAGGAATTATAGGAGAACAAATAGCAAAAAATCTTAATTCATATAAAATAAATCTCAAGTTATAAATATCAAGAAGTCAAGATCATGATTTATTTGAATAAGTCTCCTTCTTAGTCATTAGTGAAAAGAAAGAAATATAGGAGAATGAATATAAAATAAATCTTAAAATCATGAATATCGAGAGGTTAAGTGAAAGGTCATGATTCATTGGATAAATTTCCTCTTTAGTAAATAGTGAAAAGAATTACAAGAGAACAAATAGTAAAAGATCTTGATTCATATACTTGAATAAATAGGTTTTAATAAAGAGTGAGTTTGAATACCTTTTGATATATCTCCAATAATTAGCTCCTTAGAATGTACATCTATATACTTCCATTCCTTGAGTAAGGTTTCTTTGGAAGTAGATGTATCCAAGTTGCTTTAGAGAGGAGAATTCTTGTTCAAATAAAACTAAAAAATCATCATCAAAATCATTTTTCTTATCTTCAAAAAAATTATTGAAAATAATGTAGATAGATTCCTATAAAATAAAAATAATTGAACTTCTTTGGTTCCAATTTGTGAGATAACTTTTATACTTGCATGTCTTAATCTCTTATGCCAAAGCCATGCATCATCGTTTAAAATTGAAAAGTAAGTTTCATCATGAAAATATCAAGATCAATATTATAAATGTTATCGCTTCTTAAAGTAATCACAAAATTATTCTAATTTGGTATTTCTATGATGCAAGCAATAGATTCAAGTTTAATATTAACTAATACATAATAAGTTATGTTTAAAATCATCTATTAAAGGTACATCTTTAATCAAAAGATTTGATTTGTTATCAATATCTAGTGCCAATGAATTTTCCTTTGTGATTGTCTCGGAAGATGACATATCCTCCGTTTCGATTATTGGGCTTTGAGAAGTATGTTGGATCTTCGTTCATATGCCTTGTGTATCAACTAATAAGATACTATATTTTGTTCCTAGCTCTTTTACGAAGACATACCTACAAAGAAGAAGGGTTTCCTCTAGGGACCCATTTAATTTTATGTCTTTCATGATTAGATCTACCTTTCTTAACTTTTGACATCAAATTATTTATGGTACATTTAGAAACCCAAAATAATTTATGAGAGCTATATTTTTTAAAAGAGCATATATTAGCATAATGATCAAATCTTTCATAAAAATTATATTTATCTTTAGTGGGAATATGTAGTGTGGATTCTTTTACAAATTTTGTTAGCTTTTGTTGAGTGTTACTACTTACGAACCTGATTCCTTCCATACACAACCTTGGTTAAAAAGAATCAGATTTAATGATTTATATCTAATTTAAATTATTCTAATATTTTTTACAATAATATATTTTCCTTTTTGAGTGAGTCTAGCTCTTCACATTTAGAGCATAGAGTACAAGATATTGATGTTTCAAGCATAATTTTTAATGTATCAAATTTACTAGTAAGTAATGCATTATCCCTTTTTAGTGAACTAGATTTCTTATCAATCTTTTTGAGTTCATCACATAAATCATGAAATGTATTAAATAATTCATCATAAGATAAGTATATTATGGAAGAGTCACATACCTTCATCGTTGAAGACCATCAATACATAGTTTTCCACTTTGTCTTCATTGATTTTGTTATTCATATTTTGATACACTTGTTTCCTTCCACGTTATCTTGAATGATTTCTTCTTTTGAGTTGGCAACTTTTTCTTCAATTGTGGACACTCATTTTGAAGTGTCCTAGCTTTTTACATTTATAACATATTATTGTATCATTTTTAGGTTTATATTTGTATATTCTTGTCTTAAAGAATTAGTTTTGTTCATTTTCATGAACTTTTTAGTCTTTTTATAAGGAGTGCAATGTCGTCATCATCATCATCATCACTTGACCTTTCGCTTGAGTAGTCTTTTTTAGTTCTGAGTGCAATATCCTTTATGTTCTTTGGATGGTTTTTCTCTTTTTTATCATGTGCTTTACAGGTCATTACATAAGTTATTGAAGATTCTATAAGTTCTTAAAAATGAAAGTTATTCAAGTCTTTCGATTCTTGGATAGTCATTCCTTTTGGATCATAACTTTTTGAAAGAACTCTTAAAATTTTATTCATCAATTCAAGATTAGTATAGCATTTACTAAGAGCTTTTAAACCATTTACAACCTCTATAAAATGAGTCACCAATGGTTTCACTTGGCTTTATTTTAAATAGTTCATAACTATATACTAAAAGATTGATTTTAGATTCTTTTACTCTATTTGTGCCCTCATAAATAACTTTAAGTTTGTGCCAAATATCATGTGTTGTGTCATATATAAAAATATGATTAAACTCATTTTTGTCTAAAGCACAAAATAAAGCTTTCATAGCTTTAACATTTAATAAAAATGTTCGCTTCTCAAAATCATTTCATTCATTCACCAGTTTAGAATATTTTTGAAAACCACATTCAACGATGTTTCATAAATTAAAATCCATAAAATGTAAAAAATTCTTATTTATGTTTTTCAATAAGTATAGTCCGTTCCATTGAATATAAGAGGATGAGTGATAGAGTGACTCTCTTGATTATTAGAGAAAAATCATTAAATCTCTTTTCGGTGTTAATCTAACCAAGAGAACCAAGCTCTGATACTAATTGTTATGACCATAATGGCACTTGAAGAGGGAGGGATGAATTAGTGCTATGACAAAAAAAATCTAATTTTAAAAGTTTGATCGATAAAATCTACATCGAAAGTGCATTTAACTAAATTGTGAGTTAGAGTAGTGAGTATGTAAATAAATATGCAATGCCAAACCAAAGGCAAGGGAAAGCAAATCGATTTTTAATGGTTCGATCTTTCCAACCTACATCTACTCTTGATTCTTCTTTCCTCGAGGCTATCGATTTTCACTACATATCTATTTTCCAATCGGTGAAGATCAACTACCATTATTACAACCCTTTTCCTTTTACCAGGCTCAAGAGATAACCTTTACACCAAATTTTCTCCTTTTAACAAGCTTAGGAGAGAACCTTTACACCTCTCTTTTGCAAGAGACATCAACCATCCAATAAATTAGAAATAATTCTAAACTAAGAAGGAGGAAGAGACTCAATCACCACTTGAAAGCGTTTACAACACTTATATCCTGAAGAATTCTTCTTACTTCATCAAGCTAGCATGAGTAGGATATTTATCGACTCCAAAAGGCTTCAAACATGGAGCCCAAATTCAAATATCATAGATTTCAGGGTATTGATCGTAATACCACTAACGCTGAGCGGTACTACCACTGAAATAGAGCCTAGGAATCTGGGCTCTAGTGATACCACCACTAGCCTAGCAGATACTATCATCGGCTAGGCGGTACCATCGTTGGTAGTGCTGATAGGCATAAATAGTGGCTGTTGACTGTTTGGGTAGTACCACTACTTGGGCCTAGTGGTAGCTGCTAGTTATAAGTACCCTGCAAGCCAATCATGAGAGTGATGGCACATGTGACACACTGCATATTCTTTTCATAATATAATCATTGGCATATTCTTACATTATATTATATGTTGAATATATATATTGTAATGTCCCTGGTTTTGTGCAATGAAAATTGGATCGTGATGAGATCACGATAATGAGACTGATTTGCCTTTAAGCATAGATATTAAATAATCCTGATCATAGGTTGCTTGAGAGGGACATCAAGACAACTGGATAGACCGATATACTATAGACCGACTTTCACTACCTATCGTTAGACAATAATTCCACAATCCAGTTATGTGTCTGGTCCTTAGACTTGAGACACCAAAGATCCCTTATTTGAGTACTTCTTTCTTTGATGCTAGACTTATAGGTTTGAAAAGTTCTAGATCTGGTATAGTTGTTTATAGGGATTAGTAGCCAACCTTACGAAGACAATTGAGTGCCGATAAAAGATCATCCACTCTCGGTTCGTGAGAGAAATATCTCGTATATTATCGCTTGAAGAAATCCTCAGTCGGGGTCATTCAAATTAAGAAGGAGTTCTTTGGGGAATCTGATTAGAATGATACTTGGACAAATTCTGCATGTGGCGTGATAGTACCATGCGTAATATATGGTCTTTGAGATATTAGATGGATAAAGGATTATAGATACATGGTAACTGAAGATAGGCGGTTCCAATAGATAAGATCCCTTATGTCGTCTTGGGACTATAGCAAAGTGGCATAATATGTCCATAGTCGATGAGTCAAGTAAATTATTATGAGAACAATTCATAGGGCTAGAAGGAGTTCTGACAGGAAGGACTCATGACCGACTCAGTATTGGGCATAAAGGATCTCACACTTATGGTGGATGCTTCAACAAATAGAGGATTGGATATGAGTTATTCAATTAGCTCCTGTTCTTATTGGATAAGACCCAACATTAATGGGCTCCTTGGAGGAGGCCCAATTATTAGATAGAGATCTAATATCCATGATTAGTGCAATAGCAAAAAGAGTTCGATTTATCAAATTTGATTGATAAAATGTATATTGGAAGGTATCTAACTAAAAGTGTAAGCTAAGGTAGTGAGTAAGTAAATCAATATGCAATGACAAAGCAAAGACAAGAGAAAGGAATATAAACTAATTTATAATGGTTCGATCGTCTCAACCTACATCCACTCCTAATTTCTTTTCTCTCAAAGCTACCGACTTTCACTACCGATCGAACCTTTACACTAACTAGGCTCAGGAGAGAACATAGTTTACACACTAGTAATTAATATGCAATGACAAAGCAAAGATAAGAGAAAGGAATACAAACCGACTTACACCTCCTTAGAATATCCTCTAAACTCAAGGAGAAAGAGACTAAACCACTTTCAAAATAGTTTACACACTTCAATTCATAATATTTTATTCTTATTCACCTTTGCATCAAATAAACATTAGTGAGGTATTTATAGACCTCCAAAGGCTTTAGAAATGGAGCCAAAAATTTAAATCCTCAAGTTTTTGAGTACTAATAGTATCACCAATGCTTAGGTGGTACCACCATCAGCCACGGGTGGTACTACGTTCGAAAGTCTCGAAAAAGTATAAAATAATACTTTTTGACTATTTTGATGGTACCACAGCTTGTGCTTGGTGGTACCACCACCAAAGCCTGCTTTAGGTTACCGAATTGGCCTTATAATTGGCCCAATTCAGCCCTAGTTCAAGCCCAATGGTCTCTTAATTGAGTTGGCATGGTTTAGATCCAATATCAACTCAATTTGATACCAAACAATCTCGATCAAGACTTAATTACTCAATTACATATCTAGCATAATCACGAAGCAATCAACACGTTATCTAGGATTCTGACATGTCATTTGATCATTTGATACTTCGTCCGAACCTCCTACACAATATCCTTTCCTTCAGCGCATTGCCTGATCCATAGGCGTATTGACTTTCCACAACATCCGATCTTTTGGCATAATACCTGATCCCGTCAACCCGATGCCTGAACTCATGGCATAGAGTCCATCCTTCAACATGTCAACCAATCCTTTAGCTTGACGTCCAATCTCTTACATGATGCTTCTTCGGCCTAACATCTAATTCTTTTGCCATATGATGGTTTGTGTCCATGATCGAAGTTTTTCTTGTGTCACTTATCTTAAAAGCATATTTGTCCATAATCTCATCAATTGATTTCATTAAAATCATGAATTTAACAATCTTCCCCTTGTTGATGATGGCAACCAATTGATGACAGAGTTTTAACTAAACTCTCCCTATCTATATGTCATTATAAAATATTATAATAAACTCAAACTTTTATAGAAAAATGATAACCTTTCAACTCTTTGAATTCAAGTCAAAAAATTTTTAAACATAAATCGTAGCGACTTTAAATAGTGATTATTGCAAGAATCATATGTTCAGTTAAATATTCACATCATGTTCTTAGTTTGAATATCAAAATAATTACATATATCAAATAATTATCATAAGTTAATGTTATTAGATACAACATGCATATGAGTGCTACATCATCAGAAAAATTATAATTACTTCTCCCCCGTTGTCATCAACAAAAAGAGGAAAAAGAAAATGTAAGCCACTACTTTTCTCTCCCCCATTGTTATTATCAAAAAGAAGAGAAGGATATCATTTTATCATGGTACTACTTCTCTTTGTTTACTTCAATGTGCCAATAGGAAAGCTATTTTGATATCACATGAAGGATATTAATACAAAGGGTTAATATGACATAAATCTCACATCATAAACATCAATAAATCAAAATAATGATCCGATGAGATGAATCTCCTCTTCAGCAAATAGTAGAATGAATTATAAGAGAACAAATAATAAAAATCCTAATTCATATAAAATAAATCTCAAGTTATAAATATCAAAAAATCAATATCATGATTTCTGTGAATAAATCTCCTTCTTAGTCATTAGTGAAAAGAAAGAAATATTGGAGAATGAATATACAATAAATCTCAAAATCTGGAATATCAAGAGGTTAAGTGAAATGTCATGATTCATTAGATAAATCTCCTCTTTAGTAAATAACAAAATGAATTATAAGAGAATAAATAGTAAAAGATATTGATTCATATATTTGAATAAATATTTTTCAATGATGAGTGAGTTTGAATACCTTTCGATATATATCCAATAATTAGCTCCTTAGAATGTGCATCTATATACTTCCATTTCTTAGGTAATGTTTCTTTGGAAGTAGATGTATCTAAGTTACTTTAGAGAGGAGAAATCTCATTCAAATAAAACTAAAAAAATCATCAAAATCATTTTTGTTGTCTTTGAAAAATTTATTAAAAATAATGTAGATAGATTCCTATAAAATAAAAATAACTGGACTTCTTTGGTTCCAATTTGTGAGATAACTTTCATACTAGCATGCTCTAATCTCCTATACCAAAGCCATGCATCATTGTTTAAAATCGAAAATCAAATTTCATCATAAAAATTATCAAGATCAATAATATAAACATTATCATATCTAAAAGTAATCATAGAATTATTTTAATTTGGTATTTCTATGATGCATGCAGCAAATTTAAATTTAATATTGACTAATACTTAATGAGTTATGTTTAAAATCATCTACTATAGTAACATCTTTAATCAAAATATTTGATGTGTTACCAATATCCATTGCCAATGAATTTTCCTTTGTTGTTATCTCCGAAAGTGACATATCCTCCATTTCGATTATTAGGCTTTGAGAAGTGTGTTGGATCTCGGTTCATGTGCCTTGAGTATCCACTATCAATATACCATATTTTACTCCTAGCTCTTATATGGAGACTTACCTACAAAAAGGAGGGGTTTGCTCTAGGGACCCATTTAATTTTAGGTCTTTCATGGCTAGATATATCTTTCTTGACTTTTGATATCAAATTGCCTATGGTTCCTTTAGAAACCCAAACTAATTTATGAGAGCTATATTTTCTAAAAGAGCATGTATAAGCATAAGACCAAATCTTTCATAAAAAATTATATTTATCTTTAGGGGGAATATGTAGTGTATATCCTTTATAAATTTTGTTGGCTTTTGTTGAGTGTTACTATTTATGAAGTTGATTCCTTCTTTTCTATATACACAATTTTGGTTTGCAAGAATCATATTTAATTATTTATCTCTAATTTTAAACTATTCTAATATTTGCTACAATATTATATTTTCCTTTTTGAGTGGGTCTATCTATTCACATTTATATCACATAGTACAAGATGTTGATGTTTCAGGCGATCCGAGCCATTTGTTCGTAGAGCTATTTACTCGATCGCAGACATTTCTGCAACACCTCTAACAGAGAAACTTGGAAGAACTTCTTGTCAGCCTCTTTCAGATATGAATCTATCTGATTATTGTGGCTTTGGCTTTTTGACCCCATATTGTAGGGTGGATCTCGAAAGATATGAAAGATTTCCCTCCAAGCCATACATACAACTTTCATCGAATACGACTTTCCACATAATTCTATATGTATCTATGAGATCGAGTATGGAATTCTGTTTACTCACTTTAAATTGAATATTCGTTTCCCTCCTTTTCCCGCTAGGATTGGAAATTCTGTATTTTACTTATCCATACGGTCGAGTCATTAGGTTTCTGAAATAGTGAGTAATGCATTATCCCTTTTTAATGAATTAGATTTCTTACCAATCTTTTGAGTTTATCACACAAATCATGAAATGTATTAAATAATTCATTATAAGACAAGTGTATTTCAATAGAGTCACATACCTTCATCGTTGAAAGCTATCAATACATAGTTTTACACTTCGTCTTCATTAATTTGTTATTCGTCTTCTAATGCACTTGTTTCATCCCACGTTACATTGAATTGTTTCTTCTTCTTTTAGGTTGGCAACTTCTTCTTCAGTTGTGGACACTCATTTTGAAGTGCCCTAGCTTTTTACATTTATAACATATTATTGTATCATTTTCAGGTTTATATTCTTATCTTAAAGAATTAGTTTTATTCATTTTCATGTACTTTTTAGTCTTCTTATAAGGAGTGCAATGCCATCATCATCATCATCATCATCACTTGAGCTTTCGCTTGAGTAGTCTTCTTTAGTTCTAAGTGTAATATCCTTTCTATTTTTTAGAAGGTTTTTCTCTTGTTCATCATGTGTTTTGTAAGTCATTTTATAGGTCATTAAAAATTCTGTAAGTTCTTCAAAAGGAAAGTTGTTCAAGTCTTTTGCTTCTTGGATAGTTATTCCTTTTGGATCCTAATTTTTCGAAGGAGATCTTAAAATTTTACCAATTCAAAGATTAGTATAGCTTTTACTAAGAGCTTTTAAACCATTGACAACATATGTTAAACGGCTGTACATGTCACCAATGGTTTCACTTGGCTTTATTTTAAATAATTCATAACTATATACTAAAATATTAATTTTAGATTATTTTACTCTATTTGTGCCTTCATAAATGACTTTAAGTGTGTGTCAAATATCATGGGTTGTCATATGTAGAAATATGATTAAACTCATTTTTGTCAAAATCACAAAATAAATCGTTCATAGCTTTAATATTTAATGAAAACGTTCCCCTCCTAGAATCATTCCATTTATTCATTAGTTTAGAATATTTTTGTAAACCACATTCAACGACGTTTCACAAATTAAAATCCATAAAATCTAGAAAATCCTCATTCATGTTTTTCAATAAGTGTAGTCCGTCCCATTGAATATAGGAGGACAGTAATAGAATGACTCTTTTGATTGCTAGAAAAATCATTAAATCTCTTTTTGGTGTTAATCTCACTGAGAGAACGAAGCTTTAATACTAATTGTTATGATCGTAATCATAATGGCACTGGGGGGTGGTGAATTAGTGCAATAACAAAAAGAATCCGATTTTAAAAGTTCGATTGGTAAAATCGCTATCCAAAGTGCATTTAACTAAAGTTTGAGTTAGGGTAGTGAGTAAGTAAATCAATATACAATGGCAAAGCAAAGGCAAGAGAAAGCAAATCGACTTATAATGGTTCGATCTTTCTATCCTATGTCTACTCTTGATTCCTCTTCCCTCGAGGCCATCGACTTTCACTATTAATCTTCTTTCCAACTAGTGAAGATCAATTACCCTTTCTACAACCCTTCTCCTTGTACCAATTACACCAACTCTTCTCCTTTTAATAGGCTTGGGAGAGAACTTTTACATCTCTCTTTTACAAGAGACATCAACCATACAACAAATTAGAAATAATTCTAAACTTAAGAAGGAGGAAGAGACTCAACCACCACTCAAGAGAGTTTACAATACTTATATCCTAAAGAATTCTTCTTGCTTCATCAAGTGAGTATGAGTAAGATATTTTTTGACCCCAAAAGGCTTCAAAAATAGAGCTAAAATTCAAATATCATAGATTTCGGGGTATTGACGATACTATCATTGGTGTCAGGTAGTACTACTGCTAAAATAGAGTTTACGAATCTAGACTCTAGTGATATCACCACTGGCCTAGCAGGTACCATCATTGCCCTAGGTGGTACCACCACCTACTTGGGTGGTACCACGTCGACAATGCTGATAAGCACAAACAGTGGCTGTCAACTGTTTGGGTAGTACCACCGCTTGGGCCTAGTGGTATCTGCTAGTTACAAGTGCCCTGTAAGCCAATCACGAGAGTGATGACACATGTGACATACTGCATAATCTTTTTATAGTATAATCATTGACATATTATCATATTAAATTATTTGTTGAATACATATATCGTGATGTCCTTGGTTTTGTATAGTGAAAATCGAATCGTAATGAGATCATAATAATGAGATTGATTCACATTTAAACACATATAATAAATAATCCCGATCATAGGTTACTCGAGAGGGATATCGAGATAAGTAGACAGACTGATGTACTATATACCCGTCCATTTGACAGAGGTGACTGGTCTCATAACTACTTATGTGGAGACACTAAGAATATTGTGCAGGTGTTTATTAGAGAATGAGTTTATTGATTGATCCACTTACGAAATACTTGATAGTTAATGATAGCCATCATTAGACAGCGATTTTATAGTCCCATTTGTGTGTCTGGTCCTTATATTTGAGACACTAAGGATCCCTTGTTTGAGTACTTCTTTCGTTAGAGCCAGACTTACAGGTTTACAAAGTTTTAGACCTGGTATAATCATTTCTAGGGATTGGTAGCCAACCTTACAAAGGCAATTGAGTGTTGATAGAGGATAATCCACTCTCGGTATCATGAGAGAAATATCTCGTGTGTTACCAGTCGGACAAATCCTTGGCCAAGGTCATTTGAATTGAGAGAGGAGTTCTCTTAGAGAATCTGATTAGAGTAATACTCTAATAAATTCTGTATGTGATCTGATAGTACCATACCTAATATATAGTCTTTAGGATATTAGATGGATGAGGGATTATAGATACATGATAACTAAGGACAGACAGGTCCAATGGATAAGATTCCCTGTGCTATATGGGGATTGTGGCGAAGTTACCTAGTACGTCCATAATCGATGAATTGAGTGAATTATTATGAGATAACAATTTATAGGGTCAAAAGGAGTTCTAAAAGGAAGGACGCACGACCAGCTCGGTATTAGGCCTAAAGGATCATACATATATGATGGATGCTTCAGCAAATAGAGGATTGGATATAGTTATCCAATTAGCCCCTATTCTCATTGGATATGACCCAACATTGATGGGCTCCTTACATGAGGCATAGTTAGAGACTAATTGAGATTATTGATTAGATAAAGATCTAATAATCTAAGATTAGTGGGTAATTGGATGGCGATCCAATACCCACCAAGGTAAAATCCCTAGGGTTTTTGGTAGCTCTCTATAAATAGGAGGTAGGGGTGACACATAGTTGATAAGCTACATCTTTTGCTGCTCCCTCCTATTCTCCTCCTCTACCTCACCTTCTCAGTCAACCAACCCCTCTCTAGTGTGAGAGGGTAGTGAAGAAGATAGAGGATCTTCTTCCATATTCGTTGCGAGAAGCTATGCAAGAGTTACGAGATTTGTGGCTGCGATTGGAGGAGTATCGCTGTAGTGATCTATCATGTGGATATTGCTAGGGAGGAGGATGTTTGACCTCGTTGATCCTCTCTATCTAGACCTACAAATTCAGAGATATATAATCTCTTAGTAAATAATCTCTCACATGTTGCAGTTTTCAGTTTTATAGTCTTTTGTGCACCAATTTTTGCACGATAATTTGATCTACATGAGAAACTAGTTTTGTTTTGATCTTCCACTACACATGTGATGCTCCTACTTGGTTCACTAACAGTGGTATCATAGCCAAGGTTGTTCATGCTAAAGATTAGTTTTAAACTGCATCTGATGAGATTGATATGCGTAAATTATTTTCTGCATACCTTGCTACGATTTTTTGTGGTTAATCAGATATGGATAACACCTTTTCTTGCTGTAAAAAAGTTCTATAGAGATGTGTCTTAAGGTTCTTTAATATCAAAATTGTTGGCACAAAGAAAGGGGGGAAAAGGGCAGCAACTATTGCTACCCTTATAGTACAGCCAAAGGTTGCTTGTAGCCTTGGTCGAGAGTAAGGTTGTTGCTCTTGGCCTAACCGAAGGCTGCAAGGCCAAGAGTAGTAGCCTCTTAACCATGTCAACAACCTCCTATGCAGCTAGGAGTCCTAGCTACATAGGCAACCCTAGCAGCTAGGGTTTCTTAACTGCTAGAGGTAACCCTACGGCTAGGGTTTCCTAGCCGCAAGGGGTTATTTGGGAGGCCAAGGTTGGCTGGCTGCCAATGGTAGATTACAACCATGGGGATAGTTGCAAAAGAGTTCCTTGGGAGCTAAGGTGACATCTATTTAAAACATAGCATGTCGTGTTAACGGCTTCGGCCCAAAAATATTTAGGAATACTATGTTTATTCAATATTGTTCTAGCCATTTCTTGTAAGCTCCTATTTTTTTCTTTCTACTACTCCATTATATTGTGGATTTCTTAGAGTAGAGAGGCTATGGATATATCTATTTGAATCACAAAAATTTTGAAAATCATTATTTTGAAATTCTCCACCATGATCACTTCATATTAAGGAATCATGTATCCTTTTTCATTTTGAACAACTTTACAAAATTTTGTAAAACATTTAAATGTATCATTTTTATGTGCAATGAAATATATCCAAGTATATCTACTAATGTCATCCACTAAAACAAATGCATATTTGCTACCACCTAAACTTGTAATGTCAATTGGTCTTAATAGATCCATATGGATCAATTGAAGTGGTATAGAGGTGCTAATTTGATTTTTCAAATTAAAGCTACTCTTTATTTATTTTTCTAATTGATAAGTATTACATAATTTGACTTTAATAAACTTAAGATTAGATAAACCTCTTACTAGTTCCTTAGTAGAGATTTGGTTTAAAAGTTTCATGCTAGCATGATCTAATCTTTTATGCCAAATCTAAGCATCATCATTCAAAGTCAAAAAATAAGTTTCATCATAAAATTTTTCAATATCTATAGTGTATACATTGTTGTTTCTCAAGACAATCAAGGATTTATTTTTGTGTGGCAATTTAATTATGCAAGCATTAGGTTAAAATTTAACCACATATCCTTTATCACATAATTGACTAATGTTAAGCAAGTTATGTTTCAAGCTATCAACTAACAACACATCTTCTCAAGAGGTTTGATGTATTACCTATTGTTCATTTTCCAATGATTTTACCCTTGTTATTATCTCCAAAGGTAACCACTCCTTCACTTAAGCTAGTGAACTTAGAAAAATAAGATAGACTTTCGGTCATATGCCTTGAGCATCCACTATCAAGATACCATTTGGTGCTCCTAGTTTTAGTTTGGAGACAAACTTACAAGAAGGATATTTTTGATTTAGGCTCCCATTTTATATTCGGTCCTTTATAAAGAACTCTTTCTTTTTTATTTTTATTGTATAAAGTTTTCTTTGAAACCTATACAAGTTGATGTGGACTGCATTTTCTAAATAGGCATTTGTTTACCTTATGTCCTTGTTTATCACAAAAATTACACATGATTCTTGGTGGCATGTTTAATGTATGTCATCTTACAAATATGATTGGCTTTTGTTAGATATTACCAATAAAGCCTATGCCATTTTTTCTATTACTATAACCCTTATTTGCGAGGATCATATTTAGGGATTTGTTTCCTATTTCAAAATTTTCTAATGTGGTTTTAAGCATGATATTCTCTTATTTAACATTATCTAATATATCACATTTATAATATGGTTTATGTGAAACTAATGAATCATGCATTTCATCAAGTTTTTAAATAATAAATTATTATCAATTTTAAGCAACTTAAAAGACTTGCTAAGTTTTCTAAACTTATTGAATAAATTATGAAACGTATTTAATTATTTTAAAAAAATATTTAAAGATTCATTAACCTCATATTTGATCATCGTTAAAGAATAGTTAACCACTTCTTCTTTGGAGTTGTCTTCTTCATCCGAAGAGCTTAAATCATCGTAAGTAGCCAAAAGTACTTTTTTCTTATGTGTTGGCTTCTTCTTCAAATGAGAACATTCATTTTTGAAATGTTCCGATCTTTTGCATTCATAGCATATGACGTTGTCCTTCTTTGGCTCCTTTTGATTTTATAGTTCTTGTTTCTTTTTATAAATTTTTTAAATTTTCTTAATAACAAACCAAGATCATGATCCTTATCACTCGAGAAGTCATTTGTTGTCCAAAGTGCTACATCCTTCCTATTCTTTGGAAGGGGTTTATTAAGCTCTTCATGAGCTTTACAATTTAGTTCATATGTTATAAGAGAGCCAATCAGTTCTTCAAGAGATAAGTTATTTAAGTCTTTGGCCTCTTGAATAGCAGTTACTTTAGAATCTCAATTCTTAGGTAAAGATCTCAAAATTTTACTAACTAATTAAAAATTTTAAAAATATTTTCTAAGTGCTTTAAGGCTATTGACGATATCCATGAAACGGGTGTACATGTCTCCAATAGATTCACTTAGTTTCATTCAAAATAACTAATAGTTATGAACCAAAATATTTATCTTTGATTCTTTTACTCTACTATTCCCCTCGTGTGTAATTTTTAGTGTGTGCCAAATATCAAAAGTCAATTCACAAACAGAAACTCGATTAAACTTATTTTTGTCAGGAGCACAAAATAAGGTATCCATAGCCTTTGCATTTAAAGAAAAACATTTCATTTCTAAACCATTCCACTGATTCATTGGAATGGAAGATTTTTCAAATCCATTTTCGACTATGTTCTATAAATCAAGGTCCAAAGAGAGAAGAAAAATTTGCATCGGAGTCTTCCAATATGTGTAATTTGTCTTATTGAACATGAGAGGACGTGAGATGGAATGTCCCGCATTCATGTCAAACCAAGCTATTTACTCAAGTGGGTGTTAATCCAATGAGTAACAACCTCGCTCTGATATCAATTGTTAGGACCAATTGGCACTAGGGGGGGGGTGTGAATTAGTGCAAGTGTAAGTTTTTCATTTAAAAAAAAATGTTCCAGCTTTAAGAAAAATAGGAAGATCCGAAGCTTGTTGTTTAAAAAAAGCAAGTGAATGATAAGAAGATTGCTACGTTACTTGCTTACTAATTACTTAAGAAAAAGCAAGAAAATCCAATAAGAATAAGTGAAATGTTTGCTTTCAGAGAGTAAACAAGATTGGAAGCATTAATAAGTAAAATAAAAGATTAACTCCCAATTTTTATAGTGGTTCGACATCAACATCCTACATCCACTCCTAAATCCTCCTTCTTGAGGCACACCGACATCTACTATCAATCTTCTTTGGGTGAAGACCAAACCCTTACATTTGAGCTTACAAGGGAGACTTGAGAATTTTCTACTCTAAGCTCTCTCTCTCTTCCTATTTTCTTTTTCTGACAAATCACACACAATTTTATCACAGAATATAATCCCCAGAATTGTTGTGTATAATGCAAGAAAACTTGGGGTGTTTATAGGCTCTAGTGGCTTTATATTTTTGGAGCCAAAAATCAAACATACCTAGAAAAATCGGGTATAAGCGATTTACCTGTCGACTTGGGTGGCTCAGCTGCTTGGACACTAGGGAACAAGTAGTTTACTTGTCGATCCTATATGGGTCAATCGCTGAAAGTACCCACATTCCTAGGTATGGGCGGTTCAACCATCCAGTTTGAGCGGCTCAACCGTCGTCAGCCGCCCAGAAGCCTGGGCGATGGCAGTATACTCGCCATTCACTGATGGTTTACCCGTCAGAATTTCTGCAAAAGTAGTTCTCTCCACTTTTTGAATTCCCGCTTGAACCATTAGTTGACAATTCCCTTGGTTAACTAATTGAGCTCAACTTAAGCTCAACCAAACCCTAATAGTGGACCCAATTGCCTTATTGAGTTGATTTGGATTTCATCCAAATCTAACTGAATTAGGACTCAATTCCTAACTATGACTCAATGATTATAACACTTAATGACCAACAAGCTAAACCAAGACCTAACTCCCGCATATAAGACAGATTGCAAGAACTTCTCCACTAATTCAAAAGAAGTCGATCGATTTGAAAAGTGTGATGATGGCTAGGACATAGTATACCCACGCATGTGGGTGGAGTTTCCCAGATGGGAAGATAGAGACCTAATCGGCTGGATCTTTTGTGTTACAAAATTTTTTTATTTTTATAAGACTCTAGAGGAATCCAAGTTGGAGATAGCCTCTATTCAACTTGTAGGAGACACGATCTAGTGGTACAATTGATATAAACACACTCACGGAGAACCCTCATGTGAGTAATTCAAAAGTGGACTTCTGATTCACTTTGGACCATTGGAGTACGAGAACATGGATGGACAACTCACCAAAATCTGCTAAATTTTCATCATATAGGAGTACCAGAGCAGATTTAAGTGCCTTTCAAATCAAACCTGAGATTGGTCCAAACATTAATTGCTAGAAACATTTATTGAAGGGCCTAATCTGGAGATTTATTGCGAAGTTAAGGCTAACCAACCCTGTACCATGATGGCTACCATATCATTTGCTAGTATACATGAAGAAAAGCTCAATATAGATAATCGCAGAAATAAAAGCATAAACCAACCAACAGCATGCAAGTCGATAGCCCCACCTACCTCTACTCAAAATCCTCGAAGACTTACCAGAGAAGAGCTCTAGGAAAGATCAGCAAAAGGGTTATACTGGCATTGTGATGAAAAGTGGAGTATAGGACATCGATGCATCTTCTTATAATTGAACCAATTAAGGAGGAACCAAAAAATGATGATGTGGACTTTAATCAAGAAGGTATGGATTATGATAAAGGTATTAGACATATCATACATACAGTGCATGCATTAGCCGACTACTCTAACCCGTAAACCATAAAAATTGAAGGAATTTTGAAACAACAGCCTATTTATATTTTAATGGATACTGGTAGCACTAATAATTTTATGGATAAAAAGCTTAGTGACTGATTGACCTATCACATTGAAGATTGACAAATTTGAAGTTAAGGTTGTTGATAGACGAATTCTAAATTGTAATAGTAAGTGCTCAAAAATCAAACTGATGGTACAGGGCAAGAATTGCGGGTGGATTTCTTTATGATACCATTGGAGGACTTTAAAATAATGCTTGGAATTAAATGATTGTCAACCCTGGGTGATGTCACATGGAATCTTTCTAAATTAATTATGAAGTTTTTTATTAATGAAAAATAGATAATCCTTAAAGGAAGACATGGAAGCAAGATCACAACTGCCAATAACCACCGGATGGAGAGGGTTCCTCAGGATACTACAATGACTACAGCACCAGAAGGTCTACCTATTGCTTACACCAAGTGGAGACTCCATTTAATTAATCAAAAGGTTATGATGCATGGCAAATATTCTGGATAGAAGTACTCCCGAAATTCAATGCTGCTCAGTATTGGAAAACCTCAACGGGAGCATCACATGTGCAGTAAAAATCAAAACAAAATCATTTTCTCACGCAGATCAAATCATCATGCAAAGATTGGGACATGAGAAAGCTACAAAAATAAAAAAAATTACATCATATGAGAGATTGTTTTACCTAGGGAGATCATATATCCCAGTATTCCAAATCCGGATGGAGAGGATGAAGGAAGTCAAGCATCTTCCTCTCTAGCAACATCCACATGATGGATCTCTACAGTGAATCTCCTCTAATCTGATCTTGCAACTCTTGTAGAGGGAGGGAGGAGAATAGGAGGGGGAGGCCAAGGTTATAACCTATCAACCATGAGTCTCCCCTTCTATTTATAGAGGGCCACCAAAACCCTAGGGCTCCTGCCTTAGTGGGTATTAAATCTTCATCAAATTACCTACTAACCTTGTATTATTGGATCTTTATCCAATAATCTCCTTATGCCTCTAATTGGACCTTAAGCAAAAGGCCCATCAGCATAGGGTCTCATCTAATGAGAATATGGGTTAATTGGATCTTCATCCAATCCTCTATTCGCTGAAGTATCCACCATATGTATGTGACACTCAAGGCCCGATACCGAGCTGAACGTGAGCCGCTCCCGTTAGAACTCTTTCTGATATAGTGAATTATTATCTTTATAATAATTTACTCGACTCGTGGAGTATGAACGTACTAGGCCACTATGCCATAGTCCCCAAATGATACATAGGGTTCAAATCCATCGGACCTGTCTATGCATAGTTACCGTGTATCTATAACCCTTCATCTAACTAATATCTCAAAAATCGTATATTGGATATGGTACTGTCAGGTCACATACGGAATCAGTTTGTCTTACTCTAATCGGATTCTACCAGAGAACTCTTTCTCCCTTAATCTAAATGACCTTGGCTCGAGATTTGTCTAAGCAAGCACATACATAATATTCCTCTTGGATACGAGAGTGGATGATCTTTTATTGACACTTAATTGCCTTCATAAGATTAGCTACCAATCCTAATAACCAGTTGTACTAGATCTGGAACTTTATAAACCTGTAAGTTTGAAATCAAAGAAATGAGTACTCATACAAGGTATCATTGGTATCTCAAGTTGAAGGACCAGATACACGACTAAGATTATAGAGTCGCTATCTGACATTAGATATCATTATCCATACAACATTCCATAAGCGGATCAATCAGTGAACTCATTCTCCAATGAGTACCTGTACTATATCCTTAGTGTCTCCATACAAGTGGCTACAAGATCAGTTGCCTCCATTATATGGATGGGTATATAGTACACCGGTTTATCCGATTATCTCGATGTCCCTCTTGAGTAACCTATGACTGAGATTATTTAGGATATGTGTTTAAAAGTGAATCGGTCTCATTATCGTGATCTCATCATGATTCGATTCCCATTGCATAGAACCAAGGACATCACAATATATATATATATATATATATATATATATATATATATATATATATATATATAAAATAAATAATATAATATGAGAATATGCCAGTAATAATCTTAAGCAAAAATATCACATAGCGTGTCACATGTGCCATCACTTATGTGATTGGCTTGCAGGGCACCTATAACCAGGAATCTCCCACTTGACCTAAAACCAATCACCTATATATATGATCTCCATCAGATCTCTGTGATGCTCAAATACAATTTAAGTTAGTGGCTTCAACAATGGATCTGCAATGTTATCTTTGGATGTAACTCTTTCCATTGCTATATCTTTATGGGTCATTATCACTCTAATCAGATGGAACCTCATCAGAATAATTCTGATAAGACCTGGGTTCCCTTGCTAGAGCTATCACCCTATCCGTCGTAATATATGGTAATCAACTCCACGCTGCTTGGTACAACTCCTATATCATGATGAACTTCTTTATCCATACCCCTTCTTTTGCTGCTTCTACTATAGTAATGTGTTCTGGCTCTATGGTCAAGTCAGCAATAGTATCTTACTTGAAACTCTTCCAGCTTACTACTCATCCATTCAGGGTGAAAACATATCCTGAGTTTAACTTGCTATCATCAATGTTGGACTAGAAACTTGAGTCCGTGTAACCCTCAGTCTAGAGACTACCTTCTCCATATATCAACAAAAGATCTTTAGTCTTTCTCAAGTACTTAAGGATACACTTTACTGCCTTTCAATATTTTAAACTTGGATCTACTTGATACCTGCTTGTGACACTCAGAGAATGTGCTATATTAGGCCTGGTACATAGCATAACATACATGATAGACCCTATCACTGAGGTATAAAGTATCTTATCTATGTCTGCCCATTCTTTAGGAATCTTTGGTGATATACTCCTAGAAAGTGATATTCCATGTCTCATTAATATGAGACATCTCTTGGAATTCTCCATGTCAAACCTTTTGATAATGGAGTATATGTACCTAGACTAGGACAAGCCAAGCATCCTCTTAGATCTATCTCTATAGATTCAGATCCCTAAAATATAGGATGCTTCCCCTAAATCTTTCATAAAGAAGTTTTTGGATAGCCAAGTCTTTATTGTGGAGAGCATTCCTACGTCATTCCCAATGATTAGGATGTCATTCACACATAATACCAAGAAGGTGAAAGCACTCCCACTTACCTTCCTATACACATAAGGCTCATCTTCATTCTTAACAAAGTCATAAGATCAGATCGTCTTATCAAATCTTATGTTCCAACTTCGGGAAGCTTGCTTTAGTCCATAAATGGACTTGAGCAACCTGCACACTTTATTTGGACTCTCTTTAGATACGAATCCCTCTAGCCGTATCATATGCATCTCCTCCTCGAGGTTGCCATTGAGAAATATTATTTTGACATCCATCTATCAGATCTCATAGTTATAGTGTACTGCAATGGCTAAAAGAATTTTAATAGACTTAAGCATGGCTATCGGTGAAAAGGTTTCGTCATTGTCAACTCCTTGTCTTTGACAATATCCTTTTGCTACTAGCCTTGCCTTATAGGTCTCCACCTTTCTATCTACTCTGATCTTCTTTTTGAAGATCCACTTGCACTCGATGGGTACTATAACCTTAGGTGCATCTATAAGGTTTTAAACCTTGTTAAAGTACATGGAATCTATCCCAGAATTTATAGTTTCTTGCCACTTCCCGGAGTCTATACTCATAATAGCCTCCTCGTAGGTCTGAGGATCAACATCTCGAGGGCTCTCTCCATTGATATATCCTATATATCTTTTAGGAGGGTGAGATACTCTGCTAGACCTGTATAAAGTTAGAACTTATATGTTAGGTACTTGAACAGACTAGGGTTCTAGAATTGTGCTTGAGCTAGGTTCTCCAACCTCGCTCAATTCTATCTCACTCCCATTGTTTCCACCAAGAATGTGTTCATTCTCAAGCGATCTCTCGGGGTGTTCCCAGCGAGCTTTCGGATCCCTTTGGTGAATCTCCTAGCGAACTTCGGTGATATCCCACTACATTATTCAAACCCCGACCCAATTCTCAAGCTTGATCTTGGCCCATCATTTGGTTGTAACTCCATTGCTCCTATCATAGTTAGTCTTAATCCTAATTATGACTTAATTAAATAAAATCATAATTACCAAACATCTATTACAAGACCATCCTAACTCCCGACAAGCTTTTCGACTACCCCCGATAATCTTCCAGTGAGTCTCGATCTTCTTCTAGTGAACACCCTTGCGCTATCCTGGCAAACTCCCGATATGCTTGGCAAGCTCCCGACGCACTCCTGGCGAGTTCCCAACTGCATCGACTCGATGCATGGACTTGACCTTTGCCAATCTTGATTATAATAATCATTCTATCATAATTAATCCTACATCAATCAATTCTAACAATCATATTAGATCAATAACCCATCAATTGATTTCATCATTAAAATCCGAGATTCAACAGATCAATTAGTGAACTCATTCTCCAATAAGCACGTATACTATATCCTTAGTGTCTCCACACAAGTGGCTACGAGACCAGTCACCTCCATCATATGGACGGGTATATAATACACCAGTTTGTCTAGTTATCTCGATGTCACTCTCGAGTAACCTATGATCAGGATTATTTAGGATCCATTTTTAAAAGTAAATCGATCTCATTATCGTGATCTCATCACAATTTGATTCTCATTGCATAGAACTAAGGACATCACTATATATATATATATATATATATATATATATATATATAACACATAGTATAATGTGTGAATATACCAGTAATAATCTTAAACAAAAAGATTGTGTAGATGTCACACGTGTCATCACTCACGTGATTGGCTTATAGAGCACCTATAACAAACACTCAGCCTTGAGAACGAGTCTGATTTAAAGAGGGCAGGTCTGATAGGACCTTAATAGGGTTAGGTCCATCAGTTCACAATTAATTCAAGTTGAGTCATGTTAGTCTGTTCAGTCAGAGTCAATTTTGGGACGGGTGAGCCCAATCAAGTCAGTTATGAATTGGTTGGAGTTGGTTATTATCTTCAGTTAGGATGGAGTTAGTTATTATTTTCAGTTAGGAGCCTATCAATTAGTTAAGAGTCCAAGTTTAGTGGGACTCTAGGTCCAAGCTTAGAGGGACTTTTAGTTGCACACTATAAATAATGGTGTAAACTCTTTCATTAAGCAATGAATGAAGAAGTCTTGTTTTAATTAATATGCAAAAACCCTATGAGGTAATACCCTTGAAGTGATTAAGGTGGCTGTGTTTGTTTATCCCCCTTTTCCATCTCCATCCATGAGTTCTATCAAATGCCGATTGGATCCAAATTTCTACTAGAAGTTTACTGAAGATTTTCATTTCACGTGCTGAGCATGTCGTGTGATTTGCTAGGAAAATAGTAGAAGTAGATTAAGATAGAAGTCTATATCTTAATTATTATTTTTTTATAAAATCTGCATGTTATTTATTCATGCTACATCTTGTTTGTTAGAAACATGTTGCTTGCAAACCCCTTACGTGGCATACTTGATTCCAACTGTCTCACTGGTCCAAACTACACGGAATGGCTCCACAATTTGAGAATTATTCTCATGATCAATCTCCATTGTCTAATTTTTAAGATAGCACATGGGTATTAGATACCAGAGTGTTTATCATATTTATAATTCATTGTAGGTTTTAACAGCCTAAGAGGCTAGCGAGAGGTGATATGAATCTCAAGATGGGCAATGGAGCAAGATTGTTATAGTTGCTGTTAGTGAGGTCACACTACATCTCCATGGTGGAGCTACTATTTATTAGATGCATGCTATTATATTTCCTCTATTATCAAAAGTATTATTTTGATTTCTTGTTTGATGGTTAGTAGATATAAATTAATTTTTTAGAATAATAGTTGTTCAATAATTTTGGATGATGAGATCATCACAAGAAGGACCTTCATTAATGGCTCACATATGTTAGACACTTCTTTACACATCACGAACATAAGTACGTCAAAGAAAAAATGAGACAAGGTGAACGAGGCATACCTATGGCATTATAGTTTAGGTCATATCCATGAGGGAAGGATTCAAAAGTTGTTAAAAGATTAATACTTGGATCCATTTGACTATGAGCTGTATACAACTTGTGAACCTTGCCTTTGTATAAAGATGACCAACTCTCCTTTTAGTGGATATGGAGAGAGAGCCACTGAGTTAGTGGAACTCATAAATAGTGATGTATGTGGTCCCATGTCGACTCAGGTTATAGGTGGTTACTCCTTCTTCATTACATTTACTGATGATTTCTCTAGGTATTGACACATGTACTAGATGAAGTATAAGTCTGAGACCCTCGAGAAATTCAGAAAATATATGAATTAAGTAGAGAACTAGAATGGAAAGAGTCTTAAGACTCTTCATATCAGATCGAGAAGGAGAGTACTTGAGTACAGAGTTCACCCATTTCCTCAAGGACCATGGGATTTTGTCCCAATTGACATCTCCTTATACACCTTAGCTCAATGGTATGTTAGAAAAGAGGAATCACACACTATTAGACATGATGCAGTCTATGATGAATTTCGCTAACCTACTCATCTCATTTTGGGGATATGCTATAGAAACCACAACTTACCTTCTATATAAAGTTCTATCTATGCCATAGAGACCGTACGCTATTACATCATATAAGATATGGAATTGGAAGAAACACGATCTTAAAGTGGATAAGATTTAGGGCTGCCCTACCCATGTTAGGAGACACCCTAAGGAAACTTATGGGTATCATTTTAATTATCCCAAGGATCAGAAAGTCTTTGTTGCTAAGAGAGCTGTGTTCTTTAAGAAGAAACACATTATTGGTGGAAATAGTGGGAGTGAGAGAGTTGAGCGAAGTTGGAGAACCTAGCTTAAGCATAATTCCATAGTCCAAGTCTATTCAGGTACATAGCACATAAGTTCCAACTTTGTATAGGTCTAGTAGAGTATCTCATCTTCTAGAAAGATATGTGAGACATATCAATGGAGAGGACACTTAGGATGTTAATCCTCAGACTTGCGAGGAGGCTATTATGAGTATAGACTCTGGGAAGTGGTAATAAGCCATGAATTCTGAGATGGATTCCATGTTCTTCAATAATGTTTAAAACCTTATGGATGCACCTGAGGGTGTCGTACCTATCGATTATAAGTGGATCTTCAAGAAGAAGATCAGAGTAGATGGAAAGGTGGAGACCTATAAGGCAAGGCTGGTGGTAGACCCCGAAAGATTCTAAGCTTGGGGTTTGATCTCTATAGGGGATCAACTCTTGGAACTTTATAGAGGTTCCCTCCTCTAAGGTATTCGACACAATGGCTGGAGAAAGATTGATCTTATTCATGATAAAGTAGTGGTGGCTACATGTGCTTATATAGGGACTCAAAACCCTAACTTCTAATAGGACTCATACTTCTAATAGATTCCTCTTCCCCTCAACTCCTAACCCTTAGCCAACTAGGTGGTCAATGGCTATAGGGGACTCCTACTCAATCTTGGAAAGAGTCCTAGCTAAATCAAACTCTACCCCCCTTACCCAAGCTGACATCTCCTAAGAGGAGGGGTGGTATATAGGAGACTCCCTCTTCATGAGGACTCCTTCCTAACCCTAGTCGACCACTTCTTTAATAAGGGTGACAACTAATTTAGGGTTTATTACATTCATGACTCAATGAACTTAGGACCCGACCTGGCTAGGGTCCTAACAGTTAGTGGCCAATGGATATCGTCAAAGGCAATGAGTTGACTATGACAAGTCTTTCTCACCTATAGCCATACTAAAATGTATCAGAATCCTTTTAGCTATTACAACACACTATGACTATGAGATCTAGCAGATGGATGTGAGAGTCATATTGCTCAATGGCAACCTCAAGGAGGAGGTGTATTTGATACAACTAGAGGGACTCATATCCAAAGAGAGTCCAGGTAAAGTATGCAGGTTGCTTATGCACATCTATGGACTGAAACAAGCTTCCCAAAGTTGGAATATAAGATTTTATGAGGCGATCATAACTTATAATTTCGTTAAGAATGAAGATGAGCCTTGTGTGTACAGGATGGTAAGTGAGAGCGCTATTACTTTCTTAGTGTTGTATGTGGATGACCTTCTAATCATTGGGAATGATGTAGAAATGCTCTTCATAGTTAAGGCTTGTCAATCCAGAAACTTCTCTATGAAGGACTTAGGGGAAGCATCCTATATTTTGGGATCTAGATATACAGAGATAGATCCAATATAATGCTTGGCTTGTCACAGTCCAAGTACACAGACTCCATTATCAAAAGGTTTGACAATGAAAATTCCAAAAGAGGTCTTATATCGATGAGATAAGGAATATCACTTTCTAGGAGTATGTTCCCAAAAACTCTTGAAGAAAGGACAGACATGGATAAGATATCCTATGTCTCAGTGATAGGGTATATCATATATGCTATGCTAACCAGGCCTGATATAGCACATGCTCTAAATGTCACGAGCAAGTATCATGTGGATCTAAGTTTGAAACACTGGAAGGCATTAAAATATTTATTAAAGCATTTGAGAGACTAAGGATCTTTTACTGGTATACGGAGAAGGTACCCTCTAGGTTGAGGGCTAAATGAACTCGAGTTTCTAGTCCGATATCGATGATAGCAAGTCGAACTTATAGTATGTTTTTACCTTGAATAGAGAAGTAGTAAGGTGAAAGAGTTCTAAGCAAGATACTACTATCGACTCAACCTAAAGGCGAAGTACATTATTGCAGTAGAAGCAACAAAGGAAGGGGAGTGGATGAAGAAGTTCATCGGGGATTTGAGAGTCCTACCAAACAGCATGGTGCCAATTTCCATATATAATGACACCCAACAGGGTGATAGCTCTAGCAAGGGAACTCAGTTCTCATCAGAAGTGTTCTGAAGAGGTTCGAACTGATTAGAGAGATAATGGCCCATAAAGATGTAGTAATGGAAAGAGTTCTATCGAAAAATAACATTACATATCCATTGATAAAGCCGCAGGCTAAGATTATCTTTGAGCATCACAGGGGTCTGATGGAGATCAGACAAATAAGTGATTGGCTTTAGATCATATTGGAAAACCTCAGCAGGAGCATCATATGCGTAGTAGAAGATTAAAATAAAATAGGTTTTCCAAACAGATCAAATCATTATGTAAAAGATTGGGTCATGAGAAAATCGTAAAACCAGAAAACTACATCTATGGGAGATTATTTTACCTAAGGAGATCGTATATCCCTATTTTTTAGATCCGGATGGAGAGGATGAAGAAGGTCAAACATCCTCCTCTCTAGCTGTATTCACACGATAGATCTCTATAGCAAAACTCCTCCAATCAGATCTCGTAACTCTTGCATAGAGGGAGGGAGGAGAGTAGGAGGGGGTGGCCAAAGCTGTAGCCTATGAATTATGAGCCTCCCTTCCTATTTATAGAGAGCCACAAAAAAACCTAGGGGTCCTGCCTTAGTGGATATTGGATCTCCATACACCTACCCACTAACCTTATATTATTGGATCTATATCCAATAATCCCTTTCAGCCTCTAATTGAGTCTCATGCAAGGAGCCCATTAGTGCATGGTCACATCTAATGAGAACAGGGACTAATTGGATCTCTATTCAATACTCTATTCGCTGAAGCATCCACCATATGTGTGTGACCCTCTAGGCCCGATACCGAGCTGGTTGTGAGTCACTCCCATTAGAACTCCTTTTGATATAGTAAATTATTATCTCCATAATAATTTACTAGACTCATCAACTATGGACGTACTAGGCCATTGCGCCATAGTCCCTAAACGGTATAAGGGGATCAAATCTATCGGACCTGTTTGTCCACAGTTACTATGTATCTATAATCCTTCATCCAACTAATATCCCAAAGACCGTATATTGGACATAGTACTACTAGGTCACATACATAATCCTTCTGAGACTCACCCTAATCGGATTCTCACGGAGAACTCCTCTCTTAATCTGAATGACCTTAGCCATGGATTTGTCTAAGCAAGCATATATGGGATATTCCTCCCGTGCTACTGAGAATGGATGATCCTTTATTGACACTCAATTGCCTTTGTATGGTTGGCTACCAATCCCGATAACCGGTTGTACCAGATCTGAAACTTTCCAAACCTGTAAGTCTAATATAAAAAAAAAGAGTACTCAAACAAGACATTCTTGATGTCAAGTTTAAGGGACATATATACAATTAGGACTATGGAATCGTTGTCTAATATTAGATATCATTAACCATACAGTATTCCATAAGCAGATCAATCAATGAACTTATTCTCAAATTAGCACCTATACTATATCCTTAGTGTCTCTATAGAAGTGGCTATGAGACCAACCGCCTCCATCATATGGATGGGTATATAGTACATCGTTCTATCTATTTATCTTAGTATCCCTCTCGAGTAACCTATGACCGGGATTATTTAGGATTTGTATTTAAAGGTGAATCGATCTCATTGTCATGATCTTATCATGATTAGATTCCTATTGCATAGAACCAATGACATCACAATATATATATAACAGATAATATAATATGAGAATATGCCAGTAATAATCATAAGAAAAAAAATCACGTAGCGTGTCAAACATGCCGTCACTCACGTGATTGGCTTGTAAGGCACCTGTAACCGGTAATCTCCCACTTGACCTAAAGCTAATCACCGATGTGTCTGATCCCCATCAGACCCCTATGATGCTCAAATACAATATGAGCTAGCAGCTTTGTCATTAGATCTGTAATGTTATCTTTGGATGGAACTCTTTTCATTGCTATTCTTTACGGGATATGATCTCTCTAATCAGATGGAACTTCCTTAGAACGTGCTTTGACTTCTGATGAGACCTGGGTTCCTTTACTTGAGCAATTACCCTGTTATTATCGCAGTATATGAGAATCGACTCCACGCTGGTCAGTATGACTCCCAAATCCCTGATGAAAATTTTCATCTACAACCCTTCTTTTGCTGCTTCTACTACATCAATGTATTCTGCATCTATGGTCGAGTCAATAGTAGTATCTTGCTTGGAACTCTTCTATATTATAATAGGACCCTAGTAGGGTTTGGTCCTACTCACTCTAGTTGAGTCAATAAAACTCTGTAAAATTATAATAAAAATCCACATAGTCACTTATATCGTATAAAGAATATAGTTAGGGTTTAGTTTGGGGCCTTAGGGCTTATTGGTCACCACCCCCTTCACTAGGCTGGTCGATCAGGGTTTTCATATGTCAGAGTCGGCTATGTAGCCACCTAGGCCGCCGCCTATCCCTATTAAGGCAGGTCGACTATAAGAGGGGTAAAGAGGTAATTTTACTTAAGCATCACCCCCTTGGGCTAGGGTTTATAACCCTATATAAGCATGTAGCCTCCTCCTTTTATCAAGTAAGTAATCTCTTTAGTTCAGCCTTATAGCCGACTCCTTGGAGGTAGGAACCCCTATAGTGTTCCAAGGGTTGATCTCTCTCAAAGATCAAATTCTATAGAGCTCCTTTCGAGGATCTATCAGATTACTACTCCTCCATTCGGGATGAAAATGTACCCTGAGTTTGACTTGCTATCATCAATGTTGGACTGGAAACTCGAGTCCGTATAACCCTCAACCTGGAGGTTACCTCCTCTATATACTAGTAAAAGATCCTTAGTCTTTCTCAAATACTTAAGGATACACTTTACTACCTTCTAATGTTTTAAACTTGGATTTGCCTAATACCTGCTCGTGACACTTAGAGCATGTGCTATATCAGGCATGATACATAGCATAACATATATGATAGACCCTATCGCTGAGGCATAGGATATCCTATTCATGTCTACCCTTTCTTCAGGAGTCCTTAGGGACTTACTCCTAGAAAGTGATATTTCATATCTCATCGATTTGAGACCTCTCTTTGAATTCTCCATGCTAAACCTTTTGACAATTGAGTCTTGTACCTAGACTGGGATAAGCCAAGTATCCTCTTGGATCTATCTATAAATATTTAGATCCCCAAAATATATGATGCTTCCCCTAAGTCCTTCATGGAGAAGTTTCTGGATAGCTAAACCTTTACTGTGGAGAGCATTCCTACATTATTCCCAAAGATTAAGATGTCGTCCATATATAGCACTAAGAAGGTGATAGAGCTCCCACTTGCCTTCCTATACACACAGGGTTTATCTTTAGCTACCATCCTTGCCTTATAGGTCTCTACCTTTCCATCCACTCTGATTTTCTTCTTGAAGATCCATATGTAGCTTACCCTTAGGTGCATCTATAAGATTTCAAACCTTTTAGAGTACATGGAATCCATCTCAAAATTCATGGCTTCTTGCCACTTCCCGGAGTCTATACTCATAATAGCCTCATCGTAGGTCTAAGGATCAACATCTTAAGAGTCCTCTCTACTGATATGTCCTATATATCTTTTAGAAGGGTGAGATACTCTGTTGGACCTACATAAAGTTGGAACTTATGTGCTAGGTACCTGAATAGACTCATACTCTGGAATGGTGCTTAAGTTAGGTTCTCTAACCTCACTCCTACTGTTTCCACTAAGAATGTGTTCCTTCTCAAGGAACACAACTCTCTTAGCAAGAAAGACCATTCGGTCCTTAGGATGATAGATATAATATCCCAAAGTCTCCTTGGGGTATTCCATGAACATACACCATTTCATCCTTAATTACTACTTATTCGGGTTGTGTCTTCTAATGTGGGCAAGACAACCCCAAATCTTAACCACCTTAAGATCATATTTTTTTACTTTCCATATTTTATATGGTGTAGACACTACCAAGTTTGATGGAACTTTGTTCAGAAGGTAAGTGTTAGAACCCTTTTGAATTCTAAGCTTGGAGTGATCTCTATAGGGGATTAGCCTCCTAGGAACTCGATAAGGGTTCCTCCCTCTAAGGATTTATGCTCAATGACTTAAAATAATATTTATTTATTGATGATGTAAAGAGGCTTATTACAAGGCTATCTATAGGTCTTCTAAACCCTAACTCCTAATAAGATTCCTGCTTCAAGACTCCTACTCCAACTCTAAGAAGCAACTCCTAGCTAACCCCAACTAGGGGTGGTTGGTGGTTAGGGCTCCTAAGCCCAATACCTAACCCAAGACCCCAACATAGCCAGCCCCTTTATCCATTAGTAGAGTCAACCAGATAGGGTTTTACATATGTGCTCCCTCAATAAATTTAACATTAGGACTTCATTAGATGGAGTCTTAATAGACCCGCCATCTTCAAATCAGCCTTGTCCTCAATGCTGAGCTCCATGTCTCTAGGTCTTGATTTGTAACTCATCACAAGGCTCCCTTGTGGCCCCTATAGTAGGTGCATCCTGCTCCTGTGGTCCAGCGTTAGTAGTAGTGACTAAACGGTGATATATCATGATCCTGCTATCTCATACAATCATCGGCTGAACTTGGGCCTCCTCATCAACTTGGGTGTTAGGTGGATAGATCTGGGTTGAGTTATACTCTCTATACTTCCATTTGCGGAGAGATTCCTAGAGGATCAATTATAATTGTGAATTAGAATGCCGATCCGATCCATAAGTTACGGCTCCAATGTGATCTCCAATTTTGTAGGGTTCAAAGAAACTAGGAGGCCACTTTTGTGACGCTCGAGTCTTCATAAATTCCTGCTAGTAGGGATGAAGATTAAGGAGGCCTTGATCTTTAATAACAAACTTCTTTCTACTCTAGCGTTTGTCGGGCGACTATTTCTTTCTAGCGCGGGCTGACGTGTGGTCATTCTATAATGGTAGCCAGACTTTCCTCTGTAATGGTGGTTGCCTTCTAGTATAGTCCATGGTAAAGTGAGCCCGATCTGAGTTTGGAGGGAGTAGAAGCTGTAATTTTTTAGGACTTAATTTTATCTCCTCTTTGTGCTATTATCCTATATCATACCAAGCCACAAATTCAATAAAGATTAGCATTCCTTCGTCATTGACTGATAGCTTTAGGTGATTTAGAGTGAGGGCTTTGCTAAGTTAGGCTACGGGTCGACCATCTTGCATGTTGATAACATAATTTCTAGTTCCCAATGCGTTAATAGTAAACACTTTGTCAGGGTTAAGTAAAGCTAGCAACAGCGAAGAGTAGGGGGGTTGCAACTTGGCCGAATGACCCCTGTTTCCAGCATCTCTCCTTCAATCCTCTCTATTTCAACTTTATGAAGGTGAGAATAATGACATGGCTGAGTGTTTGTTGCTTATTTGCCTAGGAGAATCAGAATTTGGTGGTCTTGCCGGCGAGTTAGAAAGTAGGCTATGATAGGACTCCAGTAGGTTTGAGTCCTAATCACCTTAGAAGTAATTAATAAGAACCTTGTGAGATTGTAATAAAACCCCACCTAGTCACTTCTATCCTATAAAGAAGTATGGCTAGGGTTTAGATTGGGGTCTTAGGGCTTAGTGGCCTCGCCCCTCCTTACTGAGCTAGTCGGCTAAGGTTTCTATATGTTAGAGATGGCTATATAGCCAACTTGGCTGCTGCCTATCCCTACTAAGGTAGGTCGACTATAGGAGGGATAAAAGGATAATTTTACTTACGCAAGTACCCCCATGGCTAGGGTTTAGAACTCTATATAATCATGTTGCCACCCCCTCATTTTATCAAGCAAGAATAATCTTTTATTCAACCTTATGCTAAGTTCTACAAGGGAGATAGTGTTCCAAGGGTTGATCCCCCTCAAAGATCAAATTCTATAGAGCTCTTTCTAAGGTTCTATCATCTAGTATCAGAGTCGCGTTCCTACTACCCCTGGTGCCATCTCTACTGCCTCCACTCACCCAAGCAATTCCCATAATAGCTGCAAGATGCGCCTCCACCTTCCACCCAAGCTGCAGATCAAATCAATATGCTGCTACCCTCTATGTTTCAACTAGACGATCTAGTATAATTTCATCATCCACGCTTATTTACTTCTACAAAATCCTTTACCTTACATACTGAAAAGTTTTCCCATATATCCTCTATTGCAAATTTCTGCTATCGCAAACGTTATCATCATTGCGAAGGGGAAACACTGCAAAAATTTTTAGCCACTTGTTTGCCTCTTGAAACCAGTTTATTGCTTCTCTATTTTGGCCAAAACTTTTATATAATTTCATAGATCATCTTAGCCCTCATCTAAGATCAATCTCTAGAAAGAATTCTCTCCAAAACTAATTTTATTGTGCTCCAATTCTTCATCATGTACTGTTGGAATTTTACGATAAAGAATCTACCTTCCGAATTTTCATCCACTTTCCTACCATTACACTGCCAAAATTTTGTCGAACCTAATTGCTGACATTGGCCACATCTGCGAGGATTTGTGATAAATTTCTACATATTTTTCTCTGGAATTTACGTTGAGAATTTGTTGTTTCTCCGACGTAAATTCTGTTCGGCAAGACAGCACGTACAGAGCCCTTTCTTCATCGAATTTCATTGGATTTGAGTGCTATCTTTTTCGATTTTGTAGATTCTCTTTCTCTCATCCTCAAACTCTACCATCCTCACCTAAGAATCCTACCAAACAACACCCTAAACATGATTCCAATCTACCTCTCAAATCAACCCTAATCATAGCCTACTTCCATCTACACCGATCCACCCATCCAACTGGCCACCTCTTCCTCAAAAATTCTCATGCCCTGATCTGACAACAGAAAAAAGATCTCAACATTACATATCTAGAGGCCTACACCATGGCATCAGAGGAGGCCATCAATGCCAATTTCGAAACTTTTGAAAGCTGCATGGAGGAAAAGATCTGATCCATTTTCATGGAATTTAGCATAGGACGACCATCGAGCCTAAGGAAATCATAGCAACGAGAAACTTCAGATTGATGAGATGATCCTTAAAAGCATGGTCACATCATCCCTGATCCAAATAATCTATGCATGAAAGTTGACTTCCTTAGATGGGAAGACGGAGACCCGATCGGATAGATCTCGCGCGCGGAGCACTATTTTCGATTCTACCGAACCGCCAGTGCCACTATGGTGGAGATTGCTGCCATCCACCTTAAGGGAGATGCTATTCTATAGTTTAATTGATTTGAGCAAACATATGTAGGTCTCTCTTAGCAGCAATTCAAGGAAGGACTACTAAATCGCTTTGGACCAATCAATTATGATAATATCGACAAGAAATTGGCGAAGATTCGGTAAACCTCTACAATACAAGAATACCAAACAAGGTTTGAATGTTTATCTAACCAAACTATAGATTGGTCTGAAAAACAACTTTTAGAGACTTTTAGTGAGGGCCTAAAACTGGAGATTTGAGAGGTAAAGGTGTGGCAACCGTACGATTTTATAGTAGTGATTTCCTTCGCAAGAATCTAAGAAGAACGATTGAATCATGAAGTATGAAGGATAAGGGTCGCTCTTCGACTAGCCATGCTAAAGCTTTCAGTCCCCTCTACTACCATCCGAGCCTCTACACTAAAAAAATTGATAAGATATGAGTTTTAGGAACGATCGACCAAGGGATTGTGTTGGCACTATGATGAACCATGGAGCCGAGAACATCATTGCAAAAAGGGATGGCTCCTCATGATCGAACTAGTAGAGGATAAGGACACCAAACCATCTAAAGAAGACCTCAAACTCGAAGATGAAACCATGGAGGAAGAGACCCAACCGATCGACTATGTAGTGCACGTGCTGGCTGGTTACTCCAAGCCATAGACGATAAAAGTTGGAGGACTCCTTAAACAACAACCCATCACCATTCTTATAGATATAGGTAGCACAAATAATTTCCTCAATATCAAGGTCACTGTATGTATGGTGCTTTAAATTGAAGGTTACAACAAGTTCAATGTAAAGGTCACTGATAGCCGAATCCTTAAATTGGACCAACAGTGCTCGCAGGTAAAATTGCTCCTACAAGACCAATAAGTGGTATCTGATTTCTTCCTCCTATTCATCAATGACTATGAAACTATGTTTGAAATTGAATGACACACAATATTAGGTGACATCTCCTAGAATTTCTCTAAATTAATCATGAAGTTTTATTGTAAAGGGAAATAAATCACCTTGCGAGGCAAGCGCGGGAGCCATATCTCCACCGTTTCAACGCCGTAGATGGAAAAAGTGCTACACAAGACATATGATGGATTTTTAATGCATATCTAGCAGCCATCAAAGGAGAACATATAAAATTCAAATCCTAAGCTTGCCCTCTTGTTGGACGAATTCATTGATGTTTTCACGGAGCTGCATGGGCTTCCCCCAAATGAGTTGCATGACCACCGCATCCCAATACTGTTGGGCAAACCTCCAGTAAACTTAAGATCATACCATTATTCTCACTTGCAGAAGGATGAGATTGAGAATATTGTTAAGGAGATGCTCGACATCAGATTAATTCGATCAAGCTGTAGCCCTTACTCCTCGTCGGTGTTGCTAGTACGCAAGAAGCATGGTATGTGGTGAATGTACGTTAATTACTATGCTTTGAATGCCATCACCGTCAAAGATAAATATCCCGTACTAGTAGTGGCTGAGCACTTGGATGAACTAAAAGGAGCCCAAGTCTTTACTAAATTGGATCTCCATTCTGGATACCATCAGATTTGGATATGTACTGAAGATGTTATGAAAACTACATTCCGCACACATAACAGCCACTATGAGTTTTTGGTAATGCCCTTCGGACTTATGAATGCTCTTTATACTTTTCAAAGCTTGATGAACGATATTTTTTGAAGGTTTCTACGTAAGTTTATATTGGTATTTTTTGATGATATCCTCATTTATAGCCCACCACTTGATATGCATTTTCAGCACTTACGAATTATTCTAACGATTCTTAGGGAGAATACCCTTTATGTTAAACAATCAAAGTACAAATTTTTATAGCATAAAGTGGAGTATCTAGGGCACATTATATCAGAGGATAGAGTGACAGTAGACCTGACAAAGATCAAAGCAATACAAGGATTGTCGAGACCTATGAACATAAAATTACTGTGCGACTTCCTTGCACTCAAGGGATACTATCGAAAATATAGGTTATAGGTGCTCTACAAGCCAATCACATGAGTGATGACACATGTGACACGTCATGTGATCTTTTTGCTTATGATTATTCTTAGTATATTCTCATATTATATTATCTGTTGTATATATATATTGTGATGTCCTTAGTTTTGTGCAATAAGAATCAGATTGTGATAAGATCATAATAATAAGATTGATTCACCTTTAAACCTGGTCATAGATTACTCTTCGAGATAATCGAACAGATCGGTGTACTATATGCTGGTTACAGGTGCCCTGCAAGCCAATCACATGAGTGATGGCACACGTGATATACTATATGATCTTTTTCCTTATGATTAATATTGGCATATTCTCATATTATATTATATGTTGCATATATATATTATGATGTCCTTGGTTCTGTGCATTAAGAATCGAATCATAATAAGATCATGATGATGAGATTGATTTACCTTTAAACATAAATCCTAAATAATCCCGGTCATAGGTTACTGATAGGACTCCAGTAGGGTTGGGTCCTAATCTCCATAGAAGTAATCAATAAAACCCTGCTAGATTGTAATAAAGTCACTCCTATCAATAAAACCAAATAAGGTTTGAGCGTTTATCTAACCAAACTAAGAATTGGTCTGAGAAACAACTTTTAAGTACTTTCATTGAGGGCCTAAAGTCGGAGATCTAAGGAGAAGTAAAGGCGCGACAACCATACACACTTATGGCAATGATTTCCTTTGCGCCTATCTAGAAAGAACAATTGAACCATGAGGTATGAAGGACAAGGGTCGCTCCCCGACTTGCCATGCCGAGGTCTACTGGTAGAACCCTAGAAGAAGCTCTATAGATTTTGATCCTTCAGGGGATCAACCCTTGGAATGCTATAAAGGTTCCTTCCTCCTAGAGTCGGCATAAGGCTGAAATAAAATTGATAATTGCTTAATTTAAGAGGGTGGGTGGGTGGGGGAGGCAACTACATCTTTAAATAAGGATCAAAACCATAGCCTAAGGGGGTGCTTACCTAAATAAAATTACTTATTTACCCCTCCTATAGTCGACTTACCTTAATAGGAATAGGGGGCAGCTAGGTTAGCTCTATAGCTGACCTAAGTAGGGGGAAACCCTAGCCGACTAACCCAGTAAGGGAGGTGGTAGCCACTAAGCCCTAAGGGTCAATCTAAACCCTAGTCATACTCCTTTATAAGATAGGAGTGGCTTTATTACAATCTAGTAGGGTTTTATTGACTACTTCTTAAGTAGATTAGGACTCAACCCTGCTGGAGTCCTATGAAACCCGCCCTCTTAAAATTAGCCTTGTCCTCAAGGCTGAGATTCCATGAACTCGAGGAACCGGGTCTTCAGCTCCTCAAATGATTCTCATGCTATTATCAACTAAACTTTGGCCTCCTCATCAGCTGGGGTGTTAGTTGGAAGGATTTAGGCTGAGTCATCTTCTTTAAATTTCCATTTGAGGTGGGATTCCCGGCGGATCAACTGTAATCTTGATCTGGTGCGTGGATCTGATCTCTAGGTTAGGGCTCCAATGTGGTCTCCAATTTTACAAGGCCCAAAGAAATAGGGAGACCACTTCCTTAAGACTCGAGTTTCTTGCTGATCGAGCTAGAGGTGTAAGAAAACTCGATCTTCAATTTTTCATCCATTCTGAAGTTTGTCGAGAGGCCATTTCTTCTTTGCATGTGCTGGTGTGAGCATGGATTATAATTCTTTTGGGCTTACTCATCTTTCATGCCTTGGGCCTGTATACCTTTAATAATCTCGTGTGAAGTGTGCGGGAAGCCTCGGTGTGAATTAAAAGTCGACCGTCTTGCATAAAGGTGATGCCGATCCCAACTCTAGACATGTCTGCTCTAAGTACAAACATATTACCACATTCAGGTAATACTAGCATCGATATAGATTGCATCATGGTTGTGGGGGTCATGTGGATGCCTTTCTCCTATTCCTTCTTGCGATCATGGGCCGTGGATCCGAGGTCATCATCAGGGAAGGCTTTTAGCATCATGGTTTGCTCCTTAGTTAAGTCATGGAAGTAGCCCGAGATGAGGGAGCACTATATCAGAACCCATAGCTGGTTCAACTGAATATGGCACTTCAAGAAGAGCTTATCTCTACAGACAAAGAGGTAAAGTTTTTGGAGATAAAAGTGTCATTGCAAGGGAAGGTTGTGGTCGAATGATCTATATCTCTTGCGGCTCCTGGATGATCTTTTTAGCTTCGCTCCTCTAAAAATATGGATAGCAATATGGCCGAATATGTACTGGTGGTTCCCCTTGTAAGACCAACATACAGGGGTTGTGTAGTCTGGTAGGAAGGAGTCGGCTCGGTTCAGCGAACGTGCCTTAGATTTTGGCGAGTTCTCTAAGCACTGTGTCGAGATCATCTTGTCTTCATTCTCTCCTTTCCCACATAAGGTCACCTGTTTTCTTTTGTCATTCATAAGGTCGTTGGAGCTCCTGATGTTGGTGAGGATGGTGATGGTCTGATGCTTGGTGAAGCCAATAATGTCCAATATCTGTGATGGAGCATGAAAGGTGTGGGTGGCTAATTATGGTTTTTCCTTCATATCCTTCTCCTTGGACTCGAGAGCCATAACTTTAAGTTTGGGTTCTTCAGTGGGCTCAACCAATAGAGGTCTCTCTTTTTTACAATTGTAGTCTTGGCTCCACAATTTATTACAATGCCAACATAGGCCCTTTGCCGATCTATCACGAAACTCTTCTCTTGTTAACTTTTTTAGTTGAGGTGACCAGCTGGTGGTAGATGGGGCCGAGAGTCTCTGTGCTGCTAGTTATGTGGCGGCTTTGGTCCTCCGAGCATCTTGGTTTAACCTGTCTTCGTATAGTCATGTGAAGGAGATGACTGCCTTAAATGTGTACGATTGTCACACTTTAACTTCTTCTTGAGTCTCCGACTTCAAGCCCTCAATGGAAGTCCTTAATATCTATTTTTTAGACCAAGGGTAGCCAAGGGTAGCAGCGATGGTGGAGGAAGAAGAGGGCAGTAGCAACGTCGATTGCGACTGCGCTGTGACTTCGTGGCTACATGTGGCGTTGGTTGCAACAAGGGTGTGGTTGCAATAGGAGGAAGACAGGGCAATGATATACACAGCTATTGCGGAGGAGGACAGCAGTGGTATGGAGCGAGAGATGGTTGATGTTGTGTTCAATTTGTTACTGGTCGCGATCAAGAAGTTGGCAGTGAACGATTGTTGTGGGCTGCAATGTAAACAAATTGCAGTGAAAGATCGCTATTGGTAGCTTTTCGCCACAAGGATCACTACTATCTGCGATCAAGGAGGATGGTAGCAAGAGGTCGTTGTTGGTAGCGTTGGGCAGTGAAAGATGCATGCTGCGGTTTAAGGGATAAGAGAGATTAGGCGGCTGAAAGATTGGTGGACCGAAGGCTAATGTTTTTGGGTGAGGTTTGTAGCTATTTTGGGTGCGATTTGGGGCTGTAATTTTGTGAAGTTTAAGCTACAAATTGGTATGGTTTTAGGGTTGTGATAGTAGTAGATGAAGGTTAGGAAAACAGATTTTAGATCTGGGATAGATGGCAGCAAAGTTAGGTGTATCGGTAAGGAAAGTTGGCTGATAAGGTAAGTGGATCGATAAGGAAGTAGGCTACGGTTCGGGCTAATTTGGGTAGCTGTTTGGTTTCAGTTTAGGGTAGGGTTCTGAAGGGATTTTAGTAAGGATGGTAGGGTTTGGTGATGAGAAAAAAAGAGTCTGAAATCCCACAAAACATAGCACTCAAATCCGATAGAATTCAATGAAAAAAGTGCAGTGATGTGCAGTCCTGTTGAACAGATTTTACATCAGAGAAATAATGACTTCTCGATGTAATTTTCAGAGAAAAGTTCAAGAAAATTATACAGAAACCCTTGGTTTAGATGTTGGGAATACTAGTGAAATGTTTGGTAAAATTTTGGCAGCATAACAATAGTGAAATAGGGCAAAAGATGAAAGGTAGATCCTTTATCGTAAAATTTTTAGAACTGCATGCTGGTGAAATATTGCATAAGAAAACTAGTTCCAGAAGGAATTTTTTTGAGAAATTAATCTCAAATGAAAGCCAAGTTGATCTTTGGAATTATATAAAAATTTCAGCCAAAATGGATGAACAAAAATTGATGCGTCTGGAGTTGGAATTGGGGATGTTCTAATGCAAGATGGCCAACCCCTTACTTAAACCAGTAAAGCTTTATCTCCTTCACATCTTAAAATGTCTGTGTATGATAAAGAAATGCTTGCCATCATACATACAGTCACAAAGTGGAGACCCTACCTGATCGATCGATGCTTCCAAATTAAGACCGACCATCGAAGCTTTAAATATTTTTTAGAGTAGAAAATATCCTCCCCGGAGCATCAACAATGGGTAACCAAAATCATTGGCTTTTGTTATGAAATTACTTACCGAAAAGGAATAGAGAATGTTATTGCACTTGCCCCATCTCAGCTACTGGGATAAGCCAAGATTTTTGCCATCTCCATTCCCTCCACCGACTTCCTTGATAACATTAGGGAGGAATGGAAGAATGGTCCAGAAACTCGAGCCATCATAGAAAAGTTGGAGAATGACTCGAGGTCAATGGGTCACTACTCGTGGGATTCGAAGGACTTGCACTACAAAGATCATATTGTTATTGTTCCTTCTTCCCTTTGTATTCAAATTATTTTACACGAGATGCATACTTACCGAAAAGGAATAAAGAATGTTATTGCACTTGCCCCATCTCAGCTACTGGGACAAGCCAAAATTTTAGCCATCTCCATTCCCTCCATGACTTCCTTGATAACATTAGGGAGGAATGGAAGAATGGTCCAGAAACTCGAGCCATCATAGAAAAGTTGGAGAATGACTCGAGGTCAATGGGTCACTACTCATGGGATTCGAAGGACTTGCACTACAAAGATCAAATTGTTATTGTTCCTTCTTCCCTTTGTATTCAAATTATTTTACACGAGATGCATTCTTCACCCTTACAGGGCACTCCAGATTTCTGAGAACTTACAAAAGGGAGAAGCAAAACTTTTTTTTGGAAGGGCACGAAAAAAATCAATTTATGATTATGTATCTAAATGTGATGTATGTCAGCAAGAGAAAGGCGAAACAGTGGCAAGTCTAGGGAAACTACAGCCAGTGCCCATACCAGACTTAGCATGGACCGATATTTCTATGGATTTCATCGAGGGGCTACCACTATCCCAAGGTAAAAACATGATCTTTGTGGTGGTAGATCGCCTAACCAAGTATGCTCACTTCTGCGCTATGAAACATCCCTATACTGTTGCTAGTATTGCTCAACTTTTTGTGGAACATATAGTAAAACTCCATGGGATGCCAAGGTCGAATGTAAGCGATCGTGACAGGGTATAAGTAAATTTTGGATAGAGCTCTTTCATCTACTGGGCACCCAATTGAAGATGAGCACAACCTATCATCCCCAAACAAATGACTAAACAAAAATGATGAACAGATACCTCGAGACATACCTACGATGCTTCACCAGTATCGGCCCAAAGAGTGGACAGGGTGGCTTCCTTAGGCTGAATGGTGATACAACTTGACATTTCATTCATCAACTAAATGTACCCCTTATGAGAAATTATATGACCGACTGTCCCCTGTAATACCTAGATATGTGCTTGGTTCGACCAAAGTAGATCAGGTTGACCAAAATTTGATTAACAGGGACAAATTGCTGCAGCTGCTGAAAGACAACTTGAATGCCACTCAAGCCTGCATGAAGCAACAAGCAGACAACCATCGAAGTGAGTGGGAATTCACAGTGGGAGATTGGGTCTACCTTCGGCTTCAGCCATACGAGCAGCTATCAATCAATATAAGAGCATCAATGAAGATGTCTCCATAATTTTATGGACAATACTAGATTTTAGAGCGTGTTGGGGTCGTGGCATACAAATTAAAGCTTCTAGATGATGCTAAGATACATCTCATCTTCCATGTATCGTTATTGAATCTAAAGTTGGGAAAACATGAGAAGGCCCAAACTTAGCTACCGAGCACCACTAATGATGGTGAAATCAAAGCCCAACTTGAAGTTATACTTGATCAGAAGATTATGATGCGTTACTAACGCCCTTTAACCAAAGTACTTGTAAAGTGGACTAACTTAGCATCCGAAAATGCAATATGGGAGTCACAAGAGGAGTTAAAGATCTAGTTTCCAGTGTTTATAGACCTTCAGCCTTAAGGATAGGGCTGATTTGAAGATGACGGACTTAATAGGACTCCAATAGGGTTGAGTCATAATCATCTCAGTACCAGTCAATAAAAAAACTCTACTAGATTATAATAAAGCCACTCCTATCTTATAAATGAGTATGGCTATGGTTTAAATTAGCCATTAGGGCTTAGTGGTCGTAGCCCTCCTTACTGGGTTGGTAGGTCAGGGTTTCCCCCTGCTTTGGTTGGCTATAGAGCCAACCTAGCCGCCCTCTATTCCTATGAAGGTAGGTCGGTCATAGGAGAGGAAAGGGATAATTTTACATCGACAAGCACCCCCTTAGGCTAGGGTTTTGATCCCTATTTAAAGATCTAGTCGCCTTTAATCAAGTAATTATCAATTTTATTTCAGCCTTGTGTCGAGTCTAGGAGGGAGGAACCCCTACAGTGTTCCAAGGGTTGATCCACCTCAAGGGTCAAAATCTATAGAGCTCCTTCTGGGGTTCTATCAATACTAAACAATCTCGATCATAGGTTACTCGAGAGGGATATCGAGATAACCGGACAGACCGGTGTATTATATATTCGTCAATACGATGGAGGCGGTTAGTCTCATAGCCACTTATGTGAAGATATTAAGGATATAGTATAAGTGGTCTTGGAGAATAAGTTCACTAATTGATCCGCTTATGGAATGTTGTATGGTTAATAATATCTAATGTCAGACAGTGATTTCATAGTTCCAATTGTATATCTGGTCCTTATACTTAAGACACCAAGGATGCCTTGTTTGAGTATTCTTTTCTTTAACGCTAGACTTACAAGTTTGAAAAGTTTCAAATCTGGTATAGTTAGTTATCAGATTGGTAGTCAATCTTACGAAGGTAATTGAGTGTCAATAAAGGATTATCCAATCTTGGTATCATGATAGGAATATCTCATATGTGCTTGCTCAGACAGATCCCTAGCTAGGATCATTCGGATTAAGAGAGAAGGAGTTCTTTGGGAGAATCTGATTAGAGCGAGATTGTGATGGATTTCATATGTCACCTGATAGTACCATGTCCAATATATGATCTTTGGGATATTAGTTGGATGAGGGATTATCGATATATGGTAACTAAGAACAAACAGGTCTGATGGATTTGATCCCCCTGTACCGTCTGGGGACTATAGCATAATGGCCTAGTATGTCCATAGTCGAAGATTCGAGTGAATTATTATATATATAATAATTCACCATATCAGAAGGACCTTTGATGGGAACGACTCACGACCAGCTCGGTATCGGTCCTAGAAGGTCACACACATATGATGGATGCTTCAATGAATAGATGATTGGATGGAGATCCAGTTAGCCTCTATTCTCATTAGTTAAGACCCTATGCTGATGAGCTCCTTACTTGAGACCTAATTAGAGGTCTTAGGAGATTCTTGGATAAAGATCCAATAATGTAAGGTTAGTGGGTTATTGGACGAAGATCTAGCACCCACTAAGGCAGGACCCCTAAGGTTTTTGATGGCTCTCTATAAATAGGAGGGAGGTTCATGATTAATAAGCTATAGCTTTAGCCACCGCATCCTATTCTCCTCCTTCCCTCTATAGAAGAGTTGCGAGATCAAATTGGAGGAGTTTCACTATAGAGATCCATTGTGTGGATACTGTTAGAGAGAAAGACACGTGACTTTCTTCATCCTCTCCATCTGGATCTAGAATATAGGATATACAATCTCTCTAGGTGATCAATCTATCATATGATGCAGTTTTATTGTTCTTGTGGCTTTCTTGTGACCTAATCTTTTGCACGATGATTTGATCTGCGTGAGAAACCTTTTTTTATTTTGATTTCCACTGTACATGTGATACTCCTACTGAGGTTTTCCAACACTTTGCACCCATCCATATAATGGAAGTGGCTGATCTTATAGCTACTTATGTTGAGACACTAAGGATATAGTACAGGTGCTCAATGGAGAATGAGTTAACTGATTGATCCGCTTATAGAATGTTGTATGGTTAATAATACCTAATGTGTATTTGGTCCTTAGACTTGAGAAACCAAGGATGCCTTATATGAGTACTCCTTTCTTTGATGCCAGACTTATAGGTTTGGAAAGTTCTAGATCTGGTACAACTAGTTATCAGGATTGGTAGCCAACCTTACGAAGGTAATTGAGTATCAATAAAGGATAATGCACTCTCGATATCATGAGAGGAATATCCTATATGTTCACTAGGACAAATCCCTAGCTAGGGTCATTCGGATTGAGAGAAAAGAAATTCTCCAAGAGAACCCGATTATAATGATACTTAGATAAAATCCATATATGACCTGACAGTACCACGTCCAATATACGGTCACCGAGATATTAGTTGGATGAGAGATTATAGATATACGGTAATAATAGACAGACAGGTCCGATAGATTTGATCCCTCTATGTCATCTATTAACTATGGTGTAGTGGTATAGTACATCCATAGTTAATGAGTCGAGTAAATTATTATGGGGATAATAATACAGCTTTGGCCACCCTTTCCTATACTCCTCCCTCCCTCTGCGTAAAGTTGGGAGATCAGATTAGAGAAGTTTTACTGTATTAATCTATCGTATAGATACCACTAGAGAGGAAGACGCTTTCTTTTATCCTCTCTATTCAGATCTAGAATATAGGGATATATGATCTCCCTAGGTAATCAATCTATAACATGATGTAGTTTTTTTATTTTTTATGGCTTTCTCATGACCCAATCTTTTGTACGACAATTTGATCTGCATGATAAATGGATTTTATTTTAGTTTTTGCTATGCATGTGATGCTCCCGCTAAGGTTTTCAAACAGTGGTATCAGAGCCAAGTTTTTCATGTAAAAGATTAATTTTAAACTGTGTGATGAGATTGAATCGTGTATAACTATTATATGTATTCTTGCTACATTTTTACGGCGAAGGCAGTAAGTAAAGGGGGCAGCTGGCCACAACATGGCCCTCTACAAATGTGGCCAACCACAGCCAGGCCCCTACAGGGGCGACCGTAAGTGGAAAGGGTCGCTAGCGAGGGCGGCCCGCCGCCAGGCGCGCCTGGTAAGCCCTCAAGGGGTCGACACCCGCAGGCGCCACACAGGCACAGGCGCTCCGAAGGAAGGTGCTGCAGCACAATGCCCATAGGAGTTACCGCCGAGGGGCAATGGCCCCTACTGCAATGGTGGCCACCAACGCACGCAACACCGTCGTGGTGACGGCAGCGACGCCGATGACCGTTGAGGGAGGGGAGGGTTAGGGCATCCTTTTTAAGAAAAAGATGATTATGCCCCTTGAAATTTGAGAAATTCTAGGGTCTATCCTATGCCTAAAATATCAAAAATACCCTTGGTAATTTTAGGAATTCTAAGGATTGTCCTTTTATCCAGAATTCTGAAAATGCCCATGACAATAATAAAAAATTTGAGCATGTCCTGATTTCTAAAAAATAATTAATTAAATAGTTTAATTAATTATTATATATCTAGTAATCCTACATGTGATGTATGAAGTGGATGGATGATCATGAACTATGTGTTGTGATGTATGCAATTGTGATTATTATTAGTATTAGGCCAGCGAGCTTCTATTTTCTCATTTATTACTAGGCCTGCATGCTTGTAATTATTTATAATTACATGGAAAGGCGCAGCAGGAGCATATAGGTGATAGCGAGACCTACGATGTTGTGGTTGGAGATCATGACGCATAGTAATGCAATGAGAATTCGACAGAACTGATGATGACGAGATCAATAATCACAGGGCACGGAGATGCATCGATGCACACTTAGATCCTATTGTGAGTGATTAGGCCCATTGGCTTGGGCTTAATCATATTAGGTGACAACTCATGATCATCCGGTGTGGCTTGCATATGTGATGTGTTATACACCTACTAGATATATATATTTTACATACGATGTAGATATATATTAAATTTGTATGTGTGTGACATGACATATTACGAGATCGATACAAAATAAAAAATCCCTCCTACGATAATATGAAGTCAATAAGCATGAGGCAATAAGATTGACCCATATGACCTTCCATCATTATAGGAAGATATTAAATCACGACATAGGTTGAGTTGGTTGAGTCCCTTGAGGCTCACATATCTACGTGATCTAGCTCCTATCTACAATATATATATGTCACCGGTGACCTGAGGACATAGTTTGATTTAGTCGAGTAGTCAAAAGCATATCTATTAAATCAGACTCATCTTGTAATAATGGTGATAACTTAATTGAACTTCATGGTTGGTCAAGCAATCGAGACCATGATGATTCAAAGGCCGAACATGACGGGAACCATAAGGAGTTGTGATTGGCAAGAGTTGCCTACCTTTTAGGCTTAATGTAATTGACCGAGTCCCTCGAGGTTGCATTAAAATGCTAATTGGATACCGATACCCACTATGAGTCAGCCAGAGACTTCTATCTCACGTGTCTAGGGTGTCACATGATTCGCTAGAAAAATAGTAGGAGTACATTAAGATAGAAGTCTATATCTTAATTAGTATTTTTTATAAAATTTACATGTTATTTATTTACACTATATCTTATTTGTCACTTGCAAACCCCCTACATAGCATACTTGATGCCAACCGCCTCACTGGTCCAAACTCCACAGATTGTCTCCACAATTTGAGAATTGTTCTCATGAAGTAGTAAATAGTATATGTCCTTACACGATTGTGCCCATGCCAAAGGAAAGGATGTTGGAAAACCTTAGCGGGAACATTATAAGCGTAGCAAAAATTAAAAATAAAAATTCGGTTTCCCATATAGATCAAATTGTTATACAAAAATTAGGTCGCGAGAAAGCCACAAAAATCGATAAAATCGTGTGATGTGATAGACTGATTACCTAGGGAGATCGTATACCCCTATATTCCAGATCTAGATGGAGAGGATGAAGGAGCTCAAGCGTCCTCTCTAGCAGTATCCACATGATAGATCTCTATAACAAGACTCCTCCAATCTGATCTCGCAACACTTGTGTAGAGGGAGGGAGGAGAATAGGAGGGGGAGGCCAAAGCTGCAGCCTCTCAACCATGAGTCTTCCCTCCTTTTTATAGAGAGCCACCAAAAACCCTAGGGTCCTGCTTTAGTGGGTATTGGATCTTCATCCAATTACCCGCTAACCTTATATTATTGGATCTCTATCCAGTAATCTCCTTTGGCCTCTAATTGGGTCTAATGCAAGGAGCCCATCAGTGTAGGGTCTCATCTAATGAGAATAAGGGCTAATTGGATATCCATCTAATCCTCTATTTGCTGAAGCATCTACCATATGTGTGTGACCCTCTAGGCCTAATATTGAGCTGGTTGTGAGTCGCTCCCATCAGAACTCCTTTTGATATAGTGAATTTATTATCCCCAAAATAATTCACTCGACTAATCGATTATGGATGTACTAGGCCATTACGCCATAGTCCCCAAACGATACAGGGGGGATCGAATCCATCGAACTTGTTTATTCACAGTTATCGTGTATCTATAATCTCTCGTCTAACTAATATCCCAAAGACTGTAGATTAGACATGGTATTGCCAGGTCACAAACGAAATCAGTTTGTCTTGCTCTAATCCGATTCTATTGGAGAATTCTTTCTCTCTCAATCTGAATGACCTTGGCTAGGGATTTGTTTGAGCAAGCACATATGAGATATTCCTCTTATGATACGGAGAGTGAATGATCCTCTATTGACACTCAATTGCCTTCGTAAGATTGGCTACCAATCCCGATAATCAATTGTACCAGATCTGAAACTTTCCTAACCTATAAGTCTGGCGTTAAAGAAAGAAGTACTCAGACAAGATATCCTTTGTGTCTCAAGTCAAAGGATCAGGTATACAACTGAGACTATGGAATCGTTGTCTGACATTAGGTATCATCAACAATATTATATTCCATAAGTAGATCAATCAGTGAACTCATTCTCTAATGAGCACCTGTACTATATCCTTAGTGTCTCCACATAAGTGGGTATGAGACCAGCCACCTTCATCATATGGATAGGTATATAGTACATCGATATGTCCGGTTATCTCGATGTCCCTCTCGAGTAACCTTTGATCGGTATTATTTAGAATCTGTGTTTAAATGTGAATCGATATTATTATCGTGATCTTATCACTATCTGATTCCTATTGCACAGAACCAAGGACATGATAATATATATATAATAGATAATACAATATAAAAATATATCAATAATAATCATAAGCAAAAAGATCCCATAGTAATTGGCTTGCAGGGCACCTATAATCTCCCACTTGACCTAAAGCCAATCACCTATGTGTCTGATCCCTATCAGACCCTTGTGATAATACAATTTGAGCCAGTGGCTACGTTAGTTAATTTATAATGTTATCTTCGGATGAAACTCTTTCCATTGCTATATCTTTACGAGTCATAATCGCTCTAATCAGTTGGAACCTCCTCAAAACAATTATAATGAGACCTAGGTTCCTTAGCTAGAGCTATTGTCTTATCTCTATCGCAGTATATGGGAATCAGCTCCACGCTGCTTGGTACGACTCCCAAATCTTTGATGAGCTTCTTCATCCACACCCGTTCCTTTGTTGCTTCTACTGTAGCAATGTATTCGGCTTCTGTGGTCGAGTCAACAATAGTATCTTGCTTAGAATTCTTCTAACTAATTGCTCCTCCATTCAAGGTAAAAACATACCCTGAGTTTGACTTGTTATCATCAATGTCGGACTAGAAACTCGAGTTTATGTAGCCCTTAATCTGAAGGCTATCTTCTCCATATACCAGTAAAAGATCCTTAGTCCTTCTCAAGTATTTAAGGATATACTTTACTGCCTTTTAGTGTTTCAAACCTGGATCCGCTTGATACCTACTTGTGACACTCAAAGTATGTGCTATATTAGGCCCGGTACATAGCATAACATATATGATAGACCCTATCATTGAGGCATATGGTATCCTATCTATGTCTGCCCTTTCTTCAGGAGTCTTTGGGGACATACTCCTAGAAAGTGATATTACATGTCTCATCAGTATTAGACCTCTTTTGGAATTCTCTATGCAACACCTTTAGAGAATGGAGTCTACGTACCTAGACTTGGACAAGCCAAGCATCCTCTTGGATCTATCTCTATAGATCTGGATCCCAAAATATAGGATGCTTCCCCTAATTCTTTCATGGAGAAGTTTCTGGATAGCCAAGCCTTTACTGTGGAGAGTATTCCAACATCATTCCCAATGATTAGGATGTTATCCACAAACAGCACCAAGAAGGTGATAGCGCTCCCACTTAACTTTCTTTATACACAAGACTTATCTTCATTCTTAATGAAGTCATAAGATTTGATCACCTCATCAAATCTTATGTTCCAACTTCCAGAAGTTTTCTTCAATTTATAAATGGATCTGAGCAACCTGCACACTTTATCTGGACTATCTTTGGATACGAATCCCTCTGGTTGTATTATATACACCTCCTCCTTAAAGTTACCATTAAGGAATATCTTTTCACATCCATCTGTCAGATCTCGTAGTCATAGTATGCTGCAATAGCCAAAAGAATTCTAATGGATATAAGCATCTATAAGTGACAAGGTTTCATCATAGTTAACTTATTGTCTTTGACAATATCCTTTAGCTACCAGCCTTGTCTTATAGGTCTTCACCTTTCCATTTATTTCAATCTTCTTCTTGAAGATCCACTTACACCCGATGGGTACAATACCCTCAGGTGCATCCATAAGGTTCCAAACCTTATTAGAGTACATGGAATCCATCTTAGAATTTATGGCTTCTTGTCACTTCCTAGAGTCCATACTCATAATAGCTTCCTCGTAGGTCTAAGGATCATTATCCTAAGAGTCCTCTCCATTGATATATCCCACATATATTTCAGGAGGCTAAGATACTCTGCTAGACCTACGTAAAGTTGAAACTTGTGTGTTAGGTATTTGAACAAACTCGGGCTCTAGGATGGTGCTTGAGCTAGGTTATCCAACCTCGCTCAACTCTCTCACTCTCAATATTTCCACTAAGAATATGTTCCATCTTAAGGAACACAACTCTCTTGGCAACAAAGATCTTTTGGTCCTTGAGATGATAGAAGTAATACCCCAAAGTCTTCTTAGGGTATCCCATGAATATGCACCATTCCGTCCTTGATTCTAACTTGTCGGGGATGTGTCTTCTAACGTGGGCAGGACAGCCGTAAATCTTAACCACCTTAAGATCAAACTTTCTTCCTTTCTATATTTCATATAGTGTAGGTCAGTGAAACTGATAGAACCCCAGAAAGAGCTCTATAGATTTTGACCCATGAGAGGGATCAACCCTTGGAACGCTGTAGGGGTTCCACCCTCCTAGAATCGGCACAATGTTGAAATAAAATAGATAATTGCTTGATTCAAGAGGGGGGGTAGCTATATCTTTAAATAGGAATCAAAACCTTAGCCTAAAGGGATGCTTGCCTAAGTAAAATTATCCATTTACCTCTCCTATAGCCAACTTACCTTAATAAGAACAGGGGTCAGCTAAGTTGGCTCTATAGCCGACCTAAGCAGGGGAAAACCCTTGCCGACCACCCCATTAAGGGGGGCGGTGGCTACTAAGCCCTAAGGACTAATCTAAACCCTAACCATATTCTTTTATAAGATATTAGTGGCGTTATTACAATCTAATAGAATTTTTATTAACTAGTACTGAGATGATTAGGACTCAATCTTGGTGGAGTCTTATCAAACCCGCCCTCTTAAAATTAGCCTTGTCCTCAAGGCTAAGAGTCCATAAACTATGGGAACTAGGTCTTCAGCTCCTCACCAGTTTGGGTATTAGTTGAAAGAATTTAGGCTGAGTTATCGTCTTTAAATTTTCATCTAAGGTGGGACTCTCGAGGATCAATTGTAATCTTGATATGGTGCACGGATCTAATCTCCATGTTAGGGACCCAATGTGATTCCCAATTTTGCAAGGTCCAAAGAAAGAGGAAGACTGCTTTCTTAAGGCATGAGTTTTGTGTTGGTGGAGCTGGATATGAAAGGGAACTTAATTTTTCTTTGGAAACTTTCTTCTGCTCTAGCGTTTGTCCAAGGGAAGTTTCTTCCTTACATGGGCTGCCATATGGTTGTTCTATAATAGTAATCATGCCTTCTTTTGGAGTGAGGGCTGTCTTTTGATAAAATCTCTAGTGGTGTGGGCCTAATCTGAGTCTGAGGCGGGTAGGAGTGGTGATTTTTGGGGGCCCATTTTCACTTCTTCGTGCTGTTGACCATCTTATATGAGGATGGTGTTGACCCATACTTTGGATGTGTCTGCTTCGATAATAAACATTTAGCCATAATTTGGTGTGGACGACATCATGGTCGTGAGGGCTATAGTTCCACATGGCCAAGGTGGTACATCTTTCTTTATAATGAGAGGGATGATGTTCATGCTTTGTTGAGTCCTACGAATGATTCTTCCCCTTTTTTGATTTTGCCATTAGAGGGGCTCAATTTTCTTACGATCTTGGGCCATAGATCAGAGGTCATCATCAAAGAAGTCTTTAAGCATCATGATCTAATCTTGGGAAAAGTCGTGGAAGTCACCTGAGATATGAAATTGCTACATCAGCAACCATGGTGAGTTCGAAGGAATGTAACACTTTAGAAGTAGCTTATCTCCGGGAGAAAGGATGTAGAGATGTGTCGTAGTGGGAAATAAGCATGGTCGAACAATCCGTGTCTCTATCATCTCTTGGATGACCCTTTTATCTTTAATCTTCTGAGGTTGTAGGAAGCAATCTGGTCGAGCAACAACTGGTAGAAGGTTTAGCTTGTTCAGCATAAGGGTGTCACATAGCTTCAGACGAGGTAATCGGCTTGGTTTGGTGGAGACGCCCAAAATTTCAGCAAGCTGTGGGAGAGGGTTCTTATCTTCAATCTCATGAAACCCTTGAATTTGAATTGGGAAACCAATGGACTTTTCTTTTGGTACCCCCTCCAAGTGTTGTGTTGTGGTTGTAGCAGCTAGGCTCCCTCGTAGAATCACCTGCTATCCTTTTCTAAAAAAAATTCATGGTTAGCTTCAAAAAATTTCAAAAAATATCTCCAATCATGGACAACCAATCAATGCCAAGCACTATATCAAAACCATCAAGAAAGGAGGAAAAAATCAACAACTATGTCTTGCTCTTGTAGGATCAGTTTTACTTGCGGGGACTTCAGGATGCACTTTAGAATTTAGCCGTTAGTTACCTTAACTTCGAACCTACCATAATATTCTTTTTGGAGCATTAAGTGGGCAGCAAGCTTACTACTCATGAAGTTATGTGCTCTTCTAGTGTCGATGAGGATGATGACGGACTGTTGCTCGAGAAACCCTTCGATCTTCAATTTTTGTAGGTTGGTGTAGCTGACTAAGGTAGGGATTGTGCAGGTGGCCGATTGTGGTGTATCCTTTTCCTTGGGCTCGAAAGTCATATCTTCAAGTTTGGGTTCTTCAGTGGGCATAATCATTAGCAGTGTCTCCTTTTTACATTTGTGTTCTAGGCTCCACAGTTTATCACAACACCCACAGAGGCCCTTTGTCAATCCGTCATAATGGTCTTCTCTTATTAATTTCTATGGTTGAGGGGCTCGGCTGATAGTAGGAAGAGGTGTAAGCTTTGGTGCCACTGGTCGAGGAGCAACTCTAGTCTTTTGTGCTTCATAGTTCAATTGCTCCTCTTGATATCGCACAAAGGAGATGGATGTCTTAAGGGTGTACGGCTGTCGCGCTTTAACTTCTTCTTGAATCTCCATCTTCAAGCCTTTTATGAAAGTCCTCAATATCTATTTTTTAAACCAATCACGAGTTTAATTAGTTAACCTTTCAAACCTGATTTGGTACTCTTGGATGGTGGACATTTGACGGATCTTCGCTAGTTGTTCATTAATACTCTTGTAATCGGTTATTGTTGGAGGTTTGTATGCCATTGATGCTATGAGCATCTTGATTGACATGCCTTTTTTGAAGTGGTACAAAGGAGATTGATGTCGTCGAGGTGTAGGGTTGTCGTGTCTTATCTTTGCTTCTAATGTCCGATGGATTCTTTTTGCAATTTGAGTTTGCTCTATGTTATGATCTTTTTGGGATCGATGATCGACCTAATCTAAACTCCTCGAAGAGAGCCCGTAATTTAGCATCCATACGTATCTCGAAAGCCTCCAATTTGGCTTCGAATAAGGCTACTTACATCATGACATAAGGATCCTCAACCAGATCTTTAATGTTGATGCAGAGGAAGGTAGTAGATTGATGGATCTTTGTGATAGGACTCCAGTAGGGTTGAGTCCTAATCTCCCTAGAAGTAGTCAATAAAACCTTACTAGATTGTAATAAGGCCTCTCATATCTTATAAAGAAGTATGGCCAAGGTTTAGATTAGCCCTTAGGGCTTAGTAGTTGTCGTCCCCCTTACTGGGTAAGTCGGCTAGGGTTTCCCCCTGCTTAAGTCGGCTATAGAGCCAACCTAGCTGCCCCTTGTTCCTATTAAGGCAGGATGGCTATAGGAGGGGTAAAAGGATAATTCCACTTAGACAAGTGCCACCTTAGGCTAGGACTTTGATCCTTATTTAAGATGTAGCTGCCCCCCTCTTTTAATCAAGTAATTATCAATTTTATTTCAGCCTTGTGCCGAATCTAGGAGGGAGAAACCCCTACAGCGTTCCAAGGGTTGATCCCCCTCAAGTATCAAATCTATAGGGCTCCTTCTAGGGTCTTATCATCTGGTATTAGAGTAGTGATCTTGCCGCACTTGTAGCCATTTCATCCACCTCCACCTTCCCAAGCAATTCCCATAATTGCTATGACACGCGCCACCACCTTCCACCCCAACAGTAGATCAAATCAGTCTGCTACTGCCCTCTGTGTTTGATATGAAAGTTTGATATATTTTTATCATCTATGCCTCTTCAATACTACAAGATTTCTTACTTTATACTTTGAAGATTTTTTCTAAATTTTATCCACTGTAAATTTTGTTCATCGCAAACATTATCATCGTTACAAAGGCAAAATGTTGTAGAAATTTTTAGCCGATTGTTGCTTCTTGAAACTAAACTTTTAATTTTTTTTTTGGTTAAAACTTTTATACAATTTCATAGATCATTTTAGCTTTCATCTAAGACTAATCTTGTAAAAAACTCATTCTGGATCTGGACTTATAGCACTGCGATTCTTCATTGCATAGTATTGAAATTTTATAATACAGAATCTGCATTCTATTTATTGGCCTCTTGAAACCAAACTTTTGTTCATCCTTTTTGGCTAAAATTTTTATACAATTCTCAAGATTAAGTTAACTTTCATCTGGATTTAATTTCATGAAAAAACTCCTTCTGGAACTGGTTTTCTTGTACAATCTTTCACCATCAAGCAGTTCTAAAATTTTACGATGAAGGAATCTACCTTGTATCTTTTGCCCTATTTCCCTACCGTTATACTGCCAAAATTTCATCAAAATTTCTACTAATATTGACAACATCTAAACGAATGGTTTCTGTATAATTTTCTTAAACTTTCCCTGGAATTTATGTTGAGAAATCATCATTTTTCTGACACAAAAATCGGTTACGTAGGACAACACATCGCAACACTTCTTTTCGCTGAATTCTATCAGATTTGAGTGCTATTTTTTATGGGATTTTAGACTCTCTTTTCCTCATCTATAAACCCTACATCCTCCTAAAAACCCTTCTAAATATTACCCTAAACCGAATCCAAATAGCCCCCAAATCAACCACCCAAATCAGCCTACTTCCTTATCGATCCACTTACCTTTTTAGCCAACTTTCCTTACCGAGACACCTACCTTTGCTACCATCTATCCCAGATCTAAAATTTATTTTCCTAACCTTCATCTACTACTATCACAGCCCTAAAACCACACCAGTTTGTAGCATAAACTCTACAAAACTATAGCCCCAATTCTGTCCTAAACTGTAGCCTACTTCCACCAAAATCGATCCACCTTCCAACCGGCCACCCCATCTCCAAAATTCCCATGCCACTAACCCGACAATAGAAAAAAGATCTCAATATTACAGATCTTGAGGTGTATACTATAGCATTAGAGAAGGCTATCGATACAAAGCTTGAAGGCCTTGGAAACTGCATGGAAGAGAAAATGCGATCCCTTTTTGCCGAATTCAGCATTGGCCAACTATTGAACTCGAGGAAATCACAAAATGGAGAAACTTCAGATCGGTGAGATGATCTTCAAGAACATGGCCACATCACCTCTGATCTCAATAATCCATGCATGAAGGTTGAGTTCCCTAGATGGGAAGAAGGAGACTCGATCGGGTGGATCTCGCGCGTGGAGCGCTCTTTTCGATTCTACCAAACCACCGACGCCACACGAGTGGAGATTGCTGTCATCCACCTCGAGGGAGATGTTATTCAGTAGTTTAATTAGTTTAAGGACACCCATAGAGGACTCTCTTGGCAGCGATTCAAGGAAGGACTACTAGACCGCTTTGGACCAACCGATTTCAACAACATCGACGGACAATTGGCAAAGATTCGTCAAACCTCTACAATACAAGAGAATACCAAATAAGGTTTAAGTGTTTATCTAACCAAACTGATAATTGGTCTAAGAAATAACTTTTAAGTATTTTTATCGGCGGCCTAAAGCTAAAGATCTGAGGAGAAGTAAAGGCACGGTCACCGTATACTCTTATGGCGGCGATTTCCTTCATGTGTATCCAGGAAGAACAATTGAATCACGAGGTACAAAGGACAAGGGTCACTCTCCGACCAGCCATGCTGAGGCTTACTGCCCCCTCTACTATCATCCAAGCCCCTGCACTAAAAAATTTGACAAGAAATGAGCTTCATGAACGATCGGCCAAGGAGTTGTGTTGGCATTGCAACGAACCATGGAGCCGCGAACATCACTGCAAAAAGGGTCGGCTCCTCGTGATTGAACCAGCGGAAGATGAGGACAATGAAACATCTGAAGTAGCCCTTGAAGCTAAAGAAGAAGCCATGGAGGAAGAGTCCCAACCAGCCAACTACATAGTGCATGGCCGGCTATTCTAGCCCGCAAATGATGAAAGTTGGAGAACTTCTAAAACAGCAACTCATCACCATTCTCATTGACATGGGTAGCACTAATAAATTCCTCAATAGTAAGGTTGCTGCACATTTGGTGCTACAAATTGAAGATTGCAACAAGTTTGATGTAAAGGTCGTTGACGGTCGAATCTTTAATTGCGACCAATGGTGCCCGCGGCTAAAACTACTCATCCAAGACCAAGAAGTGGTAGCTGATTTCTTTCTCCTACCCATTGATGATTATGAAGCTGTACTCGAGATCGAATGGCTCACAACAGTAGGTGATATCTCCAAGAATTTTTCTAAATTAATCATGAAATTTTATTACAAAAGGAGACAGGTCACATTACGAGGCAAGCGCAGGAACCAAATTTCCACCGTTTTGTCATAACAAATGGAGAAAGTTTTGTACAAAGCACATGGTAGATTCTTGATACATATTCAGTAGCCATCTATGGGCTGCCCCCTAACAGACCGCATGACCTCCTATTTTGCTAGACAAACCTCTAGCAAATTTATGATCGTACCACTATCCTCACTTGCAGAAGGACGAGATCGAGAATATTGTTAAAGAGATGCTTGACACCGGGTGATTTGATCGAGCTGCAGCCCTTACTACTCACCGGTGTTGCTAGTGCGCAAGAAAAATGATACGTGATGGATGTGTGTTGACTACCAGGCTTTAAACGCCATCACTGTCAAGAATAAATATCTTATCCCATTCTTAGATGAACTGTTGGATGAATTAAAAGGAGCCCGAGTCCTCACTAAATTGGATCTTCGATCCGGATACCATCAGATTCGAGTATGCACTGAAGATATTCTGAAAATTACATTTCACAAGCATAATGGCTACTATGAGTTTCTGGTAATTCTTTTCGGACTTACAAATGCTTATTCTAATTTCTAAAGCCTGATGAATGACATCTTATAGAGTTTTCTATGTAAGTTCATATTGTTATTCTTTGAAATATTCTCATTTATAGCCCTACGCTTGATATACATTTTCAGCACTTATGAACTGTTCTAACGATTCTTTGGGAGAATACTTCTTATGTTAAATAGTCAAAGTGCAGCTTCTTACAGCGTAAATTAGAGTATCTTGGGCATATTATATTAGAGGATGGAGTGGCAGTGGACCCGACAAAGATCGAGGCAATGTAAGGATGGCCGAGACCTATAAACGTATAATCATTACGAGGTTTCCATTGACTCACGAGCTACTACCAAAATTTTATGAAAGATTATGGCAATATTAGTGCTCCGCTCACATCCTTGCTAAAAGAAAGACTCCTTCTTGTGGTCGGATAAAGCTTTCGCAGCCTTGGAATGACTCAAGATAGCCATGATGATGACGTTGGTCCTAGCACTGTCGGATTTCAATCGCACTTTAGTCATTGAGGCTGATGCATCAGGAGTTGGAATTTAGGTTATTCTTATGCAAGATGGTCAACTCCTAATTTACACTAAGGCTTCCCCACACTTCATACGAGGTATTTATAGGAGATATTAATTACTACCAAATTTAAAATATGATTGGATATAGGTCTATGACACGAAAGAGGAGTTAAATTAGAAGAATTGTAATTCATGCTCACGCCAAGTTAGGCTCTAATCATCCTGAATCATACCAGAAGGCAATCACCATTCCAGAAAAAATATTGGCTATCACTAAAGACTAACTATATGGTAGCCCATGCAAGGAAGAAACTTCCCCCTAACAAACGTCGGAGCAGAAGAAAGTTTCCTAAGAAAGATCAAGTCCCCCTTCATCTCCAACTCCACCAGCATGAAATTCAAGCCTCAAGAAAGTGGTATCCCTATTTCTTTGGGCCTTGCAAAATTGGGGATCATATTGGGCCCCAACCTGGAGATCAGATTTGTGCACCATATCAAAATTATAGTTGATCCTCCAAGTATCCCACCTCAAATGAAAATTTAAATATGATGACTCAGTTCAAGTTCATCCAACTAACACCCAAGCTGATGAGGAGCTGAAAACTCAGTTCCTTGAGTTCATGGAACTTTAGCCTTGAGGACAAGGTTGATTTCAAGAAGGCAGGTTTGATAGGACTCCAACAGGATTGTAATAAGGTCTCTCCTATCTTATAAAGGAGTATGGTCAGGGTTTGGATTAGCCCTTAGAGCTTAGTAGTTGCCGCCCCCCTTACTGGGAAAGTCTGCCAAGGTTTCCCCCTACTTAGGTCAGATATAGAGCCAACCTAGCGGCCCCTTATTCCTATTAAGGCAAGATGGCTATAGGAGGGGTAAAAGGATAATTTCACTTAGACAAGTGCCCTCTTAGGCTAAGACTTTGATCCCTATTTAAGATGTAGTCGCCCCCACCCCCCTCCCTCTTTTAATCAAGCAACTATCAATTTTATTTCTGCCTTATACCGAATCTAGGAGGGAGGAACCCCTACAACGTTCCAAGGGTTGATCCCCCTCAAGGATCAAAATCTATAGGGCTCCTTCTAGGGTCTTATTACTCTGGTTTGGTGGGCGACGATGGAGGGGACATCAAAAGCAATTGTGGGAATTGCTTGGGAAGGTGGAGGCATGGATGCGGCTACAGGGGCAGTAAGCTCTGATACCAGATGATAGAACCCTAGAAATAGCTCTATAGATTTTGACCCTTGAGGGGCATCAACCCTTGGAATGCTATAGGGGTTCCACTCTCCTAGACTCGGCACAAGGCTGAAATAAAATAGATGATTGCTTGATTCAAGAGGAAGGGGGGGCTAGGGATGGGTGGGTGGCAACGTTTGTAAATAAGGATCAAAATTATAGCCTAAGGGGATGCTTGCCTAAGTAAAATTACACTTTTACCTCTCTTATGCCTAACCTATCTTAATAGGAACAAGGGGCAGCTAAGTTGGCTCTATAACCAAACTAAGCAGGGGGAAACCCTGGCCGACTTACCTAGTAAGGGGGGCAGTTGTTCTGAGCAAGCTATCAATCCGAAATTAAAACAAAAGAGTCAACAGAGCAATGGATTATCATTTTGGAATCCCCTTTAATAAAGAACGATGACCACAACAGCATGGGCTTATTGAATAGCAGGCTTACTGGCAATGGAAAGGATTGGGCTCAACACAAAGAATCCTTCAGAAAATACTCTCAACATATCATATAAAATAACAAGAAATCAATATAGAATGCAAGCGCAAGGGTGCTACTAAGCCCTAAGGGCTAATCTAAACCCTAGTCATACTCCTTTATAAGATAGGAGTGGCTTTATTACATTCTAACAAGGTTTTTATTAACTAGTACTGAGAAGATTAGGACTCAACCCTACTAGAGTCCTATCATAAATTTATCATGGACCGCACCATGTCTAATAATATGTGATTCCTCCTTTTTGATACATCATTGAGCTGAGGTGTATAAGGAGGTATCCACTAGGATAAAATCTCATTGTCCTTGAGGAAATGAGTGAACTTCATACTCAAGTACTCTCCTCCTCGATCTGATCAAAGAGTCTTAATACTCCTTTCAATTTTGTTCTCCACCTCATTCTTATATTTTTTAAATTTCTCAAAGGTCTTAGATTTGTACTTTATCAAGTACACGTGTCTATACCTAGAGAAATCATCAGTGAATGTAATGAAGTATGAGTAACCACCTATAGCCTGAGTCGACATGGGACCACATATATCACTATGTATGATTTCCAATATCTCAGTGGCTCTCTCTCTAGTTCCACTAAAAGGAGAGTTTGTCATCTTCCCACGAAGGCAAGGTTCGCAAGTTACATATAACTTATAGTCAAATGGATCTAAGTATCTATCTTTCAGTAACTTTTGAATCATTCCCTCGTGTATATGACCTAGCCTACAATGCCATATGTATGCATTGTTCTTCTCATCTCTTTTCCTATTAGACATATTTATATTCATGATGTGTAGACAAGTATCTAACATATATATACCATTTATCAATGTCCCTCTAGTGATGATCGTATCATCCATAATTATTGAACAACTATTGTTCTCAAAAACTAATTTATATCCACTAATTATCAAACAAGAGATGGAAATAATATTTTTGATAATAGAGAGAATAAAATAGCATGCATCCAATGCAATAATAGCTCCACCAGGTAGATGTAGGGTGACCTCCCCAATAGCAACTACAGCAGCTCTTGCTCCATTGCCCATCTTGAGGTCTATCTCATCTCTGGCCAATCTCCTAGGTCTTGCTAAAACCCACAATAAATTACAGATATGATGAGTACTCCCGGTATCTAATACCCTTATGTTATTATGAAAATAAGTGGAGACTGATCATGAATATACTTGAAGCTTATCCAAGCTTTTGTTTCACCTTATCTACAAGGTAATCCTTATAATTCCTCTTCCAATGCCCGTCTTGGCTATAGTAGGAGCACTGTCCTTTATCCTTTATCGGGTCTTTCTTAGTAACCTTTGCCTTACCTAGTCTTTCTTTGCCCTTGCCCTTGTCCTTGCCCTTCTTTACGTCAAAAGATTAAATATTGTGGAAAGTCAACATGTCGATAGATCGAGCAGTACGCTAAAAGAAAGGATGATGTGTTAGAGGTTCAGATAAAATGTCAGATGATTAAACAGTATGCTAAAATGTTAGACAACGTGTTGACTACTTTATGATTGTGCTAGATATATGATAGAGTAGTTAAGTCTTAATTGACGTTCTTTGATGTCAAATTCAGTAGTCATGTTAAAGAGTCCAAAATTAACATTTTAGTTTATAGTTATGAATTATTTCGAATGAAACCAAGTGAGACCATTGGAGACATGTACACCAAGTTCACGAATGTCGTCAATGGTTTTAAAGCTCTTAGTAAATATTTTTTTAATTTTAAATTTATTAGTAAAATATTAAGATCTCTTCCAAAAAGTTGGGATCCTAAAGTAACTGCAATCCAATAGGCTAAAGATCTAAATAATGTTCCTATTGGATCTCTTATGACTTATGAACTTAGCTATAAAGCTTATGATGAACTTAAAGAATCCCTTCCAAAGAACAAGAAGGATTTAGTACTAAGAACTGTTGATGACTCCTCGAGTGATGAAAATAATAACATTGCTCTATTGATAATAAAAATCAAAAATTATAAAAAAGAATAAAAATTATAAAAATAAAAATGAACCAAAAAGGGATAATATTATATACTTTGAATGCAAGAAGCCTGAACATTTAAAAAATGAGTATCCTCAATTAAAGAAAAATATATCCCACAAGAAGAAGGCTCTTTCGGCAACTTGGAATGACTCGTCATCATATGAAGGAAATCACTCTAAGGAAGAAGTTGTCAACTATGCTCTTATAGCCATCTATGACGAGGTAAATGAGTCGTCTAATATTTCTTTTGCTGAATTATTAAATATTTTTTATGAGCTTTATAACGAGTTTAGAAATATTAGCAAGTCTTATAAATTAATTAAAAAAGATCATGATTCATTCATTAGTAAATTTGAACAAATACATATAGCATCATCAACACATAGTTCATGTATCAAATGTGAAAGTTTAAAAGAACTTTGAAAGGAAAATGTTGTATTGCAATCAACATTAGAAAAATATAAAGTAGAGAATAAATCCCTAAACATGATCCTTGTAAACTAGGGTCATGTTTATACGAGAGAAGGTATAGGCTTTGTGGGCAATACTCAACAAAAGCCAACTACCTTTGTTAAAGGATCCACTCTAAACTTACCACCAAAAATAAAATACAGCTTTTGTGGTAGATTAGGACATATAGCTTACAAATGTTCATTTAAGAAGTATAGTCTGCATAAATTAATTTGTATTCCTAAAGGAACCATAAACAACTAAAGGCCTTTAAATAAATTAGGTAAAGCTCTTCATGAGAGACCCAAAGTAAATGAGTACCTAAATTAAAACTATCTTTCTTGTAGGTTTATCTCGAAACTAAGGCTAGGAGCACCAAATGGTACCTGGATAGTAGATGCTCAAGGCACATGACCGGAGATCTAACTTATTTTTCTAAGCTCACTAACATAAATGGCGGAGTTGTCACATTCGGAGACAACAACAAAGGAAAAATCATTAGAAAAGGAACCATATGTAACATATCAAACCTTTTGATTGAAGATGTACTATTAGTTGATGGCTTGAAACATAATCTACTTCGTATTAGCCAATTATGTGAAAGGAAATATATTATTAAATTTGAATCTAATGCTTATATAATTGAAATGTCACACAAGAATAAATCTTTGATTACCTTAAGAAACAAAAATGTGTATACTATTTATATTGAAAATTTTTGTAATGAAACATGCTTTTTGGCTTTAAATGATGATACTTGGATTTGGCATAGGAGACTTGGTTATGCTAGTATGAAATTGCTCAACGAAATTTTAACTAAAGACTTAGTAAGAGGATTACCTAGCCTTAAGTTTGTTAAGGATAAAATATATGATACTTACTAATTAGGAAAGCAAATAAAAAGTAGCTTTAAGTTAAAAAATCAAATAATCACCTCTAGGCCACTACAATTGATCCATATGGATTTATTTGGACCAATTGATATTATAAGTGTAGGAGGTAGCAAATATGCATTTGTTTTAGTATATGATTATATTAGATATTCTTGAACTTATTTCTTGGCACATAAAAGTGATTCTTTTAAATAATTTTCAAAATTTTGTAAAATTATTTAAAATAAAAAAGGTTTTATGATTTTATCAATACATAGTGATCATGGTAGTAAATTTCAAAATAGTAAGTTTCAAAATTTTTGTGAGTCAAATAAGTGTATCCACAACTTCTCCACTCCTAGAAATCCACAACAAAATAGAGTAATAGAAAAAAAAAATGAGCTTATAAGAAATAGCTAGAACTATGTTAAATAAACATAGCCTACCCAAATATTTTTAGGCTAAAGCCATTAACACGGCATGCTATATTTTAAGTATAGTTCTTGTAAGACCATTACTCACTAAAACTTCTTATGAATTGTGGAATGGTAAAAAATCAAATATTTCTTATTATAAAGTACTTGGCTTCAAATATTTTATTTTGAATGAAAAGAATACCTTCAAAAAAATTGATACAAAATCCGATGAAGATATTTTTCTTGGTTATTCTTCTATTGTAAAAGAAATTTAGTAATTAAAGAATCTATTCATGTTATTTTCAATGAGATTTCTGAACCTAAGAAAATTAATTTTGATGATAAATTTGATTTTGGCACTTTGAATTTAAATGATAACTCTCCTAAAAGCAACTTCCATGAATCTACTTCCAAATCATTACCCAAGGAATGAAAATATGTAAATGCTCATATTAAAGAGCTTATAATAGGAGATACATCAAGAGTGTTCAAACTCATTCTTAAAAAATTTTATACTAATGTCACATTTCTTTCTTAAGTTGAACCAAAATGCATTGATAAAGCCTTAAGAGATGACTCTTGGATTATTGCAATGCATGAAGAGTTAAATCAATTTGAGAGAAATGAGGTATGAGAGCTTATTCCTAGATCTAATGACTATTTAATGATTGGCACTAAATGGGTCTTTAGAAATAATCAAAATAAAAATGGTACCATGGTTATAAACAAGGCCAGATTAATGGTCAAAGGTCTCAGCTAAGAAGAAGGAATCAATTATAAAGAAACATTCGCTTTTGTGACGAGACTTGAAGTCATAAGAATGCTCCTTGATTTTGCATCTTTCAAAGATTTTAAATTATTTCAAATGGATGTTAAAAGTGCTTTTCTTAGTTTTATTTCCGAAGAAGTATATGTTAAACAACCGTCCGGTTTTGAAAATAATCATTTTCTAAATCATGTTTTTAAACTTTCTAATGCTTTTTATGGATTAAAACAAGCTCCTTGGGCTTGGTACGAAAGACTTAGTTCTTTCCTTATTTCAAATAATTTTTTGAAAGGCAGGGTTGATACCACATTATTTTTTAAGTATTTTAAAAATAATTTTCTTATTATTCAAATTTATTTTGATGATATTATTTTTGGTTTAACAAATGAATCCTTATGTGAATCTTTTGCCAAAAGTATGAGCCAATAATTTGATATAAGTCTAATGGGTGAGTTAACCTTTTTCTTAGGATTATAAATAAAATAATTAAATGATGGTATCTTTATTAATCAAACTAAGTATACATTAGACTTGTTAAAATATTTTGGTATGGAAATACTAAACCTATAAATATACCCATCTACAAAATTAGACTTAGATAATAAGGGAGAAAATTTTGATCAAAGAATATATAGAGGAATTATAGGCAGTTTGTTATATTTAACTGTTACTAGACCGGATATAATATTTAGTATTAGATTATATGCAAGATTTCAATCAAATCCTAAACTTTCTCACTTTAAATCAGTTAAACAGATATTTTAATATTTAAAAGGAACCTCTAACTTAGATTTATGGTATCCTAAATCTAAAAAATTTGATTTAATTGCTTATGCGGATGTCGATTTTGAATGATGTAGAATAGATAGGAAAAGTACCACCTATACATGTTAATTTTTAGGGCATGCACTTATTTCTTAGTCTTCCAGGAAATAAAATTTGATTGCTTTATCTATTGCTGAAGCCGAATATAATACGGCTAGTGCTTGTTGTACCCGAGTTATTTGGATAAAAAACACATTAGAAGATTACATAATTTATTTAAAAAATATCCCTTAAAATATGGCAATAGAAGTGTCATATGTTTAACTAAATATCTTATTCAACACTAAAAAACTAAACATACTGATATTAGGTATCACTTTATTAGAGATCATGTGAATAATCTTGACATATCTTTAAAATTTATTAATACTAAGCGTCAATTAGTAGATATTTTCACTAAGTCATTAAATGAAGAGTAATTTGACTCCAATAAAAGAGAGCTAGGAATGCTAAACAATCAAAATGCATGATTTGCTATTTTTTCAGATTTATTTGCTACATTTGCTTGAAATTTATATGAGATGAATTTAAATGCATGAGTAGCTCTTAATTTTTTTAATCTTCCTAGATTTCTTGGATTTTTGAGCTCATCTTCGAAATATTCTTTTCAAAATTTACTTTTATAAGATTGAAAGCTCTTCTTAATGATGTAATATTTTCACACTCTCTTATTTCTTTTTTCTTACTCACAAAGAAGAGGAAATCTTTTATAGCTCATATCCTATTTTACTAAGGGGGAGCAATGACACATGTGCTTTAAAATCATTTACTCTACATTTTACCTTTTTGTTGATGACAAAAGCAGAGAAATATCATATTGATGACATATATAAGAATAATTTTAAATGAGCATTTCTTTTTTTTGTTGATAAACAAAAGGGATAGATTTTAAAGTGCATAACTGACGCATGAATTCAAATGTATGTTGTATACTTGAAAAATTCTTAATGATTTGATGATTGATGACTTAATGTAAAAATATTTGAATTAATATCATCTCTGAAATCAATGTTGCTTCTTTGAGTCAAAACCATCTTGTATACTATATTCATGTAGATAACTCTGAAACCTCTTAACATTACTGAAGTAGTCACTAATCTCTAGTACAAGATTCTCTCCAAAATCATGGTCGGAGTTAAACACACTGAATACAAGTTCGCAACGACCCTGACTCCTAAAATCTCTAGGAAGAAAAAATTCTCTATGTCATCCTTATATTCAAACTCTACTGTATCAATATATGGAATATTAACTTTGCAAACACATTCAGGAATATCGATATCCTAACCACACGATGAGTTATGACTATCCTCTATATCCTTTTCATCTGAGTCATCGTCTAACGAAGCTGGAGCATCTCTTTCTTCGTGAGGCATTACTTTGTCAGATGAAATATTTTTGTGCATGGCTTATAACTTGTGTTGGAGTCCTAGACATAACAAAGTTCCAAGTTATTCCACGCCAGTCACCTTTTCTCGGTTTCTGAAAGCCCATCAAGAACATTCTTTGCTTATCCTCGGCCCAAAGGATACTTGCTAAATGGTGTATCATTAGCAAATTGGTTCTCTAAATTTAATGTAAGTCTTCGATAACGAAATCTAAACTTAAAATTTAAACAGAAGAAATATTATGTAGTTTATCACAATTCATAAGTACCATAAAATAAATGAGACATATAACCTAAACCTTCACACAAACATATAGGGAAAAGTTCAAAATTTACATGGTATGTCAACAGCTAAAAACTGAAGTTCATTTCCAAGAAGTCTTGCTAGTAGTTAAATATGTAGAAATAAAGTAATATTACTCTAAATATTCATAAAACAAAGAATAGAATTATCGAACCAAGTATTCTCATATCACCATCAAGTAATTTGAGATGAGATGTCCTTCAGGAATTTTTTCTACAAAAGATATCAGATATGGTTCTAGAACTCATCGATCAGAAAAGTTCGTTAAAATATATAAGTAATCTTTTGTTCTATGTTATGCTAACTTCTCCATTACTAAACGTATACAGCGGTGCCAAAATAAGTTACCAACAGTCTAACAGCTCGGAACACAAACTTTGGAAAGGCTTGCAAAACCAAGTGGAACTAATGTCAAACCACAATTGAGGTGATTAATTAATGCTTAATTGTGTCAATAAAAGTCTAAAAATAAAGGAGCCTACGGGTCTTTTTGTCATTATGTAATGAGTTGAATTCATTTAAACAAGGAAAACTGATATATATCATCAAATCAAGAAAGGAGTAGCAATTACTTTTAGTTTGGAGTGTCTCGTCTTGTTCTCTTTCAGCCATGAGTCAGTGAATTATAGTGAAGTTGAGAACATGAGATAACCAGAAATTATGATATGAAACACAGGCTAAAGTTGGCTGATTGTTGACATGACACTTAAATACAGACACAATTAATTTAAATAATATCTCTCTATTTGTGGGTAAGGGTGTCGATATATCTTTGACTGATGATATATCTATTTGTGGGTAAGGGTGTCAATTAATTTAAATAATATATTTTTGGGAGTCTTATAGATGATATTAGTATCTTTGACTGATTTGATTAATTTTACAATGAAAAAATAATATGATTTAACATGATAGAAGCTCTTACCTTATCATTATTCTCTTAAGATGAGAATCAACAAATAGAGAATAATCGAAAAGACAGAACATAATATTTGACCCAGAAAAAATATATATATTTTATTTTTAATTTATTTATCAATAAATTATAGAAATCATATATCTCAAGAAAAGAAAAAATAAAAACAAACACCCAGATCAATTGGCGAGCAACATGAGATTCTTAAGTGAAATAATTGCCATCATGGTTTACATAATACAATAGAGCATAATACATTAGGGAGAACAAAAATAAATATCAGAGAATATCAAATAAAATTACATCCAAGTCGCAACAACTTACATTCAAAACAGTAGTAGAAAAAGAAGTGAGAAATCATCATCTAAAAGAAAAAAAGAAGAAAAAAATGTTTTTTATTAATTTGAACAATCAAGTAGAGAAAATTTCTTACCATCTCAGCAGAGAATCCAGTGATGATAGAAAAGGAACCTAGCGAGGAAAACTCAGAAACTGCGATCATCATAACATAGGAGAAGAAAAACACAACGAAAAGATGAAGGGAAGCTGATATCAGAGTAGCAAAAACCAATGTCGATAGAGTTGAAGAGAGACAGGAGTAATGAAGATTGGAGAAGAAAACAGAAAGAGGACGGATTATGACTTTGGCACTATTTAGTTTTAATTTTCAAATCAAAAATAATCTCTCAAATTATTTTACCTAACGACATAACCTTATTTTACTAAATTATTTTAATTACGAAGGATCAATTATACGAGTTATAAAATATAAGAACTAATTTAGACTTTGAAATATAATAAAATATCAACAATAATTTTAACCTAAAAATAAACTAAGGGCTGAAAAGTAACATTTCCTATCCATCTCGGAATCTCCCTCGGTAGCGAAACAAAGTGTTGATGGCTAAAATGTAAATTTCCATCGGGCCAAGCTGTGAACCGGAAAACGCATCCTTCTACTCGTCGCCGCCTTCGGAACCGAAATCTAGTGTAATTGAAAGGCAAGAAGAGACGATGCTCGACAGCACTCGCCAAATAGCCACCCCATTAGATGTCAAAATCAATAAGCAAAAGGCACCAGCAGGTCTCGTTATCTTCTCCAATCATCACACGAGTCGAGCGAGTCATGAATGGGAATGTGGAGAAAAGCAACTTGCCACCCGTAAAGGAGAGCACGAGCATCTGCGTTGCATGCGCCAGCAGCTAGTTAGAATCATATTCTAAATATTCAATCCCATAATTCTTGCTTCAGTTTTAAACACATTCGTCAGTTTTAGATTATTATTAGCATTGTTTTGTTCTTTGTGGTTGACTGATAATGATTGACGAAGAATGACCAAAAAAACGATTAATTAAAAGGGCAGACCGCAGAGAGGGATGGAACCAATTGCAGATGGAGTTATCGGGAAGGTTCCCTTTTTTTTAGCTTTTCAAGAGGAAGATAACCTTCCTATTTATATTTTTGAACATCCTTTTTATATTTTTGATGATCTCGGCAAAAAGAAGAACAAGAATGATTTGTAGATCCATGAAAAAGAAAAGATAAGCGATCATGAAGGTATAACAACATTGATTGGATGGTTAGTTATGCTTATACTCCTTATATATGCTTATAATTCAGATGTATGAGAATGATTTGAGAAGGAAACTATAATGATTATTTCTAATTTGAAGCACTCATCATAAGTTCAATTTTGACTTTTATTGCTTACATATAACTTAGATTTTATGTTTATTTTTTATATTGACACTACTATCTATGTATGTCATGACATTCGTTTATTCAGAAGAATGATTGTTATTGTTTGTATATGAATAGTTTGTCAACTTCTTGTGTGGGTTGACAAAGAACCTTACACATGCTTCTGGACACCACTGAATTGGAAAGGTTTCATATTATGTTATCCTTGCATGAAAGACCTAAGAATCTGGTGTTGGTTTCGTTCCTCTCTATTATTATGTATATAGGCTTCCAGGTAGCTTTTGGTTTTTATACTCTAACCTAATTCTGCTTGTATAATAACTAAATTGTGTATCTTACAACACTGCAAAAACATAGACATTAGATTTGGACTTCTCTATTTGAGTTGTGCAACAAAACTAATGAAGAGAGATCAATCGATATATCGTCAGACAATAACACTTAATGGTGCTAAAGTTCAAGTACAAGAATTTTCATACACTACAAATTATTTAAAATTGTCAGAAAATATATACGGATATTCAATGAGACGGTAAGACGCAGGTACCTTTTTCAAGTATATATGTTTTAGCATTTCCTTAACCATCGTTTTCTTGTTGTTGATAACAATTAGAGTATATTAAAGAATATGACCTTGGATCGGATGCTTGATAGAATATTGGTACACTGCTCATTTCCTGAGTGGAAAAATCAAGGAATGAAATGTCGTCGGTAATATGCAGCATTAGTATTTAACATATTGTCTTTCTTTGCAACTTGTGTTTATGTAACAAAGATTTTTGTTTTTTCATTTACGAATGATTGTGTTGTATTTGTTATGAAATTATTGAGCATCTGAACCAAGTCAACAAACGAAGTTCCAATGGATGCTGATTTCGGCTTGCTTCATTATATAATTGACTGAATGTTGTTCTGATTTTGGGGTAAATTTAAAGACCGGACATGTATCGTGAAGTGGTTGGGACAGGTATTTGGAGAGATGCCCAAGAAATATTAGTAAATAATATAATAAATTATTATTTGTTAAACTTTGAGGCACACATGTGATGCTGTGGTTGACAATTTGACATTAAAAATGTAATATTGTCTACAACTTTAAAGTGTTTTTATCATTGTTTGATTTGTTACACATCTCCATACAAATTTTTGCAGATAATCTATAATTCACATATAAAATTTCTTGCATGAGTTTCAATTCTTTAAGTTGATAAATATTTTTATCTCTACGTGTATATTAGAACCCTGCAATATTTTAAGCTTGGGTTGACCTTTATAGAAAACTCTTTAGAACTTTATAGGGGTTCCTCCCTCCTTGGTAGTTGATCACAATTACTAAAAAAAATATATTGATTACTTGGAAAAATAGTGCTGGCTACATACTTTATATAGGATCTCAAAACTCTAATTCATAATAGAACTTCTACTCCAAGTAAACTGAGATTCCAACTCCTAATTAAACTCCTACTCGAAGTAAACTAAGACTCCAACACCTAATCAAACTCCTACTCCAAGTGAAATACTCTCATCTCAAAATCTAGCTGTCTCCTCTCAGCCCTAGCCGACTTTCCCTCATTAAGGTAGACGGCCAATTGGGTTAATCATAAGCTTGACTTGGTTGACTCCGACCCGAATCTAATTCCGACTCCTAGCCAGACTGTAGTTCAGCCGAATCCTAACCCTATTAGGATTTTTGCTAATTTATTACAATAGACTCAAATCTCCTCCTAGTCGACCTATAGCTATCCTTATTAAGTCAGCGAACGTGACGTAATAAGATTGACCCACATGGCCTTCCATCGTTATAAGAAGAAATTGAATCACGAAATAGGTTGAGTTGATCGAGTCCCTCGAGGCTCACCTATCTCCATGATCGAGATCTTGCCTATGGCATAGAGATGTCACCGGTGACCTGAGGACATGGTATGCTTGTTCGAGTCTCTCGAGGGCATATCATCAAATCAGACTCATTTTGTAACAATGGTGATGTCTTAATTGAATTTCATGGTTAGTCAAGTAATCGAGACCATGATGATTCAGAGGTTGAACATGATGGGAATCACAAGTTGTGATTGGCAAGAGTTGCCTCCCTTTTGGGCTTAGTATAATTGGTCGAGTCACTCGAGGTTGCATTAAGACGTCAATTGGATCTCAATCCCCACTATAAGTCTATCGGGGACTTTCGTCTTACGTGCCGAGGGTGTCGCGTAATTTGCTAGAAAATTAATCAGAGCAAATTAAGATAGAAAGTCCATATCTTAATTAGTTTTTTATAAAATATCTATGTTATTAATTTATATTATATCTTCCCTATCACTTGCAAATCCCCTATATGTCATACTTGATGCCAACTATCTCATTAGTCTAAACTACATAGATTACCTGCACGATTTGAGAATTATTCTCACTGTGGAGAAAATCATATATGTCCTTAACATAAGTGTGCCCACACCGGAGGAAAGGACAAGCGAGGATGAGATCGTTAGCTATGTGAAGTATATAGATAGTCCTAGATGATAACCTATGTGTTGATTTTATACTTCAGTCCTTACCAGATTCCTTTTCATAGTTCATTATTAACTTTAATATAAACAAGTTTGAGATGACTCTACCTGAGCTCCTCAATATGTTGAGAGAATTTGAGAGCACCATCAAGAAAAAGAAGCAAGTTCTCTATATTAGTGAGACTAACAAGAAAAGAAAAGTTGATAAGACTATTAAGAATGACAAGTTTATGACAAATTAGGTAAGGCAAAGGTTACCAAGAAAGACCCAACCAAAGACAAAGGCCAGTGCTTCCACTACGATAAAGACGAGCACTAGAGGAGGAACTATAATAATTATATTATAGAAAAAGCGAAATGGAAGCTTGGAGAAGCTTTAGGTATATTCATGATCAGTCTCAATTTGGTAGATTTTCATAATAACACATGGGTATTGGATACCGGGAGTGCTTATCATATCTGCAATTCGTTGCATACTCTAGCAAGGCCTAAGAGATTGGCAAGAGGCAAGATAGACCTCAAGATGAGTGATGGAGCAAGAGTTGTTGTAGTTGTTGTTAGTGAGATCACCCTACATCTACCTAGTAGAGTTACCATTGCATTAGATGTATGCTATTATATTCCCTCTACTAGCAAAAACATAATTTTCATTTCTTATTAGATAATTAGTGGATATAAATTAGTTTTTTAAGAATAATAGTTATTCAATAAATATGGACAATGCGATCATCACAAGAGGGACCTTGATTAATGACTTATGTATGTTACACATTTCTCCACATCATGGATGTAAATACGTCCAAGAGGAAATGAGATGAGGTGAATAATACATACATATGACATTGTAGGATAGGTTATATCCATTAAGGAAGGATTCAAAAGTTGCTTAAAGATGGATACTTAGATCCATTCGACTATGAGTCATATACAACTTACAAAAATTGCCCTCGTGAAAAGTTAACCAACTCCCATTTTAGTAGAACTCGAGAGAGAGTCACTGGGTTATTAGAACTCATAAATAGTGATATATGTGGTCCCATGTTAACTCAGGCTATAGGCGGTTACTCATATTTCATTACCTTCACTGACGATTTCTCTATGTATGGATGTATGTACTTAATAAAGTACAAGTGTGAGGCCTTTGAGAAATTTATGGAATATAAGAATGAAGTAGAGAACCAGATTAGAAAGAGTATTAAGACTCTTCGATCAGATTGAGAAGAGTACTTGAGTACAGAGTTCAATCATTTCCTTAGGGACTATAGGATTCTATCCTAATGGACACCTCCCTCAGCTCAATAGTGTATTAGAAAAGAGGAATCACATATTGTTAGACACGATACAATCCATGATGAGTTTTGCTAACTTATAGGACTTCAGTAGGGTTGAATCCTAATTATTCTAGTAGAAGTTAATAAAAACTCTGCTAAATTGTAATAAGGTCTCTCCTATCTTATAAAGGAGTATGGCCAGAGTTTGGATTAGCCCTGAGGGCATAGCAGTCCCCGCCCTCCTTACTGGGCAAGTCGGCCAGGGTTTCCCCCTGCTTAGGTCGGCTATAGAGCCAACCTAACCGCCCTTGTTCCTATTAAGGTAGGATAGCTATAGGAGGGGCAAAAGGATAATTTTACCTAGATAAATGCCCCCTTAGGCTAGGACTTTGATCCCTATTTAAGATGTAGCCGCCCTCCTCATTGAAAGCAAGCAATTATCATCTTCAATTCAGCCTTCTAGGAGGGAGGAACCCCTATAGCGTCCCAAGGGTTGATTCCCCTCAAGGATCAAAATTTATAGGCCTCCTTCTAGGGTCTTATCATCTAGTATCAGAGCAGCGATCTTGCTGCCCCTGTAGCCATCCCAGCCGCCTCCACCTTCCCAAGCAATTCCCACAATTGCTACGACACGCGCCTCCACCTTCTACTCCAGCAGCAAATCAAATCAGTATGGCGTTGCTTCCTGCGTTTGATCTAGAATTCTCATATATTTTTATAACCTATGCCTCTTCAATAATGCAAGATCCTTCCTATTACATATGAGAGAAGTTTCCCAAAGTTTCCTTGCTGTAATTTTTTACCATCACAAACGTTATCATCATTGCGAAGGCGAAATACCGCAGAAATTTTTCAACCGATTGTTGTTAATTGAAACTGAATTTTTGTTCATCGTTTCTAACCAAAATTTTTATACAATTCTCAAGATCAAGTTGGCTTTATCTGGATTCAATTTCATAAAAAACTCCTTCTAGAACTGGTTTTCTTGTATGATTTTTCATCATCACACAGTTCTGGAATTTTACGACAAAGGAATCTGCTTTGCATCTTTTGCCTTATTTCCCTACCGTTATGCTGTCAAAATCTCATCAAAATTTCTACTGGTATTGACAACATCTAAACCAAGGGTATAATTTTCTTAAACTTTCCCCTGGAATTTATGTTGAGAAATCATCGTTTCTCCGACGCAAAAACTAGTTCAGTAGGACAGCACATCGTAGCACTTCTTTTCACCGAATTCTATCAGATTTGAGTGCTATTTTTTGTAGGATTTCAAAATCTCCTTTCTTCATCACCAAACCCTACCATCCTTACCAAAAACCCTTCAAATCCCTAAGATAAAGCGACTCCAAACAGCCCCCAAATCTGCCCTAAACCATAGCCTACTTCCACCTAAACTAATCCACCTTCCAACCGGCCACTCCCTTCTCCAAAATTTTCATGCCATTGACCCGACAATAGAAAAAAGATCTCAATATTACATGGAGGAGGCTATCGATGCAAAGCTTGAAGCCTTTGAAAATCGCATGGAAGAGAAGATACGATTATTATTCACTGAATTCAGCATAGGCTGACCATCAAGCCCGAGGAAGTCACACCATGGAGAGACTTCAGATAAGTGAGACAATCCTCAAGAGCATAGATACATCACCTCTGATCCTAACAATCCATGCATGAGGGTTGGCTTACCAAGATGGGAAGAAGGAGACCCGATCGGATGGATCTTGCGCGCGGAGCATTATTTTCGGTTCTATCGAACCGCCGATGCAACACGAGTGGAGATCACTGCTATACACCTCGGGGGAGATGTTATTCAGTGGTTCAATTGGTTTAAACACACCCATGGAGGACTCTCTTGACAGCGGTTTAAGGAAGGGCTTTTAAACCGCTTCGGTCCGATCGATTTTGACAACATCGACGGACAATTGGCAAAGATTCGTAAAACCTCTACAATACAAGATTACCAAATAAGGTTTGAGTGTTTATCGAACCAAACTGAAGAGTGGTCTGAAAAATAACTTTTAGGTACTTTCATTGAGGGCCTAAAGCCGGAAATCCGAAGGGAAGCCAAAGCACGGTAACCGTACACCCTTATGGCGGCAATTTCCTTCACGCGTATTCAGGAAAAACGATTGAACTATGAGGCACGGAGGACAAGGGTTACTCCCCGACCAGCCATGCCAAGGCCTATTGCTCCCTCTATTACCATCCGAGCCCCCGCACTAAAAAAATTGACAAGAGACGAGTTTCGTGAACGATCGGCCAAAGGATTATGTTGGCATTGTGACGAACACTGGAGCCACGAACATCGCTGCAAGAAGGGTCGGCTCCTCATGATTGAACCAGTGGAGGGTGAGGACAATGAACCATCTGAAGACGGCCTCGAACTCGAAGAGGAAGCCATAGAGGAAGAGCCCCAACTGACCGACTACGCAGTGCATGGATTGGTTGGATACTCCAATCCGCAGACGATGAAAGTTGGAGGACTTCTAAAGCAACAACCCATCACCGTTCTCATCGACACAGGTAGCACAAATAACTTCCTCAATAGTAAGGTTGGTACACATTTAGTACTTCAAATCAAAGGTTGCAAGAAGTTTGACGTAAAGGTCGCCGACGGTCGAATCCTTAATTGTGACCAACGATGCCCATGGGTGAAGCTACTCCAAGACCAAGAAGTGGTAGCCGATTTCTTTCTCCTACCCATCAATGAATATGAAGTCGTGCTTGGGGTCGAATGGCTCACAACATTAGGTGATATCTCCTGGAATTTTTTAAATTAATTATGAAATTTTATTGTAAAGGGAGACAGGTCACATTACGAGGCAAGCGCGGGAGCCATATCTCCACCATTTCGACGCAAAGGGGGAGAATATACAAATTTTCAGATCTTGAGCTTGCCCTATTGCTAGATGAATTCGTAGATGTTTCCACAGAGCCGCGCGGGCTGCCCCCTAACTGGCAGCATGACCATCGTATTCGTATTCTGCCGGGCAAACCTCTAGAAAATGTTTGTCCGTGTTGCTACTCTCACTTGCAAAAGGATGAGATCGAGAACAACATCAAAGAGATGCTTGACACTATGGTAATTCGACCGAATTGCAACCCTTATTCTTCACCGGTGTTGCTAGTGTGCAAGAAGGATAGTGCATGGCGGATGTGCATCGATTATCGGGCCTTGAATGCTATCATCGTCAAGGACAAATATCCTATACCCATCGTAGATGAGCTCTTGGATGAACTAAAAGGAGCCCGAGTCTTCACTAAACTGGATCTTCATTTCGGTTATCACCAGATTTAGGTATGCACTAAAGATATTTCAAAAATCGCATTCCGCATGCATAACGGCCACTACGAGTTTTTGATAATGCCTTTTGGACTTACGAATGCTCCTACTTTTCAAAGCTTGATGAATGACATTTTTCGAAGTTTTTTACGCAAGTTTGTATTAGTGTTCTTTGATGATATCCTCATTTAGAGCCCTACACTTGATATACATTTTTAGCACTTACGAACTGTTCTAACAATTCTCCGGGAGAATACTCTTTATGTAAAATAGTCAAAGTGCTATTTCTTACCGCGTAAAGTGGAGTATCTTGGGCACATTATATCAGAGGATAGAGTGGCGGTAGACCTAACAAAGATCGAGGCACTGCAAGGATGGCCAAACCTATAAACGTAAAATCACTACGTGGCTTCCTTGGACTCACGAGCTACTATCGGAAATTTGTAAAAGATTATGGCAAGATCAGTGCCCGCTCACATCCCTACTAAAGAAAGACTCCTTCTTATGGCCGGAACAAGCCTCTACAGCCTTTGAACAACTCAAGGCTGCCATGACGATGATGCCGGTCCTAGCATTACCTGATTTCAGCCGCACCTTCGTGACCGAGGCCGATGCATCCGGAGTTGGGATTGGAGCTGTTCTAATGTAAGATGGCCGACCTCTCACCTACACCAGCAAGGAATTATCTCCCTTGCACTTGAGAATGTTGGTATATGATAAAGAAATGTTTGCCATTGTATAGCCATCACAAAGTGGAGACCCTACCTGACTGGCCAGCGCTTCCAGATTAAGACTGACCACCGAAGTCTTAAGTATTTCATGGAGTAGAAAATATCCTCCCTAGAGCAGCAACGTTAGGTAACTAAACTTCTCGACTTTGATTATGAAATTACTTATCGAAAATGAAAAGAGAATATTGTTGCAGATGCCCTATCTCAGCTCCCGGGGCAAGCAAAAATTTCAGCCATGTCCCTTCCCACCACCGATTTCTTCGAACACATTAGTGAGGAGTAGAAGAATGATCCAAAAATTTGAAGCATCATAGAAAAATTGAAGAAGGATCTCGATTCCGTAGGGCACTACATGTGGGACTCAAAGGACTTACGCTATAAAGACAGAATTGTTATTGTTCCTTCTTCTCCTCGCATTCAAGTTATTTTGCATGAAATACACTCTTCACCTTCAGTAGGGCACTCTAGATTTCTAAGGACTTATAAAAGAGTAAAGCAAAACTTCTTCTGGAAGGGCATAAAGCAATCAATTTATGACTATGTATCCAAATGTGATGTATGTCAGCCGCTACCTATACCAGATTTGACTTGGATGAACATCTCTATGGATTTCGTCGAAGGACTGCCACTATCTCAAGGTAAAAGCATGATCTTTGTGGTGGTAGTTCGCCTAACTAAGTATGCTCATTTTTGTGCTGTGAGACATCCCTATACTGCCGCCACTATTGCCTAGATTTTTGTGGAAAATATTGTGAAATTATGTAGGATGCCAAGGTCGATAGTAAGCGACCATGATAGGGTGTTTATAAGTAAATTTTGGACTGAGTTCTTCCATCTACAGGGTACCCAATTGAAGATTAGTACAGCCTATCATCCACAAATAGACGACCAAATAGAGGTGGTGAACAGATGCCTCGACACTTACTTACGATGCTTCACCAGCGACCAGCCCAAAGAGTGGACAAGATGGCCTCCCTATGTCGAATGGTGGTACAACATAACTTTTCATTCGTCGACTAAATATACCCATTACGAGGCACTATATGGTCGATCGCCCCCTGTAATTCCCTGATATGTACTTGCGACCAAGACCTAATTAACAAGGATAAACTGCTACAGCTGCTGAAGGACAACCTAACTGTCACTCAAGCCCGCATGAAGCAACAAGCAGATAATCACTGGAGTGAGCGAGAATTCTCAGTAGGAGATTGGGTTTACCTCCACCTACAATCATACAAGCAGCTATCCATCAACACTAGAGCATCGATGAAACTGTCTCAATGATTTTATGGACCATATCAGATTTTGGAATGCATTGGGGTCGTGGCATACAGACTTAAACTTCCAGATGATGCCAAAATTCATCCCGTCTTCCACGTATCCCTACTGAAGCTGAAATTGGGTGAACATGAACTGGCTCAGACTCAGTTGCCGAGCACTATAATTGAAGTTAAAATCCAAGCCCAACCTGACACTATACTTGATCGAAGAATTGTGATGCGCCGACGAAGGCCCTCCACTGAAGTACTTATGAAGTGGAATAACTTACCATCTGAAGATGCAACATGAGAGTCACATGAAGAACTAAAGACTCGGTTCCCAGAGTTTATGGATCCTCAGCCTTGAGGACAAGGCTGATTTTGAGAGGACAGACTTGGCAGGACTCCAGCAGGTTTGAGTCCTAATCATTCTAGTAGAAGTCAATAAAAACTCTGCTAAATTATAATAAGGCCTCTCGTATCTTATAAAGGAGTATGGCCATAGTTTGGATTAGTCCTTAAGGCATAGTAGTCGTCGCCCCTCCTTATTGGGCAAGTCGGCCAAGGTTTCCCCTTGCTTAGGTCGGCTATAGAGCCAACCTAGTCGCCCCTTGTTCCTATTAAGATAGGATGGCTATAGGAGGGGCAAAAGAATAATTTTACCTAGATAAGTACCCCCTTAGGTTAGGACTTTGATCCCTATTTAAGATGTAGCTGCCCCCCCTTTTGAAAGCAAGTAATTATCATCTTTAATTCAGCCTTTGTGCCGAGTCTAAGAGGGAGGAACCCCTATAGCGTTCCAAGGGTTGATACCCCTCAAGGATCAACATCTATAGGGCTCCTTCTGGGGTCTTATCACTAACCTACCCATTTCATTTTAGGGATATGCCCTAGAGACCATAGCTTATCTTCTGAACAAAGTTCCATCAAAGTTTGTAGTGTCTACACCATATGAGATATGGAAAGGAAAAAAGTTTAATCTTAAGATATTTAAGATTTGAGGATGTCCTATCTATGTTAAAAGATACAATCCCGATAAGTTGGAATCAAGAATAGAATGATGCATGTTTGCAGGATACCCCAAGGAAACTTGTGAGTACTTTTTCTATAATCTCGATGACCATAAAGTTTTTATTGTTAAGAGGATTGTGTGTCTTGAGAAGGAACACATTCTTGGTGGAAACAATATGAATGAGATAGAGTTGAGCGAGGTTAGAGAACCTAGCTTAAGCACTAGTCTAGAGTCCAAGTCTATTTAGGTACCTAACACACAAATTTCAACTTTACGCAGGTTTAGTAAAGTATCTCACCCTCCTGAAAGATATGTGAGATATATCAATAGAGAGAACTCTAAGGATATTGATCCTCAGACCTGCAATAAAGCTATTATGACTATAGACTCCGGGAAGTGGAAAAAAGCTATGAATTCTGAGATGGATTACATATACTTCAACAATGTTTGGAATTTTATGGATGCACCTTAGGATATCATACCCATCATTTACAAATGGATCTTCAAGAAGAAGATCAGAGTATATGGAAAGGTGGGGACCTATAAGGCAAGGCTAGTGGCTAAAGGATATCGTCAAAGGCAAGGAGTTAACTATAATGAAACCTTTTCACCCGTACCCATACTTAAATCTATCATAATTCTTTTAGCTAGTGCAACACACTATGACTATGAGATCTGGCAAATGAATATGAAAATTGTATTCCTCAATGACAACCTCAAGGAGGAGGTGCATATGATACAGCCAAAGGGATTTTTATCCAGAGAGAGTCTATATAAAGTGTATAGGTTGCTCAGGTCCATTTAACGATTGAAGCAAGCCTCCCGAAGTTGGAACATAAAATTTGATGAGCTAATCAGATCTTATGACTTTGTTAAGAATGAAGATGAGCCTTGTATGTATAGGAAGGTAAGTGAGAGTGCAATCACCTTCTTGGTTTTGTATGTGGATGATATCTTAATTGTTAGGAATGATGTAGAAATACTTTCCATAATAAAGGTTTGGCTATCCAGAAATTTCTCCATGAAGGACCTAGGGGAAGCATCCTATATTTTAAGATCCGAATTTATAGAGATAGATCCAAGAGGATGTTTGGCTTGTCCTAGTCTAGGTACATAGACTCTATTATCAAAAGGTTTAGCATAGAGAATTCCAAGAGGTCTCATACTGATGAGACATGAAATATCACTTTCTAGGAGTATGTCCCCAAAGACTCCTGAAGAAATGACAAACATAGATAAGATACCCTATGTCTCAGCAATAGGGTCTATCATATATACTATGCTATGTACCAGGCCTGATATAGAGCATGCTCTTGTTGAATCTTGGATTTTGATAATGAAATCAATTGATGGGTTATTGATCTAATATGGGTTGTTAGAGTTGATTGATATATAACTAACTATGATAGAGAGAATATGACAATCAAAAGTTTGGCTAGAGTCAAGTCTAAGCATCGGGCTGGGGTTTAGACGATGCGATTACGAACTCGCCTGGAGTGCATCAAGAGCTCATCGAGGGTATCAAGAGTTTGCCAGGATAGTGCAAAGGGAGTTCGCCAGAAGAAGACCGAGACTCACTTGAAGATTACGGGGGTAGCCAAAAGGCTTGCTAGGAGTTATGAAGGTCTTGAAGTAGACTTGTGGCTATGATTGATTGTAATTAATTAAGTTGTAGCAAGCATCATGTAGGTTAACCATGATGAAGAAAAGGTGCTATAGATCAGACATGGACCTAGGATCACCCTTAGGCATCGAGCTAAGGATTGGATGATGCGGTGGGAGCTCGCCGGGAGTTTGCTAGGAGATTCACCGAAGGGAACGGGAAGCTCGCTAGGAACACACCAGGAGATCCCTGGAGGAAGACCTTGAGACGCGTTGCCTGGAATGCTGGAGGTTGCCGGATTATGGGAGTAAGGTCATAAGCTTGGTGGTTATGTCTTGATAGTAATCTTTAAGTCATAGGTTAAGTTTGAGTCCTAAATGAGTGTGATTTGGAAGTAACCTAAATCAACTCAATTGGCAACTGAGTCCACTATGGGGTATGATTGAGCTCAAGGCAAGCTCAATTAGTTGACCAGGGGATTGGTCAACCGATGGTTCAAATCAGGATTGGAAAAATGAAGAAAATCACTTTTCAGGGATTCCCGACGATTGAACCGCTAGTGGGCTATGGTTTAACCGACCATACCCAGGATTTTGGGTGGTTGTTAACGACTGAACCACCTAGGCTGGGTAGCTAAACTGCCCAAGCTAAGCGGCTGAACCACCTATACACAAGAATCTGGGCACTTTTGGCGGTTGACCCGCCCAGGCCGATAGGTGAATCGCCCGTACCCGAATTTTTCTAGTGAGTTTGATTTTTGGCTCAAAATTCTGAAGTCGTTTGGGGCCTATAGATACCCTAAGTTTTCTTACATTTCATATAATAATTTTAGGGATTATATTATAAGAAAATATTGTGTGTGAATTGTAAGAAAAAGAAAAGGAGTAAGGGAGTTATCCAAGTGTGTAATCTTGTCTCCCTTGAAATGTTATAAGGGTTTGATCTTCACCTAAAGGAGATCAATAGTGGACGCCGGTGTGCCTCAAGGAGGAGGACTCGAGAAGTGGACGTAGGCCATGGTTGAGGTCGAATTGTTATAAATTATAAGTGTTCCTTATTTGTTTCATTTACTACTTACAATTGTTGGGTTCTTAATTGTGTTTAACAAAATATCAAGTGACACTTCCAATTTTATTTACTTCTTGAAAGCAAGGTTTCAAGTCAATCACTTCTAAGAAACTTAGCATTTTATTTTGAATCATTCACTTGCTTTACTTTAACGAAAAGTTTCTGATTTTCCTATCTTGCTTAAAGTGAAAAGATTTTCGTTAAAACAAAAATTTACACTTGCACTAATTCACCCACCCCCTCTTAGTCCCAATTGATCCTAAAAATTGATATCAAAGTCATGTTTTTCTCGTTTGGTTTAACACCTAAGAGAAATGACTCTTTTCGACATTAACAAGGGTCAATACATCACAAGTCCTTATATGTTTAATGGGACAAACTACACATCTTGAAAAATACGAATGCATATTTTTTTTATTTTGATAAATCTTGATTTATGGTGTATCATTGAAAAATGTTTTCAGAAGTCATCCAATCTAACAAATGATTGGAATGATTATGATAAACAAATATTTTCGTTGAATGCGAAGGCTCTTATATTGTGCAATTGATGAAAATGAATTTGATCGGGTTTCTTATTTAGATTCAGTTTTCGATATATGGCATACATTAAAAATGACATACAAAAGCACAACTAATCTAAATGAATCATTAAATGAAAATACTTCTAAAAATAAATTTGAAGAACACCTTCCAAATAACAGGAAGGAATTTGAACTGAGAACATATGACTCCTCGAGTGAAATCTCGAGTGATGAGGACTTTGAACCTTTGACAAATGAACAAGATAAATTAATAAACATGAACCTTAAAAATGATCTAAAGATAGACAAAACCTCTTGCTATGAATGCAAGAATCTGAGAAACTCCAAAGATGAAATGCACAACCAAGAAGTGAAAAACCTAGCTCTTATGACCATTGATGATGAGATTAGTGATTTATTAAGCATTTTTTTTCAGAATTATTAAACATGTTTTGTGATTTGTTTGATTAGTTTAGAAAACTTAGCAAATATTTTAAGTTACTTAAAAATGAACATGATTTGTTAGTTGGTAAAGTTAATGAAATGCATGAGTTATTAGCATCATATAATCCTAGTTCTAAATGTAAAATACTAGACAACATTAAAGGAAAAAATATCATGCTTAAGTCAATATTAGAAAATTTTAAAATTAATAACAAATCCCTAAATATGATTCTTGCCAATAATGGCCATATTAATAAAAGAAATGACATAGGCTTTGATGGTAATGTTTCACAAAAGCCAACCATCTTTGTAAAATGACCTACCTTAAATGTGCCACGAAAAATCAAATGTGATTCTTGTGAAAAATTAGGACATACAGCCTACAAATGTCCATTCAAAAATTATAGTCCACAAAATTAATTTAGGTTCCTAAAGGAACCATAACAACCTTAAGCCATTAGAGAAAATGAGAAGAACATATCATTAAGGACCTAAACTTAAATGGGTACCTAAATCAAAACCTCTCATAATATAAAATTACCTCCTAACAAGTCTAGGAGCATTAAGTAATGTTTTGAAAATAGATGCTCAAGGCACATGACTTAAGATCTAATACCCTTTCAAAGCTCACTAGCCTAAGTAGTAACAAGAAAATTATTAAAATTAAAATTAATAATAATGAATCTTTTAATGATTCATCATTATACAATTAATCTTGATGATGCATAGCTAGAGAATGAACTAGAACCAAAGAACCTTATTGATTAAAAAATGTGTTGAAATTTATATAAATGAGATTTTGATGATAATTGAATAAAAGGTTCAAATTATTAGCTTGGATGTTAGTTCAAATGTAAAGACTATTGTTAAATGGTTCAAATATTGATAAAGTCTATGGAATGATTGATTTAAATGTTACATTGATTGAAATGCTATGATTGAATGATTGTGTTGAATGATAAAATTTTAGCATATAACGATAAGAAAAGAGAAAAAAAATCATGCTTCATTGTCTAGTATTTTTGTAAATTAAAAATATATTTAATGAGAATGAAATGAGTATGGTAACTGACTACACTAAGTCTAAAAATTATTAGAATTAAAATAAATCAAAGTTTTGTTTAAAAATATTTTATTGCAATGATCTAGATAAAATTTCATTTTTGACTTTAAATGGCATTGCATTCTTGAAATAAATTTCAAAAGATGGACAATTATTTTTTGAAATAATTTTTATCCTATTAATCCTTCAATAAGAGATAAAATAAGACTACTATTGTTGAATCTCTTAAATTACAAAAATGGATTAGAAAACTTTAGCTATTGAAAAACAATTTATGATGCCTTGATTGAATTTTTTCTAAAATAGATTTTTCATGATGATTTTGGATAAGTTTTCATATAATTTTGTTTTAAAAAGAGACTGATGAATCTATCCAACATTATTGATATTTTTGATGATTTTATCATGATCTTGACAAGTTGAAAAATTACAACTTAATATCTTTACAGAAATCAGGTTCATTTGAATAAGTTTATAAATGAATCATAAGTTTATCTATTTGGAACTATAACATGAATCTAAATAATGATCTCAATGATTTAAAATCACATAAATAAGTTGAGATCGTATATTTCCATATCTCATTTTGCAAAATCATACTTGTAACTTGATAATTTTAATGAATTAAGATTTTGCTTACAAAATTGATCTCCTAAAAATTTTTATTATCTAAGAGGAGATTTATTAAATTAAATTATATCTTTTAGTATTCATGAGTGTCTTTTGATATTAATATACTTATTGACATTTTATTTTATAACTCATGAATGTGATAAGTTTAAAGTTAAATGAAATATACATGATTTGATAATTTCACTTGGAAATACATAAGTTGTCTTGATTACTTATATTCACAAACAAAATGTGGGGCAAATTTATTAAATCATGTCTTTTGGATTTGAATTTTTATTTTTAATGACATGATACCCCCTATACGTTTGGAAATAATTTGTACATGGCTGTAAACAAATTATATTATCATATTTCATGACAATGACCAAAATGGAAAAATAAAATTACTAATATGATTAGGAGAAAATTGGATATAATAACATTGAATGAGAAACAATTGCTTAGAAGAAAATTAGAACTTTCTAAATGTATGCAAAATACTTGATTTACAATTTGAACTTGATCTACTATTATATTTTCTTTTGAAATTCTTGATGCTTATTATCAAAATTTATATGAGATAATCCTTAAAATGCATAATTTAATTGATTTTCTACCTTGCTTGAAATTTGCATAATCTGAACTAAATTATATGGGTAGCTCTTGATTTTTTCTTGAATTTGAAAATTCATATCTATAAAATTTACATCTACAAAATTGAGTATTTTTGTAATATGATGTTTTTCATTTCTCTACCTTGATTCTATCTTCTTGCTCACACAAAGGGGAGAAAGGAAATAACTAGTATTTCAAAAAATTGATAAGTCTATTAATTTCATTTTAAATCCCTTGAAAGTGTTTTTGATGATTTTGAAATTGAATGAGTTATTTACCTATATCATAATTTTGATTCCTCAGAATTATAACTTGAAATCTTTTATGAATCAAAATCTTGACAACTTCAGAATTTTTATGCATGAATCAATAGATTTTATTTATTTCTATAAGATTTATCTCTTGATATTCATAATTTGTCTTCATGAATTGTATATCTCGTCACCATGTTATTTTTTCTTAATATATTTCATGTGATAATTTGAAAAATGATATAACAGAAAAAGTTTTATACTATTGTAATCATCACTTCTTTCTGACAATGACAAAAGTGGAGCAAAACTTGTTAGCTTGCATGATATAAAATTGCTAACTTGAACATTTCAAAGGAAGCAAAAATTTGCTATTTTACACTTCTCAAAAGAGAAGAAATAATTTACTAGCTTGCATGTTCTACAGTAATAAAAAATTTGTTAAATTGTTAAACTTTCATATATCAAAAACTTGTTAATTGTACTTCTCCTTTTATTGATGACAAAGGGGGAGAAGGTATAATGATGTGAAATCATGTATGATGATCATATATATAATGATAATTTTAAAAATCTACATGAAGATAATGATTTATTATTAATCAGATTTATTTGTTATATTTTCTTAAAATTTACATGAGAAAGATTTGTTGAGCTCATATTCGAAATTTTCTTTTAAAATCTTATATGTACAAGATTGAGGTTGATAGTTAAGAATGCTATATCATGAAAATATATGAATTGCTAATCTAGAATTCATGATATTAAGCTTTTTGTGATAATATTTTTGAAAACTTTCTTCATATTCTTTATCTTATTATTCACAAAAGGGGAGAAAATTTGCATAATGTTTTGCTATTTTATGGATTTATTCGCTACGCTTGAAATTACATGAGATGATTTTAAATGCATGAGTAGCTCTTAAATTTTTGAATCTCCTTGAATATCTTAGAGTTTTGAGTCATTTTTTAAATTCACCTCTACAAAATTGAGAGCTATATTTAATAATATTTTACAAATCCTCCCTAGTTTTCTCTCTTTATTTTTAAAGAGAAAAAAAACTTTTTTATGACTCATAACGTATCTTAAAAAGAGGGAGCAAAAACTCATATGCCTTAAAATCCTTAGTCTTATATTTCACCTTTTTATTGATGACAAAAGGGGAGATATATACATTGATGAAATATGATATTGAGAAATATACATTGATGACACATGATATTGAGAAATATACATTGATGACACATGATGATACACATTGATGATACATGATATTAATGACATACTTAGATATCTTGGATATGGATGCATAATCTTTTTGAAACTCATGAATCAATGACTTGATGCAAATTTGTGTTGAAATTTGCTTGAAATATTGATTGCTTAAAAATACTTGAAATTTAAGAGTGTGTGATATTCTTAAATTTAAGTGGCATGGATTTAGGGGGAGTTAGGATTAACTCATGTTATCAATTGATTGTCATCATCAGAAAGGGGGAGATTGTTGAATCTCATATTTTAATAATGAAATCAATTAATAGGTTATTGATCTAACATGTGTTGTTAGAGTTGATTGATGTAGAATTAACTACGACAGAGATAATATGACAATCAGAGGTTTGGCTAGAGTCAAGTCCAAGCATTGGGTTGGGGTTTGGAAGATGCGGTTGAGAACTCACTTGGAGTGTATCAGGAGCTCACCGAGGGTATAAGGAGCTTGCTAGGATGGCACAAGGGAGTTCACCGGAAGAAGATCGAGACTCGTCAGAAGATTGTCGAGGGTAGCCGAAAGGCTTGTCAAGAATTGGGAAGGTTTTGAAATGGACTTGTGGCTATGATTGATCATAATTAATTAAGTTGTAGTTAACATCATATAGGTTAATCACGATGGAGAAAAGGTGTTACAGATCAGACATGGACCCAGGATCAAGCTTAGGCATCGGGCCAAGGATTGGATGATGCAGTAGGAGCTCGCTGGGAGTTTGCTACGAAATTGGCTGAAGAGATCGAGAAGCTCGCTAGGAACACGCCAAGAGATTACCAGAGGAAGACCATGAGACTCGCCGCTTGGAATGTCGGAGGCTGCCAGATTACAGGAGTAAGGTCATAAGCTTGGTGGTCATGTCTCGATTGTATTCTTTAAGTTGTAGGTTAAGTTTGAATCCTAAATGAGTGTGATTTAGAAGGAATTCAAATCAACTTAACTTGGCAACCAAGTCCACTATGGGGTGTGATTGAGCTCAGGTCTAGCTCAATTAGTTGACTAGGGGATTGGTCAACTGATGGTTCAAATCGAAATTAGAAAAGTGAAGGGAATCACTTTTATGGGATTCCCGACGGTTGAAGGCGACGGTTCAACCGATCGTACCTAGGATTTCGGGTGACTGTCAGCGACTGAACCACCGAGGCTGGGTGGCTGAACCACCCGTACTAGGAATCTGGGCACTTTCGGCAGTTGACCCACCCAAGTCACCGGTTGAACTACCCGTACCCGAATTTTTTGAGTAAGTTTAATTTTTGGTTCCAGATTCTGAAGTTATTTGGGGCCTATAAACACCCCAAGTTTTTTTGCATTTTATACAATAATTTTAGGGATTATATTTTGAGAAAATATTGTGTGTAAAAAAGAAAAGGGGTAAGGAAGTGATCCAAGTGTGTAATCTTGTCTCCCTTGAAATGTTGAAAGGGTTTGATTTTCACCAAAGGAGATCAATAGTGGATGTTGGTTTGCCACAGGGAGGACTCGAGATGTGGACATAGGCCAAGGTTGAGGCCGAACCATTATAAATTGTAAGTGTTCTTTTCTTGTTTTATTTACTACATACAATTGTCGGGTTCTTAATTATATTCAACAAAATATCATGTGACGCTTCCGATTTTATTTACTCCTTGAAAGCAAGGTTCCAAGTCAAGTAATTCTAAGAAACTTAGCATTTTATTTTGAATCATTCACTTGCTTTACTTGAATGAAAAGCTTTCGACTTTCCTATCTTGCTTAAAATCGAAAAGTTTTTCGTTTAAACAAAAATTTACACTTTCACTAACTCGCGCCCGTCTTAGTACCAATTGATCGTAGCAGCTCTGAGTGTCACAAGCAGGTATTAGGTAGATCCAGGTTTAAAACACTATAAGGCAGTAAAGTGTATCCTTAAGTACTTGAGAAGGACTAAGGATCTTTTACTGGTTTATGGAGAAGGTAGCCTCTAGGTTGAGAGCTACATGGACTTGAGTTTCGAGTCTGACATTGATAATAACAAGTCAAACTTATGGTATATTTTTACCCTGAATTACGAAACAGTAAGCTAGAAGAGTTCCAAGTAAGATACTACTACTGACTCAAACACAAAAACAAAATACATTGTTATAGTAAAAGCAGCAAAGGAAGGGGTATGGATGAAGAAGTTCATTATGGATTTGGGAGTCATACCGAGTAGCATAAAGCTGATTCCTATATATAGCGACACCAATAGGGCTATAGCTCTAACAAGGGAATCTAATCTCATCAGAATTATTCCAATGAGGTTTCAGCTGATTAGAGTGATCATGATTAGTAAAGATATAACAGTGAAAAAAGTTTCGTCCGAAGATAACATTGTAGATCTACCAATGAAGTCACTGGCTCAAATTATATATAAGCGTCATAAGGGTCTGATGGGATCAAACATATAGGTGATTGACTTTAAGTCTAGTGAGAGATTGTTAGTTACAGGTGTCCTGCAAGCCAATCACGTGAGTGATGACACGTGTAACACGTTGCACGATCTTTTTGCTTATGATTATTATTGACATATTCTCACATTATATTATCTTTTGAATATATATATATATATATATATATATATTATAATGTCCTTAGTCCTGTGCAATGAGAATCAGATTATGATGAGGTCACGATAATGAGATATATTCACCTTTAAACACATATCCTAAATAATCCTAGTCATAGGTTGCTTGAAAAGGACATCGAGACAATCAGATAGACTGGTATACTATATACTTATCCATATGATGGAGACGGCTATTCTCATAGTCACTTGTGTAGATACACTAAGAATACAGTATAGGTGCTCATTGGAGAATGAGTTCATTGATTGATCCACTTACGGAATGATGTATAGTTAATGATACATGTAGTCCTAATTATGTATCTGATCCTTAGACTTGAAGCATCAAAGATGTCTTTTTTTAGTACTCCTCTCTTTGACATTGGACTTACAGGTTTAGAAAGTTCCAGATCTGGTACAACCGGTTATCGGGATTGGTAGCCAACCTTATGAAAGCTATTGAGTATCAATAGATGATCATCCACTCTTAGTATCATGAGAGGAATATCCTGTATACTCTCGCTTAAGTAAATCCCTTATTAGGTTAGTCGAATTGAGAGAAAAAGAGTTCTCTAGGAGAATTTGATTAAAACGAGACTTAGACAAATTTCATATATCGCCTAACAGGTACCATACCTGGTATATGGTCTTTGGGATATTAGATGGATAAGTGATTATAGATACATAGTAACTGAGGACAGATAGGTCCAATGGATAAGATCTCTTGTGTCATCTAGGGACTATGGCACAATGGACTAGTACGTCCATAGATGATGAGTCGAGTGAATTATTATGAGATAATAACTCACTGAGTTAGAAGGAGTTGTGATAGATAGGACTCATGGTCAGCTCAATATTAGGCCTAGAGAGTCACATACATATGGTGAATACTTAAGCGAATAGAGGATTGGATATGAGTTATCCAATTAGCCCATATTCTCATTAAATGAGACCCTATATTAATGGGCTCCTTGCATGAGGCCCAACTAAAGGCTAATAGAGATTATTGAATAGAGATTCAATAATCTAAGGTTAGTGAGTAATTGGATGAGATCCAATACTCACAAAGGATCCATTAGGGTTATATAGGTGGCTCTCTAAAAATAGGAGGGGAGATATATAGATGATATACTACACCTTTGGTCGCCCCCTCCTATTCTCCTCCCTCTTTTTATGCAAGAGTTGCGAGACTTGGGGCTACTATTGAGGAGTATTGCGGTAGCAATCTATCGTGTGGATACTACTAAAGAGGGGAACGTTTGATTTCTTTCATCCTCTCCATCCAGATCTAGACAAATATGGATATACAATTTCCCTAGGTAAATAATCTCTCACATGATGCGATTTTTGGTTTTGCAGCTTTTTCTATGCACCAATCTTTGTACAATGATTTTGATACGTGAAAAATCAGTTTTGTTTTGATCTTTTGTTATGCATATGATGCTCTCGCTGAGGTTTCCCAACACTTCCTTACATGGATGGTCATGTAGTTATTCTTTATGTTAGCTAAGCTTCCCTCTGAGATGGTGCCTGCCCTTATCATGCCCCCCTGAATTAAATCACATTCGAGAGGTGTGACCATGTCATAAATCAATAATTTTGTAATCAATCACAAATCATCCAGGATCCAATCAAACATTTGAGGATATTGAGAAATACATTCATACTTCAAAATTCATCTATATAAAATCTGTGCAATTTATAATCATACATCGCATCATTCAAGCATTTATGAAATTCAAAACTAACTCAACAGATAGTAACCACACTCATGATTCATAGAGGTGTAGCAACAACAGCTCCTCTCTTCCTCTTCTTCCCTCTCTTTTCCCTCTTCTTCTTATTCTTTTTTTCTTCCAGCTACAACCCCTTCTTTTCTTCTCTGTTCCTCTCCTTTCCTTCTCTCACAACTGCAGCCCCTTCTTCCTCTTCTTGTTCTCTTCTTCTCCTCTTCTGCTTCTTCTCTTCTAGCTGCAGCCCCTTTCTTTCTTCTTCTTCCCTCTCTTTTCCCTTTTCTTCTTCTTTTCTCTTCTAGCTGCGGCCCCCCCTTCTTCCTCTTCTTTCCCTTCTCTTCTTCTCCTCTTCTTCGCTTCTTCTCCCCAAACTCACTACACATCCTCTGTTTCCTCTGCAGAAAACAGAGGTGCAGCAACACATGCCGCAGCCTCCTTCCCCTCTTCTCCTTCTTCTCTTCTCTTTTCCCTCTTCTCCTTCTCTTCTAGCAGCCCCAACCGCAGCTGCAGCCTCCTTCTCATTCTTCCTCTCCTTCTCCTTCTCTTCTCTTCTTCCTCTCCTCTCCTTCTTCCCCTTCTTCTCCTCTTCCTCTTCTTCTTCTTTCTCTCTTTTCTTTTATTTTTCTCTCACTCTTCCACCGACTCAATTTTTCCTTAATGGAGAAGGAATAGAGGCTGAGGCGATGGAATTTGGTGTTTTATGCATTTTTACACTTTAGTCCTTGTATTTTTAATATTTATGATTTGGTCTCCAAAATTTATAAATAGGTCCTTATATAATTTTTAAGAATGAGGGATATTACAGCCCTCCAATAAGGTCCAAGATGATGTGAGTCTGATCTGAGTCTAGAGTGAGTAGAAGCTATAATTTCTACAAGCTTATCTTCGTCTCTCCTTTGCGTCGTTGACTTGTATCATGCCAAGCCTCAATTTTAGTAATGATTATTATCTCCTCATTGTGGATTGAAAGTTTCGGATGAGGTGGAGAGAGAGCTTTGCTAATGTAGGCTAAGGGTTGACCATCTTGTATGAGGAAAGCACCAATTCTAGCTCTCGATGCATCAGATTTGATTACGAACACTTTGTCAGAGTCGGGTAAAGCTAGCACCGGTGTAGATGAATCATAATCTTGAGGGCATCAAAGGATGTTGTAGCTTTATTCGACCAAAGGAAGATATCTTTTTTTAGCAATGTCATAAGGCGAGCGTTGATCTTATCGTCGTCCTCCACTAACTTGTGGTGGTCATGCGGCCAAACAGGGGGTAGTTTTGTCGATTCATCAAACTCATCCAAAAATCTAGCAAGCAATGAGGGGAGGTTTGGATCTTAATTCATCATTGATTCCTCCGTTGGCAGCCCTTAAAGTTGTATAAGGAAGCTGATATGTGATTTGTGCAGCACCCTCTCCATGCATTGAGTAGAAACAGTCGATACTTTGCCCCTACGCTTTCCCCAAAGGATCACCTGTTTCCATGGCTGAAAATTTTCATGATTAATTTGGAAAATTTTCAAGAAACATCACCTAGAGTGGACAATCATTCAACGTCGAGCACTGCTTGATAATCATCAAGTGGTAGGAGGAAGAATTCCATAGTGATTTCTTGGCCCTATAAAGCTAGTTTCACCCGAGGGCTTTTCGGTTGTAGTTGAGGATTCGACCATCTGTGACTTTTACATCAAACCTGCTACAATCTTCAATCCGGAGAGTTAATTGAGCAATAATCTTGTTGTCCATGACATTATTGGTGCTTACGGTGTCAATAAGAATGGTGATCGACTAGTGTTCGAGGAATCCATCGACCTTTATGGATTGCGGGTTGGCGTAGCCGACTAGGGCATATATGGTGCTGATGGTCGACTGTAGTTCTTCCTCTGCATCTTCCTTCTCAGGTTTGAGATCTATGTCTACGGGTTCTGGATTCTCGATCGGTTCAATCACCAAAAGTTTTTCCCTTGCAACGGTGACCTCTATTTCATGGTTCGTCATAGTGCCAACATAGCCCTTTCGTTGATCTTTCTAGGAATTCTTCTCGAGTAAGTTTAATAGGACCCTAGCAAGGTTGGGTCCTATTCACCCTAGTAGGAGTCAATAAAACTGTGAAAATATAATAAAACCTCACCTAGTCACATCTATCTTATAAAGAAGTGTAGCTAGGGTTTATTCTAGTGCCTTAGGGCTTAGTGGTCATCGCTCCCTTCATTGGGCTGGTCGGCCAGGGTTTCCATCTGCTAAAGTTGGCTATGAGCCACTTAGGCCACCGCCCATCCCTATTAGGGCAGGGCGACTATAGGAGGGGCAAAAGAGAGAATTCACTTAGAAATTATCTCCCCTAGGATTAGGGTTTTGAGCCCTATATAAGTTTGTAGCCTCCACCTCTTTATCATCAAGTAAGAATCCATTTATTTCAGCCTTATGGCCGACCCTAGGAGGGAGAAACCCCTATAGTGTTCCAAGGGTTGATCCCCCTCAAAGATCAAATTCTTATAGAGCTCCCCTAGGGTTCTATCATCTCGTATCAGAGTCACGTTCCTGCTACCCCTGCTACCATCCATGCCGCCTCCACCCATCTAAGCAATTCCCATAATTGCTTCAAGACATCACCTCTAATGTCATCCCCAAACCGCAGATCCATCAATCTGCCACTACCCCGTTGTGTTTACATTGAAGATCTAGTAAAATTCCATCACCCACACCTTGTTACTACTGCAAGCCTTTATCCTTATATACCAAAGAAGCTTTTCCATCTTTATCTTGCTGCAGACTTTACTATCGTAAATATGATCATCATTGTGAAGGGGAAACGCTACAGAAACTTTTTCAACCGCATAGAGGCTTATTGAACTGATTTGTTGCATATCTTTTGTAGATGAAATTTTTACACGTTCTCATAGATCAACTTAGCCTCCATCTAAGATTGATATATCATGAAAACTCCCTCTGAAACCAATCCTATGTTGCTGCAATTCTTTGCTGCGTGTTGCTGGATTTTTATGACAAAGAATCTCTCTTCTTTTTTTGCATCAATTTTTCCACTTGTATGCTGCCAAAATTTCATCGATCTAAATTACTACTGTTACTCACATCTAAACTGAGGTTTTACCGTTAAAATTTTGTATAATTTTCTTGGGTTTTCTCTGAAATTTATGTCGAGAATTTGCTATTTCTTTGACTCAAATTTTGTTCGGCATGACAGCACATACATAGCATCTCTTCGTTGAATTCTATCATATTTCGCTATTTGTCTTTCTCATTTTTTTGAACTCCCTCTTTCTCATCTTCAAAGTCATAACCCAAAAAAATCCTATTAAACTGCAGCCAAAAATTAATCCAAATCAGCCCCAAAAATAGTCCTAACCGCAACCTACTTCCTCACTGATCCACCCATCTTTTCGGCCACCCTTTCTCTGAAACCTCTCATGCCCTTAACCTGACAACAAAAGAAAATTCTCAACATCATAGATCTGGAGGCTTATACTATGACAACATAGGAGGCTATCAATGCTAAGTTTGAAGCCTTTGAGACTCGCATGGAGGAGAAAATCCGGACTATCTTCACCGAACTCAGCATGGGCCAATCACCAAGCCCAAGGAAATCACAGCAAGGGGAAACTTCATATTAGAGAGAAGAATTCCAGGAGCGAGGATGCACCATCACTGATCCATATAATCTACGCATGAGGGTAGACTTCCCTAGATGGGAAGGAGAGCCGATCGGTTGGATCGCACACGTGGAGCACTACTTTCAGTTCTATCGTACCACCGATGCTTCTATGGTGGAGATTGTGGCCATCCACCTTGAAGGAGATGTTATTCAATAGTTTAATTGGTTCGAGCATACCCATGGAGGCCTTTCTTAGTGGCAATTTAAGGAATGACTATCGAACCACTTCGGACCTATCAATTACGAGAATATTAACGGACATTTGGCAAAGATTTGACAAACCACCACTATACAAGAGTACCAAATAAGGTTTGAGTGATTATCTAACCAAACTCATGACTGGTCTAAAAAGTAACTTTTAGGAACTTTTATTGAGGGCCTAAAGTCAGAGATACAAGGAGAAGTAAAAGCGCGACAGCTATACACCCTTATGGTGGCCATTTCCTTCGCGTGAATACAAGAGGAATGATTACACCACAAAGCCCAACAGACTAGGATATCTCCCCAACCAGTAATGTCGAAGCCTTCAACCCCCTCTACTATCATCTGAGCTCCTACAACAAAAAATTGACAAGAGACGAAATTCGGAAGTGATCTGCGAAGGGATTGTGTTGGAACTACGACGAGCCATGGAGCCGCGAACACAACTGCAAGAAAGGATGGCTTCTTGTGACAGAACCAGTAAAAGATAAAAACAGTGAACCATCTGAAGAAAGCCTCGAACCCGTAGAAGAAGTCATAGAGGAAGAGCCCCAATCAGTCGACTTTATAGTGCACGCGCTAGCCGGCTACTCCAACCCACAGACGATGAAAGTGGGAGGGCTTCTCAAGCAACAACCCATCACCATTCTCATAGATACGGATAGCACAAATAACTTTATCAATAGCAAGGTCGCTGCTTGTATGGCGCTTCAAATTAAAGGATGTAACAAATTCGACGTAAAGGTTGCCAACGACCGGATCTTTAAGTGCAACCAACTTCTTCCTCCTACCTATTGATGACTATGATGCCATGCTCAAAATCGAATGGCTAACGATGTTAGGTGGCATCTCTTGGAATTTCTCTAAACTAATTATGAAGTTTTATTGCAAAAGCAGACAGGTCACCTTACGAAGCAAGCATTAGAGCCATATCTCCACCGTTTCGATGTAGCGGATGAAGAAAGTTTTGCACAAGACATATGGTGGTTTTTTTATGCATATCTAGCAGCCATCAGAGGAGAAAAACATACAAATTTCAGATCCTAAGCTTGCTCAATTGATGAAAGAATTCGTCGCCATTTTTGCCAAACCGCATGGACTTCCCCCTACCTAACAGCATGACCACTTCATCGCTATACTTCCTAGCAAACCTCCAGTAAATTTAAGGTTGTACCACCACCCTCGCTTATAGAAGGAGAAGATTGAGAACATCGTTAAGGAGATGCTCAACACTGGAGTAATTTGGCTAAGCTGCAGCCCCTAATCCTCGCCGGTGTTGCTAGTGCATAAAAAGGATGGAACATGGCGGATGTGCGTTAACTACCGAGCTTTGAACGCCATCATAGTCAAAGATAAATATCCCATACTAGTAGTGGATGAGCTCTTGAATGAACTAAAAGGAGCCTGAGTCTTCATAAAGTTGGATCTCTATTCCGGGTACCATCAGATTCGGGTATGTACTGAAGATATTCCAAAAATGGCATTTTATATGCATAACAGTAACTACGTATTTTTGGTAATGGCCTTTGGACTTACTAGTGCTCCATCCACCTTCCAAAGCTTAATGAATGATATTTTCTAGAGGTTTTTATGTAAATTTGTGCTGATATTCTTTGATGATATTCTCATTTACAGCCTTACACTAGACATACATTTTCAGCAATTACGAATTGTTCTAACGGTTCTTCGGGAGAATACCCTTTATGTTAAACAATCAAAGTGCAGTTTTTTCACAATGAAAAGTGGAGTACCTTAGGCACATTATATTATAAGATGGAGTAGCAGTAGACCCAATAAAGATCGAAGCAATGCAAGGATGGCCGAGACCTATGAACGTGAAATCATTGCGCGGCTTCCTTGGACTTACGGGCTACTACTAAAAGTTTGTAAAGGATTATGGAAAAATCAGTACCCCACTCACTTCCCTACTGAAAAAGGACTCTTTCCAGTGGTCGAACAAACCTTCCATAGCCTTTGACAAACTCAAGGCAGCCATGATGATGACATTGGTCCTAGCACTGTCCGATTCAGTCATCCTTTTGTTATTGAGGTCGACGCATCCGGAGTTGGAATTGGAGTCATTTTAATGCAAGATGGCCGACCACTTACCTACACTAGCAAGGCCTTGTCTCCCTCTCATCACAAAATATCCATGTATGACAAGGAGATACTTGCGATTGTGCACGTCATCACAAAGTGGAGACCCTATCTGATCGGCCGACGTTTCCAAATCAAAACTGATCACCAGAGACTCAAATATTTTTTAGAACAAAAAATATCATCCACAGAGCAGCAAATATGGTAACTAAACTCTTTGGCTTTGATTATGAAATTACTAATCGAAAGGCAAAAGAGACTGTTGTTGCAGATGCACTATCACGGCTGCTAGAGCAAGCCGAAATTTCAACCATCTCCCTTCCTTCCACCGACTTCCTCGAGGACATTAGGGAGGAATGGAAGAAAGACCTAGAGATCCAAAGCATCATAGAAAGATTAGAGAAGGATTCGGGCACCATAGCCCACTACACTTGGGATTCGAGAGATCTACGTTATAAGGGCTGAATAGTACTTACTCCCACTTCTCCTTGCATCAAAATTATTATGCATGAAATGCACTCTTTACTTTCAGCAAGGGATTTTTGAGAATATACAAGAGGGTGAAGTAAAACTTTTATTGGAGAGGTATGAAAAAATCCATTTCTGATTATGCAGCTAAATGTGATGCCAGTAGCAAAAGGGTGAAACGGTGGCAAGTTCGAGAAAGCTGCAACCACTACATATACCAGACTTAGCATGGATTGACATCTCCATGGACTTCATCGAGGGCTGCCATCATCCCAAGGTAAAAGTATGATCTTTGTGGTAGTAGATCACTTAACAAAATATGCTCATTTCTATGGTGTGAGACACTTTTATACCACTACCAGTATTACTGAACTCTTTGTTGAAAATATTGTTAAACTGCATAGGATGCCAAGATTGATTGTGAGCGACCATGATAGGGTGTTTACAAGAAAATTTTGGACCAAAACATTTCAACTATAGGGCACCCAACTCAAGATGAGCATAGCCTATCATCCACAAATGAACGACCAAACAAAGGTGGTGAATATATGTCTAAAGACTTATCTTTGGTGCTTACCAGTGATTGGCCAAGAGAGTGGACAAAGTGGCTTCCTTGGGCTGAATGGTGGTACAACACTACTTATCACTCATCCATAAAAAGTACCTCGTATGAGGCATTGTATGGCCAACCGCCCCCTGTAATACCCAAGTATATAGTTAGTATGGCCAAAGTAGACCAGGTTGACCAAAGCTTAATTGACACAGACAAGCCTCCTACAGCTATTGAAGGATAACCTCTCTTTTGCTCAAGCCCGAATGAAGCAACAAACCAACACTCATCATAGCGATGGGAGTTTTCAGTAGTGGATTGGGTCTATCTTCACCTACAATCATACAAATAGTTGTCCATCAACACAAGAGCCCGATGAAGCTATCTCCTCGATTCTATGGACCATATCAGATCATGGAGCATATTGGAGCTGTGGCATATAGATTAAAGCTATCAGAAGATGTCAAGATTCATCCCGTCTTCCATGTATCCTGCTTGAAGCCCAAACTGGGAGAACATGAGTTGGCCCAAACTTAATTGCCGAACACCACATATGATGGAAAAATTCAACCCCAACCACAAGCCATCGTTGATCGGAGAATTATGATGCATCACCGACATCCTTCAACCAAAGTATCAGTGTATTGGAACAACTTACCATCTGAAGATGCCACATGAGAGTCTTATGAGGAGCTGAAGACCTGTTCCCAAAGTTCATGGACCCTTAGCCTTGAGGACAAGGCTGATTCAAAAAGGGAGGGTGTGATAGGACCCTAGCAGCGTTGGGTCCTATTCACCTTAGTAGGAGTCAATAAAACTCTATGAAATTGTAATAAAACCCCACCTAGTCACCTCTATCTTATAAAGAAGTATGACTAGGGTTTATTTTGAGGCCTTAGGGCTCAGTGGCTGCCACCCCCTTCACTGGGCTGGTCAGCCAGGGTTTCCATCTGCTAGAGTCGGCTATGAGCCACTTAGGCCACCGCCCATCCCTATTAAGGCAGGGCGGCTATAGGAGGGGCAAAAGGAGAAATTCACTTAGGAAGCACCCCCAAAGATTAGGGTTTTTAGCCCTATATATGCTTGTAGCCTTCACCTCTTTATCATTAAGCAAGAATCCTTTTATTTCAGCCTTGTGGCTGACCTAGGAGGGAGGAATCCCTATAGTACTCCAAGGGTTGATCCCTCTCAAAGATCAAATTCTCATATAGCTCCCCTGGGGTTCTATCAAAGTTCTTTGGGCTGAGAGGTTCGGTTGACAATAGGAGAGGTTGAAGGCTTGATGGTTGTTGGTCGATTCATGATCTTGGTCTTTCAACCATCATTGTTCAGTCGTTGCTCATGGATGCAAGCAAAGGAGATGGCAACCCTCAATGTATATGATTGTCGCACCTTGACTTCGCATCTGATCTCCAGCTTTAATCCTTCGATAAATGTCCCTAACAACTGCTTTTCAGACTAATCTTGAGTTTTATTTGAAAGATGCTCAAACTTGGTTTGATATTCTTGCATGGTTGAGGTTTGGCGAATCTTCATCAGTTGGTCTAAAGCGGATCAGCAGCCCGCTCTTAAATTGCTTCTATATGGGGACTCCATAGGTGTGCTTGTACTAATCATACCACTGAATAGCTTATCTTCCTAGATGGATAGTAGCAATATCAAATATAGAAGACTCTGGGGTCCTATGATACCAAAAGTACAACTCAATGCGTGAAATCCACCCGGTCGAGTCATCATCTTCCCATTGAGGGATGTCCACCCTCATGTGTGGATACAATGAGTTTGTTGCTTGTTCCTCTTTCTCTGGTGGGTTATCCTTGTGATCGAAACTATTACCACATTGTGATCTTCTTGGGCTCGGTGATCAGCCCAATCTAAACTCCACAAAGAGAGCGCGGAGTCTGTCATCCATATGCATCTTGAAGGCCTCCAATTTAGCACTGATCAGATCTATTGATGTCATGGCGTAAGATTCCAGATCTATAATGTCAAGGTTCTTCTCTTACTGTTGGGTCAATGGGGTGAACCGGTTGAGTGGATTGGTGACCAAAAAAGGTGATGGATTAAGGGTAGATGGTTGTGGTTTGGGGCTAATAGTTTATTATTTTTTATTGCTATTGGGGCTGCGGTATGGAGCTGTTGTAGGGGTCGTATAGGGGTTATGATGGTCAAGGGTTAAGGTTAGAGGGATGGCTTATTGGTGACGTAATGGTTTCGGAGGAGATTAGTGGCTGAAAGTGTGATGGATCAAGGTTACAATTTTGGGTTGATAGTTTATGGTTTATGTTGTTGTTGGTGCTACGATTTGAGGGTGATGTGGGGGCTAGAAAGGGTTTCGATAACAGTGGTCTTAGGCTAAGAAGGGAGGGTTTAGGGTTGCTATCGAGGGCAGCAACTAATTTGGTGTGGTTGTGACAAGAAGTGCCCAGGAACAAGGCTACATAATTCTTCATCACTAGTAGCAGTTTTACGATAAAAGAATTCCAATAGTATGCTAAGGGTTTTGGTGTAATTTTGCAAGTAAGAAGTATAGGAGGATGGCAACAAATAGGTAGAAATATCAATGGCAACAAAGTCTGCAAAGACGATTTAGATATGCAGTAAGAAGTACCGATAATCTTGCAGCATAACTTTCATCGTAAAGATAATGACTATTCGACTAAAAGTTTCAACGACATGCCAATAATATATAGATGATTCCAATGAAGAGTAGGTGATGATGAAAGCCAAGCCGATGCAAAATATTGACAAGAATATAGTAATAAAATATAGTAGTAAGATTGGCAAGAAGATAGTATATTTTGAAAAATTATATCAATGATGGAAGATCGTTATAGTAGTTTATGCTGCTATTTGGGTTGACTGTAGAGATTAAAATTGGGCTTTGATGGCTGCATCTCAAGACTAAAAGGGTACCTTACGGTTAATGTGGGTGGTAGCAACAAATTCGATAGAGGTCAGTTGTGTATACAGCAAGAAACATCGAAAAGTATAGTAGAAGAATTTTTCATCAAAAGATAGCAGTTTTACGATAAAGTTCCAGCAATACTGCAATAGTATCTTGAGGAATATGGTAGCACAAAATCAACAAGGATAGCAGCAATATAGATAATAGTGATATGGTGGCAAATATGGTAGCAAGATTGCATGTAGCAGTAGCATGCGACTGTGATTTTACAACATAACTTTCATCGTAAAGATGATAACTTTGCGATGATAAGTTTTTGTAGCGAGATAGATAATGATGTAGGCCATATTAATGCAAAGTATTAAAGAGAATATGATAGTGAGTTTTTTTAGCAAAAAACACGATAGCAAAGTACTAGGCGATTGAAAATTTACGTCAACGTCGAAAGATCGTTGCAGCAGTTTATTTCGGCCAACAATTTTTTCAGCAAGATAGATGGATGGCAAGGATTGTAACAATGGTAGACATTTTTTTTTTGGTTTTTAGATAAGTAAATTGCAGCATTAGTAAGGTAGATACCAAAACCTGATTCAATTTTGGTGGAGGCTGCATAAGATGTTTCTACAGTAGTGGTGATAACAGCAGAGTCGGCGATGATCACAGCAATTGTGAGAATTGCTTGGGAGGTGGTGGATGGCTGGATGAAGATAGCGATGACTGTGGAAGGGCAGCGAGGCACCAAGAACGCTGCTCTGATACTAAGTGTTAGAACCCTATAGGATTCTAAGCTTGGGTTGACCTCTGTAGGGGATCAGCTCTCCTTAGACTCTATAGGGTTCCTCCCTCCTTGGTATTCGGCCATAATAGTTAAAAAAGATGTATTGATTGCTTGAAAAAATAGTGATGGCTACATACTTTATATAGAGTCTCAAAACCCTAATTTCTAATAGGACTCCTACTATAAGTAAACTAAGACTCCAACTCCTAATCAAACTCCTACTCTAAGTAAACTAAGACTCCAACTCCTAATCAAACTCTTACTCTAAGTAAACTAAGACTCCAGCTTCTAATCAAACTCCTACTCCAAGTGAAACACTCCCATATCAAAACCTAGTCGCCTCCTCTCAACCCTAGCTGACTTTCCCTCATCAAGGTGGGTAGCTAATTGGGTTGATTACAAGCTTGACTTGGTTGACTCTGATCTAAATCCAACTCCAACTCTTAACCAAACTCTAGTTCAGCCAAATCTGCTCCGACCTAATGTTAGGTCTAGGCTAGCCAACAAGGCCAAATTTGCTAGGATCAATTGGCACTAGGGGGGAGGGGGGTGGGGTGAATTAGTGCAAATGTAAATTCTAGGTTTAGATAAAAACTTTTTGAGTAAACCAAGATAAGAAATCCAAAGTTTTTAATTCTTAGTGAAATGAGTAAGTGATTAAAAGAAAGTTGCTAAGTTAATGAGCAAACCAAAAAGATAAGCAATAATACAAGAATATGTAAGCAATTGAAAGCAAATAAGCACTCACAATATTTATAGTAGTTCGATGTCAAAGGCCTACATCCACTCCCGAGTCCTCCTTCTTTAGGCACACTAGCGTCCATTACCAATCTTCTTTGGGTGAAGATCAAACCCTTACACTTTGCTTACAAGGGAGACTTGAGAAAATTTCTAACTCTAAGATCACTCCCTTCCCTTTTCTTTTTCTTACAAATCAAACACAATTTCTTTTACATATAATTTAATTACCCAAAAATAGTTATTGTGGAAATAAGAATACTTGAGGTATTTATAGACCCCAAGTGGCTTCAGAAATTGGAGCCAAAAATCAAACATACCCGAAAAAATCAGGTACAGGCAGTTTACCCGTCGACCTAGGTGGCTCAGCTACCCGAACACTTGGGTATGGGCGCTTTACCCACCAGCCCTAGGCGGGTAAACAGCCCAAAGTACCTAGATTCCTAGGTACAGGGGGTTTAACCGCCCAGCCTAGGCGGGTCAGCCGCCGTCAGCTACTCGAAAACCCACTCACCAACGGTTTACCCATGGAATTTTCGTAAAAGTGGTTCTCTCCACTTTTCAAATTTCAGCATGAACCTGATGTTGACCAACCCTTTGGTCAACCAATTAAGCTTAACCTGAGCTCAATCAAACCCCAATTGTGGACCTGATTACCTTATTGAGTTGATTTAGATTCTTTCCAAAGCCAACTCACTTTGGACTCAAACCCTAACTATGACTTAATGATTATAACACTTAATGACCAATCAAGATAATCAAGACCCAACTCCCGTCAATCTGGCAGCCTTCAGCATTTTTGTGGTGAGTCTTCTGGTCTTCTTCCGACGATCTCCTGGCGTCTTCCCAGCAAGCTTCCCAATCCCTTCGACGAATCTCCTAGCGAGCTTCGGCGAGATCTCATTGCATCGTCTGAACCAGGCCTAATGCCCAAGCTTGATCTTAGCCCATCATCTGGTTGTAACTCTATTGCTCATGTCATAGTTAGTCCTGCATGATGCTAATTATGATTTAATTAAATACAATCATAATTTCCAAACATCCATTACAAGACTGTCTTAACTCCCGGCAAGCTTTTTGGCTATCCCCGACAACCTTCCAGCGAGTCTTGGTCTTCTTCTGACGAACTCCCTTGCGCCATCCTAGTAAACTCCTGATACCCTTGGCGAGCTTCCGACGTACTCCTGGCGAGTTCCTAATCGCATCAACTCGATGCATAGACTTGACCTTAGCCAATCGTGAATATAATAATCTTTCTGTCGTAATTAATCATGCATCAATCAATTTCTAACAATCCATGTTAAATCAATAACCCATCAATTGATTTCATAATCAAAATTCAAGATTCAACAATCTCCCCCTTTTTGATGATGACAATAAATTGATGATAAGAGTTAATCATAACTCTCCCTAAATCCATGCCACTTAAATTTAATAGTAGCACATACTCTTAAATTCAAGCAATCGAACTCTTGATGCAAATTTCAATATAAATTTGCATCAAGTCATCAACTCATGAGTAAAAAGGAATTAAGCATCTATATCCAAGATGTCCAATTCATATCCTTATCTAAGATATTCATATATTTCAACAAAATCATGTGTCATCAATATATTTTTTTCCCCTTTGTCATCAACAAAAAGGTGAAATGTAGTTAAAAATTTCAAAGCATAGGATGACATTACTCCCCCTTAGTATATGTATTCTAAAATTTTCTTCCCCTTTAATAAGGAGAGAATTAAGGGAGGTGTTGTTAAATTATTTCATTATAGAGAAGAGCTCTTAAGAAATTTTAAAAGCAATACTAAGATGAGCTCAAAAGTTCAAGAGATTTAAAGATTACTTATGTATTTCAAATGTAGCAAAAGTCATCTCTTGATATCAAAAATTATCTCTTGTAAATTTCAAATGTGGCACATCTTCATGCAATTCTTTTTTTCTACCTTTTTTTGAAAATAATAAGATAAAATCATGGAGAAAATTTTCAAATAAAAATGTTATCACAAAAAGGCTTCATTTCATGACATCTATATTAGCAATTTATATTTTCATGATTTAACATTCCTACATCTCAACCTCAATCTTGTATATATAAACTTTCAAATATGAGCTCAACAACTAATAAATCTGAACAATAATAAATTATTATTGTTATATAGATTTTTAAAATCATCATTACATGCATGATCATCATACATGATTTCACATCATTATATATTCTCCCTCTTTGTCATCAACAAAAGGAGAAGTGCAATTTGCAAGTTTTTGATATATGAAAGCTTAACAATTAATAAATTTTTCATTACTTTACAACATGCAAGCTAGTAAATTCATTCTTCTCGTTTAAGAAGTGCAAGCTAGCAATTTTATAAGCTCATAAGTTTTGCTCCCCCTTTGTTATTATTAAAAAGAAGGGATGGTTAGAATAGTGCAAAACTTTTCCCACTACATCATTTTTCAAGAAATAAATTAAGAAATATACAAATCATCACATGAAATATATCAAAAAAAATTAACATGGTGATGACATATTCAATTTATGAAAACAAATTGTAAATATCAAGAGACAAGTCATAGGAGAAACAAATAAAATCTCTTGATTTATCCTTAAGAAATCTTAAGTTGTCAAGTTCATGATTTATATAAAAATTTCCTTTTAAATAATATGAGAACATATAACAAAAGATTTTGATTCATAAAAGATTTCAAGTTATAATTTCAAGAAATCAAAACCATGATATAGATAAATCACTCATTCAATTTCAAAATCATCAAAATCACATTCAAGATATTTAAAATATAATTAATAGACTTATTAGTCTCTTGAAATGCTAGTGATTTCCTTTCTCCACATGAGTCAATGAAAATGTAGAATTAAGGTAGAGAAATGAAAAATATCATATCACAAAAATACTCAATTTTAAAAATATAAATTTTATAGATGTGAATTTCAAAATTAAGCTTAAAATTTCATGATATTCAAGGAAATTCAAAAGTTTAAGAGCTACTCATGCATTTAAAATCATCTCATGTAATTTCAAGTATCGTAAAAAATTATTTATTGTAAATTTTGATAAAAACACATCAAGAATTTCATAAGAAGACATGATAGTAAATCAAGCTCAAATTATAAATCAAATATTTTGCATACATTTAGAAAATTCTAAATTTTCTTCCAAGCAAATTGTTTCTCATTCAAGGTTATCATATCCAATTTACTTCTAATCATATTAATAATTTTATCTCTTCCTTTTTTGTTATTATCAAGAAAGAAATATGATGGCATAATTTCTTCTTAACATTCATATTCAAATTACGTCAAAAAGTACAAGGAGATTATGTCATTAAAGATAAAATCAAATTTTTGAATATCAAAAAACATAATTTCATTTTGATAAGTTTCTTTTCCCTTTTTTGTGAATAATAAAATGAGTCTTAGGGAATAATCTCAATTCATCCAAGATAAATCATTTTAATAAAGAAGAATGATTTGATAATAATTTTAATTAATATTATTAAGATAATAAATCATATTTTTATTTAAAAGAGAAAATTATAGAGATCAATAACGTGATTCCCATAACATATAAATCAAGTCAAAAAATTAAGGAAATATTCATGATAATACAAATCTCTTTCAATTTTTAACTTATTATAAATTTAAGAAATACTAATTTTGGTGATAAGTTATGTCATTCATGAGTTTTAAAATAAATCATGTCAAGATAAATATTGATATCAAAAGACCTAAAGATATGATTTAATTTAATAAATCTCTTTTTAGATGACAAAATAGAACCATAAGAGAACAAAGAATAGTCCTAATCTCATAAAGATATCATATTATATATATCAAGATTATGAGATAATTTGAAGGAAGAAAAAAAATAAAAGATCTTGATTTATATATATGAAACTTCAAGTTTTCAAGAATATGGTTCATAAGAAGATTTTCAAGTTTCATTTTCTAAACTTGCCAAAATCATGATAATAATTTATTCAAGTTTAAATCATCAAATCGTCAAAATCACTTTCATAGTTCAAGAGAGTCTTAAAAATAACATAATCGATTCATTAATCTTTTTTTAAAATAAAATCATTTAAAACTTATCCAAAATTATTTTCAAAAATCACTTTTTGAAAAATTTCAATAAAGTCATCATAGATTGTTTTCCAAAAGAAAATAGCTAAAGTTTCCTATTTATTTTTATAGTTAAAGAGATTTAATAATAAATGTATCATTTTATCTTTGTTGAAGGATTCATGGGATAAATATTCTTTCAAGAAGAATTATCCTTCTTTTGAAATTTATTTCAAGAATGCATTGGCATTTAAATTTAAAAATAAAATTTCGTTATGATCATTGCAAAAATATTTTCAAACAAAAGCTTTGATTCATTTTAAATCCAATGATTTTTGCGTGTTGGAAGATTCGATCATATTATCAAGAAGTTTTTCTTTTAAAGAAAGATGATTTTATATATGATTTTTAGATTCAAAAATAATATAAATCATCAACACAAGTTAATACACATCAATGCAATAATCATCATCAAAATCTTTCTTTCATACATATCCAAGTGGCTGAGAGTGCTTTCTTTTTTACCATCAGCTTTTTCTTCAATTGGGGACATTCATTTTTGAAATATCCTGGTTTTTTTTACATTCATAGCATATGATGTTGTCCTTTTTTATTCCTTTTTGTTTTTATATTTTTTATTCTTTTTTATAAATTTTTAAATTTTCTTGATAAAAGTACAATATCATGGTCCTCATTCCACGAGGTTTCACTTGATGAGTCATTTGTTGTTCGAAGTGCTACATCCTTCCTGTTCTTTGGAAGGGCTTTATCAAACTCATCATGAGCTTTACAGTTTAGTTTATATATCATAAGAGAGCTCATTAGTTCTTCAAGAGGCAGGTTATTTAAATCTTTGGCCTCTTGAATATCGGTTACTTTAGGATCCTAATTTTAAGGCAAAGATCATAAAATATTACTTACAAGTTCAAAATTTAAAAAATATTTTTCAAGTGCTTTAAGTCCATTGACGACATTCGTTAAATGGGTGTACATGTCTCCAATAGACTCACTTAGTTTTATTTGAAACAACTCATAATTATGAACTAGAATATTTATATTTGATTCTTTTACTTTACTAGTCCCCTCATGTGTGATTTCTAGTGTGTGCCAAATATCGAAAATCAATTCGTAAATGGAAACACGATTAAACTCATTCTTATCAAGTGTACAAAATAAGACATTCATAGCCTTTACATTTAAAGAAAAATTCTCTCTTTCCAAATCATTTAACTCATTCATTGGTTTAGAAGATTTTTCAAATCCATTCTTAACTATATTCCATAAATCAAAGTCCAATGAGATGAGAAAAATACACATCAATGTTTTCCAATATGTATAATTTGTTCCATTGAATATGGATGGATGTGAAATGAAATGTCCCTCATTCATACCAAAATAAGTCATTTACTTAAGTGGGTGTTAATCCAAAGAGTAAGAACCTTACTCTTATACCAATTGCTAGGATCAATTGGCACTAAGAGAGGGGGGGGGTGTGAATTAGTACAAATATAAATTTTAGGTTTAGATGAAAATTTTTCGATTAAACCAAGATAGGAAATCCAAAGCTTTTCGTTCTTAGTAAAATGAGTGAGTGATTAAAAAAAAGTTACTAAGTTAATGAGCAAACCGGAAAGATAAGCAACGTTGAAGAAAAGAACTTATCGTGAAAACTTTGCTTTCAAGGAGTTGAGTTAAATCGGAAGCATTAATACAAGAATATATAAGTAATTGAAAGCAAAGAAGCACTCACAATTTTTATAGTGGTTCGGCGTCAAAGGCCTACGTCCACTCCCGAGTCCTCCTTCTTGAGGCATACCGACGTCCACTACCAATCTTCTTTGTGTGAAGATCAAACTCTTACACTTTGCTTACAAGGGAGACTTGAGAAAATTTAAAACTCTAAGATCACTCCATTTCATTTTCTTTTTCTTACAAATCACATACAATTTCTTTTTTATATAATTTAATTACCCAAAAAGAGTTGTTGTGAATGCACGAGTACTTGGGATATCTATAGACCCCAAATGGCTTTAGAAATTGGAGCCAAAAATCAAACATACCCGAAAAAACCGAGTACGAGCGATTTACTCACCAACCTGGACAACCCAATCGCCCGAACACCTGGGTACGGGCGGTTTACCCGTCGGCCCTAGGCAGGTCAACCACCCAAAGTACCCAGATTCTTGGGTACGGGAGGTTCAACCGCCCAGCCTGGGCGAGTCAGCCACCGTCAGTTGCCCTAAAACTTGGGCGATAATGGTTTACCCATCAAAATTTCCACGAAAGTGGTTCCCTCTACTTTTCAAATTTTGGCTTGAACCTGATGTTGACCAACCCTTTGGTCAACCAATTGAGCTCAACCTGAGCTCAATCAAACCCCCAATAGTAGACCTGATTGCCTTATTGAGTTGATTTGGATTCCTTCCAAGTCCAACGTAAGTTGGACTCAAACCCTAACTATGACTCAATGATTACAATACTTAATAACCAATCAAGATAATCAAAACCTAACTCCAGCTAATCCGGCAGCCTCTGGCATTCTTGCGGTGAGTCTTTCGGTCTTCTTCCGGTGAACTCTCAGCATGTTCCCAGCGAGCTTCCCAATCCCTTCGATGAATCTCTTAGCGAACTTCGGCGAGATCCCATTGCATCGTCGGAACCCGGCTTGATGCCCAAGCTTGATCTTGGCCTATCATCTGGTTGGAACTCCGTTGCTCATGTTATAGTTAGTCCTGCATGATGCTAATTATGACTTAATTAAATATAATCATAATTGCCAAACATCTATTACAAGACCATCCTAACTCTGGGCAAGCTTTTCGGCTACCCTCGATAATCTTCCAGCGAGTTTCGGTCTTCTTCTGGTGAACTTCCCATCCTGGTAAACTCTCGATACCTTAGGCGAGCTCCCGACGCACTCCTAGCGAGTTCCCAACCGTATCAACTTGATGCATGGACTTGACCTTGGCAAATCATGATTGTAATAATCTTTCTATCGTAATTTAACCCTACGTCAATCAATTTCTAACAATCTATGTTAGATCAATAACCAATCAATTGATTTCATTATCAAAATTTGAGATTCAACAAAATCTAAGGACTCGACTCAATCGACTAAGGCCCGACTCAACTAGGGTCCTAAGAGTGCTTTGCATAAACTTTTTTTAGTTGTCAAGCAACCAATCTCTCCTTGCATGATATCTTCCTTTGTCAAGCACCCATGTTTGCATTAAGTATTGTCTAATTAAGTTATTAACGTAGAACCATAGTTTGAACTTAGCTATCTCAATTTTTGCGTGTTACACATTCTTCTCATCTCACTTTTCCTTTATTGCCTCTCATGCAAAGGGTTGATCATTAAATGTTAATCTTCAATATTCGCTCATACAAACAACTCTTTTACGTCTTTATCTATTTCTATTGAATAATTGCATGTGCTAGTTGATGTCAACATAGCCTTGCTAGTTCTACCAGGTTTTATGTAAAGTGTTTAGGTGTGCTTGTCCCGTTTTGATTGCATCTGTAGTGAACTTAAGATGCATTTGGGAGCTCAATACACATTTCAAATATGAGGTAGTGTTTGGTAATTTTTTTTTAAATCGCATCGAGCTTAGATGCTATATTAGAAATGCTATGGTATCTTAGGGTAGCATTAGCATTTCAACATTTATAAGATGCTTATATAATTTATTAAGTTCTTAAATTATCCTAGTATATTATCTAAAATTATAAAATCATCAAAATAATCTAGTGAGAAACCAATATGATTCCTATTTTTATAAGGTAAATTTTATTTATTTATTTCTAAAAATTATTTTATATTTATTTATATTATTATATTTTGTTATTTATTATATATTTGGGCCATACGAAATTTTTTATAAGATTACATACATTAATTCATTTATTTTGTATTTACTTATTAAATTAAATAAACAACATATATTTATTTTTAAATAAATATTTAAAAATATTAAAAGAATAAATTTATCATAAAATATTCACTAAACTTTTGAAATATAATTTTACCAAATAATGCCTACTTTAATATATATTTAAAATATAGTTTCATCTATTGTTTACTAAATATTCAAAGTATTTCACAATTGTAGTTACGTTCAAACCAATTTCTCTAACTGCATATTAAAAATATAAATGTATTCTCAAACACACCCTAATTTCGATTTATCTAAGTTATCTAACACCTTGAGTGTTTATCCAGAAAGAGTTAGCCTCCCGATAACCTTTTAAGGTTCTATAATGATTTGTAAAAAAGAAAATATGTTAGAAGTGTTATACTAGGGATCATACAAGTAGATATTTTAGCACACACTTGACAAACAATACAAAATATTAAAATCAATTTTGTAAGCTTTAAATCGTATTTAATCTAGATGCTACATTGGAAATATTGAAATACTAATGTGACCTCATAATAAGAAACCAATATGACTTATATTTTCTATCAAATGACATTTCATTTATTTTTTTAAAAAAAATAAATTTATTAATAAGATTATATTTTTTATTTATTATATATTTATGCCATATGAAATTTCTTATAAAATTATATATAATTATCTATTTATTTTATTTATTTACTTATTAATTAAATAAAAAATATACATTTACTTTTGAATAAATAATACAAATATTAGAATGATAAATTTATCATAAAATATTTAATGGACTTTTGAAATATAATTTTTACTAGTCACTAGTGCCCTGCAAGTCAATCAGTCAATCACATAAGTGATGATATGTGTGATGCTCTAAATAATCTCTTTTAGTTATTATTAATAATGATATTTTCTCACTTTATATGATGATTATATATTGTGATGTCTTTAGATCTGTGCAATGAAAATTAAATCATGATGAGGTTATAATAATGAGATCAATTCACCTTTAAACACAAATTCTAAATATTTCTGGTCATAGGTTACTTGAGAAAGATATCGAGATAACCGGACAGGTCGATGTACTTTATACCAATCCATATAATGAACGTAGCTGGTCTCATAGTTACTTGTGTGGGGACACTAGGGATATAGTGCAAGTGTTCATTGGAGAATGAGTTTACTGAATGATCTACATTCGAAGGCAATTAGGAATGACAGCCAACCTTACGAAGGCAATTGTGTGTCGATAGAGGATCATCCACTCTCAATATCACGTAAGAGATATCTTGTGTACTCTCACTTAAGTAAATCCATAGCTAGGGTCAATCAGGGATAAATCTGATAAGCATGAGACTCGATTAAGAGAGAAAGAGTTCTCTAGGAGAAACAATTAGAGTGAGACTTGAATGGATTCCATACGGGCCTGATAGTTTCATACTTGATTTATGATCTATAGGATATTAGATGGATGAGGGACTATAAATACATGATAACTAAGAGCAGACAGACCCAATGAATTAGATCCCCTTATACCATTTGGGGACTATTGCATATTGGTATAGTATATTCATAGTCGATGAGTTGGGTGAATTATTATGGAGATAATAATTTACTGATTTAGAAAGAGTTCTAAGTCAGAAGGAGTTCTAACAGGTATAATTCACGACCAAGTCGAGATTAGGCCTAGAGCGTCACACACATATGGTGGAAAATACGATGAATAGAAGATTGAATATGATATATCCAATAAGCTCATGTTTTAACGGATCCATAGGATGAGACCCAATATTACTTAGAGTGGCTATTGGATAGGAATCTAATATCCATTAAGCCAAGGGTAATTGGATGGAGATCCAATGCCCATTAAAGTAGGATTCATTATGTTTAATAAAGGGGCCCTTTATAAATAGGAGAGGGGCTCAAAAAGTCATAGGCTGAACCCCTATAGTCGCCAGCCTCCTATCTCCTCCTCCTCATCCTCCTCAAAGAGGATAGCAAGACAGGTATATTCCTTCTTGTTTGATGTTGCGTCATCGTGCACGATCATGAGGAGAGAACCCACTGAGTGAGGAGATGTGTCATTGTTGCGTTTGCTGTGTGGATCACCACTATAGAGGATTTCACAAGAGCTCTTTCATCCACAAACTAGGATCTACAGTTTTAAGGGGATATATGATTTCTCCTAGATGAGGACGTCTCACTTCTCTATGCAATTTTTATGATTTTTAAGTTATATGCTCTCATTCATCATACAAGGATATGATATTCTATTTGTTTGAAAAACCTTTTTTTTTCACTACGCATATAATGCTCTCTAAGGTTTTCCAATAATGACATCAGAGCTAGGTTTCTCGTGCGATGATTGGTTTTTAATTGTATGTCATGTTGGATTGATTTTTTTGTAGACTAGTTACGTCTTTCTATCAATTTCATATTTGGACAGCATAGGTTTTTGGCAGCTAAAACGTTCAGACATCTAATGGTTTTTATCGTAAATAGTTGACGAAAAAGAAGGGAACGACCATAAGAGTTACAGCCACAGACCTGGCCGAGACGGTTGCTTGTAGCCATCTAACACCGAGGGCTGCTTGCAACCATCTAACCGAGAGTGCTTTTCAAGCTAAGGGCTACTTACAACCCCTTAGCAGAGAGTCCCTTTAGGTTGAGAGTTACTTGTAGCCCCTTGGCCGAGAGCCCCATGGCCAAGGGTTGCTTGTGGCCTGGCCGAGAGCTCTCAGGCTAAGTAAAGCCATAGCCGAGAACAACATCCTCACGGCTAAGGACTCCTGCTCAAGTAGGGTGTCCTTGCTACTAAGGACTATTAGCAACTTTGATTTCTTAGTTGGTCAGGGAATCCTAGCGGCTAAGGTTCCCTAGCCACCATGGACTTTAGCAATTAGTGTTTCCCAAGGGATTAAGGGTTAATCCAAAATTGATAAACTAAAGAGTTTAATTAATCATTTATCACCTAGTTAGTTTGATGTATGTATATACATGTGATGTACATTGTGGATAAATGATCATAGACCATATATGATGATGTATGTGTATATATGATTATTATTAGGGCTTACGAGCCCCCCTCTCTCTCATTAAATTTGACATATAATTATATCTCCCTTAGTATTGTACCTCCCCTTGATGAGATCAAGGTTTTATTATATATGTAATATGTATATTTTTAGGCCTGTGTGTCTATAATTAGGTTATAATTGCATGAGATAGCATGGTGGGAGCATGGAGGTGCTAGCAAGACCGATAAGAATGAGACAGATGATCACTAGGCATGAAGATACATCGAGACACACATAGATTTTATATGTAATCAAGCCTTTTGGCTTAGGCTTGATCACGCTAGGTACTGGTCCATGATCATCTGGTATGGATGTTTATATATACGATATATATTTCTGCACCTACTAGGTATATATATTTACATGGGATGTAAATATATCTTAAATATGTGGGTGTGACACGATATATTTAACTATGAGACTAAATCAAATAAAAAACCCCTATAATAATAATAATATTAAGTCAGTATGCGTGAGGCAATAAGATTGACCCAAATGGCCTTCCATCATTATAGGCAGAAATCATTTTTTGACGTAGGCTAAGTTGGCCGAGTCTTTGAAGCTCACTTATATTGGGATTTGAGATTTTGCCTACGATATAGAGATGTCACTAGTAACCTAAGGATCTAGTATACTTGGTCGAGTCCCCCGAGGTTATATCATCAAATCAAACTCATCTTGTAATGATGGTGCTGATTTAACCGAACATCAGGGTTGGTACCATCGAATTAGACTCATCTTGTAATGATAGTGCTGACTGAACCAAATATCATGGTTGGTCAAGTCCCTCAAGGTTATGATGATTTGGAGGTCGAACAGGATAGAAATCACAAAGAGTTGTATTTGGCAATAGTTGCTTACCTTTTAGGGTTAGTATAATTGGTCGAGTACTTCAAGGTTGTACTAAGATGTCAATTGGATCTTGATCCTCACTAGACCGGAGATTTTCAATTCACATGCTAAAGGGTGTCATGTATTTCGTGAGAAACTAATGGGAGTATATTAAGATAAAAGTTCTTATCTTAATTATTTTTAAAATTCTAAAAATTTATATGTTATTGATTATCTCCTACATCTTTATTTTAAAAAAAAAACTCGTGCAATTCTCTTATGTGGCATACTTGATGTCAACCATCTCATTGGTCCAAATTGTGTGGAAACCTTGGAGAGCATCACATACGCAACAGAAGAATCAAAACAAAATAGATTTCTTAAAAGAACATTATTCGATCTTCATATGATGATTGTGAGCAAAAAACTTGTGAAATCAAAAATTATATAAGTATATGTGAGACATTCTGACCTAGAAGAGATCATATATCCCCAAAATTATAGATCCAAGTCTGTGGAAGAAAAAGATCTCGCACTCTCCTCTCTAGTGGTGATCCACACTATGGATGAAGTAATGATGCACCTTTTGTAGCATGTGCTTTTCCTCGCTTTTGTGCACCATAAGGTAGCAACAATTTAAGAAGGGTTGGCCCTTCTTCCTATCCCTGTTAGGATCGTAATTATTGAATCTCAAATTTTGATGATGAAATCAATTAATAAATTTATGGACTAATATACTTTCAGGACAAGTGACACAGAAAAGACTTCGATCACGGACATGAACTATCATATGCAAATTGTTGAAGCAGGAGAATTAAACATTGGGCTATGGAGTATCATATCAGAGATTGGACGTCGAGTTGGAGGATTGGTCGATGTACTAAAGCATGGACTTCATGCCATGAGTTCAGGCATCGAGCTAGAAGGATCGAGTATTACACCGAAGGATTGGTCGACATGCCGAAGGATGGATTTCGTACCATGAGTACGAGCATTGGGCCGAAAGAATCGGGTATTGCACTAAAAAATCAGATATTATGATAAGTCAATATACCGATGGATTGAGTGATATACTGAAGGAAAGGATGATGCGCCGGAGGTTAGGACGAAGTATCGGATAATCAGATGACATGTTGGAATATTGGATAATGTGTTAATTTCTTCGTGATTGTGTTGGATATGTGATTGAGTGGTTAGGTCTTGCTCGTCATTGTTTACAGTCGAATTAAGTAGGTATTGGACTGAAAACATGTCAACTTGATTCGAGGCCCATTGGGCCTAAACTAAAGTTAAATTGGGCCTGATGAAAGGCCAATTCAATGTTCTGGAACTGACCTGGGTAGTGGTACCACCAAGTCCAGGTGGTGGTACCGCCCAGATACTGAAAAGCATAATTTGTACTTTTTCGAGCTTTTCGATGGTGGTACCACCTAGTTTGGCGATAGTGTCGATGGTGGTGCCATTAATACCTTGAAAAATTAGGGATTTAAAATTTTGACTCCAATTTTGAAGTCATTGGGGGTCTATAAATATCTCACTCATTCTTGCTTGATGGAGCACGAATAAGGGGTAAAAAAGGTTTAAAAAGAGAAAGAATCATTGAGGATAAAGTGTTGTGAACTCTTGAGTCTCATCCTCCTTGAGCTTAGCAATTATTCTAAGGGGGTGTGAGGTCTTGTGTGAAAGAGTTTGTGAAGGTTCTCTCCTAAGCATGGTAAAAGAAAAAAGGGTGATAATGGTAGTTGATCTTTGCCCATTAAAAAGAAGATCAATAGTAAAAGCTGGTGGCCTCGAGAGATAGGATTTGAGAGTGGATGTAGGTCAGGACAACCAAACCACTATACATTGGTTTGTATTTCCTTCTTGTTTTTCCTTATCATTTGCTTACTTATTTACTTTACTCACTACTTCTACTCACACATTCAAGTTAACTAGATTTTTAATTCATATTTTTGTTCGAACGATTTCAAATCAGATCTTTTTCAATAAGTATTAATTCACCCTCCACACACCCCCACCCTCTCCTCCTGCTCCTCCTCCTCCTCCTCCTCTTCTCTTAGTGTCATTATGATCCTAACAATTGGTATCAGAGCCAAGTTATCTTAGTTGGATTTACAGCTAAGTGAGTTTTAATGGTTTTTTCTAGCATTCACGAGAGTCACTCTATCACTCGTACTCCTATGTTCAATGAGATGGACTACACTTACTAGAAAACACAAATGAAAATATTTTTTATTTTCTTATATTTCGATTTATAGAACATCATTGAAAATAGTTTTAAAGAAATCTTCCAATCGAATGAATGAATGAAATGATTTTAAAAAGAAAATATTTTCTATGAACGCTTTATTTTATGCTTTGGATAAAACCAGTTTAATTATGTTTCTATATGTGCCATTACATATGACATTTCGCACATATTAGAAGTAACTCATGAAAGGACAAGCAGAGTAAAAGAGTCAAAAATTAATCTCTTAGTACATAGTTATGAACTATTTAAAATGAAGCCAAACGAAACCATTAATGACATGTACACCCATTATATGGATGTTGTTATTGGTTTGAAAGCTCTTGGTAAATGTTATACTAACCTAGAACTAGTAAATAAAATTTTAAGATCTCTTATTAAATGTTGGTATCCAAAAGTAATTGTCAAACATGAGACAAAGGACTTGAATAATTTTCCTCTTGAAGAACTCATAGGGTCTTTAATAACCTATGAAATAATTTGTAAAGCACATGATGAATAAGAGGAAAACCTTTCAAAATACAGGAATGGTATTACATTGAGAACCTAAGAAGATTTCTTGAGTGAAAAATCAAATGATGAAGATGACATAGAACTCCTTACAAAAAAGACTTAAAAAGTTCGTGAAAATAAATAAAACTCACAAGAATAAAAATAAATCCAAAAATGATACTATAATATATTATGAATGAAAGAAGCTAGGGCACTTCAAAAATAAGTGTCCATAATTGAAGAAGAAATTACCGATCCAAAAGAAGAAGAAAGCATTCAAGACAACTTTGGATGACTTAAGTGTATCAGAGGACAAAGAGCCGATTAATAAAGACAAGTGGCAAACTATGCATTGATGACCTTTAACGATGAGATATGTGACTTACCTGAAACATCTTTTTCTAATGATACATTTCATGATTTGCTTGATGAAAAAGGTTAGTAAGAAATATAAATTATTAAAAAAAATCATGTATCTCTCTAATGAATTTGATAAATTAGAAAATAAGCATGACATACCATATAAGAATAAATCTATGATTGTCTTAAGCAGCAATAATATTTATTATATTGATCTTGATGATTTTCATAATGAAACTTATTTTTTGATGATGCATGGCTAAGACAAACAAGTACAAAATTAATCTCAAATTTTGGAACTAAAAAAGTTTAGTTATTTTATATCCATATTGTTTTTAATGAATTTCTCGAAGGTAAGAAAAATGATTATGATAATAATTTTGAAGTTGATTAGATTTTTCTAAAAGAATCATAATCTTTTACTTCTCCTATAACTTCCTTTTGTTATTTATTAAGAAGGAGATTTATTCAAACAAATCATGATCTTGACTTCTTAATATTTAACTTGAGATTTATTTTATATGAATCAAGATCTTTTATTATTTGTTCTCTTATAATTTTTTTTGCTATTTAAGAAGAAGATTTATTCAAACAAATCATGATCTTAACTTTTCGATATTTAACTTGAGATTTATTTTTTATAATCAAGATCTTTTACTATTTATTTTCTCCTATACTTTTTTTGCTATTTACTAAAGAAAAGATTTATTCAATGAATCACGATCTTTTACTATTCTATAATTTTTCTTTCCTTTCACTAAAGAGAAGAATCATCTCATTCGATCATTATCTTGATTTCAAATACATGAATGATATGAGATTTATGTCATATGACTTTTTTATATTAATATTCTTCATTAGCACATTGATATAAATAAAGAAGTAGCATCATGGTGGAATGACATCATTCTTTTCCTTTTTGATAATAACAAAGGAGGAGAGAAAATTAGTGACTTATTCATTTCTTTTTTTTATTTTTGTTAATGACAAAGGTGGAGAAATAATGATAATTTTTTGATGACATAGCACTCATTACATGTTGTATTATGATGACATCAATTTATTTCAGATATATTGATATGATGTGAAATTATGCATATAATTCTTGAAATAATCAATATGGAAAGTTGCTTTTATTTTGATTAAATTTGTTTTGACTTAAATTCAAAAAATTGAAAGGTTATCATGTTTCTTTGAATCAAACATTATACAATATAGATAGGGGGGTTTAGTTAAAACTCCATCATCAATTTGTTAACATCACCAAAAGGGGGAGATTGTTGAATCTCGAATTTTGATGAATTTATGGATTAATATACTTTCAAGACAAGTGATGCAGGAAAGACTTCAATCATGGACGAACCATCACATGTAAATTATCGAAGCAGGAGAACCAGATATTGGGCTAATGGAGTATCATGTCAGAGATTGGACGTCGAGTCGAAAAATTGGTCGACGTGTCGAAGAATGGACTTCGTGCCATGAGTTTGGGCATATGGTCGGAAGGATCAAGTATTGTATCGGAAGATTGGTCAATGTGCTGAAAGATGATCTTTGTGCTATAAGTTTGGACATCGAGCCAGAAGGATTGGGTATTGTGTCAAAAGATCAGATGTTGAAGGAAGTCAACATGCCGATGGATCGGGCGATATGTCAAAGGAAAGGATGATGCGCCAGAGGTTCGGACAAAGTATCGGATGATCAGATGACATGTCAAAATGCTGGACAACATGCTATTTGCTTTGTGATTGTGTTGGATACGTGATTGAGTGGTCAAGTCTTGATTATGATTGTTTAGAGTTGAATAAAGCTGATATTGGGCTAAAACAATGCCAACTTAATTTGGGGCCCATTGGGCCTTAACCAAGGCTGAATTAGACCTAATAAAGGCCAATTCGATATTCTAAAAATGACATGGGTGATGGTACTGTTAGGTCCAAGCGGTGGTACCATCCAAAGGGTAGAAAAGCATGGTTTGTACTTTTTTGAGCTTTTCGACGATGGTACTACCACGTGACGATGGTGGTACCACTAGGCAATGATGGTACCATCTAGTTTGGTAGTAGTACTAGCAATGCCTAGTATTTTAAGCTTTGTTTGTCGATTGTACTGCCTGGTACCAGCAGTGGTCCCGCTAGTACCCAAAAACTAAGGATTTAAAATTTTGGCTCTACTTTTGAAGTCATTAAGGGTCTATAAATACCCCACTCATTCTTGCTTGATAAAGCACGAATAAGGGGTAAAACAAAAGGTTAAAAATAAGAAAGAATCCTTAAGGATAAAGTGTTGTAAACTAAGAATCCTTAAGGATAAAGTGTTGTAAACTCTTGATCTCTTTCTCCTTGAGTTTAGTGATTATTCTGAGGTATGAAATCTTATGTGAACGAGTTTATAAAGGTTCTTTCCTGAGCCTGCTAAAAGAAGAAAGGGTTGTAAGGGGAGTTAGTCTTCGCCCATTGGAAAGAAGATCGATAGTGAAAGATGATGACCTCGAGAGAAGAGGAATTGGGAGTGAATGTAGGTTGGGACGACCAAATCAATTTATAGTAGTTCGGTCATCCCAACCTACATCCACTCCTTATTCATTTAATCTTAAAGCCACCGGCTTTCACTAATAATCTTCTTTCCAACAAGTGAAAATCAACTACGATTGTGACAACTCTTCTCCTTTTAATGGGCTTAGGAGTGAACTTTTACACTCTTTTTGGTAAGAGATCTCACACCTACAACTTAGATCACCTCTAAACTCCAGAAGGAAGAATGGACTCAAACACTATTCAAATAGAGCATATAACACTTATGTGCTCAAGAATTCATTACTTCATCAAGCAAGAATGAGTGGGGTATTTATAAACCAAAAGGCTTCAAAAATAGAGCCAAAATTTAAATCCCTAAACTTTCGGGGTACTAGGATTACTACCATCGGCACTAGACGGTACTACCATCATAACTGGGCCATGAATCTAAGCTCTGGAAGTACCACCGTCAGCCTAGGTGGTACCACCGTCACCCTAGTTGGTACTACCATCGACATGGGTGGTACCACCTTCGGCACTATCATAAAAGCACAAATAGTGGTTTTTGACACTCAGGTGATACTATCGCTTGGGCCTAGCGGTACTACTGCCCAGGCCTATTTCAAGTCACTGATTTAGCCTTCTAACAAGCCCAATTCAGCCTTAGTTCAAGCCCAATGGGTTTCTTAATAAGTTAGTATAGTTTCAGTCTAATACTAACTCAATTTGACCTAAAAGATCTCGATCAAGACTTTACAAATCCGAACATATATCCAATACAATTATGAAGCTTTCAGCATGTTGTTCAGTATTTCAGCATATTATCTAATCGTTTGGTACGTCGTCTAACCTCCGGCACTTCATATTTTTCTTCGGCATATCATTCAATCTATCGACATGTTGACTTTCCTATAACATCTGATCTTTTGGCATAATACTCAATCCTTCCGGTATAATGCCTAAACTCATAACACGAAGTCCAATTTTTGACACGTCGACCAATGCTTTGACCCAACGTATAATTTTTTACATGATTTTTTTTTTTTTGCCTAATATCTGAATCTCCTACTTTGATAATTTATCCTTTGATGGTTCGAGTCCATGATCGAAGTTTTTCCTACGTCACTACTCTCAAAAGCATATTAGTCCATAAACTCGTTTTTCCTACGTCACTACTCTCAAAAGCATATTAGTCCATAATCTCGTAATGATTTCATCATCAACAAAGAGATTCAACAATCTCTCCATTTTCAATGATGAGAGCTAATTGATGATAGAGTTTTAGCCAAACTCTCCTTGTTTATGTGTTATTTTGAAAGGTTATGATGACCTTGAATTCAAATAATCATATAATATTTTAAATACATATACTGAATTCAAGTTAAAAAAAATTTGATCTTGCCGATTATCAATGTGTAATATCAATTAAAATATAATTATAAGTTAACCATTTGCATAATCATTAGTAAGACATCATAATTCTCCCCCTTAGTTAATAAAAAAATATTCTTGTCCCCTTTGTCAATAAAAAATATGAGTTACTACTTCTCCACCTTTGTCATCATTAAAAAGAAGAGAGTAATATTATGGTATCATGGTGCTACTTCTTTCCATTTGTATCAATATTCTAATTATGTAAAAATAAAATTATTTTGATATCATAACATGAATGATAATAATATTGAAAATAAGTTGAAGTTATAGACAACGAAAGGTCAATGGTGTATTAACAAGACTCCCCCCTATGTATATGTTATCTTTAAAATGTGATGAATTTGAATTAAAAATAAAACATTTTTAATGGTACTCTTAAATTCAAGTTGAGATAAATTCGATCTTGATATTATCATTCCAAGGTCAAATATTTAATTAAGCTTCAAATTTTAAAAAATAATTGATAAAAGTTAGGCATAACTAATAAAAAGTTATAAAAGTATTATGTGTCTCCTTGTTCAAGACATAAAATAAGCATGAATTGCTATTTCTACCATTGTGATCAATACAAATATAAGTTACTTCTTCTCTTTAGTCTTCAACAAAATGGAGTACACAAGTCATAAATACAAAAGAGCCATACAAAATAAATCTCAAATTGTGAATACCAAAGATCATAATTCATTTGGGTAAATTTTCTCTTTATCCATCCACATCACATATACATCACATCACATATAGGATTACTAGATATATAATAATTAACTAAACTATTTAATTAATTATTTTTTAAAAAATCATGATATGCTTAAAATTTCTAGAATTATCAAGGGTATTTTTAGAATTCTAAATAAAAGAATAATTTTTAGAATTATTGAGGGCATTTTCAATATTCTGGGCATAAGACAGACTTAGAATTTCTCAAATTCTAAGGGGTAATATCGTCCTTTGCTATAAAAAAAAACCCTAACCCTAGCACTCTCATTACGTCGCTGATACCGTCGTTGCACAGGAGGCAGCGTTGTGCGCCGTTGGCGGTTGCCCCTATGGCAAGTGTCGTTGCCCTCGGGCGGCACCTCTGTGGGCATCGCCCCTTGCGGGCTAGCCGGCAGCAACGCCCCTTGGTGGCCACGGTGGCGTCGCCATCGCTGGCCGCGGGCAAGCATCGCCATAGGTTTCCCACGCAAATCAAATCGTCGTACAAAAGATTGGATCGCGAGAAAATTGCAAAAACCAAATGGAGAGGATGAAGAATGTCGATGAAGAATGTCAAGCATCCTCCTCTCTAGTTTGATAGATTGATTACCTAGGGAGATCATATATCCTTGTTTTTCTAGATCCAAATGGAGAGGATGAAGAATGTCAAGCATCCTCCTCTCTAGTGGTATCTACACGATGAATCTTTACAACGAAACTCCTCTAATCAGATCTTGCAACTCTTGTGTAGAGGGAGAGAGGAGAATAGGAGGGGATAGCCAAAGCTATAGCCTATCAATCAAGAGCCTCCCCTCCTATTTATAGAGAGCCACCAAAAATCCTAGGAGTCCTGTCTTAGTGGGTATTGGATTTTTATCCAATAACTCACTAACCTTGTATTATTGGATCTCTATCTAATAATCTCCTTATGCCTCAAGCATGGAGCCCATCAGTGTAGGGTCTCATCTAATGAGAATATGGGCTAATTGGATCTCCATCCAATCCTTTATTCGCTAAAACATCCACCATATATGTGTGACCCTCTAGGCCCGATACTGAGTTGACCGTGAAGTCACTCACATCAGAACTCCATCTAATATAGTGAATTGTTATCCTCATAATAATTCACTTGACTCATCAACTATGGACGTACTAGGACATATGTCATAATTCCTCAAACAGTACAAGGGGATCAAATTCATCGGACTTGTCTGTCTAAAGTTATTGTGTATCTATAATCCCTTATCCAACTAATATTCGAGAGACCATATATTGGACATGGTACTGTCAAGTCATATACGGAATCAATCTGAGACTCGCTCTAATCGGATTCTCTTAGAGAACTCCTTCTCTATCAATCCAAATGACCATGGCTAGGGATTTGTCTAAGGAAGCACATGTAGGATATTCCTCTCATGATACCGAGAGTGGATGATCCTTTATTGACACTCAATTACCTTCGTAAGGTTGGCTACCAATCCCAATAACCGACTATACCAAAACTTTCCAAACCTATAAGTCCGACGTCAAAAAAAGGAGTACTTAAACAAGACATCCTTGGTATCTCAAGTCTAAGGACCAGATACACAATTGGGACTATGAAATCGTTGTTTGACATTAAGTATCATTAACTATACAGCATTACATAAGCGGATTAATCAGTGAACTCATTCTCCAATAAGCACTTGTATTATATCCTTAGTGTCTCCACACAATTGAATATGAGACCAATCGCCTCCATTATATGAATGGGTATATTATACACCAGTCTGTCCGGTTATATCGATGTTCCTTTTGAGTAACCTATGACCGAGATTATTTAAGATTTGTGTTTAAAGGTGAATCGATCTCATTATTGTGATCTCATCACAATCTAATTCTCATTGCACATAACCAAGGACATCACTATATATATATATATATATATATATATATATATATATATATATATATATATATATATATATATATATATATATATATATATATATATATATATATATATATATACATATGTAATAGATAATATAATGTAAGAATATAACAATAATAATCATAAGTAAAAAGATCGTGTGGCATGTCACACGTGTCATCACTCACATGATTTGCTTAGGGCACCTGTAACCAGCACATCTTATATACCCAACTACTAGTAATCCAACAACCATGTCAAATGGAATGTACATCAATAGTAATTTATTTCATGTACCCAACTTATGAATAAAAAATAAAATGCATATAAACATCAATAGTCAACGATTACTAATTATTGCCCTAATCACTTTATTCCCCAAGTCTTGCTTCGGAATGAGCTTAATTTTTTTTTTTTATCTAGGGAGAATTTGCATTGTCTTGTTATAGTTTTGATACGTATCTTAGTTGGGCATCGTTCCTATATTTAAGATCATTTTTATAAAATTAGTTTCAATTATCAAAATATGTGAGAATTAATAGTATTATTGAAAATGTATCTGTGATTGAGATTGAGACTCTAGTGGTGGTTGACTTGGGCCCGGTTCCACGTGGGTTGCTTCTATTGCTTCAGCTTGCTTCAATGTCGTCCTATGCTGCTTCATTCTATTTTTAGACCATTGACAACGCACTATACGTACATGATTAGTTATGTTATTTTGGCATTGACGAGCATTGTGTCTTTGTTGTCCGCATCGCCCACAGTTGTTTGAGTGTCTCAATTTTGTTCTCATTTGGGATGGTTGCCCCTCATTATCAGCTCGTTTGCTCACTTTTTTAGGTTGACCAATCCCTTTATTGAAATGTGATGGCTCGATAGAGAACCCGTCAATCATCAATATATATAAGTGATAATCTTTAGTAAAAGGCTCATTAGTGGATTATAATATTAAAATAAAATATATGATAGATAAAAAAAAATCATATAATCAGACATTGCATGAACTCGCTCATTGTAATATTTTTTTCACATAACCTTATGGAATAAGGATCTATGTAGTCTTCTGGGGCTTGCCTCTAGAAATATATGGTGCAACCTTATTTATAACAGAGGGGACCATTTTAATATGAAATCGTAGTAAGAAGAGTCACTTATACGAGTTTTAAAGTACAAGGAGTGATTTTAATTTTAAGACATAGTACGAGAGGTCAAAAAAAAATTCGTCTATTATTTTAGCTAATGACATAACCTTATTTCTAACAAAGGTGACCGCTTTGATATGAAATCATAGTAAGATAAGTCACTTATACGAGTTTTAAAATACAAAGGATGACTTTGATCTTGAGATATAGTATGAGACATCAACAAGAATTTCAATCTATTTTTTTTATGCACATATGATGCTTTGATGAGATTTCCTAATATTATCTATACACCAAACCTTTTGTATAATTTGCATTGACTACGTGGAAACCTAAACTTCACTTGCAAGATAAACCACAACCATAAACAATACCGTTTGGTATCACTAATTAATGTGGTGAATGGCATTGTAAAAAAAAAAAAAATCATTTGCTTTTGTAGAGGACTAGTCGCTATGTAGGTGAGGACTAGTACAAAGGATTAGTCGTTATGCAGGTGAGTACTAGTCTTAAGCATCTGCATTTAAATCTTTTGCGTATATTAGGTGAGAACAAGGTATCATCAAGCACATATAGCCTCATAAAGTAGAAAGAAAGGGCAAGAAAGGAACAAATTGTGGATGATCATTTACCTGAATATATTATTTGACTCGAACAACAAGACACCAATCTCTTCACGATGAGCTGTTATAACATTTCCAATCAAGGTTTTAAACTAGAAGAGACTCAAAGAAACAAATGCGAGTGCGTATGTGTGTCTGTTGTGTGAGAGAGATTGAGAGAGAGAGTGAGAGGAATGGAAGTAGAACCTGGCGTCGATGCTCATCTCCACTCTGGCTGCTGATTTAGAGGTGCACCAAAAAAGAAAAGGATGGGCTACCACCAAAATCACATCATCCTGTTGAATCTACAAGAGAAACCAAGTGGGTTTGCATATGAAAATGCCTGACATGCATACAGATCATAAGATTGCGGAAATTGCATTACCGGTCCATTGGTGCTGATCGGTGCTGTCCATAATCATATTAGTGCAGTGCTACATTATGATTAAATACGTGCACCAGCACAATATTGTACCAGCATTCTTGATATAGTTTCAGCAAGGACACAAGACTATGGAAACAGAGTTGATGGTGGATCCATGTCACTACGCCTGTTTCATTACAAGACAAACAGAAATGCACATGGGTGGAGCATAGGCAAACAGACACGTTTAAAAGATTGAGTAGCTCTAAATTGGTCAAAAAATATAATAGCAAATGGGCATGCATTGACCCTGAACCTACCATACACGATGAGCATGCATCCGTGACAAACCACCCCAATCCTGCTCCTCTGACTTACTGAATTCAATTAGGCCAAATCAATCTTTTGGTATCAATCTTTCATTCAACTAGCCAGACAGCTTGGATGGTAGGAGAAGACTGAAAGGTTCTGAAAGGACAATCCTGATAGCTTTTCAATGTAGGGTACCTTGCGTAGAATCTGCATCAACTCCCTTGAAACCTAGCTCCACCTACAAGTTCAATCAGGATGAACAAATACCTTTTTGTCATCTCCCATCCAATTATTTTGATATATGACATAATGAAAGAAAAAAAGAATCCTTCCTTTTTGTACAGGACCTTGCAGTCAACCTGGAAAGCTCAATATAGGTGATGAATAGTCATCAAGCACATGAAAACTCAGTCAAAAGGCAGGAAGAAAAGAACAAAGAAAGATACCTTAAAGAAATAAAAGACAGATCTAGTGGATGATCTTTTACCCGAATAATTACTCAAGTAGAATACTCAGACACCACTTGAACAAGGATTCGTACCCAGAATCTTTTCAAGATGAGCTGCCCATCAATGTCACCAAGACAACCATGGTCATCAAGGTTCAAACTAGATTAGGCTTACAAACCAAATGAGATAGGAGAGCGATGCAAAACCTGTTTTGGTCATATGTTGAAACAATGTCCTTGGCCACTGATCTAGAGGTCTATTAATAAAAAGAGGATGCCCTGCAAGACTACTACCAAAATCACATCAAGATCAGAGAGATGAACTCTGCAAAAGAAAAAAGTCTTCATATCGATAAATGCTTATCGTGCATACAAATCATAAGACGTCAAAATTGCATTATTGGTCTTTTGGTGCTGATGTATCAACGTGGTGGATGCCACCCATGATAATATTGGTGCAGTGTTATATTAACGTCATATAGGTGCACCAGCGCATCTTTGTAGCATCATCCTTAAATCTATTTGCATCAAGGGCACAATCAACATGCAAGTACATGTGCTCTATGTTGCCCTTCTCATCTTAATTGCTTAAGCTCAACACACAAATAACAGATGATGAAAGCAGAGAGCATGGTGGATCCAATGTCATGTTATGATCCTCCGCGTCCATAGCACTTTGCCTGTTTCATCATAAGATAGCACATCACGAGAATTGATTCCTCGTGTTGACAAAGATGGAAATTAGCTTCTCATCTTGCATCTTTTTCGAACTCCTTACTTTTTATGTTTCAGTTGTTTGGCCTTTTACATGCCTGTTTTCACAGTGAAACTTACAGGCCAAAGTGCAATGCCTTATAAGTTGTGATGGAACACTTGATTTGACATTGTTACATATGGGAAGTTCATGCACCAATCATGTTACCACAACAAAAAGTCATTTGCATCCCATTAAATTCCTTCAAACAAGCAAACTTGATGTGATTTCAACTACCTAGACTCGTGGTTTGTTGATTCTAGACTTGGTTGATTGGTAGTCTGATTGTACAAGTCATATGCTATCCTAAGATGAGAAGGTAAAAAATTGGTCCTGATCTGCCAGGCATGTTATTTGCTTCATGCATAACAGGAAAAATTTTGAGAGAGGAATGATTTTTTTGCTCAGTAATCCTACCATAGGACAGACCTCTAAACAGTGGTCAATAGGTGGTATCAGCATGAAGAATTCAGTCAAGTCTGCTGCAGAAATCTGTATTTTTATCCTGGTAACCATGGCCGATCCATTTTCTTGAGAAAAATGAAAAAATAATATTGTCATTTCGTAAGAAGTGAAATGAAATAGCAAAATAGAAACAAGTCATAGAATAAATATGACAGAAGAGATAATATTCACAGTATATAGTATAATCCAAACCAAACCTGAAGGTCCAGTACTTACAAACTGAATTTTTTGTCGTGTATGAGTGAATTTGTGCTTCCGTTAAATTTATGTTCATGAACTAGAATCACTGGTTATTATCTCCATTGTCTACATAGCTGGTGTTTTGTTATATACTGTTGCCACCATTTGTCACGTACATAAAGCTGCTTTTGCGGTTTCATGCATCCCTCATGCCTTGAGCTAACGACATCGTGCAATTTAAAATCCTTCACAATATGTGTGGATCCAACTGCCCATCCGACTTCTCAATATCAATCATTACATCAACCTCATCTATGGCTGCAAGTCTCCACTCATATGAACCTCACATGTGGAGATGTAAGAGGTGTCATATGGGACTGACATGAGATGATGATGGACCACTGATCATGATAAGAAAAGATACTTAAACTTCTACTGCTTTGTTTAAGAAAAGACAAAACCACTTAATCTACTTGGTGATTAACTGCATCATCTCAGACCCCAAATACAAAGTACTAATTGCTTCTGATGAATGGTGAGAGTTGAAGGGTCTAAAGATACGTCCTGAAGTGACAAGCCACAGCTCACATAGACAACTACTTGGAAGCTCAATCTTGGCTTGCTCAAAGGAGACTATGCCTTCCCTTCCATTTCCCTAAAAGAGAGACAAAGAACACTCTGACAAGGACATGTAACCTAATATTATTTTTATGTTTAAATAGATTCTGAGTTCAGACTGTCTCCAATTTGTTACGAGAATTAATATCCTTGCACAGAGATTTACGGTAAGAGCTTCTTCATGTAATCCTCACATCTCAGTCACCCATTAATTATGAGGTGATAAACAGTTGGACCTCATGTTTGCAAGTACATCCATGGACCACTTAACCAATGAATGAGGGGTGGTTGAGTATTGTAGTATCAAATCATGATTTCTTTTCCATCCAAAATATTTTGACATGAGAAATGAAAATAATTCTCAACCCCAGTTGAAAGGAGGTAAGCACCTTGAATCATTCATTCCATTTGGAGGTGAATCCCAAACTTCATCCACTCAGACAGGGGAAGGTGAGATTCATATAAACAAATCGATGATACAACTTTTTTCTCGAAGGTTAACATTTGCTTATAAAGCTCAGAATAAGTGTTTTTCTCATACTGTAACAGATGGTAAACTAAGTAGGAGGAACACCTCATCCAATATGATAAGGCCCTGTATACTTTCAATAGGCAGAAAGAAAAGATTTAAACCCTGCTTGATATCAGTCTCAGCAAAAGGTTAGACTCCTACGGTATGGGTATATCTGACGATATACTGTTCTGTATTGTTTAGTATCACCAAAAGATAATAAGAAAATCACATACCGATCAATACTAGCCTATATTGTCTGACATTGGTTCTTGGTCATAGCAAAATCGATCAATATGTACCAATCAACAGGTGTTGGATTCTTTGAAGAAAGCTTGTATTCCTTAACTAATCAATTGGAGAATATGAGAATTCCAACATTAAATCATGTTCAATCAGAGAATATTGAGCCAGATATGCAAAGGAAATCAAGCACATTATTTAAGTTAACTGAATCAATATAGAAATCTTACTGGGTGATGAAGTCTAGCCAGATATGTGGCTTATGTGTGTGATTCCCACTACACCAAGGTTATAACAGACGACATCACCTCCAAATATAAGACTTATTAAAATGCAACTTGCCTTTTATCAGAATGTAATTTATAAAAATAAAATTGGTCTCATAATTGTCAAGTCGCATCAACTACTATCAGCCTGAATGGTTCAACCAGCCAATTCTAAAAGAAGTACCTGTTTATAAATTTCTGTGAATTTTAATTCATCTTGATTGAGATGGGAGAAAAGAGAGAAAACATCTTTTGAGAGATGAGAGAGGAAACAATCTTTTGGGCATTAGTATTGGCTTGGTTTGTTTTGTGTTTTTGGAAAGCTGGGCAATATGGTAAATGGATTAGATGCAGAAATAACCACAAATGCAACTCTTTACTAATGTAAGAAGCTCTGTGAGATTATGTTGCTTGGTTTGGGTTTAGATGATTCAAACAAAGAGGAGAAGTTCGACCAACATTTTTGAAGTTTGTTTCTTTTTTTCTTCTAGGGGCAATTTGCTTACCATTTGATTTAGATTCCTTTTAAGTACAGATGTCAAACTGAAATAGTAATTATGACTGCATTATCCTTAGGGCAATCAAGTCATGTGAAGATATAAATTCGGGAAATTCACATATGGACCTTCCTCCACTAGAGGGAACATCATACATGATCCTATAAAATCTAAGCTGAGAAAAACTAAGCTTATAGTAGATAGCTTCTTCATTACGATCATATGGAAACTAAGTTGAGCTATACTAAGCTTACAGTAGTTTGATGCTCTAGAAAAAGCAAAAGTAGCATTTTGATAGGATTCCAAGCTGAGCTAAACTAAGCTGACAGTAGATTCATGCATTAAAGAAAGCAAAATTTGTACTTAGGTAGGTAGCATCATCCTATAGAGACCAAGTTCAGCTAAAGTAAGCTCAACTGAATCGAGCTAGCATAATCCTATAGAGACCAAGTTCAGCTAAAGTGCTCAACTGAATCAAGCTAATTAAAGCTACAGAATCCAAAGCCAGAGGTTGATGAAATCAAGCACAGCTGGACCTAATAAATGCCAAAAACTAGGTTTTAAACATCAAATGCTGGAACAAACAAAAGCAGAAGCCCTGTTCCACCATTGGACAAGGTGAGCTCCTCATCCCCAACATTATGCCCCACTCTTCCCTCTGGAGATCCTCTGTGCCCAAAATCTCCTTGATCTCTTTTGTGTGATACTACAGAGAATAGAGGATTAGGGACATAGTGGGAATATGAAGTTGAGCTCAGTTGAGATCTGAGAACTCTCTGCTTATAAATATCCACCTCCACCCCCACAACAGCAACACTCCTGCATCAGAAATCATCTTTCTTCCACTCGCGAAAATAATTCTGTTCTCTTGAAAGGTTTCATTTTACGTTTTGTTCCAATAGTTTCGTCGTCTTCTCTATCTCGGGTCTTTTAGAGTTCTATAGGGCTCTACTTTCCCTGTTTCTTCACGACTGCAAGTCCATTTGCAATTTCTCGGATAGCAACTCAAAATCCATAAATTGACATTATTTCTTGGAGCTGAAGATAAAGCACTTACTTGGCACTGCAGATTAGGAGACAAAGGTATGGCCGGCATGGTGGATCGAACCCTAGAAACCCCATCGCCGGCGGCATTTCCCCAAGAGTTCAGCTCCTCTCCACTGGATATCCTCCTCTGCGGGACGAAGATAAAACATTTCCCCGAGAGTGAAGATAAAGCATTTTTCGGAGGTGAAGATAAAGCACTTACTTGGAACTGCAGATTAGGAGACAAAGGTATGGTCCGCATAGTGGACCGAACCCTGGAAACCCCATCGCCGGCGGCATTTCCCCGAGGGTTCAGCTCCTCTCCATTGGATATCCTCCGCCGCGGGACCACGCCGCTCCGGGCCGGCCGCTCCCCTGCAGCGCTGTCCATCGGCTCCTCCGTCTACCATCGCCAGGCGGAGCTCCTCCGTAGGTTCAGCACCCATTTCCACCATTACGGCGTGTCCAAGGACGCCGTCGCCTCGGCGGCGGAGACGAGGGAGAAGCGGAAGCTCTACCGGGGGGTGCGGCAGCGGCACTGGGGGAAGTGGGTGGCGGAGATCCGGCTGCCGCAGAACCGAACGCGGATCTGGCTGGGGACCTACTATTCGCCCGAGTCGGCGGCGTACGCGTACGATCGGGCGGCCTACAAGCTTCGCGGGGAGTACGCGCGCCTCAACTTCCCGGCCCTGCGGGACGCCGGCGACTGCCCCGAGCGGCTGCGGCCGCTGCAGTTGGCCGTGGACTCCAAGATCCAGGCCATCTACCAGCGCCTCGGGCAGCCCCGTGAGGCCATGCGGGAGGCGGCGGGTGGCAAGAAGGAGAAGTCGGCGGAAGAGAAGAACAGGGTTTCGTCACGGACGACGTCGTCGTCTTGTGCGACTGCGTCATCACAGAGCATGGCAAGCGAAATGGACGGCGAGTTTTCGTTCGCGCTGTTGCCATCCTACGATCCAGAACTAATCTGGGAGGTGCTCGCGAACTAATATATACGCTCGCACGCTCTCTCTCTCTCTCTCTCTAAATATATAGATACACATGTGTGTGTGTGGTGGTGGTGGTGGTGGTGAGTGGTGTCTGAAGTGTTCGATCACATGTGGCAGTGTGTGATCAGGCGTTCTGGCATTCTCTCAAACACCTTCAGTGCAAAAAGAATTAATAGTGAGCAAGGTATTTGGTTCTTTAACTTCGCAGGAAGTACCGAATTGTAAAGATATCTACGCTGTGAATGCGTTGCATGCAATCATTGAAGAACCAAAAATGTACGTTGGGATCATGCACAATCCATCATTTCTTCTCATATCCGCAGATTTCGTTGATTAGCGTTCTCGTCATGTAGCGTTGGCTTGTAACCCAAGCGAGGACGATGAGGTGGTTTGGATGATGATGTGGGTTGATGGTTTGGGTTGTGGTTGGTGCTAATCTGGCTTGCTCCTCCCAACTCGGGTTGTCGAATCACTTGGTTTGGGCGAATTTGCTTTGGATCACGTAGTTACTGATGCAGCCCTACGTGGGATGATTCAGGCTTGTCCCTGCACCGTATTGGCAGTGTCTGTTAGAAAAATAATTAATGGATGGAATATGGAATGTTGTGAGTGCTCTGTGTCTGGGGAGTAAGATAATGGGGTTCAAGTCACGAGTACAAGAGGGGTCCTACGTAATGTAATTTGAAGATAGTGCGTGTAGATGCTCGGCTCGGGTTATCACTTCAGTGCGGGTCTTCCTTCTGATCTTGTGGAGCTGTTCTTGCAAGACAAGACCTTTGCCCGGGTGGTGGGTCCCCGGGGAGGTCCCTCCGATGATTAAGTTATTATTGTTTCGAAGGATGAAGTATAGCATCTCACCTCAAACGCTGGAACTTCGTATCTTTTGATTGAAGTGGAGAGAGAGAGAGAGAGACCTCCTGGCGCTACCCCTGTGATGCTCCTTTTATACTTATACGTCATTGACTGGTCATGTCTCGACTTCATCGTATAGGCGTGACAACACAAAGTATCATGATGAGCTATCCCGCTTTTAGGGGATGCAGAGCGCCAACTGGTGCAGGAGTGATATATTGATCCTCTTCGGTTCTTTAGTAGTCTTCCTTTATTCTACTCGCTGATTACTTCCTCATCGTCACTGCCATTTGCTTCCCTATTGTTGTTGTCGCTCCCCGTCGTCTCTGGTGTCGATTTCACTAGTGTTCTTGGTATTCCTCCCCTTTCTCTTCCCCCAGTAGTTTCTCGAGCAGGTCAGATGCCTTCTGCCTCCTCTCTTTCTGAGTCTGGCTCGGTTGAAATGTCGACTCGTAGGTCGAGGGTTTTGAGTCATCCCTCCGAGGATTCCAGGTCGTTTGCCCTTATTTCTGTGTTTGAGGGTATGGCTCCGACCGACCCTGGGACCACAGATGCCCTAGTGGTGATACAGTCCAATTTTGATGTAGACTCGACTGTAACAACTCATCGGTTGGTCGAAGTAAGGAAAAACTATTTCATTCCTCTAGAGTATGAGCTCCATGTGCCCCTACCTGGGGAGTGTCCCTATGATGCATTTTCGGATGGCTTCAGTCTATCGACTGATGCTCTCGAGGTGGGTCTGAGGTTCCCGTTACACCCTATGATAGAGGCATGCCTCAAAGGATGACGAATTTCACCTTCCCAGATGGCGCCCAACTCGTGGCACTATTTGATAATTTTTCTATGGGAATGCTTCGGGTCGGGCATAACGGTGACCCGAGATTTATTCATGGCTTGTTTCCACCTAAGCCGGGGATAGACCGGATATTACCTCACCTCTCGTGCTAGATTCAGAGTGGGAGGTGCACCTTCCATCAACAAAAGTTGGAAGTTGCATTTTTTCTTTATCTCTTATCGTCGGGGTTGGAGTTTCCCAATCGAGTGGACTTCTCAGATGGTGAATAACTTGGCCCTGATGCTTTCGGTCGATGAGATTGAACTGATCGAGATCCTCCGGGGGATCCTTTCTTCTTCTAGGGGGGTGAAGGACATGAATAAGGCCTAACTGGCCGAGGCAGGCCTTAGCCCGGCCCTCCAGGGTATGTTTCTCCTATTTACTCATTATGTTAAGTGTTTTACTGATCATACCTTGCTGTGTAAAAATGTTTAATCTCATAAAGATGAAGTCTGGTGGAGGGGTGGGTAGTAGATCGGCGGCCTCCTCGATAACTGGCATGTCCGTTTCTGCTACAACTGCTGAGTCCTTGGCCGAGAAGCACCCTAGCATTGATGAGGGGCTGAGTTCGAGGAAGTGCAGCCAGAGAGGGACCCCCAAGCATCATGCAGACACCTCGGGGAGCACCACCGTGGTCCCCTCGGGAAAGGGGAAAGAGCGGTAGCGATGGAGGAGGCTTCGAAACAAGGTTATACCCTTTGGGAGTTGTGTGAGATGGAGGACCGCATGGGAGTGGAGAGGTGCTTCGCCACTGTCATGACGCGGCTGAAGTTTGCCGAGGTGGTCGGCCATTGCTGGGTCCAACCAGTTTTGGACTAAAGGTCCGCTGTCCGGGGAATACCTGCATAGGGCTTTGCATTCAACCCTAGTGAAGCAGGTGTACGAATGCTCCTCTGAGGAGCTTATGAATAGGGCCAGCAAGTCGGCTGTCTAGGTATGTGCCCTTTCTTCCATTCCCTTCGTCTTCTTTCCTCCCTTTAGTTTGAGCTTTCTCTTTTCCTTCTCTTCGCAGGGGCTTATTTTATTACTACTCCCATCGACCGGGTGCATGATGTTGGTCGGCTGGTCCAAAGCCAGCACGAGAGAATTTTGGTACTTCGGGCCGCCAATAAGGAACTCAAGGGTCGGGCCGACTAGGATTTGATTGCGGCCACCGAGGCCTGTGTAAAAGAACTGGAGAGGGACATCAATAAGTTGCGAGGGGAGTTAGAGTCCCTCAAGACCCACTGAAGGAGGCTCAAAGAGGAAGTCGGGATTCTGCGGTCTAGTTTGGATAGAGCTCGAAATGACCGAGCTCGTCTAGAAGGAGACATGTTGTCGCTAACCGAGGTAGAGGTGCTTCTTGAGGTCGAGCTGAAGCACGAGGGGGCGAAGGTAGTGGTCGCCTACAAGGCCTCCCCAGGATTCAAGTCAGGCCTTAAAAAGATGAGATGGGTCAGCTACGAGTTTGGGTACCGGGTGGCGCTCGAGTGGCTACGAGGCAAGTATATGGAAATAGAGGTCGAGCAAGACCCATTCGCTGAGTGCCCGAGGATGCCAACGTTAGGATGGATCTTAGCCAGCGCTTCGATGACAGCTCTCCATCAGAGAAGTAATCGACCCTATAATATCTTGTATGTCGGGCGTCAAAGCCCCCTTTATATCGATCGATCGACCGCCTTTTGTTTTCTCACCCACCAACGAAACTGGCTTTCAAACAGTTATCTAGATTATGTTAAGATGTCGTCTTCAGTCTATCATCTAGACATAACTTTTTTAAATTCGACATATGCTAAGTTTGAGGGAGTGCCCTCCCTTCCATCGTCGATAGAATGCAAGTCTTGTCTCGGATAACTCAGCTGACATGGTATGGTCCCTCCCATCTCGGAGTAAGTTTTCCTCGGGTGCGTTTGGGGTCACTAACCTCGGCCCTTCTAAGGACTAAGTCTTTCATACCAACCAATCAGGGTCGGATCCTCTAGTTGTAGAGTCGGGGAACCGCCCTCTGGTAATGTAGGTTATTTAGGTGTGCTTTGGCCCTATGTTCCTCGAGTATGTCGAGATTTTCCTTGAGGCCTGCTTCTGATGCTTCAGTGATGAAGTTCTCGATCCTTAGCATCAGGAAGATCACCTCGGGAGGAAGGATGGCCTCGGTGCCAAAGTCTAAACTATAGGGGGACTCCCCCATAGGGGTTTTCAATGTCATCCGCAAAGCCCATAAGACACTGGGGAGCTCCTCAACCCAAGCTATTGGAGCCCCTGCTACTCGTCTTTTGAGTCCTTCAAGTATGCTCCTGTTGATTACCTCTGCCAATCCGTTAGCCTAGGGGTGAGCCACCGAACTGAACTTCAGTTGGATCTAATAGTTTTGGTAGAAAGCCTTAAACTTAGGGTTGTTGAACTACATCCCATTGTTTGTGATTATGATCTTCAGGATGCTGAACCTCATTGTGATGTTTCTCCAGACGAAATTCTCCATCTGCTTCTTAGTGATTGAGGCCAAGGGCTCAACCTCAACCCACTTGGTGACATGTCCACCCCGACAATTAGGAACTTGCGCTGCCCCACAGCTTATTGGAACGGGCCGAGGAGGTCCATTTCCCATTACGCAAAAGGCCAAGCACAATGAGTCGAGGAGAGTGGCAAGGCTAGTTGGCCGAGGAATGCGGGCATGTTTCTGGCATTCTACACACTTCTGGACATAGGATTTTGTGTCTACTTGCATGGTCGGCCAATAATACCCGAGGTGGAGGATTTTGAAAGCCAAGGTACGCCCTCTGATATGTTCACTGCATATCCCCTCATGAACCTCGGCAAGCACAACATCAGCCTTAGATTTTTATAAGCACTGCCATAGGAGCTGGCTGAAAGCTCTTCTATAAAGGTGCCCATTGATGGTGTCAAACCAAGCTTCAGTTCTTTTGATTTGATGGGCAGCGACTTCATCCATTGGGAGAGTCACATCTTTCTTGTTGCATAACATTTCCTCCCTCCAGTCGAGATGAGTGACCATGGTTGCTGTTTCAACAGTGGTGACTGTCGGTTAGCAAAGGCTAGGGATGGTCAGCAACTCGCTGGCTGCGTTGGCAGAGGTCGACCAAGTAGGGCGTCGACCTTGGTATTCTCGAGGAGCAGGATTTGGAAAATTTTGAAATACTTGGTCATACTTATCAACCGACGAGCCTCAGCGAGATAGCAGGCCATGTTCGGTTCTCAAGCCTCAAAGCTCCCGTCGATTTTTTCAACAACCAATTGGGATTCAGTGAACATCTCTAGGTGTTCAATTTGCAGCTCGATGACCAATCGTAGTCCGAGCAGCAACACCTCTTATTCTACTTTATTGTTGGTAGTTGAAAATTCCAAGTGCATGGTATGTTCCTGGGTTTGTCCATCGGGGTCTCTCAAGACTATCGTAGCTCCTCCCCTAGAGGAATTCACCAACCCGTCGGCATGGAGGGTCCATACAGGCTTCCTCTGAGGGTGCTCTGGGGCGATCAGCTCTAAGGAGAAATCGACAATAGCTTGGGCTTTGATTGCCCTCCTCGAGGCATACTTCAGGTTGAATTTGCTAAGCTCTATTGACCACTTAAGCATCCATCTTGCAATGTTAAATTTAGAAAAAAAATTGATGTTATAGTTGATAAGTGACTACCTTGATGGTGTGGGTCTAGAAGTATGGCCTTAGCTTCCTGGCCGCGAGGACTAGGGCGAAAGCGAGTTTCTCTATCGGAGGATACCGCTCCTCCGTGTCTTACATAATGTGGTTGGAGTAGTAGACAGGTTGTTGGTTGTTCCCATCGAGCTTTATCATGACCGAGCTGACGACTCGCTCCGAGGTGGAGAGGTATAGCTCGAGTTGGTCACTTGGGTTGACTGAGGACATCCAAGATAAGGTCGCCAGGTGGGCCTTGAGCTCTTGGATTGCTTGTTCTCGCTCGGGGCCCCAAGTGAAGTCTTTATTCTACTTTAATGCCTACAAAATGGGGTAACTTTGGTCACTAGCCTGAGATATAGACTGCCCTATTGTTGCCAACCTCCTGACAAGGTGCTGAACTTCCTTGATAGTTTATGGTGGTTTCATGTCAATCATAGCTCTAATCTTCTCCGGGTTCACGTCTATCCCTTGTTGGTAAATGATGAAACCGAGGAATTTTTCTGATGCCATACGAAAAACACATTTGGCGGGGTTGAGCTTCATTCTGAACATTCTAAGGGTTCGGAATGTCTCAGCGAGGTTCGCACGACGTGTATGTGTTCGCTTGCTTTTGATAATCATGTCATCAACATAGGCTTCCATATTTCTACTAGTTATAGGTGCCTTGCAAGCCAATCACATAGGTGATGGCACGTGTGATATACTACGTAATCTTTTTGCTTATAATTAATATTGGTATATTCTTATATTATATTATTTGTTGCATATATATTGTGATATCCTTGGTTATGTGCAATAAGAATCGGATTGTGATGAGATCACGATAATGAGATCGATTCACCTTTAAACATAGATCCTCAATAATCCAGGTCATAGGTTACTCGAAAGGGACATGAGATAACCGGACAGATTGGTGTACTATATACCCGTCCATATGATGGAGGCGGCTAGTCTCATAGCCACTTGCGTGGAGACACTAAGAATATAGTACAAGTGCTCATTGAAGAATGAGTTCACTGATTGATCCACTTATGAATGTTGTATGGTTAATGATACCTAATGTCAGACATCGATTCCATAGTCCTAGTTGTATATCTAGTTCTTAGACTTGAGACACCAAGGATGCCTTGTATGAGTAATCTTTTCTTTGACACCAGTCTTACAGGTTTGGAAAGTTTCAAATCTGGTACAACTGGTTATCGGGATTGGTAGCCAACCTTACAAAGGCAATTAAGTATCAATAGAGGATCATCCACTCTCGGTATCATGAGAGGAATATCTTATATGTGCTTGCTCAGACAAATCTCTGGCCATGGTCATTTGGATTGAGAGAGAAAAAGTTCTTCGAGAGAATCCGATTAGAGCGAGACTATAACGGATTCTATATATGGCCTGATAGTGCTATATCCAATATACAGTCTCTGGGATATTAGTTGGATGAGGGATTATAGACACACGTTAACTGTAGACAGACAGGTCCGATGGATTTGATCCCTCCTATACCATCTGGGGACTATGGCGTAGTGGCATAGTACGTCCATAGTCGATGAGTCGAGTAAATTATTATGGGGATAATAATTCACTATATTAGAAGGAGTTCTGATGGGAGTGATTCACGGTCAGCTCGGTATCGAGCCTATAAGGTCACAATCATATGGTGGATGCTTCAACGAATAGAGGATTGGATAGATATCCAATTATCCCCTATTCTCATTAGATGAGACTTAATGCTGATGGGCTCTTTGATTAAGGCTCAATTAGAGGTCTAAGAAGATTATTGGATAGAGATCCAAGAATACATTAGTGGGTAATTGGATGGAGATCTAGTACCCACTAAGGCAAGAGCCTTAGGGTTTTTGGTAGTTCTCTATAAATAGGAAGAGAGACTCATGGTTGATAGGCTGCAGCTTTAGCCACCACCTCATATTCTTCTCCTTCCCTCTGTGCAAGAGTTGTGAGATCAAATTGAAGGAGTTTCACTGCAGAGATCCATCATGTGGATACCACTAGAGAGGAGGATGCTTGACCTCCTTCATCTTCTCCATCCGGATCTGGAATACAGGGATATACGATCTCCCTAGGTAAAATCAATCCCTCACACATCATGGCTTTCCTATTTTTACAGTTTTTCTCGCGATCCCAATCTTTTGCATGATTATTTGATCTGCGTGGGAAACCAGTTTTTGTTTTAATTTTCACTGTACATGTGATGCACCCGCTGAGGTTTCTCAACAGTGGTATCAGAGCCAAGGTTTTTATGTAAAATATTAGTTTTAAACTACGTGTGATGAGATTGAATCGTGTAAAATCGTTCTACGTGTTCTTGCTACGTTTTCATAGTGAAGGCAGCGAGAAGGAGGGGTAGCCAGCCACGGCCAACCCCCATGCAAGGTCGACCACCCACGGCCAAGGTCCCCTACAAGGGGGCAGCCAGCTGCAGCCAGGGCTAGCTCACAAGGGAGGTCGGCGTTGCTCGCAAGGGTGGTAGCCGCTGCGAGCACACCGGCTTGCAGCGCGGTGCCTGCAAAGGGGTCAGACTACAGAGTGCCCGTAAGGGGCTGTCACTCGTGACCAGCCCTACCACCAGCCGTAGGGGTGGCCGCCCCTTACCAGGATGGTTGCCGGCAGGCAAGGGCAGCCACCGCTTGCGTAGGGGCAGCAACGGCAGTGGAGGCAGCGCAAATGAGGCAAGAGGGGTTAGGGCATCCTTTTGAGAAAAGGATGATCCTGCCCCTTTAAATTTTTAAAATTTCGAGGACTGTCCTGGTGTACAGAATTTTAAAAATGCCCTCAACAATTCTAGAAATTCTGAGGACTGTCCTCTCATCTAGAATTATAAAAATACCCTTGACAATTCAAGAAATTTCGAGCATATCCTGATTTTAAAAAATAATTAATTAAATAGTTTAATTAATTATTATATATATCTAGTAATCCTACATATGATGTGATGTACATGTGATATATAATGTGGATGGATGATCATGAGCCAAGTGTTGTAAAGCGTGTAATTATGATTATTATTATTGTTGGGGCCTACGAGCCTGCGTTTTTCTCGTTTATTATTAGACTTGCATGCTTGTAATTATTTGTAATTACATGGAGAGGTGCGTCGGGAGCGTGGAGATGACAGCGGGACCCACGATGCCGTGGCGGGAGATTACGACGCATGGTGATGCAACGATCCTATGGAACCGATGTTGACGAGATCAACAATCATAAGACATGGAGATGTGCCAATGCACACATAGATCCTATTGTGAGTGATTAGGCTCATTGGCTCAAGCTTAATCATATTAGGTGACAGATCATGATCATCCGGTGTGGCTTACATGTGTGATGTGTTATACACCTAATAGATATATGTATGTATATATATATATATATATATATATATATATATATATATATATATATATATATATATATATATATATATATATATATATATATATATATATATATATATATATATGTTGATGCGATGTAGATGTATATTAAATATGTATGCATGTGACATGACATATTAGGAGATTGATAGAAAACAAAAACCTCTCCTAAGATAATATTAAGTCGGTAAGCATGAGGTAATCAAATTGACCCACGTGGCCTTCTATCGTTATAGGAAGAAATTGAATCAAGACATATGTTGAGTTGGTCGAGTCCCTCGAGGCTCACCTATCTACGTGATCGAGTTTTTGCCTATGACATAGAGATGTCACCGTGACCTGAGGACATAATATGCTTGGTCAAGTCCCTCGAAGGCATATCATTGAATCAGACTCATCTTGTAACGATGGTGATGACTTAACTGAACGTTATGATTGGTCGAGTCCCTCGAGACCATGATGATTCGGAGGTCGAACATGACGAGAATCACAAGGAGTTGTGATTGACAAGAGTTGTCTACCTTTTGGCCTTAGTGCAATTGGTCGAGTCCCTCAAGGTTGCACTAAGACGCCAATTGGATCCCGATCCCCACTATGAGCTTGTCGGAGACTTCTGTCTCATGTGTCGAGGGTGTCGCATGATTCGCTAAGAAAATAGTGGGAGCACATTAAGATAAAAGTCCATATCTTAATTAGTATTTTCTATAAAATTTACATGTTATTTATTTTTGCTATATCTTGTTTTGTCAGAAATATATCGCTCACAAACCCCCTACATGGCATACTTGATGTCAACCGCCTCAGTAGTCCAAACTATACAGATTGGCTCCATAATTTGAGAATTGTTCTCACGATAGAGAAAATTGCATACGTCCTTGATATAATCATGCCCACACCGGAAGAAGAGGCAAGCGAGGATGAGATCGCTCGCTATGTGAAGTACATAGATGATTCCATATTAACAAAATATTATATGCTGGCCTCCATGACTCCTGAGTTACAAAGACAACATGAGAGCATGGATGCAGATTCTATCCTTCTTCATCTCCGTTAGTTATTTAATAAACAGGGAATAACTCAAAGATATGAGATATCTAAGAAACTCTTCCAAGCTAGGATGATAGAAGGGACATCAGTTGAGAACCATGTCCTAAAGATGATAGAGTGGATCAAAAAACTCACAGGTCTAGGAATAGTCCTCTAGGACTATTTCTTAATATGTTGAGGGAAGCTGAGAGCATCATCAAAAAATAGAAGCTAATTCTCTATATTGGTGAGACAAAAAAAAAAAGGAAGGCTAGCAAGACCCTTAAGAAGGGCAAGGGCAAAGAAAGACCAGGTAAGGCAAAGGTTGCCTAGAAAGACCCAACGAAGGACAAAGGACAATGCTTCCACTATGGCCAAGACGGGCATTGGAAGAGGAATTGTAAGGACTACCTTATAGATAAGGCGAAATAGAAGCTTAGAGAAGCTTCAGGTATATTCATGATCAGTCTCCACTTGTCATATTTTTATGATAACACATGGGTATTGGATATTGGGAGCGTTTATCATATCTGTAATTCATTGCAGGTTCTGGCAAGACCTAGGAGATTGGCTAGAGGCGAGATGGACCTCAAGATAGGCAATGGAGCAAGAGTTGTTGCAGTTACTGTTAGAGAGGTCACCTTACATCTGCCTGGTGGAGCTATTATTGCAGCTTACCTTCTGAACAAAGTTCCATCAAAGTTGGTAGTGTCTACACTATATGAGATATGAGAAGGAAAGAAGCCCGATCTTAAAATTTTTAAGATTTGGGGCTGTCCTGCCCACATTAGAAGATACAACCCTGATAAGTTGGAATCAAAGACATAATAGTGCATATTCGTGGGATACCTAAAAGAAACTTATGGGTATTATTTCTATCATCCCGAGGACTAAAAGATCTTTGTTGCCAAGAGAGTTGTTCCTTGAGAAGGAATAAATTCTTGGTGGAAACAGTGGGAATAAGATAGAATTGAGCAAGGTTGGAGAACCTAGCTCAAGCACCATTCCAGAGCCCGAGTCTATTCAGGTATCTAACACACAAATTCCAAATTTACATAGGTCTAGTAGAGTATCTCACCCTCCTGAAAGATACGTGGGGTATATCAGTGGAGATGACTCTTAGGATGTTGATCCTTAGACCTACGAGGAGGCTATTATGAGTATAGACTCCAGGAAGTGGCAAGAAGCCATGAATTCTGAGATGGATTCCATATACTCTAACAAGGTTTGGAACCTTGTAGATGCACCTGAGGGTGTTGTACCCATCGGTTGCAAATGGATCTTCAATAAGAAGATCAAAGTGGATAGAAAGGTAGAGACCTATAAAGCAAGGCTGGTAGCTAAAGGATATCGTCAAAGACAAGGAGTTGACTATGATGAAACATTTTCACCTGTAGCAATGCTTAAGTCTATTAGAATTATTTTGGCTATTGCAGCACACTATGACTATGAGATCTGGCAGATGGATGTCAAAACAGCATTCCTCAATAGCAACCTCGAGGAAGAGGTGTATATGATACAACCAAAGGGATTCGTATCCAAAGAGAGTCCAGATAAAGTGTGTAGGTTGCTTAGATCTATTTATGAATTAAAGTAAGCTTCCCAAAGTTTGAACACAAGATTTGATGAGGTGATCAGATCTTATGACTTCGTTAAGAACGAAGATAAGCCTTGTATGTACATGAAGGTAAGTGGAAGCGCTATCACCTTCTTGGTGCTATATGTGGATGACATCATAATTATTGGAAATGATATAGGAATACTCTTCATAGTAAAGGCTTAGCTATCTAGAAACTTCTCCATGAAAGACTTAAGGGAAGCATCTTATATTTTGGGGATCAAGATCTATAGAGATAGATCCAAAAGGATGTTTGGCTTGTCCCAGTCAGGTACATAGACTTTATTGTCAAAAGGTTTGGCATGAAAAATTCTAAGAGAGGTCTCATACTGATGAGACATGGAATATCACTTTCTAGGAGTATGTCCTCAAAGACTCCTAAAGAAAGGACAGACATAGATAAGATACCTTATGCCTTAGCGATAGGATCCATCATGTATGAGATACTATATACTAGGCCTGATATAACATATGCCTTAAGTGTCACGAGTAGGTATCAGGCAGATCCAAGTTTAGAACACTGGAAGGCAATAAAGTGTATCCTTAAGTACTTGAGAAGGACTAAGGATCTTTTACTAGTATATGGATGATCTTTTATAGGTTGAGAGCTACACGGACTCGAGTTTTCAGTCCGACATTGATGATAGCAAGTAAAATTCATGGTATATTTTCACCATGAGTGGAGGAGCAGTAAGCTGGAAGAGTTCCAAGCAAGATACTACTGCCGACTCAACTACAAAGGCGGAATACATTGCTATAACAAAAGCAGCAAAGGAAGGGGTATAGATGAAGAAGTTCATCAAAGATTTGGGAGTTGTACCAAGCAGTGTAGAACCAATTCCCATATACTACGACAACAATAGGGCGATAGCTCAAGTGAAGGAACCCAAGTCTCATCAGAAGTCTAAGCATATTATGAGGAGGTTCCATATGATAAGAGAGATCATAGCCTATAAAGATATAGCAATGGAAAGAGTTCCATCTGAAGATAACATTGTAGATCCACTGACAAAGCCACTGGCTCAAATTGTATTTGAGCATCACAGGGGTCTAATGGGGATCAGACACAAGTGATTGGCTTTAGGTCAAGTGGGAGATTGCTAGTTACAGGTGCCCTATAAGCTAATCACGCAAGTGATGGCATATGTGACACACTGCGTAATCTTTTTGCTTATGATTAATATTGGCATATTCTCACATTATATTATATGTAGCATATATATTATGATGTCCTTGGTTCTATGTAATGGGAATCAGATCGTGATGAGATCACAATAATGAGATCGATTCATCTTTAAACACAGACCCTAAATAATCCTGGTCATAGGTTACTCGAGAGGGACATCGAGATAACCAGACAGACCAGTGTACTATATACTCGTCCATATGATGGAGGCGGCCGGTCTCATAGCCACTTGTGTGGAGACACTAAGGATATAGTATAGGTGCTCCTTGGAGAATGAGTTCACTGATTGATCCGCTTATGGAATGCTATATGGTTAATGGTACCTAATGTCAGACAACGATTCCATAGTCCCAATTGTGTATCTGGTCCTTGGACTTGAGACACTAAGGATGCCTTGTATGAGTACTCGTCTCTTTGACGCCAGACTTACAAGTTTGGAAAACTCCAGATCTGGTACAACTGGTTATCGGGATTGGTAGCCCTTATGAAGGCAATTGAGTATCAATATAGGATCATCCACTCTCGGTATAATGAGAGGAATATATCATATATGTTTGCTCAAATAAATTCTTAGCCAGAGTCATTCGGATTGAGAGAGAAGGAGTTCTCCGGTAGAATCCGATTAGTGCAAGACAAACTGATTCCATATGTGGCCTGACAGTACTATGTCCAATATACAATCTCTGGGATATTAGTTGGATGAGGGATTATAGATACATGGTAACTGTGGACAGACAGGTCCGATGGATTCGATCCCCCTATACTGTCTGGGGACTATGGCGTAGTGGCCTAGTACGTCCATAGTCGATGAGTCGAGTGAATTATTATGGGAATAATAATTCACTATATCAGAAAGAGTTCTGATGGGAGAGACTCACGGCCAGCTCGGTATTGGGTCTAGAGGGTCACACATATATGATGGATACTTCAATGAATAGAGGATTGGATAGAGATCCAATTAGACTCTATTCTCATTAAATGAGACTCTATGCTGATGGACTCCTTGATTAAGGTCCAATTAGAGGCCTGAGGAGATTATTGGATAGAGATCTAATAATACAAGGTTAGTGGGTATTTGAATGGAGATCCAATACCCACTAAGGTATGAGCCCTAAAGTTTTTAGTGGCTCTCTTTAAATAGGAGGGGAGACTCATGATTGATAGGCTACAACTTTAGCCACCATCTCCTATTCTCCTCCCTCCCTTTGTGCAAGAGTTGCGAGATCAAATTGGAGGAGTTTTGCTATATAGATCCATCGTGTGGATACCGCTAGAGAGGAGGACACTTGACCTCCTTCATCTTCTCTATCTGGATCTGGAATACAAGGATATACAATCTCCTTAGGTAAAATCAATCTCTCACACATCGTAGTTTTTCGGTTTTTATGATTTTTCTCGTGATCCCAATCTTTTGTACGACGATTTGATCTGCATGAAAAACTAGTTTTTGTTTTGATTTCCACTGTGCATGTGATGCACCCGCTGAGGCTTCCCAACATTTTCTACCCAACTGGTCCTTGAATAATTGGTTGACCATTCTCTGGTAGGTAGCTCCCGCGTTCTTTAGTCTAAATGACATTACTTTATAATAGTAGGTTCCTCAACATATGATGAAGGCCATCTTCTCCTGGTCCTGATGGGCCATTCGGATTTGGTTGTATCCTGAGAATACATCCATGAATGAGAGGAGTTTATACCCGGAGGTAGTGTCTATCAGTTGATTAATCTTTGGCAGTGGATAATAGTCCTTCGCGTAAGCCTGATTAAGGTCGGTGTAATTAACACACATGCACCACTTTCCATTAGCCTTTTTCATGAGAACTACATTAGATAACCAAGGTGGGTACCTAATCTCCATTATGAATCCGACCCCCAGTAGTTGATCTACTTCTTCTTCAATGACATTTTGCCAATCGGGGGTGAACTTTCTTGGCTTCTGCTACACCAGGTGAGCCCTAAGGGTGGTGTTCAGTTGGTGTTGTACAATATGTGGATGTATGCCCGGTATGTCACTCGTTCACCAGGTGAAGACATCATAATGGCATCCAAGGAAGTCTATGAGCTAGATGCGTTGATCTTTGGGTAGACCCAACTCGACCCGCACAGTCCTCTCTGGGTGATCCTTTTCTAACGGTACTTCCAGTATTGGTTCAGTGGGCTTAGGTCAAGTGTCAGATCTGTGAGTTTCTCGGGGTCGGGAACTGAAGCTTTCTTGCCTTTTCTAGGGATGGTCATTGCCGCTAGGTAGCATCACCTTGACTCTCGTGGGTCGTTCTTGAGCTCTCCCAGCCATGCATTGGTCGGGAACTTCATGCTGTGATGGTATATAGAGATGACCACCTTTAGTTTATTGAGGGTTGGTCACCTGATGATCATTTTTTAAGCTGAGGGGAGGTCCACCACCATGAAAGGAACCATGAGGGTCTTGGTTCTTGATTCATCACCGAAAGTTACGGGGAGAGTTGCAACACCTACTAGAGTTATCGCGTCACCGGTAAACCCTTTCAAAGTTGAAGTCATGGGGATTAGGTCCCGGTTAGTCATTCTAAGCTTATGAAAAGCATCAAGGTATAATATATCGGTGGAGCTCCCTATATCTATCATAATGCGCCTGACACATGTGTTTGTAATACGGGTCATGACCACCAGGGCATCATCATGACCCTGGATCACTCTGGGGTCAGGGCCTCTTCTGAACTTCCGCACGGGCATAGGCTTTCCTTGCCGAGGAGCTAACGCCACTCGTAGCCAAATCGCCCACTATGACATCTATCTGCCTCTCCACAGGACCGTTTGGACAGAGGGACGGTTCACACAGCTTTATTATGTACCGGTCGAGGTGGCCGCGATGTATGAGGTCCTCGATCTGGTTCTTCAAATCATAGCACTCCTCGATATCGTGCTCGTAGTTGCGGTGGAAGCGATAATAACATATGCAATCTCGGTCCTCGACTTGAGACCTAATCGGGTTAGGAGTTTTGAGGAGTCCCTTCTCTTGGATTTGGAGAAAAATCTCCATTCGAGTGGAGGTGAGCAAGATATTGGGTGGCCGAGGAATGGTGTGCTCGCCTCTCTCCATCCTCCTCCTTGGGAGCCTAGGGGGTGGACCTCGAGAGGGCTCGGCCCGGAGGTGCTTATGATCTTCACATTTCTCCGCTACCAGAGTCTCGACGGTGACGTACTGATTGACCCTCTATAACATTTTTGGTACAGTCTTGGGGTCTCACTCCACAAGCGACTAGAAGAGGTGGGAAGACCTAATCCCGATCATGAAAGCTTGGATGACCAACAATGGGTGCACATCGGGAATGGTCCTAACTTCATCTGTGAAACGGGTGAGGTACTGGCCAAGGTGTTCCTCCTTCTGTCTCATCCCAAGGAGGGATGTGGTGGTTGGCTTTGGTCATGCGCTAAAGAGAAAATTGGCCTTGAACTCCCTTGCGAGTTGATCAAAAGAGTGAATAGAGGAGGGTGGTAATCGACTGTACCATCCTCGGGCGATCCCTCAGAAAGTCGTCGAGAAAGCCCAACACATTATGGCATCCGACATGCCATACAGAGTCATCTGTGTGTGGAACGTGACCATGTGCTCTATTGGATCGAAGCTGCCATCATACACCTCTAGCATGAGGAGGCAGAAGTGTGATGAGATAGGTGCATCTTGAATTTCTTGAATGAAGGGAGAGCCACAGAAGGGGACCTTCGGCATACTCGTCCTTCATCCTTAGGGTCTTACGAACATCATCGATCCTCTGGTTCACCAGGCGCAGTTGCTCCCTTAGAGAATCAGTGGAATTCGAGGAGAGTTTGTCAGGGTCCAAAAAGCTATAAGCTGATGCACTGGGTGTGGGCTCCGGCCGCTTAGCTGCGCCGCCCGAGGGGGCTTAATCCGACTTCGGGGAAAAATAGGGCAGATTGTCGACGAAGCGAGTCGTCAGAGGCTACTCATTCTATGGCAGTGTTGCTCTTATCTGGGGTAGGGAGGCTGCCTAAGGTTGTGGGTTCGGTTGTTGGGTGAGCTATAGGATATAAGGGATAATTGCTTGAAGCATTCCCGCTATGGCCTGGACCTAGTTGGTAAGCCCCTAAAAAGCCTTGGGAGTCACCACAGGGGTCCTTGGGTTCGGTGGGGGTGGAGTTAGCCCAAGGTCATTAAATAAGCTCCAGTATCACCCCTGGGTGTAATATGGTATGTTCCTGTCTCCGAATGATGGGAGTGTAACCGGGGGTCGAAAGGTTCCCCCCGAGGTTGGCTGTGTCATATGAGGGACATCCTCCCCAGGGTTGATAGGCATTGAGCGCTCTTGCGACATCGGGCTCTCCTTCTAGCGCCAAATGTTGTGAGTGCTCTGCCACGTCCGGGGAGTTAGCACAATGGGGTTCAGGCCACGAGGATAAGAGGGGCCCAACGTAGTATAGTTTGAGGACAGTGCGTGTGGATGCTCAGCTCAGGTTGTCACTTTGGTGCGAGTCTTCCTTTTGATCTTACGGAGTTGTTCTTGTAAGACAAAACCTTCACCCGGGTGGTGGGTCCCCGGGAAGGTCCCTCCAACAATTAAGTTATCGTTGTTTCGAAGGGTGAAGTATGGTGTCTCACCCTCAGATGCCGGAGCTTCTTCTCTTTTGATTGACGTGGGAAGAGAGAGAGAGAGAGAGAGAGAGAGAGAGAGAGAGAGAGCCCCTAGCACTGCCCCTGGGGTGACCCTTTTATACATGTATGTCGTCGACTTGTCATGTCTCGACCTCATCATACTTTTGATGTTCTCCGCTAGCCTGTTTAATGCTACAGTGACCGTCATAATTGTTGATGATGCCGGTTGCGTGTTGCTTTTGCTTTGCTGTCATATGGTTCCCTTAGGTTCTTATGAGATCTGATGGCGACTGCACGACGTCCGATGCTGCCAAATCTTAGGTTTATCCACTTATTTAGGATATGTTGCTCATGTGTGTCAGAGGGCGGGTCGGGTAGATTAGTCAGCCGGCCCCATCCTTCCACGTCGGTTTGTCTTAAGCCACGTCTTCTGGTTTAGGAAGGGGACCACTATTATCCCTATCATGGAATGTATAACTATCTTCGTTCATTATTGACGAAGTAGTCTTTCGACGAACACGCTGAACATTTTAGAATAATATACTTACAAATAATTGGTGTATTCTACTTTATGTGTTATGAAATTACAAAGATTGCATATGTCTTGATGGATGATCATAGGACTGACCATATATAAGTTAGACCAATGATCTCAATTCATCATATTTTATAAAATAATTAATACATTATCCTTAATATTTTCTAAAAAAATTAAAAGTAATTTTGAGAACCTCCTCATATATAAATAGTAAAAATAACTTCATTTAATCATCTACCATCGTGACAATCATTTTTGAAATAATTGTAAGGCATGTGGATCATATCAAGTGTCACGTGGACAATGAAAACACTGAAGTTTTCCTTTCTACCCTCATATTTTTCATATTTACACTCATATCCTTCTAATTTTACGCTCTCTTGCGTGCATGCCGCCGTCCCACATGCAAGCCTTTGCGCACACAACGCCCGCAATACCTGACTCGGAGTCTTACGAGCTGTTTTCTGATTCGTGAAAAAGTGGTACCGGAATGTCTTCTCCGACTCATCTCAATCGTACACGTAGGTGAGTCAAATATCGGCTGAATCTTGAGATGGTGGTCGAAAATGGAGAAAACAACGTTAAGACAGCTTGTGGTGGTTTTCTGATCCCCTTTTTTCTTTTTTTTTCTTTGGTTTCGATCGCGATTACCATTCCTCGTCGAGTGGTAGGAGGCCCACATCTCCTATGTCGTCGGGCGTGGAGTGCTCGTCGCGGCCACAGAAGAAGGTGATGTCGCACCGCATGAAGAAAGAAGCATATAATGAAGAGGGGCGCCCACCTGCTGAGATTGCACCCATGGCTTTCTCTCGTTTCTTCGGTTTCTGATACTCTTCTAAATGCATCTTGGTGTTGCCTCGCTGTGATGTTTGGGCTTTGTAACACGACAGAGAGAATAAAAGAAATAAGGATGTTTCCGAGGAAGCAACCGGTTCCCTAATAAGGCGGGCATCGGGCTCTTCTCCGCGGCCGCCTTCTCGACCGCAGGCGTGTTCCCCACCGCCGATCTAATCGGCAACCACCCCGATGCCCTCGTCGCCAGTGCATCTGAATATGCCTCCGATGACGTACGTGCCCACGGGTCCAGCTCACCCATTTGCCTCGAGAAAGGTCAAGCTTTTTTTCCCTAAAGTCTAAGCAACTGTTTCTGCTCGTTGTTATTATTATTATTATTATTATTATTATTATTATTATTATGTCTCCGTTGACGTGAGATCTCTATACATTTCATTAATTTATTTAATAATTATTTTTTCTCTTTCCTATCTGAAATCGCTGCACTTTTTGGTATACGCCTTCGTCTCTCCAGATCGATGATGAATGGACAATGGTGCTACTGCATGAATTTAGACTGTTCATGCGGCCTTCATTTTGGTTTCGCTCGTACTCTGTTTGTTCGATTGCCTTCTTCTTTTGTGGAAGTATGATTGAAACCTTGCAACCAAATGTCATGCTTTTCGTTGAGAAAAATAAAAAATAAGATGTGCTATCTTCTTGTTTTCTTTCTGATTTTTATGTAATATATTCCAGACATTACCACAATAAATAATTCACGAAAAGGTTAACATAGTGTCGCAATCTCTTAATCTTAACACAATAAATGATTTACGAATATCATCTCTTAATCTTCTTTTAGTAATGTAGTAGTGCAGCATTAATAATACTCTTCTGTTTTGCTTAACATTATGTAGCAATTCCATGTGTGTTTTATACTTAATTTCTGAGATCCTATGTGGATGGCAGGGATCTAAATTCTTTGACATGGGTGATCTGCGCTGACCTACCACAGATATTAGAGTATCCATGTCAGTCTATTCTCATGTAGTTGTTCATGTTATTATTGTTCCCATATTTACATATTGATATGAGAAATAATGGATCATCTTATGTCCGGTCGATGTGATTGGAATGGAGCTGACCTGGAGTCAGGATGGTTGACCTAGCATGGGGATGACTGACCTACCACGTGCGGGTGACATACCATAGCAGGGCAGAAACCCGATGCATGACATTATCGAGCACCATGCGGTCTCCATTAGATGTTGGGACTAGGAGAGGTCGTACCATGACAGGGCAAGGATCACATGAGACATGCTCATCCGTGGTACAGACAGCCACCAGCGAATGATCGTGACATTAAATATCCTAGCAGAGGGCACTGGAAACATTGATAGTATCATTCATTACATCCCGTAGCTCGCCCAACCGCCGAGCTCGCTACCCTTGGCGGCTCCCTCGGTCCTGACAAGGACAACATCGTCGCCCGAAAGTCAACCCCTAGCAACACAACCTCCTGAGGAACCCCCTCGGCAATGACCATCTCTAAAAAAGGTACGAAGGAAACTTTGCTTCCTGACCCTTGAGAGCCCAGCAGGCTAGATGTGCGAATCGAGCCTATTGAACCGATATTGGAGGTGCCCTTGGAAAAAGATCATTCGGAGAAGACGGTCTAGGTCATGATGACCCTCCCCGAAGACCGGCACGTATAGCTTATAGACTTCCTCGGGCATAATGCAGATGTCTTCGCCTGGTCACCAAGTGACATACCAGGCATCCGTCAGGAAATAACCTAGCACCAACTGAGCACTACCCCGAGAACTCACCCGGTGCAACAAAGGCTGAGGAAATTCACCTTTGATTGATATAGGGCCATCGAAGAGGAAGTAGATCACTTGTTAGAGGCTAGGTTCATAGCGACAGTTAGATACCCGACTTGGCTATCCAATGTAGTTCTTGTGAAAAAAGCTAATGAAAGCCGACGTATGTGTGTCGACTACACCGATCATAACCGGGCTTGTCCGAAGGACTGCTACCCCTTGCCAAGAATTGATCAGCTGGTCGACTCTACCTCAAGGTATAAACTTATTTCCTTCATGGATACATTCTTGGGATACAACTATATCCGGATGGCCCCTTAGGATCAAGAGAAGACATCATTCATCATGCATCGGGGCACCTACTGTTATAAAGTGATGTTGTTCAAACTAAAGAACGTTAGCGCTACCTACCAGGGAATGGTCAACCAACTATTTAAGGATTAGCTCGGCCGAAACATGGAGGTCTACGTGGGTGACATGATCGTTAAAAGTAAGCAGGCATAGGTGCACCTCGTGGATCTCGCCGAGACATTTCGGACCCTCAGGAAGTTTATGATGAAGCTTAACCCCGCTAAGTGCATCTTTGGCATGGCATCAGGGATATTCCTTAGCTTCATCATTTACTAGTGAGGGATGGATATAAACCCTGAGAAGATAAGAGCCATCATCGATATAAAATCGCCCCATATCGTTAAGGAGGTTTAGTGCCTTATCGAAAGGTTGGTCACAATCAGACAGTTCATATATTGGGCTGGCGACAGGAGTTACCCCATCCTATAGGCGTTGAAACAAATTAAAGACTTCAGCTAGGGCCCCGAGTGCGAGCAAGTCTTCCAGGAGCTGAAGACCCACCTCTCGGTCCTGCCTCAGATGTCCTCAGTCAGTCCGGGTGACTGGTCAAACTATACCTCGCCACTTCAGAGCAGGCTGTTAGCTCGGTCTTGGTCAAGCTCGATAGAAACCACTAGTGGCCTATCTACTACTCTGACCCTGTCCTGCAAGGCCCTGAGGAGTGATACCCCCTGATTGAGAAGCTTGCGCTCTCCCTAGTCCTCGCAGCCAGAAAGCTACAGTCATACTTCCAGGCCCACACCATCAAGGTAATCACTGATCAACTATTATGACAAATCTTTTCTGAGTTCAACGTTGCATGGTGGATGCTCAAATGGTCGGTGGAACTCAGCGAGTTTGACTTGATGTATACTCTAAGGAGGGCGATCAAGGCTCAAGCAATCGTCAACTTCACCTCAGAACTAACGGTCTCTGAGTCCATCAAAAAGCAACTGACCTAGACCCTCCACGTTGACGGATTGACAAATGACTCTATGAGAGGGCCGGGATAGTTCTGATGGACCCCTCTAGGCGAATTTGGGAGCATGCCCTACACATAGAGACCACCAACAATGAAGTAGATTATGAGACATTTCTATTCGGACTACGTTTGGCGATCGAGCTACAGTTAAGTCATCACCATCGTTACAAGATGAGTCTAATTCAATAATATGCCCTCAGGGACTCGACCAAGCATACCATGTCCTCAGGTCACCAGTGACATCTCTATGTCGTAGGTAAGAACTTGATCATGTAGATAGGTGAGCCTCGAGGGACTCGACCAACTCAACCTATGTCGTGATTCAATTTCTTCCTATAACGATGAAAGGTCATGTGGGTCAATCTTATTACCTCACACTTACCGACTTAATATTATCTTAGGAGGGGTTTTTGTTTTATATTGGTCTCCTAATATGTCGTGTCACACACATCCATATTTAATATATATCTACATCGCACGCAAATATATATATATATACATATATCTAGTAGGTGTATAACATATCACACATGCAAGCCACACCGGATGATCATAAGCCATCACATAATATGATTAAGCCCGAGCCAATGGACCTAATCACTCACAATAGGATCTATGTGTGCATCAGCGCATCTCCATGCTTGTGATTGTTGATCTCATCATCATCGATTCCGTCGGATCGTCGCATCACCATGCGTCGTAATCTCCCACCACGACATTGTGGGTCTCGCTGTCATCTCCACGCTCCCGACGCACCTCTCCATGTAATTACAAATAATCATAAGCACGCAGCCCGACAAAAAATAAGAAAAACAGAGGCACGCAAGCCCCAATAATAATAATAATCATAATTACACACATCACAACACGTGGTTCATGATCATCCATCCACATCATACATCACATGTACATATATATAATAATATGTAAACTATTTAATAATTATCTTTTTGGAAATCAGAACATGTTCAGAATTTTTAGAATTGTCAAGGGCATTTTTATAATTCTAGATAAGAGGACAATTCTTGAAGTTTTTAGAATTATTGAGGGTATTTTTGGAATTATATATATGAGGATAGTCCTTGAAATTTTTAAAAATCAGAGGGGCAGGATCATCCTTTTTCTTAAAAGGATGTCCTAGTCCTCTCCTTGCCCCCATCTACACCGCCACTGCGCTACTGGCGTCGGCATGGGCGCCGCTATGGCGGCCTCACCTTGCGGCAGAAGGGTAGCCCTAGCTACGGCTGCCCTTGAGGCCTTGTTGGCGATCGCCACCTACGACTGGTGGGTAGCCGCCTTGCGATCGTCTGCGGCAAGCCTTGTCGGCAACCCTGCGTCGGGCCCGATCGTTCGGGTCTTGCACGGTGGCCGGTGGCTTGGTCACGCCCCTTGTGGGGGCCATGGTGCTGCCACTACAAGGGTGTGATTACCTGCAAGGGCTTCCTTCGCTATGAAAACGTAGCAAGAACGCATAGAACGATTCTACGCGATTCAATCTCATCACATATAATTTAAAACTAATCTTTCGCATGAAAATCTTGGCTCTGATACCACCGTTGGGAAACCTACAGCGGGTGCATCATATACGTAGCGAAAATCAAAACAAAAATCAATTTCCCACGCAGATCAAATCGTTCTGCAAAAGATTGAGGTCACGAGAAAAATCACAAAAATCGATAAAACTGCGATATGAGAGAGATTGATTTTACCTAGGGAGTTCATATATCCCCGTATTCCAGATCCGGATGGAGAAGATGAAAGAGGTCAAGCGTCCTCCTCTCTAGCGGTATCCACATGATGAATCTCTGCAGCAAAACTCCTCTAATCTGATCTTGCAACTCTTGCTCAGATAGAGGGAGGAGAATAGGAGGTGGTGGCTAAGGCTGTAGTTTATCAACCAAGAGTCTCCCCTCCTATTTATAGAGAGCCACCAAAAAACCCTAGGGCTCCTACCTTAGTGGGTATTGGATCTCTATCCAATTACCCACTAATCTTACATTATTGGATCTCTATCCAATAATATCCTTAGGCCTCTAATTGGGCCTTAATCAAGGAGCCCATCAACATAAGGTCTCATCTAATGAGAATAGGGGCTAATTGGATCTTCATCCAATCCTCTATTCGTTGAAGCATCCACTGTATGTGTGTGACCTTCTAAGCCCAATACCGAGCTGGCCAAAATGTCTCGGCAAGGTCTGTGCGGTGCGTCCATATTTTTGCTTAGTTGGTCTTTAAATAATTGATCGACTATTCTCTGGTAGGTAGCTCCTGCGTTCTTCAGACAGAACGACATCACTTTATAACAATAGGTCCCTTGGTGTGTGATGAAGGCTATCTTCTCCTGGTCCTAAGGGGCCATCTGTATTTGGTTGTACCTTGAGAATGTATCCATAAAGGAGAGAAGTTCATACTTGGAGGTGGAATCTACTAGTTACAGGTGCCCTGCAAGTCAATCACGCGAGTGATGACACATGTGGCACACTACGTAATTTTTTTGCTTATGATTAATATTAGCATATTCTCATATTATATTATATGTAGCATATATATTGTGATGTCCTTGGTTTTGTGCAATAGGAATCGGATCGTGATGAGATCACGATAATAAGATCGATTCATCTTTAAACACAGATCCTAAATAATCCCGGTCATAGGTTACTCGAGAGGGACATCGAGATAACCGGACAAATTGGTGTACTATATACCTGCCCATATGATGGAGGTGACTAGTCTCATAGCCACTTATGTGGAGACACTAAGGATATAGTATAGGTTGTCATTGAAGAATAAGTTCACTGATTGATCCGCTTATGGAATACTGTATAGTTAATGATACCTAATGTCAGACAGCGATCCTATCCGCTTATGGAATACTGTATAGTTAATGATACCTAATGTCAGACAGCGATCCTATAGTCCCAATTGTGTATCTGGTCCTTGGACTTACGACACCAAGGATGTCTTGTATGAGTACTCCTTTCTTTGACGCCAGACTTATAGATTTGGAAAGCTCCAGATCTGATACAGTTAGTTATCAGGATTGATAGCCAACCTTATGAAGGTAATTGAGTGTCAATAGAGGATTATCCACTCTCGATATCACGAGAGGAGTATCTCAAATGTGCTTGCTTAGACAAATCCCTGGCTAGGGTCATTTGGATTGAGAGAGAAGGAGTTCTCCGGTAGAATCCGATTATAGCAAGACAAACTGATTCCATATGTGACTTGATAGTACCATATCCAATATACGGTATCTGGGATATTAGTTGGATAAGAGCTTATAGATACATTGTAACTATGGACAGACAGGTCCGATGGATTCGATCCTCCAATACTATCTGGGGACTATGGCGTAGTGGCTTAGTACGTCAATAGTCAATGTGTCGAGTGAATTATTATGGGGATAATAATTCACTATATCAGAAGGAGTTCTGATGGGAGAGACTCACGGCCAGCTCGGTATCGGGCCTAGAGGGTCACACGTATGGTGGATGCTTCAGCGAATAGAGAATTAGATGGAGATCCAATTAGCCCCTATCTTATTAGATGAGACCCTATGCTGATGAGCTCCTTGCTTAAGGCCCAATTAGAGGCCTAAGGAGATTATTGGATAGAGATCCCCTAATACAATATTAATGGGTTATTGGATGGAGATCCAATTCCCACTAAGGTAGGAGCCCTAAGGTTTTTTGGTGGCTTTCTACAAATAGGAGGGGAGACTCTTGGTTGATAGACTACAGCCTTAGCCACCACCTCCTATTCTCCTCCCTCCCTCTGAGCAAGAGTTGCAAGACCAGATTGGAGGAGTCTTGCTACAGAGATCTATCGTGTGGATACCGCTAGAAAGGATGATACTTGACCTCCTTCATCTTCTCCATCTAGATCTGGAATACTAGGATATACGATCTACCTAGGTAAAATCAATCTCTCACAAATCGTGGTTTTTTCAGTTTTTACGTTTTTCTCGTAACCCCAATCTTTTGCACGACGATTTGATCTGCATGGGAAACCAGTTTTTGTTTTGATTTTCGCTACGCATGTGATGCACCCGCTGTAGGTTTCCCAACAGTGGTATCAGAGCAAAGGTTTTCGTACGAAAGATTGATTTTAAACTACATGTGTTGAGATTGAATCACGTAGAATCGTTCTATGCATTCTTGTTGCGTTTTCGCAATGAAGGAAGCCCTTGCAAGGGGTAGCCGGGCATGGCCATGGCCAACCCCCTTGTATGGGAGGCCGACCACCTGCAAGGGGCGACTGGCTGCAGCCAAGGCTTCCCTGGAAAGGGGCGGCCACCCGTAGGGGCAGCAGCCCCGCGGGCAGGACCGATTACGGCTAGCACGCTAGGGCCTACTGCCCACGACGCGATCGCAAGGGGCAGCCACCCGCGCCGCGGTGGCTACCGCCAAGGCCGCAAGGGTAGCCCTCGACCGGGCTATCACCGCAAGGGCCGCTAGCGTGAGCGCGCCGAGGGCGCGCGCGGCGAGGCGGTGCCGCCTCGCGCCGCGCGGCTGCCCATGTCGACAACATGCTGCCGCCACGGTAGTGGTAGCAACAACAGATGGTGGCAAGGTGAGGGCTAGGGCATCCTTTTAAGAAAAAGGATGATCCTGCCCCTCTGATTTTTAAAAATTTCGAGGACTGTCCTTATGTGCAGAATTCCGACCCTAGTCTTTTGCATGACGATTTGATCTACATGGGAAACTGATTTTTGTTTTGATTTCCACTGTGTATGTGATGCACCCGCTGTAGGTTTCCCAATAGAATCTACTAGTAGGTCAATCCTCGGTAGCGAGTAGCAGTCCTTCGGGCAAGCCCGATTAAGTCGGTGTAGTCAACACACATGCGCCATTTTCTGTTAGCTTTCTTTACAAGGACTATATTAAATAACCAAGTTATGTATTTGACTTCGGCTATGAACCTGGTCTCCAGCAGCCGCTCCACTTCTTCTTCGATGGCTTTTCATCGATCGACAGTGAATTTTCTCGGCCTCTACTGTATCGGGTGTGCCCCGGGGGTGGTGCTCAGTCGATGCTCAACATGTCGCTCGGTGACTAGGCAAAGATGTCTGCATGACGTTCGAGGAAGTCAACAAGCTAGATACGTTGATCCTTGGGTAGAGCTGATCCGACCTGTACTATCTTCTCCGAATGATTGCTTTCCAATGGTACCTCCAGTATCAGTTCAGTAGGCTTGGGCTAAGTGTCCGGTTTGTGAGGCTCTCGGGGTCAGGGACTGAAGTCTCTTTACCTCTTTTGGGGATGGTTATTGCCACTAGGTATCATCACCTTGACTCCCAGGGGTCACTTATGACCTCCCCCAGCCCCGTGCTGGTTGGGAACTTCATATTGTGGTGGTACGTGGAGATGACCACCTTTAGCTCGTTGAGAGTTGGCCGACCGATGATCGCATTGTACGCTGAGGGAAAGTCAACCACTATAAAAGGAACCATGAAAGTCTTGGTTCTTGGTTCATCGCTGAAAGTCATAGGGAGAGTTGCGACGCCCATTGGAGTTATCGCATCCATGGTGAATCATGTCAAAGTTGAAGTCATAGGGACGAGATCCCGGTTAGTCATTCCGAGTTTTTGAAAAACATCAAGGTAGAGTATATCGGTGGAGCTCCCTGTATCAATCATGATGTACATGATGTGGGCGTTTGCAATATGGGTCATGATCACCAGGGCATCGTCATGATCCAAATATTCGTTCTCAGACTCGAAGGTGATCCCAGGGCCCCGGGTTCGAGGCCTCTTCTAGACTTCTACATGGGCATAAGCCTTCCTCACCGAGGAGCTATCGCCGCTTGCAGTCGGGCTGCTAATAATAACATCTACCTACCTCTCCACTGGTCCTTTCGGGCGGAGGGACGACTCGTGTGGCTTTCTTGTGTATCTGTCGAGGTGGCCACAGCGTATAAGGTCCTCAATCTGGTTCTTTAGATCATAGCACTCCTCTGTGTAATGCTTGTAGTCATGGTGGAAGTGGCAATAACATCCGTGGTCCCGTTCCTCGGGCCGGGACTTTATCAGATTAGGGGTTTTGAGGAGCCCTTTCTCTCGGATCTAGAGGAAAATCTCCATCCGGGTAGAGTTGAGTGGAATGTTGGGTAGTCGTGGAATGGTCTGCTTAGCTCTTTCCGTTCTCCTCCTTGGGAGCCTGGGAGATGCACCCTGAGAAGGCTCAGTCTGGGGGTGCTTCATATCTTCATGCTTTTTTGCCACCAGGGCCTCAGCGGTGACATATTGGTTGGCCCTCTGCAGCATCTCTAGCACAGTCGTCGGGGGGTCACTCCACGAGTGACCAAAAGAGGCAAGAAGGTCTAATCCCGATCATAAAGGCCTGAATAACCAATGATGGGTGCACGTCGGGAATGGCCTTAATCTCCTTTGCGAAACAGGTGAGGTATCGATCGAGGTGCTCATCCTCCTTTTGCCTCATCCCGAGGAGGGATGCAGCGTTTGGCTTCGGCCATGTGCTTGCGAGGAAGTTGGCATTGAACTCCCTCACAAGTTGATCAAAAGAGTGAATGGAGGAGGATGGCAACTGACCATAGCATCCTCGAGCGATTCCTTGGAGAGTCATCAGGAAAGCCCAGCACATTATGGCATCTAACATGCCATATAGGGCCATCTGCGCCCAAAACGCGACCACGTGCTCTATTGGGTCGGAGCCACCATCATACACACCTGGGAGACAAAAGTGCTGTGGAATAGGTGTGTCTTGGAGTTTTTGGATGAAGGGAGAGCCGTAAAGAGAACTCTTTGCATGCTCGTCCTTCGTCCTGATTGTCTTATGGATGTCTTTGATCCTTTGGTTCACCAAGCGCAATTGTGCCCTCAGGGAGTCGGTGGAATTTGAGGAGAGTGTGTTGGGATCCAACAATCTATGGACTAATGAACTGGGTGTAGGTGCCAGCTGTCTGGCTACGTCACCCAAAAAGGGTTGGTTAGATTTTGGGGGAGGACAGGGTCGATCGTCGACGGAACGGGTTGCTGGAGGCTATTTTTCTAGTGGTAGCACCGCTCCTATCTGGGGCGGGGAGGCTGCCTGAGGCTGCAAGCTCAGTTGCGGAGCGAGCTATGGAATGTAGGGGATAATTGCTTGAAGCATCCCGGCTATAGCCTGAACCTGGTTGGCGAGCCCTTGGAAGGCCTTAGGGGTCACCATCGGGGTTTCGAGATTCAGTGGGGCCGGATTTAGCTCGAGATCATTTAACAGGTGCCAGTACCATCCTAGGTGTGCAAAGACAGGTTCCTATCTCCGAACAAAGGGAGTGGGGGTTGCGGGGCTTGTCTCAAGTTCGGTTGCATCACGGGAGGGACATTTTCTCCAAGGTTGCCAAGCACTGAGCATTCTTGTACACCAAGCTCTCCTTCTAATGCCAAAAATGTTGTTGGGTATTTCGCCGTGTCCGAAGAGTCAGCACAGCGGGGGTTCAACTTGTAAGTGCAATAAGAGGCCCAACGTGACGTGGAGACCGAGGAAGAGGTGCTCGAGTACTTAGTTCAGGTTGTCGCCTTGATGTGGGCCTTTCTCCCGATCCCGTCAGGTTGCTCCTATAAAGAAAGACTTTCGCCTGGGTGGTGGGTCCCCGAGGAGATCCCTCTGATGGCTAAGTTAGTGTTGCCCTTGAGGGTGTAGTATGGTGTTCCTTTTTCAGACGTCGGAGCTTTTTCTCTCTTTTGGAATTAAAGTGATGCCGCCCCCAGAGTTGCCCCTGTGGTGGCCTTTTATACCTGCACATTGACACTTGGTCACGTCGCGCCCTCATCATGCTTTTGGCGCTCTCTGCCAGCCTGTTTAATGCTGCAGGCACCGCCGATGGCGGTTTGTGCTACTAGTGAGGGCGTTACGTGCTACTTCCACTCTACTATCGTACAATCTCTTTAGATCTTTTGAAGATCTGATGACGACTATGCGGCGCCGATGTCGTAAAACTTCAAGCACATCCGCATTTTTGTGACATGTCACTCGTGTGGGTCAGAGGACACAATTTATCTTAGGCCACGTTGTCTGATCCGAGGAGGAGCCCACTATTACCCCTATCAATATTAATAATTATCTTTTATATATATATATATATATATATATACAATATTGTCCTAATTCCAACGTATCTGTTTAGCTTATAATAAAATTTTCAACCATGGAAACCCAATATTTGTTACGAAAGATCTCCGAAAGGAGGTTTGATGTGACACATTAGTTCACTATATAGAAGGATGAGTTCATCTCATCTCTATACTAATTGCTGTTCATATATAGAGGTACATGAAAACTATTACTCTTAAAAAGATTCGAGATGATATTTTTTTTGTGAGATAAGATTATACACATATCCCTAGTATGAGGGATCCTAGATGAAAAAATTGTGATTAAAGATTTAGATAATCCTTAAAATCTTTTATGAATAAGGTTTTTTCGTATGATCATTTAGGTGCAAACCCACGAAGACTAAAATAATACTGTGTTAATGAAAGAAATACAATTCAAGATCTAGTTCACACGGTTTCTTTCATATATGTATTTTAATCACTAAATAAGATCAAATCTTTGAAAAGATAACTCATTAACCACACAAACTAAATGAGGTGAAGTCTTTAAATAGATGCTCCATAGATCGCATAATAGATACACCAACAATATATTTATTATTTATTTATTTATTCTATTTGTTTATATGAAAAATTGTGTGTTTTGTGGAAGATTATTTAAACTTTTTGGAGATTTCTATTTAGATTTATGTTTTACTATTTACAATATCTTAGTATTCGTAATCTGTTAAAGATTAATAAAATTATATTTTACTATTTACAACTCCTCTAATTATGATTTTAACCCTTTTTCTTCATTGCTCATTCTCCACAACCCCTGTGATCGTTACTTCTGTATCCTATTGATGTCAATGCTCCCAATGCCATTGATCATCATCACCTCCTAATCTATATGTGTCATCAATCGTCACCTCCACCCCCCATATCTGATGCTCTCTATTGTCAATTGTTTTCCCCCAACACATGACCTTTCAGTTTATGTTTTAATCTCACTGATCATTTCTTGATTATATTCTCCGAGAAAAAAAGGGAAGAAAAAAAAGGAGGAGAGTGAAAGGGATATTTATATCTATTTATGAAGGGATAGTTTTGAGATATTAAAAGTTTTAAGATATGATTGTAAATATTAAAGAGAAGATCGTAAAGAGTAATCTTCTATTTTCTTTTTACCCTCATATTTGCCATATTTAACTCATATCCTTCCTTTTAATTTTGCATTATAAGTAGGAGGTTGAAACTAATTAGAATTGAACCATTGAGGGTTAAAATCAACATAATTATTTTTTCTGATCTGATTTCGTTAAAGTAAGATAATTCAAATCGAAATCGACTTGGATCTATCTAATCCAATAGACTCGAAATCGATTAATCTGATTTGATAAATTGGTTTATAATTTTAAGTAACTATATTTTTAAAATAAATTAATTTAATTCAATTGAACAATATTGGTCCACTTGCACAATACAATAAGATTTATACAATCGAACTCACATCTTTTTGTAAAATTGACTGATTTTATAAATCAGTTTGAACTGGTTAAAGATATAAAGATAATGATAGTTAGCTCTTAAATTAAAATCGATTTGATTTAATTAATATTAATTAATCGAATACAAAAATAATAATATTAGAACTAGAATCATTTATAATCTTTAAAATCAAATTATTAATAAACAAATCGATTTGATTAAGATGAACTTATTCAAATCGAACCAATTTTAAACCGAATCGGTTAAGGTTTAATCGAATCGACTTTTCGACTTTTAGAATTAATAGGTTTGATTCGACTTTTCCATTCAATTTGGACACCCTTTATTAAGTCTCACGTCCCACATGCAGATTGTTGCGCTGACGTGGCCTGCAACAATTGACTTGGGGTATAGTTGCATACGAGCTGTGGGCACGTTTTGATTCTTGGAAAATGCTATAAACATATTTCTATTTATTACCTGCAACCTAGCGGGCATAAAATCCTTTATTATTATTTTTTTCTCTTTACGAGATTTTGATGATTATTTTTTGTTTTTTTTTGGTTCTATTCGTCTATACTGTTGCTACCAGAATGTTTTCTCCAACTCTTCACGATCGCATAACTGGACGTGTAGAAATAGATGAGTACTAGGCTGATTATATTTTAGGATTATTTTTTTTTTTTGGATCAAACCTATAAAAAAGTTAGGAATACGGATTAAGAAAGTGATATATGCCTCCACGTGTTTTGTTTAATTTTAATCATTATTATTTTGTTAAATTTCTTAACCACAACTGCTTGGGGATTTCTTCGAAGGTGAGAGTTAATTATATATTAATATTTTTTAACTTAGATCCTATTTATTAATATTAATAATAATAATATTATTATTATTTATATTAAAAAATTTATATTAAAATTTTATAATTTTAAAAATAAAATAAAAATTTTATTTATCTCAGCTGCATTGCTGAAAAACATAATAAGTTACACCAAACACTGAATCGGTATAAAAATGACTAATATATAATTAATCCTTAAGGTGAGGATCGGAAGGTTTGCAGGATTGCACATTGAATTTTTATGCTACTACATAGGGCTACACCTGATTCAGAATTCACGTGAGACCACAGCAGGCCAGTTTCGCAAGCTTAGGGCCGGGTTATGATGTCATCTACCTCAATGCCATATAAACGGGCCAACCCTTCAAGAAGTTATCAAGGAAGGGCCCATTTGAACCCAACAAATAGTTCCCAAATATAAGAGTCAAAATCTTTTAAGAGTATTGCCAATCAAATCTGTGACTCATAAAAAGTAAAAAAAATGTATAATAAATAAATTAAGACGATGTGATTGAATTCAAATCTAGAGTAAATAATTGCAAAAAAAAAATATAAAGTACGTGTAACTTTTTCTTATGTAAGATTTTTATTAATCTTTTTTTTTATACTGTTTTCTTTCTTTTTAAATTAGCCAAAATGCCCCTACAAAAATTAGGCTAATTAACTTCACATTGAAACCAAACCCCACTTCTGAAAGGTTTACATTTCTTCTTTAAAAAAATAATAAAACTTAAGAATTTAGAGAAAAGGATCATCAGGGAATCATGTTGAGAGCTAAGAAACAGGGAGTGTTTTATTTTCATCCTAAAAATAAATTGAGTTTCATTCATAAAAATACTGGATATCTATTTTAAATTTAAAAATAAACCTAAGTTAGACTAATCAAGTCGAAATCAATACTAATTGAACCCAAATATTTAAGTTTGTTAAAATGTGAGCCCATCCTGATTCTTCTTTTAATTATTACATACATCAAAAATATTCTTTTAGTCCTTTTTCACATATGGATATATTCTAATAATCTATCTCAATTTTACTAATCATTAATAAATTAAGATACCAAGACCATTTGATTATTAATGACTGTAGGAGTATATCCTAACTACCTATTCTAATTCCACTAGTCAACAATGAATTAAGATACCATGATATTATCATAAGGTAAGAGTGTGATGTCCACTCCCCGAAACCCTCCCCTCCCTTCCCCTTCTCTCGCACCCCCTTTCCATTCTCTCGTGTCATTGATCCTCCTCAGAAGATTTCTTGGGCTTTGATTCTCTTGACAAAGTCATTTTTTTATGATGAACTTTTTAGGAAGCCTTCTACTGTTACCCTTTAGATCGATCGAATCAAGATTTTAACATCTGACTCTGTTCAAATTGATAAGACAAATTAGTGACTTGGAGGAAATCATATGCTTCTTGTTCTATCACTATATTTCTATCGTTTCTTGATTTGGAGATCATGTTATCTTAAATTAGATTCTGATGCTATGGAGATGTTCTTCAACTCATAACATGGAAACCTAACTTTCAATCAACCAATGACTAAAAGAATTGCATATCGAAATAAGAATTCCTCTTCCAAATTACTTTCGTCCTAATAAATTTAATCCGCATTCTCTAAAGCTTGAGCAGAGGTCTGCCTAGATCTCTGTTGAACTGGAGATTACCAATCCTCTTAAACAAAACATATGGATAGGGATATTGTCCAGATTATTATCACTGCGGATGGGTTTGGCCAATAAAATCAATATTTGTCCTTATGATTCTAAAACTATCCTTCTTTCCTCGTCGGACTCACCTCCTATGCATGAAGACTATGAGTCTCAAACTAAGGAAGAATGTTGATGAAGATTCTCTTGATCATAATTTTGATACTAGGATTCATGTATAATAACGTCCATTCCATACAAAATTTCTAACTAATCCGTCAAGATCTGAGATGAAGGGTTTGGAGCACTAAGTGTCAACATATGTTTCACACGTCAATGGACCTGATTGTTCTATCTAACCCGGACGACTCTTTTGGTATCAATCAATGATGCCGTAATTTCACAGTGTTATCAATAGATGCGACCCAACATTTTCAATATGGGTGCCACTCGTCCCACTATTTCTATAATCTTCTTACATAGTTTAAAATTTATCAATATTTTTTAAAATAGAATACATCTCTCTATAAATATTTTTTATCTTTATTTCAAAAACTAAAAATCCTGTTTGGGTTAATAATTTTTTGCCTAATAGCTTTGTCAAATGTCAACTATAAAATTCTAGCTAATGTCTTATCCATTAGATTGAAACCTTTCTTTCAAAAATTAATTAGTTATGAACAATCAACTTTTCTTCCGAGAAGAAATATTCATAGTGACAGTATCATAGCTCAGTAAGCTGCTCACACTATATATTTGACTAAAAAAAAAAAATCCTCCTATTCTAGTTAAATTAGACCTAGAAAAGCCTTTGAGAGGCTCTCTTGGCCCGTTCCGAATCAAATTCTATCTTTGATTCAAGCATGTATCTCTTCACCTATCTTTTCTAAATGGTGACATTTCTAAAACTCTTTATCAATCAATGTAGTGTTCGACAAGGTGATCTTTTGTCACCTACCTATATATTCTTGTTGCCCAAACATTGACCCAGTTATTTAACCCTCTTAAGCTTCAGTCTTGACTGTAAGATTAGCCATATAATATTTGCTGATGGTATTTTACTTTATTTTAGAGTCAACTCTAAATTTTATAATACTATTAAAAGAGTCTTTAAAGTTTATGAAACTGTCACTAACAAAAAGATAAGTAGCTCTAAATCAAATTATTTTCTTCCCTAAATCTATCCCAAGATATACCAAAACCATTATTTGTTCTAACCTTGGATTTAAAGAAGAATCCTTTCTTTTTAAATATCTATGAGCAATTATTGCTCCTAGAAGAGCTCCTTAATCAGCCTCTGATGAACTCTTTGTTAAAATCAATAACTAAGCTTGCTATATGGAAATGCAATCATCTATTGCAAGCTGATCATTTAATTTTGATAAATTCTATTTTGGCTTTCGTCCCTTTACACGCTATAAGTGTTGCTTGGCTTCAGGAAGGTCCCATCCACAAAATTCAAACATTGTTTAAAAAAATTTTTATGGTAAAAAAAGAGTAGTTTGCACCTTATGAATTGAAATTTGGTCACTTCTCATAAAGATAAAGATTATGGTGGTCTTATCATACAGAATATTCTAACTTTCAGAACCACTTTACAAGCCACATGGATTATTTGATACCTTAATAATAACAATGATCTTTCAAAGAAAGTTATTCGTACTAAATATGGTTAAATTAATCCATGAAAATTTCCTAAATATCATCAATCTAGTTGAAATTAGAAAATTATCTACTAGAGCCATGAATGATCTTAGAGAATATTTTATATAAATTGGTGATGGACATTCAATATATATATATATATATATATATATATATATATATATTTCATTCTGAGATACACATTTAAATCATATCCCCACTTTAATAGATACTGATCTGATACCAGCAGATATCAAGATTGATGCATGGAAATTCCCTAAATATCATCAATCTAGTTGAAATTAGAAAATTATCTACTAGTTCCATGAATAATCATAGAGAATATGTTTTATATAAATTGGTAATGGACATTCTATATATATATATATATATATATATTCATTCTGAAAGACACCTTTAAATCATATCCCCACTTTAATAGATACTGATCTGATGATACCTGCAGATATCAAGATTGATGCACTGATTCAATCTGATGGCTAGAATAACTAGTTGCTATTGAATATGTGCACACCTAATCTGATCTTAACTATAGAAATAACTCAATTCCCTTGCGAGGATAAATGAATATGGAAGGATCATCCATTAGGGAAGGCTGCAGCAAAAGATGTATACCATTATTTACATCCAAAACCTGAATTGAATCATGCTTGTATGGTTGGTGCAGTCCTTGGTAGATTTCAGTCATTCCCGAAATTCATATATTTCATTAGAAATTATCACATAACTAAGTGCTATACCTTGTTATAATGTTTAATCTACATGTTTCCTGTACCTTTCGGAACATAAAACTATTGGCCATCTTTTCTTTCAATGTCCCATATAACAAAAATAAAAATTTGGAAAATTAATTTCAACTTCTCATTCGCTTATAAAGTATCCTCACACTGGGGATTGACTTCATTCAAGAAGGAAGGAACTAATGTGGGGCTAGGCAAACTGCTGCTTACTGTAATAGCAAACGAACTGTAGTTTATTTGAAAAATATAAAACACTATACTTTTTAACAAAAAAAAAAAACTTCCATTTTTTATGGGCTAGAGAATTTATATCTGGAAGGAATAGATGGATTGACTAATTCTACGAGTCTTAAATGGCAAAATCCAACTATAGGTTGGTTAAAATTAAATAATGATCATGCTTCTTTATTGTAGGATAGATTTATCACTAGAGATAAGGAATAAGCTCAAAACAAGTCAGCTGAGCAACTGCTAAACTTAGATAGCAAACAACAATTTCAGGGAAAATCCCCCATTTATCAATTGAGACAAACTCTTCGACTATGGTGTGGATGTGCTGAATGGGAATACGATGGTTTGTGGGGCTATTACTCATACTATTCACGATATGAAAGATATACTGAGCCATCTACAGTCATATAATATTGAATGCAACAGGGCAGCAGCAAACTGGGCTGTCGCCAAGCTAAAAATGCTCTTTGGATTGATTCGTTTATATCTTCCGATGAAGCTCACTTGCATCTTGTATCAAGACCATCATGCATCATAGATTATAACGATAACAATCTTTATATATATATTTTTTTGTTGTAAAAAAAGAAATCAAGATATTTGATTATTAATGACCATAACATGTGACCGAGATCCTCGTTGGACACTTACTACGAACACAACATAATTCGGCAGATACGTTTAATTAATCATTTGATCTTATCCCTTGCTGATCGTTACATCATAAGCACAAAGACCTTTTATAGCTTGTTTGACGTAAGCAATAGAGATCTTTTTGTTGTCATTTTAATGAGATGAGATATTTTAATTCTAACAATAGATGCATAGACTTATAAAATTAAGATAACGTGGTGTTTGATTAAATCTTTATATATTTTTCTTATTGATGTAAGATGAGGTGGTTCTTTATTAATTGAATAAGATATATTATGAATTACTTGGATTCTGATAAAAGATATTAGTTAATATTAAATAAAATTTATATTATATTAGAATATTTTAGATGATGTCCTTGATGGAAGGAACTCTCATAATAACTTACCCTAGACCCTCTGCACTCGCCTATAAATAGACATAACCTACTATAAACCCAAGACATGGAAATGCACGACACAACACCAGCAAAAATGGGTGAATAGATCAAGAGATTACGGTTATCCTCTTGATCTCCCAAAACCATTAATTAAGGTGGTCCTGTGAAATGATAGGAAGAGAGGAGAAGGAGTCTAGATCCATTATAGTTTCCTCTTGCAGATTGATATCTCAGCGTTATTCACATTCGACGGGCGGTGCTATTGAAAATCTAATTAGATCTCAATCAGATGGCATCTAAAGGTACGCATTATAAACAGATCTAGTATTATTTGATTTCAATCATGGCATAATAGTTTTTTCTACATAATAGTTTGCATGATTATAGTTTTTATGCCAACAATTGGTATCACAGCCTAGGTTTTGAGATAAAAAATATTAGATCTATTATTTTTGTTTACGATGCATTGATCTGAATATCTTATTGATATATTTTCCTTTATGTTAAATTTTAATCGTTTGCTTGCGAGGGATTCTTGATAGTTGTTGTGTGTTAAGGACGCAACAATCTTATCGCGTTTTTTGGTCGGATCTGTCTGCGGCAACAACGTGTGCGCACAGGGCCGAATTTGCCCGCGGTCGCCGCTTGAGCAGGGATCGCAGGTAGTCTCATGTAATAAAGGCCGCACAAGTGGCGACCTTGCATGTCACCGGCGGTGAGGCTTTGCGAGAGGTCGCGACGCCAAAGAACGGTAACGATGCCAATCGATCGGTCGGTGGTCGCCTGACAGTCGCCGTGACCGGACGAGGCCGGCTAGCTACACGGAAGGAAAGATTAGGGTTTTTCCTTGAAAAATTATAATTTTATCATTGAATGAAAAATTATATTTTTACCATTAAGTGAACAATTATAATTTTGCCATTAGGATTAAATTACAGTTTTGCTATTTATCGAAATTATAGTTTTACCCTTTGGTTGAATAGGATTATTTACAATTTTACCCTTATGATTTATTAATCCTATAACCCTTTTAAAAAATTCTGTAATTTTATTTTCTTAAGAAAAATTGTAATTCTTTTTTATTCTTTTAGAATTATAGTTCTACCATTATAAAATTGAGAAATTATGATTTATTTTCTTAATTATAAAATTGATCAATATATAATCTAATAAAATTTAATTATGATTTATTTTGATTATTCAATAATTATATTTTATTTTTGATCAATTTATTTAATTGGAATTATGGGCTTCTACAACTAAATAAAATTAATTAGTTTAATTAAAAAATATAAATTATTGTTTCTTTATAGTTTTCTCATATGAATTTTTAATTACATATATTAAATCCAATCATTGGTTTTTGGATATTTATTCAGTTATTTACATTCAAATATTAGTAATTATGAAATAATATTTATTTTTAGATAAATACATTATCATGATTACAGTTATCATATGAGTTTTTTCCTACTAATTAAGTGTTCAATAATTATTATGGTTGTTATCCTATTATTGAACTGTCTCAGCATAAATTAGTTTAAATGAACTTGATGAATATTATTTGTAGTTCATCTCCTTAAATTATACATGACTAGTAGCTGCAAAAGTAGCCTGGGATCGCAGGCTTATAGGATATGAAATACAATTAAAGTCTTATCATTCATAGGATAATTTAATTTATATTTTATATTACTGCATTGGTCTTGTAGTCACCAAAGTGGCCTAGATTAATGATTTATAAAATTACATTAAGGAACAAGTCCTCAATGACATTAAGGAAATAATATTCAAAATTGCATGCATAATTAGGAGACTTAGATAATCCCAAAAGATAATTTATTTCAAATAATTATGTGATGGGATATGATGATATTGTTTTGGATATCTTTGCAGTTTAGAATTGTATACCCAAAGGTAATAAAACTATTCCACAAGGATGGTATCAGTCCTCCATAAATGATCTTTTGTGAATACTAGATATATCAATATTTTACCCAAACGTTAAATATTGATGATATCAATAGTTTGTCATATTTTAGAAAAACTCAAAGCATTAATGTTATTTTATATTCTGTAGTGGTATTCCCGTCTATATATTCTCATGCTTCTAGTGTCTCTGTACTCTCTGGATCAAATTATTCAGAATGGTTAGTGCAAGTGCAATTTACATTGGGCGTACCAGATCTTGATTTGACATTGCTTGTTGAAAAGTCCACAGAATTAACTGAAAAAAGTACTATGGAATAAGTCAATGAAATGAAGGCTTGGGAAAGATCTGATAGACTCAGTTTAATGTTCATAAGGATGACAATTGCAAATAATATAAAGACTTTATTATCGGTTGCATCTAGTGCATGTGAATATTTAAAGGTTATTGAAGACACGCATTTAAATCTGCTGATAAGTCATTGGCTGACACATTAATGAAAGAATTGACTACAACTCAGTATGATGATACTCAAGGAATTCAGGATCACATCCTCAATATGGCTGACAAAGTTACCAAACTTAAGGCATTGAGAATGAATGTTGATGAATATTTCCTTGTGTAGTTTATTCTTAATTCTCTTCCTTTTCAGTTTGGCCCATTTAAGATTCACTACAATACAAATAAGGATAAATGAGACTTGAATGAGTTAACTAGTATGTGTGTTCATAAGAATTAAGATTAAAGCAGGAAAGTTCATATAATGTACTGACAACTACTTAAGGAGTTGGTAACAAGAAAAGAAAATCGAAGCATCATCCATCGAATAAATTTACCGGGTCTGGAAGTGTTAGACAAACTATTAAAAAGAAAGCTATTACAGTAAAGTGTTTCTTTAGTGGCAAGAAAAGACATGTAAAGAATGATTGCATTAAACGTAGGACTTGGTTCGAAAAGAAAGATATAAACTCAACCTTTATATGTTTTGAATCAAACATTGTAGAAGTTCCTTCTAATATATGGTGGATTGATTCTGGCGCTTCAACTCATGTTACTAATAATATGGAGGGATTCCTTTCAATCCGAAAACCAAAAGAACATGAAAGATTCATAATTATGGAAAATCGTCTCAAAGTAAAAGTGGTATCGGTAGGGACCTATCACTTATGCCTAGAGACGGGTCATATGATGGAATTGAAAGACATATGTTTTGTTCCTACAATTTCTAAAAATTTAATTTCTCTGTCTAGAATTAATGAGTTAGGATACTATGTTTCTTTTGGTAATGGTAAACTCAGCATATTTTATGATTCAATAAAAGTTGATTTTGAAATTCTCTATGATGGTTTGTACATAATTAATTTGAATCTTGAGTTTGCAAATACATTATTGACCTTATAATCAAGTATTGTAATGGAACATAATTCTAATAACGAAAGATCTTTTATATTGTAGCATAGACGTTTGGGGCATATCTGTAAGGAAAGAATTGAAAGATTAGTGAAGGATAATATTTTAAAAATTTTAGACTTTACTGATTTTGATATTTGCATAGATTGCATTAAAGGAAACCAAACTAAGCATACAAAGAGAAATGCTACAAGAAGTAAAGAACTTCTTGAAATTATTCATACTGATATTTGGGACCACTCCATATTTCTTGTTTTAGTGGAGAAAGGTATTTCATCACATTTATAGATGACTTGTCAAGATATGGTTATGTTTATCTAATATATAAAAAGTCTTAGACCGTTGACATTTTTGAAGTGTACAAAAATGAGGTCGAGAGATAATTATATAAAAAAGTTAAAATTGTCAGATCTGAGAGGGGTGGTGAATTTTATGGCAGATATGATGAATCCGATCAGAATATTGGTCCTTTTGCTAGATTCTTAGAACAGCAGGGTATTTATGCTCAGTATGCATTACCAGGTGTGCCACAGTAGAACGGTGTTGCTGAAAGGCAAAATCGTACTCTTATGGATATGGTTAGGAGAATGATGAGTTATTTCTCTGTACTTGAGTCAATATAGGGTGATGCTCTTAGGACAACTATGTATATCTTGAACAGGGTTCCTAGTAAATCAGTTCCATCAACTCCATTTAAGTTATAGACTAGTAGGAAACCAAATTTGAGACATTTACATATTTGGGGGTGTCCTATAGAGATAAGAGTATTCAATTCACATGAAAAGAAATTTGATCCAAGAATAATTTTTGAATATTTTATTAGTTACCCAGAAAGATCCAAGGGATACAGATTTTATTGTCCTAATCATAATATGAGGATAGTAGAATCTGGTAATGCAAAATTTCTAAAAAATAAAGAAATCAATGGGAGTCAAAAGTCTCGAAGGATTAATTTTGATATTGAGGATATTCAGACTAATTCTCCTATATTATCCCCTATTTGAGAAATTATTGTTTCTCAAATCAATGAGAGAATTGATGAGGGTGAACAACAAAAAAACATTGATGAATTCTCACATGATGCTGATATCATCGCTGATAGTCTTGTAGAACAATCACAATTGGTATATTTGAGAAGATCTCAAAGAAAAAGAAAACATATTATTTCTGATGATTATGTGGTATATCTACAAGAATCAGATTTTGATATACGAATGAAAAGAGCCCCTTATCATTTTCACAAGCCATAGAAAGTAATAATTCTGAAAAATTATATGATGTAATGAAAGACGAGTTAAAATCAATGGACCAGAATGGTGTCTGAGAATTTGTTGAATTGCCCAATAATTGTAAAAGAATCGGTTGTAAATGAGTCTTTAAAATTAAACGTGACTCGGTGGGCAATATCAAACGATATAAAGCCAGATTTATAGCCAAAGGTTTTTATCAGAAAGAGGGCATTGACTACCATGAGTCCTTCTCTTCAATTTCTCGAAAGGACTCATTGAGAATCATCATGACATTAGTAGCTCATTATGATCTTGAGTTATATCAAATAGATGTAGAAATAACATTTCTGAATGGGGATCTAGATAAGGAAATCTATATGGAACAACTTGAAGGATTCATAGAAAAGGGAAAGGAAAGTTACACTTGCAAACTTAAGAAATCCATTTATGGCCGTAAACAAGCTTTCAGACAATGGTGTATAAAGTTTCATGATACCATTACTTCCTTCGGATTTAAGGAAAATATTGTTGATCAGTGTATATATCTGAAGGTTAGTGGGAGTAAGTTTATTATATTGGTCTTATATGTGGATGATATATTGCTTGCCAGTAGTGATCTTGGTTTATTGCACGAAACCAAGATATTTCTTAACAAGAACTTTAAGATTGTTGATATAATGAGGCATCCTATGTTATTAGCATTGAGATATTCAGGGACAGATCTCAAGGTTTGTTAGGATTATCTCAGAAAAGTTATATTAATTGTATCTTGGAAAGGTTTAATATACAGCTTTGTAAAACCAATGATACACTATTACTAGAGGTGAAAAATTCAGTCAAAACTAGTGCCCAAAGAATGACTTAGAAATAGATCAAATGAAAAATATTACTTATGGGTACGTAATTAGAAGTCTATTATATGCTCAAACCTATACAAGGCTAGATATCAATTTTGCAATGACAATGCTAGGTAGATACCAGAGTAACCAAGGAATAGAACATTGGAAACCTGCAAATAAAGTAATGAGATATATAAGGGACCAAAGATTATATGCTCACATATAGAAAGTCAAATCAGCTTGAAGTAACGGGATATTCAGATGTTGATTTTACAAATTACCTCGATAACAGGAAATCCACTTTAGGATTTGTGTTCATGCTGGTTGGTGGGGCAATTTCTTGGAAAAGTATAAAACAATCACTTATTGCATCATCTACGATGAAAGCTGAATTTGTGACACGCTTTGAGGCCACAAATCAAGCTTTATAGCTACAGAATTTTATCTTAGGACTTGGTGTGGTCGACTCAATTGCCAAGCTGCTGAAGATATTTTGTGATAATACTGTAACAGTTTTCTTCTCTAAGAATGGCAAGTACTATAGTGGTTCCAAGCACACTGAGATAAAGTACTTGGTGGTTAGAGAAATAATCTAGCAACAACAAGTGTCAATTGAAAATTTGAGCATCACTATGATGATTGCTAATCCATTTACTAAAACTTTGTAATGTAAAATATTTAAAGAACATGTTCTTAGAATATGGCTTGTGAGCAAGCCAATATGGTGATGCATGTTTAAGTGGATGCTATTATTGACATTTCTTTTGCATAATTAAAGTTATTTGTTTCTGCTATCATGTTTGTGTTTATGTTTATTCATATTATGGTTGAATGCAATAAACATGATTGTCTTGATAAAATAAATTATAAGGGTCATTATAGACTATATAAGGAAGAACTAACAGTATTGTAGTACATAAGGGAGTGTGGCATTGATGACATATAATCGCTATGACTCACATTGATAGTTGGACTGAATATAGTATTATTATGCTTATTGGATTTATTGGTTTATTTTTAAAATCATGGTCATGTATAAAATGCTTTTTAAAATTTTTAGAATCTAATTATATAAAATTATTTTTAAATAAATTTTGTTTTATTTATTTTGATTTTGGATATCTTTTATATCTTATCAATTAATGGGCAAAGTGGGAGAAGGTAAGATTATGTGGTCCTTTATTAATTGAATAAGATATATTATGAATTATTTGGATTCTGATAAAAGATATTAGTAAGTATTAAATAAAGTCCATATTATATTGGGATATTTTAGGGGATGCCCTTGATGGAAGGAACACTCCTAGTAACTTACCCTAGACCCTCTGCTCTCGTCTATAAATAGATATGACCTACTATAAACCCAATGTACGAAAATGCAGTACACAACACCGACAAAAAGTGGTGAATAGATCAAGAGATTATGGTTATCCTCTTGATTTCCCAAAACCATTAATTATGGTGGTCCTGTTAAAGACTAGGAAGAGAAGAGAAGGGGTCTAGATACATTCTAGTTTAATCTTGCAGATCGATATCTCAGCATTATTCAGATCCGATGAACGGTGCTATTAGAGATCTAATTAGATCTCAATTAGATGACATCTAAAGTTACGCATTGTAAACAGATATAGTATTATTTGATTTAAATTTGGATATAATAATTTTTTATAATAATTTATATAATTATAATTTTTATATTAATAATTATTAATAATCTGAGTTCCACTAATTCTACCTTTCACACATGAAATAAAATATTGCATAATCATGCGTACCATAAGACGCTTCCAAGATGACGCAAATCTCTAGGACAGAGACATCAAATCAGTCATTTGATCTCATCCTCTACAGATGACTACATCTGCAGCACACAAGCCTTTGGTGGGAGTGATGGAGAGCTTTTGCTGTCGTCCAGATGAGCATCCAACTCAGGTACAAAGTCTCCTACAAGACAATCTAGAAGAAGAGTAGGAGGAGCGTTTGACATGGTCATATCGATGAACGGTTTCTGTGCCTCTCCTTTTAGTCCACAAGAGCTGTCACTTGCAACGTGTCTTCTCTCCTCTTCTCTTGTCTACGGGGAAGAATGGGTCAGAGTTTCTCTCTCTCTCTCTCTCTCCTGCGTGCAATGCATGTGTGAGGTACTTGAACCCACGCGTAACCGTGTGGAAGATCAATCTTTGGACTCCTTTGTGTGTCTGCTCACACAGGTCTCACTCTTCCGGTGCTTGTCATGGAATGAGTTGTGAATTGACGGAAGATTTATCTAATTTTTAAGGTAATTTGAATATAGCAGCACCTTTTGTTTCTGCTATCATCTTAAATTTTTAGACATTGTTTATCATTTGACTAAAAAAGATATCAAAATATATTATTTTGCAATTGCTATATATTTTAAATCGGGTTGCCCCTAGCAATCTTAAAAAGCTTAAGCTAGTTGATGAAATATGATAATATCTTTAATTTTATAATATACAACAGATTTTGATTAAGCTAAATATTCCCGAAAGGATCATTCGATTTAAGATATTTATTATTCTATCAATAATAAAAAGTTGTGTTAAAAATCTAGACCACATATTAAAAGAATTATATCCTCGATCCACTTTAAATTTCCATTTTGTCACAGGCTTAACTGATTTTGCCTAAACCGTGCGGCACTCATGTGTGTCCATCTGCAAAGGTCAGTCCTCCCCGAGATCTCCTAGAGTCCCTTAGACTTACAAAAGAGAAAACGGGCCAGAAGAAGCAATTCCCACGAGATCCACAAGCAATTGCTTAACAAAATACTTTATAAAACCAAATACAAATTACACCCATGGGCATTACAAATTCAGAGAGGTTGCACGTAAAGGATAATGGTCCATTACAGACCAAAGTCCCCACAAATGCTTATAAGACACACTTGTATTTACAAACCAAACTTGACCATAAAGCAAATTAAACTAGGGCTGCCAAGCCTACTGCAAGCCCGCTTCTTACTATATAAGATATGTACCCAAACCAAAGGACACGGACAAACACGAGCATTTCATCGAACACCTTGTTTATATTATTGTCCGTGATATTCTCCCCCACTTATTCCTTCGACGTCCTCGTCGAAGCCACTGTAGACGCTACATCTTCTCGCCTTCTGCTGAATCTTTAATCTTACGCTTTTCGCAACACTTTGGCTCCTAGCCGCTCTCCACCGCTGTTGTTGAGTAGTCGAACTCTGATCCGCCATACTACTTCAACTCACCAATGATTGAATCTGGTGTGGGGTTGGCTGAGTTGTGCTGATCCTTGTTAGTTCTCGCGGATCCCTTTGATGAAGAAAAAGACCTGCCTTATTATGCTCCAGTATTGCAGTATACTCATATTGTTTGAACTAGGTAGATGTTTGTTGGAGCTTTAACGAGCATCGCCTTGCATACTTTGAAGTTTTTAAGGTCCTTCCTCCACAATGTTTGCCCATTGAATATTCTTCCATTGTTAGTTGTCACTTCCAAGTATGTTCGCATCACTCCTGCTTTCGATTAGTCAATTGAAAAATGAAGGGAAAAATCTACTCTCAGTAGTACTGATCACCATGGTGAGGATTTGACAACTATTGTCTTCCATAAGCTTTCTTTGAAGGGTCACTGAACTTATGCGGAGCTTCTCTCATGGATAGATAAGAGAACTAGGATACTTGACTTCACCCATTCTCTTAGTAGTTGAGAAGGTAAGGTTACTTGGCTTTGCTCACCTTCTTGAGTCAAGAGAATTAGGGTACTTGGTTTCGCCCATTCTCTCGAGTTGAGAAGACAAATGTTACTCGATTTTACCTGCCTCCTCGAGTTTGTACTTCATGCATTGAGCTGGTTACTAATATTCACCTGCTCTTTGCTCACACTTCTGAAGCACTTGAAGTGTTTGCACTCCTTGCGTTGAGTTAGCTACTGTGATTCGCTTTCTCACTGTTACTGTGATTGTGTTGAGTACTAAAGCAGTCCAACTCTCCAACTGCTCTGATTATACCTTAGTAGAATCAAGTCCCCTCCATGGGACTCACTGGTACTTGCAATTTGACTACTCCTTCGGTGGTACACAGCTCCCATATGTTGATGACCAAGGCTTTCATCTGATGCAAGCTTCGATGCATACACACGAAAGACCCGCCTCTGCGGTACTATGACATTCACTCCTTGAATCCATAACCCTTCTTGCCGTTGCATTGTTCACCGAAGTGGAGCTCCTAGTAGCTCCTGATCATCCACATGATCACGTTCCCCTCCATGAGTCTACATTTCTAACCGACGCTTTGCTTTTGGGTAGCTGAGTCCCACAGGACTCGTCATCGCTTCCTCGCCCCTTTCGACCACCTGCTTCGACACCACTGTGTCCTCCTAGCAGTTCCCCTTGGTCGATAAAAAGACAGACTGTAACTCTCATGCATGGCCTCCGTCATCTTATTATAGAGCTCACGCTGATTCTGTTCTCCTTAGCTTCCTCGATAGCAACATTCGCTTACTCGGCCTTGTCCTTTGATTTGTCGAGCTCCCTTAAGCGAATGTGAGTACTGAAGCAGTCCAACTCTCCAATTGCTCTGATTATACCTTAGTATATTAAGTCCCCTCCATGGGACTCGCTGGTACTTGTAATCTGACTACTCCCTCGGTGGTACACAGCTCCCATATGCTGATGACCAAGACTTTCATCTGATGCAAGCTTAGATACATACACACGGAAGATCCGCCTCTACGGAACTGTGACATTTACTCCTTGAATCCATAGCCCTTCTTGCTGTTGCATTGTTCACCGAAGTGGAGCTCCCAATAGCTCCTGATCATCCACATGATCACGTCCCCCTCCATGGTACTCACTGGTACTTGCACTTGGGCTTCTTCTCGATGTTTATACAGCTCCCATATGCTGATGACTAAGACTTCCATCTAATGCAAACTTCGATGCACACACGAAGACCTGCCTCTGTGGTACTACGACATTCACTCTTTAAGTCCATAGCCCTTCTTCTTGTTGTGTCGTACACCAAAGTAGAGCTTCCAGTAACTCTTGATCATACCTCCGAATGATCTTGTCCCTCATGGGACAAGATTGCCTGTATTGCATTGCCACGAACTATTCCACCACGATCCGCTGCACCATGTCGCCTCCTAGTGACATCTCCATTGCATACAAATTCCTGTGTGATGAACTCGGACTACGACTTCTCCACGTGTGACCTCTGCAAACACATCGTAGAGCCTCCGCCATCTCCGATTTGTAGTTCGCTCCCTTGGTAATTCCCCTTCGTCCACCCACTCTTGGGTCATACCTGGATGAAGCATAGCTCTAGGACAGTCCATCGCCTAGTACCTCCTGAAGTCCCCCTGACTTCGCTAGAGTTGGTGTATCATTATCTAGATCTTGGGCCTCTATCCCCTACCAGCACAATCTTGCTATGCATCTCTTGTTCCTGTAACTTGAACGACAACACTGTGACATATTTTTCAAGAAGACCCACCTTTGCGTCCTCTTGCCCCGTACTAAGGTCTCATGATACCAAATTTGCCTCTACAAGTTGAATCACCTTAGTTACTCTGTCAAATGCATCTCTGAGGTAGCTTACATATGCCTTGAAGCTCATCTTTGGCACTATGCAAAATAAGTTTGTCCCATCAGAATGAAGAACCTATGGAACGACATGATCCCACTCTTGCTTCTACAAGAGTTCATGCCCTTGATCTATGTCCAAGGAAAGCTCCATACCTCCGCTCCATATTCCATCTTTTATGTCGACTCCCTTCATGCGGCTTGGATACTTCACCGAGTTTCACCTAAGTCGCTCTGCTCCTCGATTTGCATTGTGTTGATAGTGGCCATCATGTCCACCATTCCACGGGTCAGCTCTTTGTTGAGTTTGATTTCTGCATCGATTCTAAGTGTGCCTTCATATGATGTTGCCTTGGATTGCTCCCCCACTTAATCTCGAAATGCATCCACCAATGTATTACCTCCTTCGAGATTATGCGACGACTCTTCGTCGCTCACTCGGTCCGTTGAGCTTTGTGGAGATATAGCCTTGAGGAACTCTTCCTCACATGATTCTCCCACTAGAGAACTAGGACTTATCCCTCCTGGATATCTGTTCTACTGGAGTAATTTTTCTCTTTACATACTTCCCACTGGAAGTTTCAAAGACCACCATCCCCTTTGGACAACTCCGTCTTGCTGAACAACTTGTGTCTTGTTCTACCCCTGTAAATGTACTTGCTAGATTGTGACCCTTCTCTAATACAGTCTCACTGCACCCTTTAAGGTCTAGCAACGTGCTGAACTTGTTGCACATTTCAGTCGCCTATGGACATATCATTTCCATGTCGAAGAGAAAGTTTTGATGCTCCATGGCGTCGAGTTTCGATCGCACCTTGGGATGGTCACGAACACTTCGTCGTCTGTGTACAAGCCCTTATATGAGTTTCAAATCCTTCGAATTAGTAATTCCCCTCACCTCTATGAGCTTTGCACAACTCTTTCGGTCGTTACGCAACACCTCCCACCTTGCACAGTCTTATCTTTTACCAAGCACCCTGCTTTGCCTTGAGCACCATCAAGTTTGGTTGCCAATGTTGAGCTATAGCTCGAACTCAACCATCCCAATCTTTGTGTGCTACGCATTCTTCTTCGCTTGCTTGTCCTCGTGGTGCCTCTCGCGCAAAGGGGTTGGCCATTCCTCTGAATGTCAAACCTGGATGCTCGCTCCTCTAAGCGACTCCTTTCCCTATATCTCTCGATGTCCATTTTCCCCCAAACGGTTGCGTATGCTGGTTGTCCTCCACACAGTCCAGCTAGCTCCCCACGTTGTATGACAAGTGTTTCTGCATGTGCTTGTCCCGCTCTGATACCATATTGTCATGGGCTTAGTTGATTTTGCCTAAGTCGTGTGGCACCCATGCGTGTCCGTCCGTAAAGGTCAGCCCTCCCCGAGATCTCTTAGAGTCTCTTAGACTTACAAAAGAGAAAATAGGACAGAAGAAGCAATTCTCATGGGATCTGCAAACAACTGCTTAAGAAAACACTTTATAAAACCAAATACAAATTACACCCATGGACATTACAAACTCAAAGAGGTTGCACACAAAGGATAATGATCCATTACAGACCTAAGTCCCCACAAGTGCTTATAAGACATACTTGTATTTAAAAGCTAAACTTGGCCATAAAGCAAATCAAACTAGGGCTACCAAGCCTACTGTAAGTCCGCTTCTTGCTATATAAAATATGTACATAAACCAAAGGACATAGACAAACACGAATATTTCATCAAACACCTTGTTTACATTATCGTCCGTGACAATCCATACACATAAGAGAGTATTAATTAAAAACAAATATTACTTGTAATTGAGTGACAATATTATCCAAAAACAACATGACGGTATTAAGTTAATTGTTTATTTGTCGACTTAGATTGTGGACAGATGATTACTGACCTCATTTCGGTGTTAATTGAAAGTTGACCCTATCGATCTCAATTTTATCACACAGAGTTGGCACCACCATAAATGCAAGCTCTATCAAATCTTTTTTTTCTTTTTTTTCATTTTTTGTAATACTTTTGGCAAAAATATTCTGCTATTTTTTTTATGTACTAAAGAAAAAAAGGTAAGTAGATTGAAGGAATGGGGAAAAGAGGAGGTCAACAGCCATAACACATGAATCAATTACTTAACATACTAAAACATTATAATTACTTGTGTCACTCGCTAGATGTCGATTGTATCCTCCATGGTGTGTTGTCATTGAATTTGTAGACACCAGCTTTAATGAGATTGGCCAGGTGTGGTGGGTGCCATTTGACTTGACTTGGCTTTCTTCTTTGTGTCGTCGCAGGACAACAAAATTGAGACGGATGAAATGGTGACATTGAGGTGAATCTTCACCGGACGAGAATCACATTAAATTTGGTCATCTAGGAAGTCTTGGGATTTAAGTGGAGCACAAAATACATATAAAATGAAGATGATACATTCATTATATATGCATATATTCCCACATAGCAAGAACAACAATAATGTTAATGCACATTTTATATGCGCTACGAAGTATATGTTAAAGTTAAGCTTTTGTTTGGGTTATCAGTCATCCAATAAAAAATATTACTTGTATATTTGTAACACTTTTATCGCATTTGATATTTCATTAATATTTATGCAATATTCTTTCTTAGCTCATGCTTTTATATGAGTATATTCTTTTTAATGTTTAGCTTAGATAACACCTTCTTACCAACTTAATTATTAGTTTTTTATTGAAATTCTTATCATACACCATAATACCTTTGAGCACAAATTAATAGGATTTGCATGTGAGAGGGAGAAGTGAATCAAAACGGTTTCCAAATTATATCGAGGGACTTCCAATGAAAGAGCATAAGGATATGACTGCTTATCTAAGCCATATGATACTGCAAATTTACATTCCTTTGATGTCAAGACGTGTGAGCGAGGACCGATTCAATTCGAAGACAAACCATAAATTGGGGCCGCCGTGTTCCTTGTGCAAATTAAAGTGGGTAAGTGATGCAAGACCAAAGTCTTTCTCCAAATCTTTTCTAGATTTTTTTATTTTGTTCCTTTTTCATTTCCTCCCTTGTCTTGGAAAGTATTCCATTCGTTACTTGTCTTTTCTTGGAATGTCACATCCTACCAAGCATTTTGGCAAGCCAACATTAGCGCGTTGAGTGGGTCCCTCTTGTTAGGGGCGTGCTTTTCTTCCTGTGACTTGAATAGTCGTGCCAAAACATGGTAGGATTTAGGTGTTTTTTTTTTCTTGCAAAATAAATAAAAATCTTATCTCTAATGTATATGTATGCTTGTTCAATGGGTTATGTGTTTTGTAGGCATGAGTTTTATATCTGACATTATGTAAAAGAAAGCATCGCTAAGGTGCTAAAAGTCTTTCGAAACAATTGGAGAAACAAATATTCTGTTAAATAAGCCATCGGAATTTTGGCTTATTTATAACAACTTGATTTGTATGAGCCTTAGATAGTACGATCTTTATGGCATCGTAATCAATCGATAAAAGGCGAAATTGTTAAGACGGATACATAGAATTTAAAAAAATATATCTCAACTAACGTTAGCACTATTATTGAAATATTATTTTATATAATCGATCTTAAATAATTAATATATTATCAGTTGTTAGAGTTATATAATCAGTCAGATAAAAATGGAGAAGACTGTTTGGGGCAGAGTGTAAGAACCGCCTAATTCACCTCTACTCACGTCCCCTGAATAAGGATTCATTCAGTGTGCTTTGTGTCCCGTCCATGCAACGCGTAGAAGCGTTTGAAAGTTTCTTGGCCATTTCCAAGCAAAACCCTCATCACATCCTCCTACCCCTCCCTCTCCCCCATCGAACCGTCACCATAAGCAACCAGTATTAAACTGCCATGAAACGGTCAACATCTCTCTCTCTCTCTCTCTCCCTCTTCTCTCTTGTTGAGGTGATTTGATGCTTTTTTTCTCTGTGCCGAGAACCAATGAGAGCATACGACGCGCTATTCTTCCACCTTCCTCATGTTGTTTACATATGCCACCACTTGATTTGGATTCCTCCACCATCATCACTCTCCAAGCAACCTCGCTTGCTCGGTCCCGGAGCCCTGCCCGCCTGCCTATATATCCACACGGATTCATTCCTCTTCCCACTTCAGCTTGAGTCCACTGCTTCCGACGCTCATCAGCCAGTAGAGAGAGCTCCTCTCTTCCTCTATAGAGTGGCAATCAAAGAGATAGAGAGCCAGGCATGGGGAGCAACACGGGAAGTGAGCTCGAAAGCCCTCTCGTGGCCGAGCTAGCTCGAGCTCTTGAGTTGGCGAGGAAGCTGGAATCCCATCTCAGCAACCCTGCTCCGGTTGATTTGTGCAAGTCTGTGGCTCCCAAGATATTGTCATCCATTCAGAGGTCCATCCTCATGGCGAAATCGAGCGATCCCGACGGCGAGCAGCAGGCGGCTGGCGACAGCCCTCGCAGCGAGAGTTCCAGCCCGGCGTTCAAGGATCACAACCGCAAGGAGATGATAAAGAAAAGGTGGGCCTTGTTGGTTCTTGGCAAAAAGCTCTCTCTGCTTCCTCTGTCACTGGTTGACGTGCCTTTCTTGCTCCTTTGGATTCCTCTCTCAGGAAGACGCTGCACAAATGGACGAATCAAGTGAGGCTCACCCCAGGCAGCGGAGGAGTCGAAGGGCCTGTGGATGACGGCTACAGCTGGAGAAAGTACGGGCAGAAGGACATCCTGGGAGCCAAACATCCAAGGTCAGTATTAGAATATTCCCCATAAGAAGCAGCGCAAGGGTCGAGCACTTACAGGGCAACAATGACGGGTCTCATGCTCTTCCTCACCTTTGCAGAGCCTACTACAGGTGCACGCACCGCCACACCCAGGGCTGCTCTGCGACGAAGCAAGTGCAGAGATCGGACGAGGACCCTCTGATGTTCGACATCACCTACGTCGGGGCCCATACCTGCCTCCAGAAGCCACAGCGAGCCTCGGCATCCGCATGCCAACTGCCGCAGCAGCGGCAACACCAGGATCAGGACCTGCTGCTTAGCTTTCGAGCAGGCTTGAAGGTCAAGACTGAAGGCCCGGAATTCGAGGAAGTCCGGCAGCAGACGTCTCGAGAAGGAAACGAATTCCACGTCTTCTCCTCGCCGACCTTCCTGTCGCTAGTGGCATCGGAGTCGATCTACTTCAGCAGCATTGATGATGGCATCAACCTGCAGACTTCGGACTCAGAGATCACCGAGATGATATCTAGAGGCAATTCAGCGAGCAACTTGTCTCTGGTGGACATGGATTTCATGCTGGAGGAGCTGGACTTCGATCAGGACTTCCAGTTCGATGCCTCAAGCTTCTTCTCATGAGTCATGCGACATGAACAGAGTCCAAACACTACATTGCTCAGTTCTTTAACCAAGATTAAAGACGACTGGTTACTAATTCACCAACTGGTGGTGATGTAGGTAGAAACAGAGTCAGTTTGTTCAGTGTGATATGTAGCTCAATTCTGTATACAAGTGTTAAGATCAACTAAGCATGCTTGATCAATGGCTTCACACGTGCACTAGTTGGAAAGTGGCTTTGTGCAAGTCAGTTTGTGTCAAGACACAATCAAGAAGGAACTCGTAGTAGATTAGCTAAAAAATGAGGAAAAGAATATGACGCAACTATTGACAACTATCTTCCAAAGGTGAAGTCCACCAAGCACAAAGTTATGGTACTGGCTCTCCATGAAGATGGCAGTGGAGATCACATTGTGCTGCAGTCGGAGCACAAAAGTTATGGTACTGACTCTTTCTGAAGATGACAGTGGAGATCACATTGTCGTGCAGTGTGTTAAAATAGAACTTAATAACGAAAGCAGGAGAATTTATTTCAATTGATTAATGAGATAGCTATAGAACTAAATAATAAAAATTTTCCTTGACAATAGCTCAATTTTGCAGAAGGTACAAAACTGTAGTAATAAGAGAGTTTATATTTAGAAAAAAATGACTAGACTATATGGTTGGAGACTCGGTTGATATGATAAAATGTGTATTCATGTTTGTTGGACACATGGCAGGTTGTGAAAAGCAAAGGTAGACTCCACAAAAGCAATGTCATGTGAAATAAAGTCTTTATTAGTATAGGGATCATAACATCAGAAGGCATTATATTCAAGAGAATACCTAATGAAAACACAAGACCGAGATCTAGATGTTATCTTGTATGAGGTATAGAGACATAACCAAGGATAACATAGATAACCAAATACTTTGAGTTTATGAAGATTTAGATATTTATAAAATAATTTTTAAATGATAATTGATATTATAGGACTAGAGTGGGCATATGATTAATGAGTTAGACTATAGTTTGCAAGATTGTCGACCAAAAGGTTGGTGGCATGGAGGCATGATGTAGCAGTATTAGACTAGTTTCAACGATATGTCGATGTTTGCGTTCGGTAGAGCTAATTAGTTGAGGAGTATGTGGGCATGACTCGAGGTATTTAATATCGTAAGCTAAAAAACTAGATGTGAGAGCTTGATATTCACCCCCACTATCAGAGTAGACTATTTTAATTATAGACTGAAAGAAGTTCTCGACCAACTTTCTAAATTTGGTAAAGATAGTGAAAACTTCAAATTTATGATGAAGAGCGTAGAACCATTTGTACTCAGTGAAATAATCTACAAATACGGTATACAATCTAAACTTGTCAAAGAAAATGATTAGGTCCGAGCCCCAAACATCGATATAAATAATTTCAAATGATTTAGAATATAATATGGAGGAAGTTCCAAATGGTAGTCTATGACTTTTATCGATAAGACAAGCATCATAATGAGTTATAATACTATTTGATTTAAAAGTAGGAAGAGAATAGTGATAAATTAGTTTTTACTGGATAGAGGACGAGGGATGACTAAGATGACGATACCACATGTCAAGTGGACCAGTTGTTGAAGAGTGAGTAGTGGGCTAGGTTATATGTAGAGCTAACGACCACTCGTAAATGTTGCCTTTATTCCAGCCTTGGACCAAAGATACCCCCATGCTCAAATCCTTAATAAGAAAAGAGTCATGAAAGAATTTAATTAAAGTATTATTTTATTTACAAAATTGAGAAACAGAAATGATGTTTCTTTTAATGTGTGGTGCACACAAAACATCATCGAATGTAAAAGTTATGGTATGTGATTTAAGCGTTGTGAAATTAGTATGGGTAATAGGAATTCATTTATCGTCACCGATGATGATGTCTTCATTTCCACCATAGTTGTTATAAATGGACAAGTTTTGGAGATCAGAAGTGATATGATTAGAGGCACCAGAGTCCATAATCCACTTTGATTAACTAGTAGTCGTAGTAGTTATGAGATTCCCCTAAGGCCAATTTGATGGAGCAGGAAGATGAGGTCGAGACTGATAGACATTTGCGGAGTGTCTGATTTTATCACATAATTGACAGATGACTCGTTATTGGTTCGTGTGGACAAAATGCCATGGCTGGAAGGTGGAACCTTGATGGTTGTTGATGTTGGGATTGAGGTATTGAGGATGTGGAGGAGGGAAGGACTGATTGGTGCCCATAGGATCATGAGATAATTTGGCCACCAATGACCGACCCAAAGAGTGGACAAAGTGGCTTCCTTGGTCCGAATGGTGGTACAATATAACTATGTATCATTAGTACGGTCAAAGTAGATTAGATCGATCAAAATTTAATTGACAGGGATAAACTCCTACAACTACTGAGGACACCCTAACTATCACTCAAGCTCGCATGAAGCAACAAGCAGATACTCACCGGAGCAAGCCAGAATTTTATGTAGGAGATTGGGTCTATCTTCGCCTACAACCATATAAGTAGTCAATCAACACCATAACATCGATGAAGCTATCTCAATGATGTTAGGATCAATTGGCACCTGCAAGTGTAAATATTCTTTAAAGTAAAGAACTTATTGGGAAAACTTTACTTTATTAAAAGTTGAGTTAAATAGGAAGTTTTAATATAAGAAATATGTAATCAATGGAAGTAAAGAACCACTCATAATTTTTATAGTGGTTCGATGCCAAAGGTCTACATCCACTCCCGAATCCTCTTTCTTGAGGCATATCAACTTCCACTACCAATTTTCTTTAGGTGAAGATCAAACCCTTACACTTGCTTACAAGGGAGACTTAAGAAACAAGTTTCTATTTTTAAGCTTTCTCCCTTCCTTTTTTTTTTCTTACAAATCACTTATAATTTTTTTTTCATAGAATTTAATTGTCTAAAAGAGTTGTAGTGAATGTAAGAATACTTGGGGTATTTATAGACCCTAAGTGGTTTCAAAAATTTGGAGCCAAAAATCAAACATACTTAAAAAAATTGGGTACGGGCGATTTACTCGCCGTCAATCGCTGGCTGCCACTTGCATTATGTGGTACGAGCGATTTAACCACCACCTGGGCAATTTTTCTGCCGAAAGCTGCTGGCCACCGCTCGGATTCTATAGTACGGGTAGTCCAATCATTGTTCACCGACGGTTTACCCATCAGATTCTCTGTAAAAGTGGTTCCCTCCACTTTTCGAGTTCTGACTTTGACTTTATGTTGACCAGCTCCTTGGTCAATTGATTGAGCTCAACCAAACCCAGTAGTGGATCCGATTGCCTTATTGAGTTGATTTGAATTTTATCTAAATTAAACTCAATTAGGACTCACTTCTACTTAAGACTCAACGATTATAACACTTAATGACCATAAGCTTAATTTAGACCCAACTTTCGCCAATCCGGTAGCCTCCAGCATTCTTGTAGTAAGTCCTATAGTCTTCTTTCGGTGATCTCCCTTCATGTTCCTAACGAGCTTCCCGATCCCTTCGACGAATCTCCTAGCGAACTCCTGACGAGATCCCACTGCATCGTCCGAAACTGGCCCGATGCCTAAGCTTGATCTTGGCCCATTATCTGGTTGTAACTCCATTGATCATGTCATAGTTAGACCTGCAATTATTTTTCTAACACACATATTAGATAAACATATATCAATTGATCTCATCATCAAAATTCGAGATTTAACAATCTCCCCGTTTTTAATGATGACAATCAATTGATGGTGGGAGTTATTGCTAACTCCCCCTAAATTTATGCCATCATATAAAAGACTTAATTTCAAGAGAGTCACATCCTCTTGAATTCAAGTAAATCAAAGCAATAAGTATTTCAAGCAAATAACCTTTCAAATATTCAATTTTTCAAGAATTGTCAAGGATTGTCATGAAGTTGAAATATTTGATAATTTTCCCTCAAGTCATCAAACATAGAAAATTTTCAAGTCATTAAGCATAGAAGATTTTCTTTTAAGTCATCAACCATACCTTTCTCAATAAATTTTATAAATTTGAAATATTTAAAAAATAATCTCTAATCATCAACCATACCTTTCTCCCCCTTTGTCATCAACAAAAAGGTGAAGGGTGGGGTTAATCTTTTAAAGCAAATGATTTTTTACTCTCCCCTTTATAAAATACAACAAGAGTCGTAATGAATTTTTTTTTTCTTGTAAATCAAGAGGGAGAGAAAATAGAGAAGTTGTAAAACATCGTTGAATGTAGCTATCTTATACTCTCAACAATATAATTATCTCATGGAATTAAAAAATCTGAGAGAGAAATAAATAAAAAAAAACTACTCATGCATTAAAAATATCTCATATAATTTTTGTAAGTAAACATCATCATAAAGATAAATAGCTCAATTTCATGAATTCAAATAATTCATACATTTTCATGATCTAAATTCTCTTCTAAGAAAATCAAATTATTCTTCATTTAAGGGTTTTATAAAGATATCCACTAATTGATGCTTAAAGTCAATAAATTCTAACATGATATCTTGGCTATTTACATGATCTCTTATAAAATGATGTCTAATATTAATGTGTTTAGTTCTTGAATGTTGAATAGGATTTTTGGTTAGACATATTGCACTTGTATTATCACACTTTATAGAAATATTTTTTAATTTTAATCCATAATCTTCTAGTGTGTTTTTTATCCAAATGATTTGGGCACAACATGCACTAGCTACATTGTATTCTACTTTCACATTAAATAAAGCTACTGAATTTTATTTCATGGAAGTCCAAGAAACAAATGCATGCCCCAAAAATTGACATGTTCCAATAGTGTTTTTTCTATCTATTCTATATCAACTAAAATCAACATCAGAATAGGCAATCAAGTTAAAGTTATTTGATTTTGGATATCATAATCCTAGATTAGATGTTCCTTTTAAGTATTAAAGATTTATTTAACTGCTTTCAAATGAGAGAGCTTCAAGTTAGATTGATACTTTGCACACAATCTAACACTAAACATGATATCCGGTCTAGTTGAAGTTAAGTATAATAAACTTTCTATCATACCTCTATAAGTTTTTTGATCAAAATTTTCTCCTTCATTATCTAAGTCCAACTTTGTAGAAGTGCTCATAAAAGTGTTTATTGCCTTATTTTATTAAGTTTAAGATGTATTTAGTTTGATAAATAAAAATACCATCATCTAGTTATTTTATTTGTAATCCTAATGTTAACTCACCCATTAGACTTATTTCAAACTCTTAGCTTATTTCTTTAGTAATAACTCACATAAAGATTCATTTGTAGATCTAAAAATGATATCATCAACATAAATTTGAATAACAAGAAGATCATTTTTAAAATGCTTAAAAAATAATGTGGTATCAACCTTGCATTTAGAAAAATTATTTGAAATAAGAAAAGAACTAAGTCTTTTATACCAAGCCCGAGGGGCTTGTTCAATTCATAAAGAGATTTTATAAGTTTGAAAATATGATTAGGAAGAAGATTATTTTCAAAACCGGGGGGTTATTTAACATATACTTCTTTGAAAATAAAATCATTTAGAAAATCACTTTTAACATCTATTTAAAATAACTTCAAATTTTTAAAAGAATCAAAGGCAAGGAGCATCCATATGGCTTTAAGTCTAGCCACGGGAGCGAATGTTTTATCATAATCGATTCCTTCTTCTTAGTTGAAACCTTTGACCACTAATCTAGCCTTGTTTTTAACCATGATACCATTTTTATCTTGCTTGTTTCTAAATATCCATTTAGTACTAATCACTAAATGATCATTAGATTTATGAACAAGCTCCCAAACCTCATTTCTCTCAAATTGATTAAGCTCTTCATGCATTGCATTAACCCAAGAATCATCTCTTAGGGCTTCATCAATACACTTTGGCTCAATTTAAGAAAGAAATATGGTATTTGCATAAAAAATTCTAAAAGAAGATCGAGTTTAAATTCCTTTTGATATTTCTCCTATTATAAGCTCCTTAGGATGATCATTCACACACTTCCATTCCTTGGGTAAGGTATTAGAAGTAGATACATCCAAGTTGCTTTTAGGAGTGTTATTTTTTAAATTTAAAGTATCAAAATCAATTTTATCATCAAAATCAATCTTCTTAAATTTAGAAAACTCATTAAAAACAATATGAATGGATTATTCTATTACTAATGTTCTTTTATTAAAAACACGACAGGCTTTTGAAATAGAAGAATAACTTAGAAAAATACCTTCATCGGATTTTATATCAAATTTACCTAAAGTATCCTTTTTATTCAAAATAAAATATTTGTAGCCAAATATTTTAAAATAAAAATATTAGGGTTTTTACCATTCCACAATTCATAAGGAGTTTTAGTGAGTTATGGTCTTACTAGAACCCTATTTAAAACATAGCATACCGTATTAACGGCTTCAGCCCAAAAATATTTTGGAAGACTATGTTCATTAAACATTGTTCTAGCCATTTCTTATAAGCTCCTATTTTTTCTTTCTACTACTCTATTTTGTTGTGGATTTCATGGAGTAGAGAAGTTATGAATATATCCATTTGAATCACAAAAATTTTAAAAATTATTATTTTAAAATTCTCGACCATGATCACTTCGTATTGAGGAGATCATGCATCCTTCTTAATTTTGAATAAGTTTATAAAACTTTGTAAAACGTTTAAATGTATCACTTTTATGTGCTAAGAAATAGGTCCAAGTATATCTACTAAAGTCATCCACTAAGCCAAATATATATTTGCTACCACCTAAACTTGTAATATCAGTTGGTCCAAATAGATCTATATGGATTAATTGAAGTGGTCTAGAGGTGCTAATTTAATTTTTCAACTGAAAGCTATTCTTTATTTATTTTCTTAATTGACAAGTGTCACATACTTTGTCTTTGACAAACTTAAGATTAGGTAAACCTCTCACAAGTTCGTTGGTAAAAGTTTGGTTTAAAAGTTTCATGCTAGCATGACCTAGTGTTTTATGTCAAATCCAAGCATCATCATTCAAAGTCGAAAAATTAGTTTCATCACAAAATTTTTCAATATCTATAGTGTATACATTGTTGTTTCTTAAAGCAATCAATGATTTATTTTTATATGACAACTCAATTATGCAAGCATTAGGTTGAAATTTAATCATATATCCTTTCTCACATAATTGGCTAATGCTAAGCAAGTTATGTTTCAAGCCATTAACTAACAACACATCTTCAATCAAAAAGTTTGATGTATTACCTATTATTCCTTTTCTATTGATTTTACTCTTGTTGTTGTCTCCGAAGGTGACAACTCCTTCACTTAAGCTAGAGAACTTAGAAAAGTGAGATGGATCTCCAGTCATATGCCTTGAGCATCCACTATCAAGATACCATTTGATGCTCCTAGCTTTAGTTTGGAGACAAATATACAAGAAAGATATTTTCGGTTTAGGTACCCATTTTATATTAGATCCTTCAAAAAGATTTTTATCTTTCTTTTCTAATTGATTTTCATTGTATAGAGTTTTCTTTGGAACCCAAATAAGATGATGTGGAGTACATTTTCGAAAGAGGTATTTGTTTACCTTATGTTCTAATTTACTATAAAAGTTATACTTAATTCTTGGTGGCACATTCAATATAGATCCTCTTACAAAGATGGTTGACTTTTGTTGAATATTTCCAATAAAGCTTATACCATGTTTATTATTAATATGACCCTTATTGGCAATGATCATATTTAGTGATTTATTTCCTATCTCAAATTTCTCTAGTGTAGTTTTAAGCATGTAATTCTATTCTTTAACATTATCTAGCATATCACATTTTAAGCATAGTTTATGTGATGCTAAGGAGTCATGCATTTCATCAAGTCTTTTAACTAATAAATCATGATCAACTTTAAGCAGTTTAAAAGACTTGTCAAGTTTTCTAAACTCATTGAATAAATCATGAAACATGCTTAATAATTCTGAAAATAAAATATCTAAAGACTTACTAATCTCATCTTCAAATGCCATTAAGGTATAGTTAGCCACCTCTTCTTTGGATTGGTCTTCATCCGTTGAGGAACTTGAATCATCCCAAGTGGCCGAGAGTGCTTTCTTTTTGAGCGCCGATTTCTTCTTTAATTGGAGACATTCATTTTTAAAGTGTCTCAATTTTTTATATTCATAGGAGATGATGTTGTCTTTATTTAGTTCCTTTTTATTTTTATAGTTTTTGTTTTTTATAAATTTCTTAAATTTTCTTAATAGAAGTGCAATGTCATGGTCCTTATCACTCGAGGTTTTACTTGAGAAGTCATTCGTTATTCGAAGTGCTACATCCTTCCTATTCTTTGCAAGGGGTTCAACAAGCTCATCATGAGTTTTACAGTTTAGTTCATAAGTCATAAGAGAGCCAATCAATTATTCAAGAGGCAAGTTATTCAAATCTTTGGCCTCTTGAATAGCGGTTACTTTATGATCCCTATTTTTAGGCAAAGATCGTAAAATCTTACTCACAAGTTCAAAATTTGAAAAATATTTTCTAAGTGCTTTAAGTCTATTGACGATATCCATGAAACGGGTGTACATATTTCCAATAGACTCACTTAGTTTCATTCGAAACAACTCATAATTATGAATTAGAATATTTATTTTTGATTCTTTTACTCTACTAGTCCCCTCGTGTGTGATTTCTAGTATGTGCCAAATATCGAAAGTTGATTCACAAATGGAAATATGATTAAACTCATTTTTATCAAGTGCACAAGACAAGACATTCATAGCCTTTGCATTTATAAAAAAATTCTTCCTTTCCGAATCATTTAGCTCATTCATTGGTTTGGAAGATTTTTCAAATCCATTCTCAACTATATTCCATAGATTAAGGTCTAAAGAGATAAGAAAAATATGCATCATTGTCTTCCAATAGGTGTAATCCGTCCCATTGAACATGGGAGGACGTGAGATGGAATGTCCCTTATTTATGTCAAAACAAGCCATTTACTCAAGTGGGTGAAAATCCAAAGAGTAAGTACCTTGCACTGATACCAATTGTTAGGATCAATTGGCACTGAGAGGAGGGGAATTAGTGCAAGTATAAATATTCTTTCTAGATGAAATATTTTTGATTAAAATAAAATAAGGAAACCGAAGATTTTCGTTCTTAGTGAAATGATTGAGTGAACAAAGAAAGGTTTCTAAGTAGATAATTAAATCGAAAAGATAAGCAACATTTAAAGTAAAGAACTTATCATGAAAAATTTGCTTTCTTAAAAGATGAGTTAAATAGGAAGCATTAATACAAAAAATATGTAATCAATGAAAGCAAAGAATCACTCACAATTTTTATAGTGGTTTGGTGCCAAAGGCCTACGTCCACTCCCGAGTCCTCCTTCTTGAGGCACACCGGCTTCCACTACCAATCTTCTTTGGGTGAAGATCAAACCCTTACACTTGCTTACAAGGGAGACTTAAGAAAAAAAATTCTATCTCTAAGATTTCTCCCTTCCCTTTTCTTTTTCTTATAAATCACTCACAATTTTTTTTCACAGAATTTAATTGCCCAAAAGAGTTGTAGTGAATGTAAGAATACTTGGGGTATTTATAGACCCCAAGTGACTTCAAAAATTTAGAGTAAAAAATCAAACAAACCTGAAAAATCGGGTACAGGCGATTTACCCATCGTCAACCAATGGCCGTCGCCTGCATTCATGGTATGGGCGGTTTAACCACCACTTAGGTGGTTTACCCGTCGAAAGCTGCTGGCTGCCACCTGGATTATGTGGTCCAGGTGGTCCAACCATCGTTCACCGATGATTTACCGATCAGATTCTCAACAAAAGTGGTTCCTTCCACTTTTCAAAATTTGGCTTTGACTTTATGTTGACCAGCTCCTTGGTCAATTGATTGAGCTCAACTTGAGCTCAACCAAACCTAGTAGTGGATCTGGTTGTATTATTGAGTTGATTTAAATTTTATCTAAATTAAACTCAATTAGGACTCACTTCTAACTAAGACTCAATGATTATAATACTTAATGATCATAAGCTCAATTTAGACCCAACTTCCACCAATCCGGTAGTCTCCGACATTCTTGTGGCAGGTCCTCCAGTCTTCTTCTGGTGATCTCCCTTCATGTTCCCAAGGAGCTTCCCGATCCCTTCGACGAATCACCTAGCGAACTCCTAGCGAGATCCCACCGCATCGATCGACCCCGGCCCGATGCCTAAGCTTGATCTTGGCCCATTATCTCATTGTAACTCCATTAATCCTATCATAGTTAGACTTGTAATTTTTTTTCTAATGCATATGTTAGATAAACACACATCAATTAATCTCATCAACAAAATCCAAGATTTAACACATGATTCTATGGACCATATCAGATTTTGGAGCGTATTGGAGCCGTAACATACAAATTAAAGCTTCCAGATGATGTTAAGATTCATCTCTTCTTCCACATATCCTTGCTAAAGTCGAAATTAAGAGAACGAGAGTTGGCACAGACTCAACTGCCGAACACTACAATTGATGGTGAAATCCAAGCCCAACCTAAAGTTATACTTGATCGAAGAATTATGATACGCCAATGATGCCCTTCAACTGAAGTACTTATGAAGTGGAATAACTTACCATTTGAAGATACAATATGGGAGTTACATGAGGAGCTGAAGACCCAGCTCCCAGAGTTTATGGACCCTCAGCCTTGAGGATAAAGCTGATTCTAAGAGGACGGGCTTGATAGGACTCTAGTAGGGTTGAGTCCTAATCTCCCTAGAAGTAGTCAATAAAATCCTATGATATTGTAATAGAACCCAACGTAGCTATTTCTATCATATAAAGAAGTGTGGTTAGGGTTTAGATTGGGGCCTTAGGGCTTAGTGGCCATCGCCCCCTTTACTGGGCTGGCCGGCCAGGGTTTCCCCCTGCTTATTGTCACGGACAATAATGTAAACAACGTGTTTGATAAAATGCTCATATTTGTTCGTGTCCTTCAGTTTGTGTACATATCTTGTACAGCAAGTAGTGGGTTTGCAGTAGACTTAGCAGCCCTATTTTGGTTTACTTTGTGGCTAATTTTGGCTTTAAATACGAGTGTATTTTGTAAGCACTTGTGGAGACTTCGGTCTGTAATGGACTATTATCCTTTGTGTGCAACCTTTTTGAGTTTGTAATATCTATAGGTGTAATTTGTATCTGGCTTTATAAAGTGTTTGCTTGAACATTTGCTTGTGGATCTCATGGGAATTGCTTCTTATGGCTCGTTTTCTCTTTTGTAAGTCTAAGGGACTCTAAGAGATCTTAGGGAGGGCTGACCCTTGCGGACGGATATACATGGGTGCCACACGACTTAGGTAAAATTAGCTAAGCCTGTGACAATGTGGTATTAGAGCGGGACAAGCATACGCAGAAACACTCGTCATACAAATATGGGAGACCTAGCTGGGCTGTATGGAGGACAACTAGCATGCACAACCATTTGGGGGAAAATGGACATTGAGATGTAGGGAAAGGAGTCGCTTAGAGGAGCGGACATCCAGGTTTGGCATTCAGAGGAATGACCAACTCCTTTGCGCGAGAGGCACCACGAGGACAAGCAAGTGAAGAAGAATGCGTAGTGCATAAAGATTGGGATAGTTGAGTTCGAGCTACAGTTCGATGTAAGCAACCAAACTTGATGGTGCTCAAGGCAAGTAGGGTGCTTGGTGAGAGATGAGACCATGCAAAGTGGGAGGTGTTGTGTAATGACCGAAAGAATTGTGCAAAACTCACAGAGGTGAGGGGAATTGCTAACTCGAAGGATTTGGTCCTCATGCAAGGGCTTATACACGGATGACGGAGTGTTCATGGCCATCCCAAGGTGCGATCGAAACTCGACGCCGTGGAGCATTAGAACTTTCTCTTCGACATGGAAAGGATATGTCCGTAGGCGACTGAAATGTGTAATAAGTTCAACATGTTGCTAGACCTTGAAGGATGCAGTGGAGATTGTATTGGCAATGGGTCGCAATCTTGCATTTATGGGGGCAGAACAAGGCACAAGTTGTTCAGTAAAACGGAGTAGTCCAAAGGGGATGGTGGTCTCCAAAACTTCTAGTAGGAAGTATATAAAAGGAACGTTGCTCCAGCAGGATAGATATCTAGGAAGGATAAGTCCTAGTTCTCTAGAGGGAGAATCATGTGCAACGAACCACACATATTAAGGAAGAGTTTCTCAAGGTAATATCTCCATAAAGGTTAATGGACCGAGCGAGTGATATAGAATCATCGCATGATCTCGAATGAGGTAATGCATTGGTGGATGCATTTCGAGATCAAGTGGGGGAGCAATCCAAGGTCACATCTTATGAAGGCACACTCAGAGTCGATGTGGAAATCGAACTCAATGAAGGGTTGACCCGTGGAATGGTGGACATGAGGGCCACTATCAACTCAATGCAAATCGAGGAGCAGAGCGACTTGGGTGGAACTCAGTGAAGTATCCAAGCCGCAAAAAGGGAGTCGATATAGAAGATGGAACATGGAGCGGAGGCACACAGGTTTCCTAGGATGGAGGTCAAGGGCATAAACTCTTGTAGAGGTAAGAGTAGGATCATATCGTTCTATGAGTTCTTCATTCTAATGGGGTAGACTTAGCATTGTACCAAAGATGAAGGGAGCTTCAAGGCATATGCACCTTACCTCTTAGATGCATTTGATGAAGTAACTAAGGTAATTCAACTTGTAGAGGCAAAGTTGGGATCAAGAGACCTTAGCATGGGGCAAGAGGACACAGAGGCGGGTACTCTTGAAGAATATGCCATAGTGTTGTTATTCGAATTATCAGGAACAAGTGGTGCATAGTGGAGATTATGCTGGTAGGGGATAGAGACCCAGGATCTAGACAATGGTGCACCAATTCTAATAAAGTCAGGGGACTTTAGGAGCTACTAGGCGATGGACTATCCTAGAGCTATGCTTCGTTTGGGTGTGACCCAAGAGTGGGGAGGGATGAAGGTGAATTGCCAAGGGAGTGAACTAAAAATTAGAGATGGCAGAGGCCCTATGAGGTGTTGGCAAAGGCCATACATGGAGAAGTCGTAGTCTGTGTTCATCACACGAGAATCTATATGCAATGGAGATGTCAGTAGGAGGTGACATGGTGTAGCGGATCGTGGTGGAATAGTTCGTGGTGATATAACACAAGCGATTGTGTCCCGTGAGGGACAAGATCATGTAGAGGTATGATCAGGAGTTACTGGGAGCTCCATTTTGATGTACGACATAATAAGAAGAAGAGCTATGGATTCAAGGATTGAATGTCATGGTACCGCAGAGGCGGGTATTCGTGTGTGCATCAGAGCTTGCATTGGATGAAAACCTTAGTCATCAGCATATGAGAGCTGTATACCACCGAGGAAGAAGTCCAAGTACAAATACAAGTGAGTCCCATGGAGGGGGATGTGATCATGTGAATGATTAGGAGCTGCCGGGAGCTATACTTCAGTGAATAATGCAACGACAAGAAGAGCTATGGATTAAGGGGTGAATGCCATGGTACCGTAGAGGCGGGTCTTCCGTGTGTATGCATCGAAGCTTGCATCAGATGGAAGCCTTGGTCATCAGCATATGGGGGCTATGTACCACCGAGGGAGAAGTCAAATTGTATGTACCATTAAATCCCATGGAGGGGACTTAATTATACGAAGGTATGATCGGAGCGGTTGGAGAGTTGGACTACTTCAGTGCTCACATTCGCTTAAGAGAGCCCGACAAGTCAGAGGATGAAGCCGAGTAAGTGAATGTTGCTACCAAGGAAGCTAAGGAGAACAGAATCGGCGTGAGCCCTGCAACAAGATGGCGGGGGCTATACATGAGAGTTGTAGTCTATCTTTCCATCGATCAATGAGAATTGCTAGGAGGACATAGTGGTGTCAAAGCAGGTGGTCAAAAGGGGCAAGGAAGCGACAATGAGTCCAGTGGGGCTCAGCTACCCAAAAGCAAAGCGTCGGTTAGAAAGGAGGTCGACTCAGAGGAGAGCCACTATGTCGCAGAGGTAGATCTATCGATCGTGAAGGAAGAGATGCAGATGCAAGGTAACAGATAGTAGGGCTATAGGCTTGGCAGCACCATGGTACCGTAGAGGCGAGACTTCTGTGGAGTCATCGATCCCTTGCTCTCATGACATGAGAGTATTGATCGTAAAAGGGATTGAGGAGGTGGAGAATGCAAAGGTAAACTTACGTACCAAGACAAGGCGGAAGGGTAGAGGCCAAGAAATTTTATAAGACCTATGTCGATGGGCTTCTCATCAAGATAGTCTAAAGCAAGAGACTTTGGGTTAATACAAGAGTGCTCGACCAAGGAATGAAGTAAGCAGTATGCGGTACTGTACCTTTTCTACTAAGAGGAGTAGGCGACAAAGGTGATGGAGAAGACTGTACAATCCCAGAGGCGACCAGACCTATCAAAGATTTACTCTAAGTTGGGGGACTCCAAGTTGGGGTAAATTTTTTGCTCTTTTCGAGCGAAACTTCTTGCATTCTAGAGGTTCAATGGCAGTGGAAAGGCGAATCACAGTAGTTAACTCAACCCAAGGAGTGCAAACACTTCTAGTGCTTCAGAAGTGTAAGCAAAGAGCGGGCGAATGTTAGTAATCAGCTCAATGCATGAAGTACAAACTCGAAGAGGCAGACGAAATTGAGTAATCTTTGCCTTCTCAACTCAAGAGAATGGGCACAACTGAGTACCCCAATTCTCTTAACTCGAGAAGGTGAGCGAAGCCAAGTACCCTTGCCTTTTCAACTACTAAGAGAATGGGTGAAGTCAAGCATCCCAGTTCTCTTACTTATACAGCAGAGGAGCTCTGCATAAGTTCAGTGACCCTTCAAAGAAAGCCTATGGAAGATAATAGTTGTCAAATTCTCATTATTGGTGATTAGTACTATTGAGAGTAGATTGTCTGCTTTATTTTTCAATTGAATGCTAATTGAAAGTGAGAGTGATGCGAACCTACTTAGAAGTGACAACTAAACATGAAGGAAGGATCAATAGGCAAACGTTATGGAGGAAGGACCTTAAAAACCTTAAAGTTTACGAGGTGATGCTCGTCAAAGTTCCAACAAGCATCCACTCAGTTCAAGCAACATGAGTATACTGCCATACTGGTATATAATAAGGCAAGTCTTTTCCTTCATCAGAAGGGTCCGCGAGAACCAATAAGGATCAGCACAACTCAGCCAAACCCATACCAGATTCAGTCATTGGTGAGTTGGAGCAGTATAGTGAATCAGAGTTTGACTACTCAACAACAACGACGGAGAGCGGCTAGAGCCAAAGGGGCATGTTACAGCCAAAGCAGAAGATTGAAGATTCAATAGAATAGAAGGAGATGCAGTGTCTACAGTGGCTTTGACGAGGACGTCGAAGGAATAAGTGGGAGAGAATGTTATGGACAATAATATAAACAACGTGTTCGATGAAATGCTCATGTTTGTTCGTGTCCTTCGATTTGTGTACATACCTTGTACAGCAAGTAGCGGGCTTGCAGTAGACTTAGTAGCCCTATTTTGGTTTGCTTTGTGGTCAATTTTGCCTTATAAATACGAGTGTGTTTTGTAAGTACTTGTGGGGACTTCGGTCTATAATGAACCATTATCCTTTGTGTGTAACCTTTTTAAGTTTATAATGTCCATGGGTGTTTCTGGCTTTATAAAGTGTTTGCTTGAGCAGTTGCTTGTGGATCTCGTGGGAATTGCTTCTTCTGGCCCGTTTTCTCTTTTGTAAGTCAAGGGACTCTAGGAGATCTCGGGGAGGGCTGACCCTTGCGGATGGACATGCATGGGTGCCGCACGGCTTAGGCAACATCAACAAAGCCTGTGACATTAGGTCGGCTATAGAGCCAACCTAGCCGCCACCTGTTCCTACTTAGCCAGGTCAGCTATAGAAGGGGCAAAGGGGTAATTTTATTTAAGCAAGCACCCCATGAGCTAGGGTTTAGAACCCTATAGAGTGATATAGCTGCCCCCTCTCTTTTATCAAGCAATTATCATCTTTTATTTAGCCTTATGCCGAGTCTCAGAGGGAGGAACCCCTACAACGTTCCAAGGGTTGATCCCCCTAAAGGGTCAAAATCTATAGAGCTCCTTGTGGGGTTCTATCATATACCTTCTTGCATCACTCATGGAAGAAGATTTGTCATTTTCTTCGTTGCCCTCTGGCAACAGGGAAGGATTGGTGACACAGGAGTGTCTAATTTTTCATAATTTTTAACCCAGCCCACTCAAAATGATAGCTCATGAGCATATTCCTTGGATAAAGTTAAAGCTATACCTTTCTTTATGACTAAAGAATGCATTAAAAGGGTTAGTTGGCAGATGTAAAATACTTAATGTCATAGTTCCTTATGCATGAAGGGATGTTTCATGTACTAGTACTTATTCTAATATTCTAGGGCTAGAAAGAACTTTGGTACCTAATTTATATTTGCATAAGCTTTTTAGAGTCTCTCTAAAACTCTGTATCTCTTGGATACATCTTTAAGTGGTGAGTCTTTTGATTTAGTTTTGTATCTTTGTTTAATTTTTTTGAGGTGGTGAATTTTTGGTATCCTCTTGTGATATTGAACTTGGTGGTGAACTTTTTATCCATGTAAGTTCTATTATGAGTTTGTTCATTTTCTACAAATTGTCTTTCAGTTTCTCGTTTCTTTCTAAATTCCATTCCTCCTTCTCTCTTCCCGTATTAGTTTAGCATCAGAGCTGAAGGCTAGAGATCATGGTAAGGCAGAATAGAAAAGACACAATTGGTGAAGGTAGTGGCCATGAAGATGATGTTGAATCCTTACAGTTATAGCTACAAAGTTTGTTACATAGCCTACAAGAAAAAAATTGAATTATTGAAGAACTTCGAAACAAAATTAATCAACATGAAAATGTTGGCCAAATGTATGGTTCTGATGATGATACGCCTTCTTACTCAAGGGAGTTTTGAAGATTTCAAGCAAGGCATAGAGACCAAGATGAATGGCATAACAAATACAACCCAAATTCTAGAATTTGAAGGTAAAATCAATATTGATGACTTTATTGATTGGCTTAATACATTAGAAAGAATATTCGATTTTTATGAACCACTAGAACCAAAGAAGGTTAAGCTTGTAGCACTCAAACTCAAAAGGAATGTATCATTTTGGTGGGAAAACCTAAAGAAGCAAAGAGAACTTGAAGGAAAGAGTAAGATAGTAATATGAGAGAAAATGAAATGGAAGCTAAAAAGAAAATACTTACCTGACAACTGTAAACAAGAAATCTTTATGAAAATCCATGATTTTAAGGTAAAAAATCTTAGTATGGAGGAGTACACAATAGAGTTTGACAATCTTATATTAAAAGAAGAGCTTATGGAACCAGAAGAGCATACCATTGCAAGATACCTAGGAGATCTGAAATATGAGATTACCAAAGTAGCTCAACTCCAATCGTATTGGTCTTTGAATGATATGAGTAAACTGACTTTAAAGTGGAGAAACAACAGAAGTTTGAAAAGGGTTCTCGATATGGGGCGAAAGATGACTATACGAGAGGAGAAAATTCTAGGCCTACTCACCAAAGCAAAATAGTCTTGAAAGGGCAAGACAAGAGTGAAGGATCAGTCAGCAGTAAACTACCACCTAATTCTTCTACACCTAATGGCCGAAAATGCTTTAAGTATCATGGCTTTAGGCATATTGCTTCAAATTATCCAAATAGGAGGATTGTTATATTAGTTGAAGAACATAGTGACAAAGAAGGAAATGAAGTCAATGATGAACAAATATCTGAAGATGATGAGGAAGAGATTACTTATGCTGATCGTGGTTTATCTATTGTGTTACAACGTAGCTTACAAGTATCTTATATGGTTGAGGATGAAAGTTGGATGAGAAAGAATATATTTTGATACTAAATATACATCTAGCAGCAAAGTGTGCTTGGTGATCATTGATAGTGGTAGCTTTGATAATGTGGTATCTTTCGAGATGGTGCAAAAGCTAAAGTTGGACACAATCCCTCATCCGCATCCTTATTAATTATGCCGGCTGTAAAAAGAAAACAACATCAAGATAACTAAAAAATGTTTATTTCCATTTTCTATTGGTAAGTATTATAAAGATGAAGTATGATGTGATGTTGCTCCTATGGATGCTTACCATTTGCTGTTGGATAGACCTTAGCATTATGATATAAGGATACTGTATGATGGCTATAAACATACTTATTCTTTTAAGGTGAATGAAAAAAAGATTCTGTTAGCTCCATTACAGCCTTATGAAATTCATGCACCAAAGAAGTAAGTTAGTGCTTTTATGTCCTACAGCGAATGCAAGGATGAACTAGAAAGGGGTAGTCATATTTTGGCTCTAGTAGTCATAAAAGAGAATGAACATCACAAGGAGCCAATGACAAACATGAAACCAATCCTGGAGGAATTTCAAGACATTATACTAGAAGAGATTCCACATGGTCTTCCACCATTAAGAGACATCCAACATCATATTGATCTTATTCTGGGGGCTATCCTACCTAACAATGCAGCTTACAGAATGAGTCCCAAGGAGTATGAAGAACTTCAAAGGCAAGTAGATTAGTTGGTGAAAAAGGGGTTGATTCAGGAGAGTATGATTTATTGTATTGTTCCAGCCTTATTGGTGCCTAAGAAAGATGGTTCTTGACGAATATGTGTAGACAGTCGTGCCATCAACAAAATCACTATTGACTATCATTTTTCTATTCCAAGGTTAGATGATTTACTTGATCAATTGTATGGTGCTTCTATTTTCTCTAAAATTGATTTGAGGAGTGATTATCATCAAATAAGAATGAGGCCTAGAGATGAATGGAAAACAATATTTAAAACTAGAGAAGGCTTGTAGGGATGGATGGTTATGCCATTTAAATTATCTAATGCTCCTAATACTTTAATGAGATTTATGAATCATATACTTAAGTCATGCATTGGGACTTTTATTATGGTTTATTTTGATGACATATTGATGTACAATAAAAGTGAGGAAGAGTATATGGATCATCTAAATAAGATTTTTCTTATCTTGAGACAGCAAAAGCTTTATGCTAATATGAAGAAGTGTGACTTTTTTACTCCTAGTGTGGTGTTTCTAGGATATATTGTTTCAATAAATGGAATCATGATAGATCAAAGTACGGTAGAAGCTATTCTTAATTAGCCAACACCGACTTAATTGCATGATGTGAGGAGTTTCCTTAGTTTAACTTCCTTTTATAGAAGATTCATTAAGGGTTTCAGTTTGATTGTTGCTCCAATCACCGAATGTTTGAAAGGTTAAGTGGACTAATGATGCTAATGAAGCTTTTAAGCTATTAAAAATAAAAGTGACTGAAGCTCCTATTTAGGTATTATCCAATTTTGACAAAAGTGTTTGAGGTTAAATGTGATGCCTCCAGTGTAGGAATTAGTACTATTTTGAGTCAAGAATCAAAGCCCATTGCCTTTTTTAGTGAGAAGCTGAATGATACATGGAGGAAATATTCTACCTATGAAAAGGAGTTCTATGCCATTTATCGAGTTTTATCTCATTGGAGTCAATATCTTCTTGCGCAGTCATTTGTCTTATATTCTGATCAGAGACATTGAAGTGTATTAATCACCAACACAAGCTAAACAAGAGGTATACAACTTGGGTGGAGTTCCTATAATTTTATAACTTCATAATCGAGTACAAAATCTGGTGTTCAAAATATAGTTGCTGATGCATTGAGTAGAAAACATTATTTATTGTCAATCATGGAAGTTAAAGTAGTTGGATTTGAGACATTCAAAGATCTCTATCAAAGTGATATAGATTTTAGCTTAATATAGCAGAATTGCAAATCAAATTCTTTTTAGCAATTTTCTATCTTTGATGGATTTCTTTTTTGAGCTAATGCCTTGTGTGTTTCTATCTTGTTCTTTGAGATATTTAATTCTAACTAAAGCTTATAATGATGCTTTGGGAGGATATTTTAGTAGGGACAAAACTCTAACTCTTATTCAATCAAATTTCCATTGGCCTAAGATTTTCAGAGATGTGGAGAGATTTGTGAAGCAATATAGAGTGTGTCACTTGGTAAAAATAAGAAGCCAAATTCAGGTTTGTACACTCCATTATCGGTGCCTAATGCTTCATGGGAGGATGTGAGTCTTGATTTTGTCTTAGGATTGTCAAGAACTTAAAGGAACAAAGATTCTATCATGATTGGTGTTTACAGATTTTTAAAGATGTCTCACTTTGTTTCCTGTAATAAATCAAATTATGCATCTCATATTGGTGATTTATACTTCAAGGAGATTGTTAGATTACATGACATTCCAAGAACTATGGTGTCTGATCGAGACTCAAAATTTCTTAGCCATTTTTGGAGGACTCTATGGAGGAAAACTGGGTACGTCTTTGAATTTCAGTAGCTCTCATCATCCACAAACCGATGGGCAAATAGAGGTAATGAACAAAAGCTTGAGAAACTTACTTAGAAGCTATGTTGGCAAGAACATTAAGCAATGAGATCTCATTCTTTCACAAATTAAGTTCACTTACAATCGTTCTATACATCATAGCATTGGTAAGAGTCCTTTTGAGGTTGTTTATGGTGCTAATCCTACTGGTCCTTTAGACTTAGTCTCTCATTTTACAATTAAGCAATTTAGTGGAGATGTTGATAAGAGAGCTAAACAGGTAAAAAAACTGCATGACAATGTTAAATCAACCATTGAGAAATAAAATGAAAGGTATGTGTGAGCAGCTAACAAACACAAAAAATATATGAGGTTTAATGCTAGTGATTTGGTCTGGATTCATTTAAGGAAGGAGAGGTTTCCACAGAAAATTTGGGAAGTTGAAACCAAAGACTGATGGTCCATTTAAAGTGTTTAAAAGAATTGGAGAGAATACTTATAAGATTAATCTACTTAAAGAATATAGGGTATCATCAACATTCAATGTGGCTGATTTAAGTCCTTATCATGGTGATCAAATAAATGAGGATTTGAGCATAAGTCTTTTTCAACTAGGGGAGATTGACATGGGAGTGTCTAATTTTTAAAAATTTTTAACCTAGCCCACTTAAAATGACAACTTATGAGCAAATTCCTTAGATAAAGTTAAAACTATTTCAAGATGCCTTTCTTTATGACTAAGCAATGCATTAAAAGAGTTAGTTGGCAAATGTTACGCACTTAATGCCATAGTTCCCTAGGATGTTTCATACACTAGTGCTTATTCTGATATTCTAGGGCTAGAAGGAACTTTTGGTACTAGATTTGTATTTGCATAACCTCTTTGGAGTCTTTCTAAAACTCTGTATCTCTTGGATGCATCCTTAAGTGGTGAGTTTTTTAATTTAGTTCTGTATCCTTGTTTAATTTCTTTAAGGTGATAAATTTTCTGTATCCTCTTGTGACATTAAACTTGGTGGTGAACTTTTTATCCATTTTACACAAGTTCCGTTCTAAGTTTGTTCCTTTTTTACAAATCATCTTTTGATTTCTCATTTCTTTCTGAATTCCATTCCTCTTTCTCCCTTCCCAATATCAGTTGGTCACTGAGAAGATGAGGGAGAGAGAAGAATAGGAGGGGGTGACCAATGGTGCATCCTATCACTATTGTACCACCCATGTCTCCTATTTATAGAGAGCCACCAAAATCTCTAATGGATCCTACCTTAGTGGGTATTAGATTTCCATCCAATTACCTGCTCCTCTTAGGTTATTGGATCTCTATCCAATAAACTCAACTGACATTTAATTGGGCCTCATGTAAGGAGTACATTAATGTTGGGTCTCATTCAATGAGATCATGGGCTAATTGGATAACTCATATCCAATGCTCTATTTGCTGCAATTATCCACCATTTGTGCATGACCTTCTAGGCCTAATACCGAGCTAGCCGTGAGTTCCTCCTATTAGAACTCCTTCTCACTCATTGAATTATTATTTCATAACGGTTCACTTAAGTCATCGACTGTGGACGTACTAGGCCACTACACCATAGTCCCCATACGGTATAGGAGATCAAATTCATTGGACTTGTCTATCCTTAGCTATCGTGCATCTATAGTCCCTCATCGATCTAATATCTCAGAGACCGTATATTGAGTATGGTACTATCAGGCCACATATAAAATCTATCCAAGTCTTGCTCTAATTGAATTCTCCCAGAGAACTCTTTCTCTCTCAATTTGAATGACCCTGGTTATGAATTTATCTAAACTAGAACACATGAGATATTTCTCTCATGATACCAAGAGTGGATGATCCTCTATTGATACTCAATTACTATTATAAGGTTAGATACCAATTCCGATAATCGATTATACCATATCTGAAACTTTTCAAACTTATAAGTCCGATAAAAAAAAAGGAGTATTCAAATAAGACATCCTTGGTGTCTCAAGTTTAAGGACTAGATACAAAATTGGGACTACAAAATTACTGTATGACGTTAGGTATCATTAAACGAATCAATCAGTGAACTCATTTTCTAATGAGCATCTGTATTGTATCCTTAGTGTCCTCACACAAGTGGCTATGAAACTAGCCACCTCCATCATATTAATGGATATATAGTACACCAGTTTATCCGATTATCTCGATGTTTCTCTTGAGTAACCTATGACCATGATTGTTTGAGATCTAAGTTTAAAAGTGAATCGGTCTCATTATCGTGATCTCATCATGATATATATATATATATATAATGTGAGAATATACCAATAATAATTATAAAAAAAAGATCACGTAGTGTGTCACATATGTCATCACTTACGTGATTGGCTTGTAGGACACTTGTAAAGCCGATCACCTGTGTCTAATCTCCATCAGGCCCTTTTGATGCTTAAAGACAATCTGAGCCAATGGCTTCGTTAGTGAATCTATAATGTTATCTTTGGCTATAACTATTTGCTACATCTCTATAGGCTATGATCTCTCTAATTAGTTAGAACCTCCTTAGAACAATTCTGATAAGACCTGGGTTCTCTTGCTAAAGCTATCCCTCTTTTAGTGTCACTATATATGGGAATCGACACCATCTACTTGGTATGATGCCAAAATCCCTGATGAACTTCTTCATCCAAACCCATTCCTTAGCTGCTTCTACTGTAGCAATGTACTCTATCTCTATGGTTAAGTCAGTAGTAGTATCTTTCATGAAACTCTTCAAACTTACTGCTTCTTCATTCAGGGTAAATATATACTTTGAGTTCAACTTGCTATAATCAATATTGGACTAGAAACTTGAGTCCATGTAGCCCTCAACCTAGAGTCTATCTCATATATATATCAGTACAAGATCCTTAGTCATTATTAAGTACTTAAGGATGCACTTTACTACCTTTTAGTATTCCAAACCTGGATCCGCTTGATAACTGCTCGTGACACTCAGAGCATGCACTATTTCAGATCTGGTACATAGCATAGCATATATGATAGACCCTACGGTTGAGGCATAGGATATCCTATCCATGTCTGTTCTTTCTTCAGGAGTCTTTACGGACATACTCCAATAAAGTGCTATTCTATATCTCATCGGTATGAAACCTTTTTTAAAATTCTCTATGCCAAACCTTTTGATAATAAAGTTTATGCATCTAGATTAAGACAAGCCAAGCATCATTTGGATCTATTTTTATAGATCTAGATCCCTAAAATATAGGATACATCCCCTAGGAGAAGTTTCATCTATAGATTCGGATCCCTAAAGTCCAAGTAGGACTTTCATTGAAAGTCCTTCATAGAGAAATTTCTGGATAGTCAAGCCTTAACTATGGAGAGCATTCTTACATTATTCCTAATGAACAAGATGTCATCCACATACAACACCAAGAAGGTGATAGCGTTTCCACTTACCTTTTTATACACACAAGGCTCATCTTCGTTCTTAACGAAGTCATAAGATTTGATCGTCTTATCAAATCTTATGTTCCAACTTTAGGAAGCTTGCTTAAGTCCATAGAAGAACTTGAGTAATTTGCACACCTTAGCTGGACTATCAGTAGGTACGAATCCCTCTGGCTATATCATATACACTTTCTCCTCGAGGTTATTATTGAGGAATATAGTTTTCACATCCATCTAATAGATCTCATAGTTATAGTCTACTACAATGGCCAAAATAATTTAGATAAATTTTAGTATAGCTATAGTTGAGAATGTCTCATTATATTAAACTCTTTGCCTTTGACGATCTCCTTTAGCCACTAACCTTGCCTTATAGGTCTCAATCTTTCCATCTACTCTGATCTTCTTCTTGAAGATCCACTTGCAGTCAATTTATAATACCCTCAAGTGCATCCATAAGGTTTTAATCATTGTTGGAGTACTAGAATCCATATCAGAATTTATGGCTTCTTGCAACTTCCTAGAGTCTATACTTATAATAACTTCCTTATAGGTCTAAGGATCAACATCCTGAATGTTCGCTCCATTGATATATCCCATATATTTTTCAGGAGGGTGAGATACTTTGCTATATCTGTGCAAAGTTGGAACTTGTGTGTTAAACACCTGATCAGACTCAGACTCTAGAATGGTGCTTGAGCTTAGTTCTCTAACCTCACTCAACTGTATCACACTCCCATTGTTTCTATTAAGAACGTGTTCCTTCTTAAGAAATATAGCCCTCTTGGAAACAAAGACCTTTTAGTCCTCGAGATGATAGAAATAATATCCCCCAAGTTTTCTTGGGGTGAACATGTATTGTTCTATCCTTGGTTCTAACTTATAAGGGTTATATTTTGTAACGTGGGCATACGAGTCCCAAATCTTAATAACTTTAAGATTGGGCTTCTTCCATTTCTATATCTCATATAGAGTAGACACTACCGACATAGATGTAACTATATCCAGAAGGTAAGCTGTGGTCTCTAGAGTATATTTGCTGGTTACAAGTGCCTTATAAGCCAATCACGTGAGTGATGGCACGTGTGACATGCTACGTGATCTTTTTACTTATAATTATTATTGGTATATTCTTATGTTATATTATATGTTACATATATATTATGACATCATTGGTTATATGCAATAGGAATATGATCATGATGAGATCACGATAATGAGATTGATTCACCTTTAGACATATACCCAAATAATTTTGGTCATAGGTTACTCGAGAGAGACATCGAGATAATCGGATAGACTAGTATACTGTATACCCATCTATCTGATGGAGGTAGCTGGTCTCATAGCCACTTATGTGGAGACACTAAAGATATAATACAGGTTCTCGCTGGAGAATGAGTTCACTGATTGATCCATTTATAGAATGCTATATAGTTAATGATACCTAATGTCTGACAGTGATTTCATAATCCTAGTTGTGCATTTTGTTCTTAGACTTTAGACACCAAAGATATCTTATTTAAGTACTCCTTTCTTTGACATCGGACTTGCAGGTTTAGAAAGTTTCAAACTTTGTATAACCGGTTATCGAGATTGGTAGTCAACCTTACAAAGGTAATTGAGTATCAATAAAGGATTATCCACTCTCAGTATCATGAGAAGAATATTCCATGTGTGGTTGCTCAAACAAATCTCTAACCAGGGTCATTTCGATTGAGGAAGAAGGAGTTCTCTAGGAGAATCCGATTAGAGCAAGACTCAGACGGATTCTGTATGTGACCTGATTGTACCATGTCTAATATATGGTTTTTGAGATATTAGTTGGATGAGAGATTATAAATAAATGATAATTGTGGATAGACAGGTCTGATGGATTTGATCCCCCTTTACCATTTGGGGACTATGGCACAGTGGCCTAGGACGTCCATTATTGATGAGTCGAGTGAATTATTATAAAGATAATAATTCACTATATCAGAAGGACTTCTGATGAAAGTGACTCACGACCAGCTTAGTATGGGTCTAGAGGGTCACACACATATGATGGATGCTTTAGCGAATAGAGGATTGGATAGAGATCGAATTAGCTTCTATTCTCATTAGATGAGACCTTGCAGTGATAGACTCCTTGCATGAGGCCCAATTAGAGGCCACAGGGAATTATTGGATAGAGATCCAATAATGCAAGATTAGTGGGTAATTGGATGGAGATCCAATACTCACTAAGATAGGGCCCCTAGGGTTTTTGGTTGCTCTCTTAAATAGGAGGGGAGGCACATAGTTGATAGGCTGTAGCTTTGGCTACCCCATCTTATTCTCCTCCTTCCCTCTGCGTAAGAGTTGCGAGACCTAAGATTATGATTGGAGGAGTATTGTAGTAGTAATCCATCGTGTGATACCGCTAGAGAGGAGGATACTTGACCTCCTTCATCCTTTCATCTAGATCTGGAAAAACATGGATATACGATCTCCCTAGGTAAATAATCTCTCACATGATGCCATTTTTTAATTTTATGACTTTTTCGCGATTCAATCTTTTGTATGACGATTTAATCTGTGTGGGAAACCTATTTTGTTTTAATCTTCTACTACGGATACGATGCTCCTGCTTAGTTTCCTAACAGTGATATCAGAGCCAATGTTATTCGTGCAAAAATTGGCTTTTAAACTACGTGGGATAAGATTAAATCGCATAAAACTGTTCTACACATTCTTGCTGTGTTTTCATAGTGAACACAATAAGGATGGTGGCAGTCACTTGCAGGCGGGCCCCCTATAGGGGCAGCCATCCACGGCCAAGTCGCTTGTAGGGGCGGTCGCATGCGGCCAAGGCTGCCTACAAGCGCAGTCGCCCGTGGCCATCCCATAAGGGGCCGACGCCCATAGAGGCCCCACCTATAGGCACGACGCCTGTAAGCAGGCTGCTTACGGACATAGGCAGCAGCGCCCGTAGGGGCCGTGCCTGCCCACAAGGGAAGCGCCTGCAGGTAATGTGCCCTCAGGAGCTACCGCCCAAGAGTAGTGGTGCCCGTTCGCATACTAGCATAGTAGTGCCTGCCGTAGGGGCGGTGCCTGCCCATAAGGGAGGCACTTGCAGGCACAGTGCCCTCAGGAGCTACCGCCCAAGGGTAGCGGTGCCCGTCCGCATACTAGCATAGCAGCACCTACCGTAGGGGCGGTGCTAGCAGCATACAGCACCGCCGCTATGTTGGGGCGACGACGACGAAGACCAACTTAAAGGGGGAGGAGGGCTAGGGCATCTTTTTGGTAAAATGATAAATATACCTCTCATAATTTGAGAAATTTCATTATCTATCATTTTGCCTAAAATTTTTAAAATACCCTCGACAATTCTGAAAATTTTGATCTCTTGTCTAAAATTCAGAAAATGCCCTTGATAATTCTGAAAATTTTGAGCATACCTTGATTTTTTTTAAAAAATTATATATTTTAATTAATCATTATATATTTAGTAATCCTACATATGATATGATGTGTATCTATGAATTATGATATGGATGAATAATCATAAGCTATGTGTTATGATGTGTGTAATTGTGATTATTATTGAGGCCTGTAAGCCTCCATTTTCTCATTTATTGTTGGGCGAGTAATTATTTTTTGTAATTATATGAAGAGGCACGGTAGGAGCGTGAAGGTGATAACAAGACCCACGATGTCGTGGCAGGAGATCACGACGCATGGTGATGCGACGAGGATCCGATGAAAATGATGATGATGAGATCAACAATCACAGAGCATGAAGATATACCGATGCATACATAGATCCTATTATGAGTGATTAGGCCCATTGGCTCGGGCTTAATCATATTAGGTGATAGCTCATGATCATCCGGTGTGACTTATCTATGTGATATATTTTATACACCTACTATATATAAATATATTTGCATGCGATGTAGATATATATTAGATCTGTATGTGTGTGACATGACATATTATGAGATCGATGTAAAACAAAAATCTCTCCGACAATAATATTAAGTCGGTAAGTATAAGGCAATAAAATTGACCCACGTGGTCTTCCATTAGTATAGGAAGAAATTGAATCATGAGATATGTTGAGTTAGTCGAGTCCCTCGAGGCTCACATATCTATGTGATCGAGATCTTACCTATGATATAAAGATGTCACTGGTGACCTAAGGACATGATATGCTTGGTCGAGTCCCTCGAGGGCATATCATCTAATCAGAATCATCTTGTAATGATGGTGTTGACTTAACTAAATATTATGGTTGGTCGAGTCCCTCAATACCATGATGGTTCGGAGGCTGAACATGACAGAAATTATAAAGAGTTGTAATTGGCAAAAGTTACCTACCTTTTGAGCTTAGTGTAATTGGTTGAGTCCCTCGAGATTGTATTAAAATGCCAATTGGATCCCGATCCACACTAGAAGTCTACCAAAGACTTTTATTTCATATGCCGAGAGTCTCATGTGATTCGTTAGGAAAATAATGGGAGTATATTAAGATAAAAGTCTATATCTTAATTAGTTTTTCTATAAAATCTATATGTTATTAATTTATGCTATATCTTGTTTATTGCTTGCAAACCCCCTATGTGACATATTTGATGCCAGCCACCTCATTGGTTTAAACTACATAGATTGGATTTGTAATTTAAGAATTATTCTCATGGAGGAGAAAATCGTATGTCCTTAAGACGATTGTACCCACGCTGGAGGAAAGGAAAAGCGAGTATGAGATCACTCGCTTTGTGAAATATAAAGATAGTCCTAGAGGAAAATCTGTGTATTTATCTTATACTTCAGTCCCTACCGGATTCCTTTTCTCACTTTATCATGAATTTTAACATGAGCAAGTTGAGGTGACTCTCCCTGAGCTCCTCAATATGTTGAGGGAAGCTAAGAGTGCTATTAAGAAAGAGAAACCAGTTCTATATATTAGAGAGATCAAGAAGAAAAAGAAGGCCAGTAAGATCCTTAAGAAGGGCAAGGGCAAAGAAAGACCGGTAAGGCAAAGGTTGCCAAGAAAGACCTGACAAAGGATAGCTCTTCCACTGTAGCTAACACATGCATTAGAAGAGGAACTATAAGGACTACCTTGTAGATAAGGTGAAACAAAAGCTTAGAGAAGCTTCAAGTATATTCATGATCTATCTCCACTTGTTAAATTTTTATGATAACACATGTGTATTGGATATTAGGAGTGCTTATCATATCTATAATTAATTCATTGTAGATTCTGGCAAGATATAGAAGATTGGCCAAAGACAAGATGAACCTCAAGATGGGTAATAGAACAAGAGTTGTTACAACTATTGTTAGGGAGGTCACCCTATATCTGCTTGGTGAAGCTATTATTGCATAGGATGCAAGTTATTTTGTTCTCTCTATTATCAAAAATATTATTTCTATCTCTTTTTTGACAATTAGTGGATATAAATTAGTTTTTGAGAACAATAGTTATTCAATAATTATGGATGATCATATCATCACTAGAGGGACCTTGATAAATGGCTTATATATGTTATACACTTCTCCACACATCATGAATATAAAGATGTCTAAGAGGAAAAGAGATGAGGTGAACAATATATATATATGACATTGTAGGCTAGGTCATATACATGAGGGAAAGATTTAAAAGTTGCTAAAAGATGGATATCTAGATCCATTTGACTATGAGTTATATGCAACTTGGGAACGTTGCCTTCGTGGAAAGATGACTAACTCTCCTTTTAGTGGAACTGAAGATAGAGCCACTGAGTTATTAGAACTCGTACATAGTGATGTATGTGGTCCCATATCGACTCAGGCTATAGGTGGTTACTCATACTTCATTACATTCACTAATAATTTCTATAAGTGGAGACATGTGTACTTGATGAATTACAAGTCCAAGGACTTTGAGAAATTTAGGAAATATAAGAATGAAGTAGAGAACCAGATTGGAAAAAGTATTAGGACTTTATGATTAGATCGAGGAGGAGAGTACTTGAGTATGGATTTCACCCATTTCTTCAGGGACAATTGAATTCTATCATATTGGATACCTCTTTATACACCTCAGCTCAATGGTGTATTAGAAAGGAGGAATCATACGCTGTTAGATATGGTGCAGTTTATGATGAGTTTCGCTGACCTACCCATCTCATTCTGGGGATATGCCCTAGAGACCACAACTAGGTTGACAAGATTTAGGGCTGTCCTGCCCACATTAAAAGACATAATCTTGACAAGTTGGAATCAAAGATAAAATAGTGCAAGTTCATGGGATACCCCAAGAAAACTTGTTGGTACTATTTCTATCATCTTGAGGACCAAAAGGTCTTTATTGCCAGAAGAGTTGAGTTTCGCTGACCTAGCTCAAGCATCATTCTATAGTATACAAGTTCCAACTTTGCATAGGTCTAACATAGTATCTCACCCTCCGAAAAGATATATGGGACATATCAGTGGAGAGAACTCTCAAGATGTTGATCCTCAGACCTACGAGGATGCTATTATGAGTATAAACTCTAGAAAGTGGCAAGAAACCATGAATTTTAAGATGGATTTCATGTACTATATAAGGTTTGGAACCTTGTGGATGCACCTGAGGGTATCATACCCATCAATTGCAAATGGATATTTAAGAAGAAGATCGGAGAGGATGGAAAGGTGAAGACCTATAAGGCATGGTTGATAGCTAAAGGATATCATCAAAGACAAGGAGTTGACTATGACGAAATTTTTTCACCTATAAAAGGAGGGAGGGAGGAGAATAAGAGGGGGAGGTGTATATGATACAACCAGAGGGATTCATATCCAGAGAGAGTCTAGATAAAGTTTGCAGGTTGCTCAGGTCCATTTATGCATTGAAGCAAGCTTCCCGAAGTTGAAACATCAAATTTGATGAGGTGATCAGATCTTATAACTTTGTTAAGAATGAAGATGAGCCTTATGTGTACAGAAAGGTAAGTGGAAGTGCTATCATCTTCTTGGTGCTATATGTGGATGACATCCTAATTATTGAGAATGATATAAGAATGCTCTCTACAGTTAAAGCTTGGCTATCCAGAAACTTTTTTATGAAGGACTTAGGGGAAATATCCTATATTTTGGGGATCTGGATATATAGAGATAGATCCAAGAGGATGCTTGGCTTATCTCTGTCCAAGTACATAGACTCCATTATCAAAAGGTTTGGCATAGAGAATTCGAAGATAGGTCTCATACCGATGAGATATGAAATATCACTTTCTATGAGTATGTCCCCAAAGACTCCTGAAGAAAGGGTATAAATGGATAGGATATCCTATGCCTCAGTGATAGGGTCTATTATGTATACTATACTATATACCAGGCTTGATATAGTGCATGCTCTAAGTGTCATAAGTAGGTATCAGGTGGATTCAGGTTTGGAACATTGGAAGACAGTAAAGTGTATCATTAATTACTTGAGAAGGAGTAATCATCTTTTACTGGTATATGGCGAAGGTAGCCACGAGGTTGAGGGCTACATGGACTCGAGTTTCTAGTTTGACATTGATGATAACAAGTCGAATGCAAGGGTATATTTTCACCTTGAATGGAGGAGCAGTAAGCTGGAAGAGTTCCAAGCAAGATACCACTCATGACTCGACCACAGAGGCAGAATACATTGCGACAATAGACGCAACAAAAGAAAGGGGTGTGGATGAAGAAGTTTATCAGATATTTGGTAGTCAACCGCATAGTATAGGTCTGATTCCTATATACTACGACAATGATAAGGCAATAACTCTAGCAAGGGAACCTAGATCAGAATTATTCCGAAGAGGTTCCACTTAATTAGAGAGATTATAGCCCGTAAAGATATAGCAATAGAAAGAGTTCCATCCCAAGATAACATTATAGATTCACTAACAAAGCCGTTGGCTTAGATTGTATTTAAGCATCAAAAGGGTTTGATGGGGATCAAACATATATGTGATTGACTTTAGGTCAATTGGAATATTATTGGTTATAGGTGCCCTACAAGCTATCATATGAGTGATGGCATGTGTGACACGTTGTGTGATCTTTTTTCTTATAATTATTATTGATATTCTTAAATTATATTATCTTTTGTATATATATTATCTTTTTTCTTATAATTATTATTGATATATTCTTAAATTATATTATCTTTTGTATATATATTATGATGTCCTTGGTTTTGTGCAATGAGAATCGATTCGTGATGAGATCACGATAATGAGATCGATTCACCTTTAAATATATATCCTAAATAATCTCGGTCATAGGTTACTCAAGAGGCATCGAGATAATTATATAGACCAGTGAACTATATACCCATCTATATGATGGAGGTGATCGGTCTCATAACCACTTATGTGGAGACACTAAGGATATAATACATGTGTTATTAAAGAATGAGTTCACTAATTGATCCACCTATGGAATGTTATATGGTTAATAATACCTAATGTCAGACAATAATTTTATATCCCTAGTTGTGCATCTGGTCCTTAGACTTGAGACACCAAAGATGTTTTGTTTGAGTACTCCTTTTTTTAACGTCAGACTTATAGGTTTCGAAAGTTCCAAACCTAGTATAGCCGGTTATCGGGATTGGTAGCCAACCTTATGGAGGTAATTAAGTATCAATAAAGGATCATCTACTCTCAGTATCGTGAGACGAATATTTCATGTGTGCTTACTCAGATAAATCCCTAGTCAAGGTCATTTGGATTGAGAGAAAAAGGAGTTCTCCTAGAGAATACGATTAGAGCAAGACTCAGACAGGTTTTGTTTGTGACCTGACAGTACCATATCCAATATATGGTCTTTGGGATATTAGTTGAATGAGGGATTATAGATACACAGTAACTATGGATAAACAGGATAAATTAAATCCCCCTATAATGTCTGGGGACTATGGTGCAGTGGCCTAGTATGTCTATAATCAATGAGTCGAGTGAATTATTATGGAGATAATAATTTACTATATCAGAAGGAGTTCTGATAGGAGTGACTCATGACCAGCTCGGTATTGGGCCTAGAGGGTCATACATATATGGTAGATGCTTCAGCGAATAAAGGATTTAATAGAGATCCAATTAGCCCTTATTCTCATTAGATAGGATCTTGCACTGATGGACTCCTTATATAATGCCCAATTAGAGGCTAAAGGAGATTATTGGATAGAGATACAATAATACAAGGTTAGTGGGTAATTAGAAGGAGATCCAATATCCACTAAGGTATGACCCATAAAGTTTTTGGTGGCTTTTTATAAATTAGAGGGGAGGCATATAGTTGATAGGCTACAACTTTGGCTACCCCATCCTATTCTCCTCTCTCCCTTTGTGCAAGAGTTGTCATACTTGAGATTATAATTGGAGGATTATCACTACAGCAATCCATCATGTGGATACCGCTAGAGAGGAGGACATTTGACCTTGTGTTGGGAAACCTTAGCGGGAGCATCACATGTGTAGTGGAAGATAAAAAATAAAATAGGTTTCCCACGTAGATCAAATCGTCATGCAATAGAATGGATCACTGCAAAAACCAAAAACTATGATAAGTGATAGATTGATTACCTAGGGAGATTGTATATCCCTATTTTTTCAGATTCAGATGGAGAGGATGAAGAAGGTCAAGTGTCCTCCTCTCTAGTAGTATCCACACGATAGATCTCTACAGCGAAATTCCTCTAATAAGATCTCGCAGGAGAATAAAAAGGGGTGGCTAATGCTATGACTTATCAATCATGAGCCTCCCCTCGTATTTATAGAGAGCCATAAAAAATCCTATGGGTCCTGCCTTAGTAGGTACTAGATCTTCATCTAATTACCCACTAACCTTACATTATTGGATCTCTATCCAATAATCTCCTTTGACCTCTAATTAGGCCTCATGCAAGGAGCTCATTAGTGCAGAGTCTTATCTAATGAGAATAGGGGCTAATTAGATCTCCATCCAATCCTCTATTCACTGAAGCATCCACCATATGTGTATGATCCTTTAGGCCCGATACCGAGCTGGCTGTGAGTGGCTCCTATCAGAACTCCTTCTGATATAGTAAATTATTATTCCCATAACAATTCACTTGACTCATTAACTATGGATATACTAGGCCACTACACCATAGTCCCCAAATGGTACAGGGGGATTGAATCTATCGGACTTGTCTGTCCATATTTACCATGTGTCTCTAATCGGATTCTCTCAGAGATCTCCTTTTCTCTCAATTCGAATGACCCTAGTCAGAGATTTATCTGAGCAAGCACATATGAGATACTTCTCTTATGATACTGAGAGTGGATGATCATTTATTAACACTAAATCACCTTCGTAAGGTTAGCTACCAATCCTGATAACTGGTTATATCAGATTTGGTACTTTCTAAACCTGTAAGTTTGACGTCAAAGAAAGGAATACTAAAACAAGGCATCCTTGGTGTCTCAAGTCTAAGGACTAGATATATAACTAGGACTATAGAATCACCGTCTAACATTAGGTATCATTAACCATATAACATTCCATAAGTGAATCAATCAGTGAACTCATTCTCTAATAAGCACCTGTACTATATCCTTAGTTTCTCCACACAAGTGGTTATGAGACCAACCACCTCTATCACATGGATGGGTATATAGTACATCGATCTGTTAAGTTATCTCAATGTCCCTCTCGAGTAATATATGATCAAAATTATTTAGGATTTATGTTTAAAAGTGAATCGATCTCATTATCATGATCTCATCACGATCTAATTTTTATTATATAGAACCAAAGACATCACAATATATATATATATATATATATATATATATATATAATAGGTAATATAATGTAAGAATATGTCAGTAATAATCATAAGCAAAAAGATCACGCAGCATGTCACACGTGTCATCACTCACGTGATAGGCTTGTAGGGCACTTGTAACCAACAATCTCCCACTTGACCTAAAGCCAATCACCTATGTGTCTGATCCCTATCAGACCCCTATGACGCTCAAATATAATATGAGCTAGCGGCTTTATTAGTGGATTTGCAATGTTATCTTCGGATAGAACTCTTTCCGTTGTTATATTTTTATGTTCTATGATCTCTCTAATTAATTGAAACCCCCTTTGAACTATTCTGATGAGACTTAGGTTCTATTGCTAGAGTTATCATCCTATCGTTGTCACAGTATATAAGAATCAGCTCCACGCTGCTTGGTATGACTTACAAATCCCTAATGAGCTTCTTCATCCACACCCCTTCTTTTGCTATTTCTGTTACAACAATATATATTTGTGATCGAGTTAGCAGTAGTATCTTACTTGAAATTCTTTTAGCTTGCTGCTCCTCAATTCAAGGTAAAAACATACCTTGAGTTTGATTTGCTATCATCAATATATGACTGGAAACTCGAGTCTGTGTAGCCCTAAACCTAGAGGCTACCTTCTCCATATACCAGTAAAAGATCTTTAGTTCTTCTTAAGTATATAATGATACACTTTATTACATTCCAGTATGCTAAACCTGGATCCGACTAATACCTACTCGTGACACTCATACCATACACTATATCAGGCCTGGTATATAGCATAACATATATAATAGACCCTATCATTGAGGCATAGGGTATCCTATCCATGTTTGCCCTTTCTTCAAGAGTCTTTGGGGACATACTCCTAGAAAGTGATATTCCATGTCTCATCAGTATGAAACCTCTTTTGGAATTCTCTTAATAAGACTCCAGCAGGGTTGAGTCCTAATCTCGCTAGAAGTAGTTAATAAAACCCTACTAGATTGTAATAAAGCCAATACTATCTTATAAATGAATATGGCTAGGATTTAGATTAGCCCTTAGGGCTTAGTGGCCGTCGCCCCCCTTACTGGGTTGGTAGGATAGGGTTTCCCCTTGCTTAGGTCAGTTATAGAGCCAACCTAGCTGCCACTTGTTCCCTCTAAGGCAGATAGGCTACAAAAGGGGTAAAAGAGTAATTTTAGTTAAGCAAGCACCCCTTAGGGCTAGGGTTTGGAGTCCTATATAAGCATGTTGCCTCCATCTCTTTTTATTAAGCAATCTATAATTTTAATTCAGTGTTGTGCCAAGTCTAGGAGGGAGGAACCCCTACAGCGTTCCAAGGATTGATCCCCCTCAAGGATCAAAATCTATAGAGCTCCTTCTGGGGTTCTATCATATGGTATCAGAGCAGCGATCTTGCTGCCCCTATAGCCATCTCAGCCACCTCCACCTTCCCAAGCAATTCCCACAATTGCTGTGACACATGTCTGCACCTTCCACCCCAGTAGTAGATCAAATCAATCTAACGTTACCCCCTGCATTTGATCTAGAAATATGATATATTTTTATCATCCATGCCTCTTTAATGCTGTAAGATTCCTTACTTTACATGTTGAAGATTTTTCTCAAATTAGAAAAAGGGAAGGATCATTCATAGGACTCAACGAATCATGAACATTATCCCTCTCATTATAAAGAAAGATGCACCACCTTGGCCAAGTGGAATTATAATCCTTATGATCACGATGTCATCCACATCAAATCATGGCCAGATGTTTATTATTGGAGTAGATACATCCAGAGTGGGGATCAACACCATCCTCATGCAAGATAGTTAACAACACGAAGAAGTGAAAATAGGCTCCAAAAACTAAGATCGGGCTCACACCACTAGAGATTTTATCAGAGGACAACCCTCACTCCAAAAGAAGGCATGACTACTATTATAGAGCAACCACCTAGCAGCCCATATAAGGAAGAAACTTCCCCTTGACAAACGCCGTAGTAGAAGAAAGTTTCTTGAGAAAGATCAAGTCCCCCTTCATCTCCAACTCCACCAGCATGAAATTCAAGTCTCAAGAAAGTGGTCTCCCTATTTCTTTGTGCCTTATAAAATTGGGGATCATATTGGGGCCCTCACTTGGAGATCAGATCTGTGAACTAAATTAAAATTACAGTTGACCCTCCAAGTTTTCCACCTCAAATGAAAATTTAAAGACGACGACACAGCTCAAGTTCTTTCAACTGACACCTAAGCTGATGAGGAGCTGAAGACCTAGTTCCCTGAGTTCATCGAACTTCAGCCTTGAGGACAAGGCTGATTTTAAGAGGACGGGTTTGATAGGACTCCAATAAGGTTGAGTCCTAATCTCCTTAGAAGTAGTCAATAAAAACCTACTAGATTATAATAAAGCTAGTCCTATCTTATAAAGGAGTATGGCTAGGGTTTATATTAGCCCTTAGGGCTTAGTGGTTGCCACCCCCCTTACTGGGTTGGTAGGCTAGAGTTTCCCCCTGCTTAGGTCGGCTATAGAGCCAACCTAGCCACCACCTGTTCCCTCTATAGCAGGTAGGCTATAGAAGGGGTAGAAAGATAATTGTAGTTAGGTAAGCACCCCTTAGGGCTAGGATTTGGAGCCTTGTATAAGTATGTAGCCTCCACCTCTTTTTATTAAGCAATCTATAATTTTAATTTAACCTTGTGCCAAGTCTAGGAGGGAGGAACCCCTACAACATTCTAAGGGTTGATCCCCCTCGAGGATCAAAATCTGTAGAGCTCCTTCTCGGATTCTATCATCTTCATGCCAAACCTTTTGATAATAGAGTCTATGTACTTGAACTTGGATAAGCCAAGCATCCTCTTGGATCTATATCTATATATTCAGATCCTCAAAATAAAGGATGCTTCCCCTAAGTCTTTCATGGAGAAGTTTCTAGATAGCCAAGCCTTTACGGTGGAGAGCATTCCTACATTATTTCCCAATAATTAAGATGTCATCCACGTATAGCACTAAGAAGGTGATAGCACTCCTACTTACCTTTCTATACAAACAAGGCTCATCTTCATTCTTAACGAAAGTATAAGATCTGATCGCCTCATTAAATCTTATGTTTCAACTTCGGGAAGCTTGTTTCAGTTCATAAATGGACCTAAGTAATATGCATACTTTATATGGACTCTCTTTGGATACGAATCTCTCTGGTTATATCATATACACCTCCTCAAGATTGCCATTGAGGAATGTTGTTTTCATATCCATCTCCCAGATCTTATAGTCATAGTTATTGTAATGCCAAAAGAATTTTGATAGATTTAAATATAGCTACAGGTGAAAAGGTTTTATTATAGTTAACTCCTTGCTTTTGATATTCTTTAGCTACTAGTCTTGCCTTATAGGTCTCCACCTTTCCATCTATCTGATCTTCTTCTTGAAGATCCATTTGTAGCCGATGGGTACGATACCCTCAGGCCACAAGGTTCCAAACCTTATTTGTGTACATGAAATCCATCTCATAATTTATGGCTTCTTGCCACTTCCTAGAGTCTATACTCATAATAGTCTTCTCGTAGGTCTAAGGATCAATATCCTGAAAGTCATCTCCATTGATATGTCCTACATATCTTTTAGGAGGGTGAGAGACTCTACTAGACCTACACAAAGTTAGAACTCGTGTGCTAGGTACCTGAACAGACTCGTGCTCTGGAATGGTGCTTGAACCAGGTTCTCCAACCTCTCTCAGCTCTATCTCACTCCCACTATTTCCACCAAAATATGTTCCTTCTCAAGAAACACAACCCTCTTAGCAACAAAGACCATTTAATCCTCGGGATAATAGAAATAATATCCATAATTTTCCTTGGGATATCCCATGAACTTGCACCATTCCGTCCTTGATTTTAACTTGTTGGGATTATGTTTTTTAACATGGGAAGCATAGCTCCAAATCTTAATCATTTTAAGATCGGGCTTCTTTTCTTTCCATATCTCGTATGGTATAGACACTACCAACTTTGATGGAACTCTATTTAGAAGGTAAGCTATGGTCTCTAGGGAGTATCCCCAAAATGAGATAGGTAGGTCAACGAAACTCATCATAGACTGCACTATGTCTAATGGCGTGTGATTTCTCCTTTTTGATAAACCATTGAGCTGAGGCATATAAGGAGGTGTCCACTGAGATAGAATCCTATTGTACTTAAGGAAATGGGTGAACTCCATACTTAAGTACTCTTCTCCTTGATCTAATCAAAGAGTCCTAATACCCTTTCCAATCTTCATTCTTATATTCCCTGAATTTCTCAAAGGCCTTGGACTTATAATTCATCAAGTACACGTGTCCATACTTGGAGAAATCACCAATGAAGGTGGGTGGCCAATTAGATTTATTACAAGCTTGACTTGGTTGACCTGACTCGAATCCAACGCTTGCTCCTAATCAGACTCCAATTTAGTTGAATCATAACACTACTAGGATTTGGGTTGATTTATTATAATAGACTCAAATCTCCTCCTAGCCGACCTAATATCATGTCTAGGCCGACCAATAAGCCTATTTTGAGGATTCAACTCAATGGACTAGGACACGACTCAGTTGGGGTCCTAACATAATACTGGTGCAATATGTTTAACAAAAAATCTCATTAAACACTCTAGAATTAAATATATTGATATTAAGCATCATTTTATTAGAGATCACATGAATAACCATAATATATCTTTAGAATTTATTGATATAAAACATCAATTAGCTAATATTTTTAAAAAGTCATTGAACGAGGAACAATTTGATTTTATCAAAAGAGCATTAGGCATGTTAAATCTTTCAAATGCATAAGTTCCTCTTATACATTTATTTTTATATTTTTTTATTTTTGTAAATTGAGTTTTCTTTCAAGATCGTTTCCTATCATTTCTTCTCCTTGCAACTAGCAAAATAAGAAATTTGATTCATGGACTTTTGGTATACTTGATCTTTATGTGATGATTATTTCCTATGATTCCTATGTGATGATTATTTCCTATGATTCCTTCTCCTTGCAATTTACAAAAGAAAAAATTTGATTCATGGACTTTTAGTATACTTGATCTTTTATATGATAATCATTTCCTATGAATCCTTCTTGTTTCTATTTACAAAATTAGAGCTTTGGTTCATAGACTTTCGGTACTTGTGACATGATTCTTTTCTTAATGTGATGAATGAATTCCTCCTTTCTTCTTCTTTTTCTTATTTTTTTTCAAATGGAAGAAAGAAACTTGCTAGCATCTCAAGAAAATCAAATATGCTAGCTTGCACATCTCAAGAGAACCAAAAGTGTTTGCACATCTAAAGAGAAGTGCTAGTTTGCCCATTTCAAGATGTAAAAATTTTGATTAACTTCACATCTCTAAAACTTGCAAGCTTGCATATTCTAAAAGTGATGTAAAAACTTACTAAAATACTAGCTTATATGATTTTTGTTGAACATCTCTCCTTTTTATTAGTGACAAGGGGGGAGAAATGATGAATGCTTGGTATCATGCATCAAGTGATTAATAGTTAAAAAATTTAACATTTTAGTATCATGTATGCTATGCCCAAAGTGATGTTGATTTGTTTCTGGTATCATGCATGATGAGTTATAATGTTTTAAAATTATGCATGTTATATTTTGATGATTTGAAACTATGATGACGCATAATGTATGAAATTTTGATATGACATATTATATATGATAATTATGATCAAAATTGTTTCACTTGAATTCAAAGGTTATTATTCCTTTTGAATTCAAGTTTATCTTATCTCGATATAGCACATAGACAGGGGGAGTTAAGGTTAACTATGTTATCAATTAGTTATCGTCATCAATTAGTTATCGTCATAAAAAAGGGAGAGACTATTAAATCTCAAATTTTGATGATGAAATCAATTGATGAATTTATGATCTAACCCATGTGTTGAGAAAAGTGATGCAGGACTAACTACGATCATAAAAAGGTAAAAATAATTAAAGAATAATTAGATGTTAGACCACAATTAAAGATCGGGAATCAAGATGGAAGAATTGAGAGATAGGTCAAAGGTTCAGACGATGCAGCAAAAATTCATCGAGAGTTCAACAGAAGATCATCGAGAGTTTACCAAAAGTTTATCGAGAGTTCACTAAAATTTCACCAAAAGTTCGAATGAACAATTGACATGCCAAACAATTGGGATTACTTCCATTAAAATTATTTTAGACTTAATTATCATAATTAGGGTTTTAATTTGAGTTAGTATTAGAAGAAATTCTACTAACACAATTAAGGACCCATTAGGTCTTAATTGAGATTGATTAGGAGGCTCATTTCGTTGATCTGGAAGGAGGCATAGCTAGGTCAAGAGATGGTATAGCTTAGGGTATAAAAAGTATCGATAACTACATTTTTTGGATACCTGGGCAGTGGTAGTACCACCTTTCTTGGATGGTGGTACTGTTAGAGCCTAGGATCTTGGGTTCTATTCGACGGTGGTACCATCAATGTCAATGGTGGTACTGCCCGTATCCTGGAATCTTGGGGTGTTTGAATTTTTAGCTCTTATTTTTGAAGTCAATTGGGATCTATAAATATCCTAGGTATTCTTGCTTGGAAGAGCAAGAAAGTTGAACAAAACCTTGTGAAAACTTTATTGTAATTCCTTAAGAGTTCCCCTCCTATTTTCGAAGTCTGATTTCTATTTAAGGGAGGGCTGAAAAAAAATTGTAAAGGTCATCTCCTATACTTGTGAAAGGAGAATAGAGCTATAAGAGGGTGGTTGATCTTCACCAATTGAAAAAAAGATTAATAGTGGAAGCCAATGATCTTGACAGAGGAGGAATCAGAAGTGGACATAGGTCACATCGATTAAATCACTCTAAACTCGATGTGCATTTACTTTTATGCTCTTCATTATTATTGCTTTACGATTTAATGGCTTTTAACTCTTTCTAAGTCAAAGCACACTTTCAATATCATTTTCATTGAATGAATTTTTTTAAGCACTCCTAGTATCTAATACCCATCTGTTATCATAAAAATCTAATAAATAGAGACTTATCATGAATTTTCCTAAAGCTTGTCTAAGCTTTTGTTTTGCCTTCTCTATAAGGTAATCCTTGTAGTTCCTTTTCTAGTATCCATCTTTGCCATAGTGGAAGCACTAGCTTTTGTCCTTGGCTAAGTCTTTCTTGATGACCTTTGTCTTGCCCAGTTTACCCTTACCCTTCTTAAGGGACTTATCAGCCTTTTTTTTCTTTTTGGTCTCACTAATATAGAGAACTAACTTCTCTTTCTTAGGTAGAATTGTGTCAAGGACATATATAATTATTTTCATCATGAGAATAATTCCTAAATTATGGAGCCAATCCGTATAGTTGGACCAGTGAGGCGGTTGGCTTCAAGTATGCCATGTAGGGGGTTTGCAAGCGACTTATTTATGATAAACAAGATGTAGCATAAATGAATAAAATATAGATTTTATAGAAAATTAACAATTAAGATATGACTTATCTTAATATACTCCCACTATTTTTCTGACGAATCATACGACATCCTTAGCACATGAAATGAAAGTCTCAAGTAGACTTCTAACGGGGATCAGGATCTAATTGGTGTCTTAGTGTAACCTCGAGAGACTCAACCAATTACACTAAGCACAAAAAAGTAGGCAAGTCTTGTCAATCATAACTCCTTGTGATTCCCATCCTGTTTGGCCTCTGAACCATCATGGTTTTAAGGGACTCAACTAATCATGATGTTCAGTTAAGTCATCACCATCATTATTAGATGAGTTTGATTTGGTGATATGCCTTTGGGGGACTTGACCAAAAATATCATGTCCTCAAGTCACTAGTGATATCTCTATATTATAGGCAAGACCTCGAACCCCGTAAAAAGGTGAGCCTCGAGGGACTCAACTAACTCAGCATAATCATAATTCAATTTCTTCCTATAATGATGGAAGACCAAGTGGGTCAATCTTATTGCCTCACGCTCACCAGCTTAATATTATCGTGGGAGAGATTTTTTTTTTGTTTTGTAATGGTATCCTAATATATTACGTCATACACATATATATTTAATATATATCTACATCACATATAAATATATAAAATATATATATATAGTAGGTGTATATCACATATCACATATGCATGTCATACTGGATGATCATGAACCATCACCTAATGAGATCAAGCCAAAGCCAATAGGCCTAATCACTCAAAATAGGATCTATGTGTGTATAGAAGCATCTTCATGCCCTATAATCATCTATCTCGTCATCATTGATTCCGTCGGATCCTTGACATATCATCATCCGTTACGATCATCTGTCACAGTATCATATAATTATAACATAATCACAGACATGTAGGCCATATAATAAACGAGAAAAATAGAGGCTCGAAGGCCAAATAATAATAATAATCACATACACACATATCACAACACATGACTCATGATCATCTGTCTATATCATAAATCACATATACACATTATTATGTAGGACTACTAGATAATTAAAAATTAATTAAATTATTTAATTAATTATTTTTTAGAATTTAGGATATGCTAAGAATTTTTAAAATTGTTAAGAGTATTTTCGGAATTCTAGGGTAGAAGGACAGAAATTTCATAAATTCTGAAGGGCAAAACATCCTTTTATAAAAAAAGAGCCCTAACCCTCTTTGCCCCCCTTTTAGTGGGCTGTCGTTGTTGCCCTTGTGTAGGCGGAAGTACTGTGCGTAGTCGGTGACTGTCACTACCCTCAGGCCACTGCTTGTGTGGGCGGGCGTCATCGCATTTGCGTGTGGCCACCTAGCACGCAGGTGGCCTACCATAGGTGACAACCCAACTTGCCTCACCCGAGCGACCGATCCTACAGGGTGCCTGGCCGCGAACGATAGACCTTGCAGGGTGCTTGGCCGCGGACGATAGACCTAGCAAGGTGCCTAGCCACAAGAGGCCACCCCTATCGGTAGCCAGCCCGTAGGTGGCCTCTCTTGCCTGTAGGTAGCTTGCTTGAGGAACTGCCTTCATGGTCAATCACTATAAGAATGCGTAGAATAGTTCTACGCAATTCAATTTCATCTCATGTAGTTTAAAAATTAATTTTTTACATGAGCAACCTAGCTCTATTACCACTATTAGGAAATCACGAAAGAGCATCACATGCACAGTGGAAGAATAAAATAAAATTGGTTTCCCACATGTATTAAGTTATCGTGCAAAGATTGGTGCACAAAAAAACTACAAAATAAAAAATAATGATGTATGAGAGACTGACTACCTAGGGTGACTGTATATCTCTAAAATTTTAAATCCAGATAAAGAGGATGAAGGAGGTCAAATATCCTCCTCTCTAATGGTATCTACATGATAGATCACTACAATGATGCTCCTCCAATCCTAGCCTAACAACCTACAACTCTTGCGCACCTTCTCGCATCACTTGTGGAAGAAGATATGATATCTTCTTCTTTGCCCTCTCGCAATAGTGAAAGGCTGGTCGATTGTGTAGTTAAGGGAGGAAGAAGAATAGGAGGGGGCGGCCAAAGGTACAACCTATCACTATTGAGCCACCCCTGCCTTCTATTTATAGAGAGCCACTAAAAACCATAATGGATCCTACCTTAGTGGGTTTTGGATCTCCATCCAATTACTCACTCCTTTTGAATTGTTGGATCGCTATCCAAGAATCTCAATTAGCCTCTAATTGGGTCTCATACAAGGGATCCATCAATGTTAAGTCTCATTTAATGAGATTAAGAGCTAATTGGATAGCTCATATCTAATCCTCTACTCACTATAATCATCCACCATTTATGTGTGACCCTCTAGGCCCAATGTTGAGTTGGCCATGAGTTTCCCATATCAAAACTTTTTCTGACTCAGTGAATTATTACCTCATAACAATTCACTCAACTATTTGGCTATGGACGTACTAGGCCACTTGCCATAGTCCATATATGGTATAAGGGATCAAATCTATTAAACTTATCTATCCTCAGTTATTGTGTATCTAAAGTCCCTCATCCATCTAATATCCCATAGATCATATATTATGCATGGTACTGCTAGGTCACATATGAAATCCATCTAAGTCTCACTCTATTCGGATTCTCTCGGAGAACTCCTCTCTCAATCTGAATGACCCTGGCCAGAGATTTGTGTGAGCATGAACACACGAGATATTCCTCTCTCGATACTGAAAGTAGATTGTTAGGATTAATTAGCACTAAGAAAGGGGGATATGAATTAGTACAAGTGTAAAATCATATTTTAAAAAAAAATTTTCGTTGAAGTAAAACCAGAATTAGAAGCATTTCTTGGACTTAAAGGCAAATAAGTAAATGATTTAAAACACAATCGAAAGATGATGCTCTGGCCTTAATAATTAAGAACAATTAAAAGTATTAAATAAGATAAGTAAAGAGCACTCACAATTTTATAGTGGTTCAGCCCCAATTTAGGCCTATTTCTACTTTTGAGTCCTCTTTGTCGAGGCCCACGGGTGCCCACTACCGATTTTTTTTGGGTGAAAACCAAACCCTTACAGCCTTTCAATCTTATAAGGGAGACCTTTTACAAAAATTATAACACTTGGCTCACTCCCTTCCCCTGTTTTTTCTTACACCCTTTTAGCATATACCTTTTCATAGATTTTTTGCACAATGACCTGTGTGAATACCTGTACTAAATGTAAGAAAACTTCGGGTATTTATAGACCCTAATTGGCTTCAGAAGAATGGAGCCAAAATTTAAATACACCTGGAAAAATCAAGTATAGGTGATACAAGCACAGCGCCGATGGTATAGCCATTGAAAGCTACCTGGAATCCTGGGCGACGGCGGTACAACCGCTAGCCTGGGCGGTACAACCGTCGCTCACTGGTGGTACAACCGTCAAAATTTTTAAAAAAGTGATTCCCTTCACTTTTTCAATCCCGACTTGTACCTCGTATTGATCAATTATTAGGTCAACCAATTAAGCTCAACCTGAGCATAATCCATCCCGTTAGTGGACCCGATTGCCTCTTATTGAGTTGATTTATATTTCTTTCAATGAAACTCAATTAAGACTCGAACCTAACTATGACTCACTGATTACAACTATACAGGACCATCAAGCTTAATAAATGACCTAACCCCTATCAATCTGACAACCTCTGATATTCTTGCGGCGAGTTTTACGGTCTTCCTCCGGCGATCTCCCAGCATGTTCCCAGCGAGCTTCCTGATTCTTTTAGCGAACTCCTAGTGAATTCTCGATGAGCTCCTATATCGTCCGAACCTTGGCCCAATGCCCAAACTTGATCCTGGCCCATCATCGAGTTGTAACTCAATTCCTCAGTTGTAGTTAGACCTGCATTACTTCCTCTAACACACAAGTTAAATTAAATACTCATCAATTGATTTCATCATCGAAATCTGAGATTCAATAATCTCCCCCTTTTGATGATGACGAGTAATCGATGACGGGAGTTAAACCTTGCTCCCCCTCAATCCATGTCATAATAAGAAAAACTTAAATTCAAAAGAACCAAATACTCTTAAATTCAACTATCATGATTTGACAAGCAATTAATATTTCAAGGATATAACAAAATACTTATACATCAGTATCATTAAGTGAAATGTTTGCTTTCAAAGAGTTAACAAGAATGAAAGTGTTAATAAGCAAAGCAAAAGATGAACTCATAATTTTTATAGTGGTTCGGCACCAACGGCCTATGTCCACTCCCAAGTCCTCCTTCTTGAGGCACATTAGCGTCCACTACCAATATTCTTTGGGTGAAGACCAAACTCTTACACTTTGTTTACAAGGGAGACAAGATTATACTCTTTGATCACTCCCTTACCCCTTTTCTTTTTTCTTACAATTCTCACACAATATTTTCTCAGAATATAATCCCCAAAAATTATTGTTAGAATGTAAGAAAACTTGGGGGTATTTATAGGCCCCAAGTGGCTTCAGATTTTTGGAGCCAAAAATCAAACATACCCGAAAAAATTGGGTACGAGCAGTTTACTCGCCGACCTGGGTGGCTCAGCCACCCGAACACTAGGGTATAGGTGGTTTACCCATCGGTCCTAGGCTGGTTAACCGCCGAAAGTATCTAAATTCTTGAGTATGGGCGGTTCAATCGCCCAATCTGAGCGGGTCAGCCATCGTCAAGCACCCGATGGCCTGGGTAGCGGCGGTACACCCATCGTTCACTAGCGGTTTACCCGTCGAAATTTTCATAAAAGTGGTTCTCTCCACTTTTCGAATTTTGGATTAAACCATCAGTTGACCATTCCCTTAGTCAACTAATTAAGCTCAACTTGAGCTCAACCAAACCCTATAATGGACCCGACCGCCTTATTGAGTTGATTTGAATTTCATCCAAATCTAACTCAATTAGGACTCAATTCCTAACTACGACTCAATGATTATAACACTTAATGATGAATAAGCTAAACCAAAACCTAACACTCGCCAATTTAGTAGCCTTCGACATTCTTACGGTGAGTCTTTTGGTCTTCTTCTGGCAATCTCCCGACGTGTTCCCAACGAGCTTCCTGATCCCTTCAAGGAATCTCCTAGCGAACTTTGGCGAGATTCTTCAATATTGTCCGAACCCCGACCCGATGCTTAAGCTTGATCTTGGCCCATCATCTGATTGTAACTCTATTGCTCCTATCATAGTTAGTCCTGCATGATGCTAATTATGACTTAATTGAATATAATCATAATTGTCAAACATCCATTACAAGACCATCCTGACTCCCGAAAGCTTTTTGGCTACCCTCGACAATCTTCCAATGAGTCTCGGTCTTCTTCTCGTGAATTCCCTTGCACCATCTTGGCAAACTTCCAATCCCTCAACGAGCTCCCAACGCACTCCGGCAAGTTTCCAATCATATCATCCCGATGCATAGACTTAAACTTGGCCAATCCTAATTGTAATAACCATTCTGTTGTAATTAATCCTACATCAATCAATTCTAACAATCCTGTTAGATCAATAACCCATCAATTGATTTTATTATCAAAATATGAGATTCAACAAGAAGGGGATTTGAAAAACATAATCACAAAAATAAATTTTGAAATCCAAAGTTAGAAATTATTCATGTAATTTATATATTTCAAACAAATGTATAAGTCAAACATTCATGCAATTTGATTTAAAATAGTAAATCAAACAAATAATGTATTCTCATGATTTAGCATTCCTAGCTATTTTCTAATAAAATCAAATTACTCTTTATTTAATGTTTTTATAAATATTCATTATTGATGCTTAACGTTAATAAATTCCATAGAAATGTCTTGATTGTGTATATGATCCCTAATAAAGTGATGTCAATATAATTATAAAGTGTCTCATTCATCACAAAAATATTAAAAAGTACTTCTAAGTATTAAAAGTTATATTATAAGAGAATATATCATAATAGTGCAATACGTATAACATGTCAAGTTCCACCAACTTCTTTTCCTTAGTTCTAAAAACAATTATTCAGGTGGTGGTAATCCAAAGTGTCTAGATAAAGCACTAAGCATTTAACGGATTTGCTACATGTCGATTACTAATTGATCTTGACGTAGTTCCATTCGATCCAGTCGTGTCAATATGGAGTCAATAGAGAATGACGGTGCTGGCTGCGTCATAGGTGCTACCTCAAGGGACTAGTAGGAGGAGATAGACTTCCCCTAAGGATAAGCGTTTAAGGTTCTAACTCAAGTGATGGAGGATCAGTTCTCCTAGGTAGTCTAGTCCAAATTCCATTTCTTTTAATGCACCTTAGTCTTTTAAAAAGGTTTCTATTAATTATATTGTATCTATCTAACTTTATAATTTCCTTATTTGATGGAATTGGTATGTCATATGCATGAATGAGTCTAGTTATTAATCCATCACATGGAATCATCATATCTTTAGTAGAAAGATCAGTCATGTTTTGCCTTATGAGATATTCAAAACAATTATCATGTCCTTTCATTATCCAATACATGGTGCATAGTTCCATTTGATTAAGTTCATCATGGTGAAACTGTTTTGGAAGTAAAATACTAATTATTATGTGATGAAGTACCTTTGTATTGAAGGGAAGCATATGTTCACAACTTTTAGGTACAATAGCTAGATTTGAATTACCAAAAATAGTTCCTAGAGCTTCAGCTTAGGTTACTCCTATAGAATCCATGTCTCATTATCCCCTAAAATAGCAACCACTTCTTTTTTCAAGGATACCTCTGAGATTACAAATTAGATCATCTGTAATATCTATATGATGCCCCAAGAGGTACGTAGAAACCTTATCTTTGTCATCTATATGCATGTTATTGTAAAATAGTCTAACAAGTCTAGGGTTATTTGAAGAATTTGTAGAGCATCTAGGTTTGCAAACCATTAAGTGGGTTCCAAGTTTCTTAAGTCTTCTAAATCAACATATTTTCCCTTATGGACAATCCTAAACTTAAGGATTGAAAATTTCAAGATATGCTCATAGGAATCAAAAAGTGTAGTATCATAGGTTTCCTCTTATCTCCTCTTCCCTTTGTCCCTTGAGGATCTTCTTGGGGCCATTTTGAACTACATAAATTGCAAAAAAAAGGGTAAGAACAACAAATAGATTGAGAGAGAAGTTTTTGGAGAGTTATCTTTAGTTTGATTTGTTAGAAATGGGCAATGATCCACAATTTTGATGAGTAGAGAGACTTCTTGTTTTTAGAGAAGAAGCAAAGGAGAGGAAGAGTGGAAAGGGTTTTAGAGAGGAGTGGAGGCGCTTAGGATCAATTTCACTATCGGCCCTAAGTAGGGCTTTTATAAGTAGGGTTTCGGTTAGTGGAACCACTTACTAAGCAGTTCAATCGGATGAATTTGGGCGGTTCAATCGTTAAACCAGTGGTGCCACTGTTGGTACATGTTTTTCCTTCTCCTTTTTTTTATTTAACTAAAATGGTGTATATGTGTAATAAATAGCCTAAATCAATCACTGCATTCAACTTAATCTTGATCATTAAAGTTCCTTTGTAAATTTTAATGATCTTTCATTAGGAACGATGCATCATCAATCAAGGTTATTGTAATATGATATATCCAAATGAGTACACAGTTTCAAATGAATTTATTATGATTATCATGACAGGATTTTTTTAAACATAATCTTTTTATTTATTTTCAATCAAATGATTTTTCTTTATTGAATAAGTCATATATGTTACTAACAAAATTTTCTTTTCATTTAAGTTTATCTCAAGACAACGTACACTCATTTAATCTAAACAAGTCAATACAAGCATAGAAACATAATCATCATCAAAATCTCTCTTTCATGTAAATAATTTTGCATTGAAAAAAACTAAACTTTCTTTTGTCTAATTTTAGCATTCTCTAGCTACACAAAAGCCATGCATCATTCAAAGCAATCAAGATTAATGAATCATCCGAAGATTCATTACTAATAATTTTATTTTCAATAATTATTCTTGTTATTATTTGTTAGATCTCAAGTTATATATCTTGAGCATCTATCTTTAAAATATTATTTTATACTCCTAGCCTTGTCAGGAGATAAATTTATAGTATGGGGGTCAAGATTTAGGTACCTATTTTATATTGGGTCCTTCATGAAGAACTTTATCTTTCTCTTGTAATGATTTTTTGTTGTTTGTAGTTCCATTGGGAACCGAAACAAATTTGTAAGGACTATCATTTCTAAATAAACATATGTCGGCTTTAAGTCCTAATTTTCCATAAAAGTTATATTTAACTTTTGATGGTAAATTTAAGGTAGATCCTTTAACAAAAATGATTGGCTTTTATTGAATATTATCAGTAAACCCTATACCCTTTCTTCTATTAGCATAACCCTTATTAGCAAGGATTATATTAAGGGATTTATTCCCTATTTTAAATTTTTCTAATGTTTGTTTAAGCATGATATTTTCCTCTTTAACATCATCTCACATTTCATATTTAGAGCAAAGATTATGTGATGATAATGTATCATGTATTTGATCAAATCTACTAATTAAAGAATCATGTTCTTTTTTAAGTGACTTGTAAGATTTACTAATTTTTTTTAAATTCATTAAACAACTCATGAAACATATTTAATAATTCAGAAAAAGTAATACTTGAACATTCACTACCTCATCTTGGATGGCCATTAGAGCATAGTTGGCTACTTCTTTCTTAGAGTGAATTAGTACAAGTGTAATTAGTTGGTAAGGGGGGTGAATTAGTGCAAGTGTAAAATCACATTTTAACAAAAAACTTTTTGTTTAAGTAAAACCGAAATCAGAAGCATTTCTTGGACTTAGAAGGCAAACAAGTAAACAATTTAAAACACAATCAAAAGATGATGCTCTTGCCTTACTAATTAATAACAATTGAAAGTAATAAATAAAACAAGTAAAGAGCACTCACAATTTTATTGTGGTTCGGCCCCAATCTAGGCCTACGTCCACTTCTGAGTCCTCTTTGTTGAGGCCCACCAGTGTCCACTATCGATATTCTTTGGGTGAACACCAAACCATTACAGCCTTTCAATCTTACAAGAGAGACCTTTTACAAGAATTACAACACTTGGCTCACTCCCTTCCCCTTTTTCCTTTTCTTACACCCTTTTAGCACACACTTCTTTCACAGATTTTTTGCCCAATGATTTATGTGAATACTTGTACTAAATGCAATAAAACTTAAGGTAGTTATAAACCCTAATTGGCTTTAGAAGAATGGAGCCAAATTCAAATGCACCCGGAAAAATCATGTATGGGTGATACAACTGTCAGCACCGATGATATAGCTGCTAAAAGTTGCCCAAAATCCTAGGTGGTACGGTCGCCACTCATCGGTGGTACAACCACCAGAATTTTTGAAAAAGTGATTCCTTTCATTTTTACAATCACGACTTATACCTCATGTTGACCAATTTTCAGATCAACTAATTGAGCTCAATCTATCCCCTTAGTGGACCTATTTACCTCTCATTGAGTTGATTTGAATTTCTTCCAAATCAAACTCAATTTGGAATTGAATCTAACAATGACTCACTGATTACAATCATACAAGACCATCAAGCTTAATAAACGACCTAACCCCCGTCAATCCGGTAACCTCCGACATTCTTACGGTGAGTCTCACGGTCTTCCTCTAGCGATCTCCCGGTGTGTTCCCAACAAGCTTCCTGATTCCTTCGATAAACTCCTAGCAAACTCCCGGTGAGCTCTTACTACATCATCTGAACATTGGCCCAATGCCCAAACTTGATCTTGGCCTATCATCTGGTTGTAACTCAATTCCTCCATCATAGTTAGATTTGCATTACTTATTCTAACACATAAATTAGATTAAACACTAATCAATTAATTTCATAATCAAAATATGAGATTCAATAATTAATTAAATAATTCCCAATTCTAAAAAAATAATTAATTAAATAATTTAATTAATTATTATTTATTTAGTAGTCTTATATGATGATGTGTGCATATGTAATGTATGATGTGGACGGATGAGCATGGACTATGTGTTGTAATGTGTGTATATGTGATTATCGTTATTATTGAAGCTTGTGAACCTCTATTTTTCTTATTTATTGTTGGGCTTGCATGCTTGTGATTATGTTGTAAATACACGATGAGGCGCAATGGGAGCGTGAAGGTATCAATGAGACCCACGATATTGTGGTGGGCAATTGCGATGCATGGTGATGCACCAAGTATCTGACAAAATCGATAATGACGTGAAGGACGATCACCAAGCATGGAGATACGCCAATATACACATAGATCCTATTGTGAGTGATTAGGCTCATTAGCTCAAGCCTAATCATATTAGGTGACAGTTCATGTTCATCCTATGTGGTATATATGATATGTGATTATACACCTACTATATATATATATATATATATATAGTCAGTGAGCATCAGGCAATAAGATTGACCCTCGTGGCCTTCCAACATTATAGGAAGAAATTAAATCACGATATAGGTTAAGTTGGTCGAGTCCCTCGAGGCTCACCTATCTACTTGGTTTGAGATCTTGCCTATGACATAAAGATGTCACTGGCGATCTAAGAATATAGTATATTTGGTCGAGTCACTCAAGGGCATATTATCAAATCAGACTCACCGTTGGACATCGTTTCCCCAACGGGCGGGCGGGTGGGCGCTACCCTTGAAGGGGTCTACCCACGGGACCATGCCCATAGGCAACCATCTATAGCATAGGGCCTAGCTATGGGCAGTTGCCCCTATATGTGGCCTAGCCACAAGCTGCCGCCCCTATAAGAGGCCTTGCCATGAGCGATCACCCCTCGTGCGCAGGCAGCTTGCTTACAAAAGTTGCCTTTACAACCAATTACTAAAAAAATATGTAGAATAGTTCTATATGATTCAATCTCATCACGAGCAGTTCAAAAGTTAAACTTTTATATGAACAACCTAGCTTTGATATTACTATTGGAAAACCCAGCGGAAGCATCACATGCATAGCAGAAGAAAGAAAATAAAATATGTTTTCCATGTATATCAAGTCACCATGCAAAGATTGGTGCATAAAATACCTGTAAAACCATGTTGGAAACCCAGCGGAAACCCTGGCTTTGATATCACTATTGGGAAACTTAGTGAAAGCATCATATGCGTAGCGGAAGAAAGAAAATTTAATAAGTTTTTCACGTATATCAAATCGTTGTGCAAAGATTGATACATGAGATATTGATTACCTAGGGAGATCGTATTTTTCTAAAATTCTAGGTCCAGATGGAGAGGATGAAAAAGGTCAAATCTCCTCCCTTCTAGTGGTATCCACATAATGTATCATTGCAGCGATGCTCCTCCAATCATAGCCCAAAACTTGTAACTTTTGTGCACCTTCTTACAACACTCAATGAAGAAGATCATCTACCTTCTTTGCTGCCCTCTCGTAGTAGGGAAGGGTTGGTCAGCTAAGAATATGGAGGGAGGAGTATAGGAGGGGGCAGTCAAAGTTGTAGCTTATCACTGTTATGCTACCTGTGCCTCCTTTTTATAAGGAGTCACCAAAAACCATAGTGGATCCTGCCTTAGTGGGTATTGAATCTCTATCCAATTACTCTCACTCCTAAGATTAATGGATCTCTATCTAATAATCTTAATTAGCCTCTAATTGGGCCTCATGCAAGGGATCTATCGGTGTTGTGTCTCATCTAATGAGAACATGGGTTAATTGGATAACCTATATCCAATCCTGTACTCGTTGAAACATAGACTATATATGTGTGACCCTCTAGGCCCAATATTAATCTGGCCATGAGTCCTACATATTAGAACCCCTTTTGACTTAGTGAATTCTTATCTCATAACAATTCACTTGACTCATCGATTATGGACATACTAAATCACTATGCCATAGTCCCCAAATAGTATAGGGGATCTAATCCATTGGACCTATCTATTCTCAATTACTATGTATCTATAGTCCTTTATCTATCTAATATCCAGAGACTATATATTTGCCATTGTACTTTCAAGCCTCATATGGAATTCGTTTGAGTCTTACTCTCAATCCGAACAACCTCGGTCGATAATTTGTCCGAGCGATAACACACGGGATAATGTTCTCATAATACTAAAAGTGAATTCTATTGACACTCAATTACATTTGTAAGTTTTTGTCTATCAATCCCGATAATCGATTGTTCCAAATCTAGGACTTTCCAAACCTACAAGTCCAGCGTCAAAGAAAGGTGTACTCAAATAAGGCATCTTTGGTGTCTAAAGTTTAAGGATTAGATACACAATTGGGGCTACGAAATCGTTGTCTGATGTTATGCATCATTTACCATCTAGCATTCTATAAGCGGATCAATCAGTGAACTCATTCTCTAATAAGACGTATTATACCCTTAGTATCCCTACACAAATGGCAATGTGACCAGCTGCCTCCACATATAGACGGGTATATAGTATATCGATTTGTCTAATTATTTTGATGTCCCTCTCGAGTAACCCATGACTAAGATTATTTAGGGTCTGTATTTAAAGGTGAATCGATCTCATTATCGTGATCTCATCACAATCTGATTCTTATTATACAGAACCAAGGACATCATAATATATATATAATAAATTATGTAATATATGAATATATCAATAAAAAAATATAAAAAGACTATACAGCATATCACACATGCCATCACTCACATGATTGGCTTGTAGGACACATGTAACCAGCGTGAATAAGTATAAAAAAAGGGTAAAGAAGCCAGAATCATTGAGGTTAAAATTATTATTAACTCTTGAAAGTATTTGAGTCTCTTCCTCCTTGAGTTTAGTAGTTTTTCTAAAGAGTTGTGAGGTCTTATGTGAAAGAGTTTGTGTCAAGGTTCTCTCCTAAGCATGGTAAAAGGAGAAGAGTTATAACAAGGATAGTTGATCTTCGTACGTTGGAAAAAAGATCGATAATGAAATCTGATGGCCTCAAGAGAAGAGGAATTAGGAAATAAAACATCCTTAGCATCTCACATCTAAGGATTAAATAAATCGCATATGTCCTTGACACGATTCTGCCCATGCCAGAAAAAAGGGCAAATGAGGTTGAGATCACTTGCTACGTGAAGTATATAGATGATTTCAATTTGGCTAAGTGTTATATGTTGGCCTGTATGAATCTTGAGCTATAGTGACAACATGAGAGCATGGATGCCAATTTCATCATTCTTCATCTTCGCCAGCTATTTGAGGAACAGGGAAGAACTCAAAGATATAAGATATCCAAGAGTTTCTGTCAAGCCAAGATAACAGAAGATATATCAGTTTAGAAACATGTCATAAGGATAATAGAGTGGCATGAGAAATTCACAGGTTTAGGAATGATCATAGATGATAACTTGTGTCTTGATCTTATAATTTAATCCCTACTAAATTCTTTTTCTCAATTCATAATGAATTTTAATGTGAACAAGTTTGATGTGACTCTTCCTGAATTCCTCAATATGTTGAGGGAAGCTGAGTACACTATCAAAAAAGAGAAGCCAGTTCTCTACATTGGTAAGACCATGTTAGGATCCCATTAATTTTTTTAATTATTGAGTCATGTTTTCTATGAGTTAGTTAGTCTAATTGGAGTCAATTAAGAGTTTATTTGAAATTTATTATTTAATTAGGAGTCCAAGTCCTTAGGGACTCTAGGTAGAACTCTATAAATATAAGTGTAACTACTTCTTTTTCATCAATCAATGAAATATTATCTCAGCCATTTGCCAAACCCCAAGAGGCTGATCCCCTTAAAGTGATCAAGGAGGCCAATTCCCTCGAAGCGATCTTTATCCCTTCTAACTCTATTCTATGATAAAACTCTAGGGGTTCCTATCATATGGTATCAGAGTAATTTTCCTTGGCATTTCCATTATGATTCCACAACCGTCATCGCTACCATCTCCCTTCCAATGTAGGCCAACCACCATCATCGCCGCTACTCTCCTGTTTCACAACCGTCGTAGCCCAGCCCTTAACCGTGCATAGGCTCACTCGTTAGATTGTCAACGTTGCCATCTGCTCCTCCCCTGCCTACGGAGAAGGTTGCAGCCCAGCCACCATTATTGCTATTGTCTCCCACTACAATCGTGCGGTCCTCCCTCCCACTGCAGTGCATAGCCCTCCTCTACCACAGCCCCAGCCCTCCATCATGGATAGTAGCATCACCGCTACTGCCTCTCACTCTAACCACTCCCTGCTTCCTCCTCTGTTGCCATCTTCCCCCTTTGCCCTATAGTGATTGATAGGACTCCAGCAAGTTGAGTCCTAATCTCCCTAGAAGCAGTTAATAAAATCCTGCTAGATTGTGATAAAGCTATTCCTATCTTATAAAGGAGTATGACTAGGGTTTAGATTAGTCCTTAGGGCTTAGTGGCTACCGCCCCCCCTTTCTGGGTTGGTTGGCTAGGGTTTCCCTTGCTTAGGTCAATTATAGAGACAACCTAGCAGCCCCCTATTCCTATTAAGGCAAGTTGGCTGTAAGAGGGGCAAAGGGATAATTTTACTTAGGCAAGCACCCCCTTAGACTAGGATTTTAATCCTTATATAATGATATAGTCATCCCCTCTCTTAAATCAAGCAGTCTATAATTTTAATTCAGTCTTATGCTGAGTCTAGGAGGGAGAAACCCCTACAGCGTTCTAAGGGCTGATCCCCCTCGAGGATCAAAATCTATAAAGCTCCTTCTGGGGTTCTATTATCTGGTATCAGAGCAGTGATATTGCTGCCCCTGTAGCCATCATCCACGCCTCCACCTTCCCAAGCAATTCTCATAATTGCTGCGACACGCGCCTCCACGTTCCACCCCAGCCATAGATCAAATCAATCTGCCACTGCCTCCTACATTTGATCTAAAAATCTAGTATATTTTTATCAACTATGCCTCTTCAATACTGCAAGATTTATTACTTTATACATTGAAGATTTTTCTCAAATTTTATCCATTGTAAATTTTGTTCGTCGCAAACATTATCATCGTTGCAAAGGTGAAATGCTGCAGAAATTTACAGCCAATTGTTGCTTCTTGAAACTAAACTTTGAATCATCCTTTTTGGTTAAAACTTTTATACAATTTCATAGATCATCTTAGCTTTTATGTAAGACTAATCTCATAAAAAAACTTCTTCTGGATCTGGAGTACTAAAATTTTACAATGCAGAATCTGCCTTCCGTATATTGGCCTCTTGAAACCAAACTTTTGTTCATTCTTTTTGGCTAAAATTTTTATACAATTCCAAAGATCAACTTGGCTTTCATCTGGGATTGATTTCTTCAAAAAATTCCTTCTAGAACTAGTTTTCTTATGTAATCTTTCACCATTATATAGTTCTAGAATTTTTATGATAAATGATCTACCTTTCGTCTTTTGCCTTATTTCCTTACTGTTATGCTGCCAAAATTTTGCCAAACTTTTACTGGTATTCCAAACATCTAAGCTAAGGGTTTTTATATAATTTTCTTAAACTTTCCTTTGGAAATTATGTTAAGAAGTCATTGTTTCTTCAACGTAAAATCTGTTCGATAGAATTACATATCATCGTACTTTTTTTCATCGAATTCTATCAGAGTTGAGTACTATTTTTTATGGGATTTTGGACTCTTTTTTCCTCATCACCAAACACTACCATCCTTACCAAAAATCCTTTAAAATCCTACCCTAAATCGAAACCAAACAGCCACTTAAATCAGCCCTAACCGTAGCCTACTTCCTTATCAATCCACTTATCTTTTCAGCCAACTTTCCTTACCAATACACCTACCTTTGCTGCCATCTATCCCAGATCTAAAATCTATTTCCCTAACCTTTATCTACTACTATCGCAGCCCTAAAACCATACCAATTCATAGCCTAAACTCTATAAAACGACAACCCCAAATCGCACCCAAAATAGCCACAAACCGCACTAAAAAATTGAAGCCTTCTGTCCAATTTTTCAGTCGTCCAATCTCCTTTATCCCTTCAACTGCAGCACACATCTTTTGCTGCCCAACGCTGCCAATAGCGACCTCTTGCTACCATCCTCCTTGATCATAACCAGCAGCGATCCTTGTGGCAAAAAGCTACTAGCAGCGATCTTTCACTGTAATTTGTTTACATCGCAGCCCGCAACAACCGTACGCTGCCAACTATCTTGATCGCAGCCGACAACCGATGCTGCCATCCTCTGCAATAGCCATGTACATTGTTGCCTCCTCTTCCTCCTATTATAGCCGCACCCTTGCTGCAACTAACGCCACTTGTAGCCATGAACTTGTAGCGCAGTCGCAACTGACGTTGTTGCTGCCCTCTTCTTCCTCCACCGTTGCTGCTACCCTTGGCTCTTAGAGACTTCACCCCTATAGTCCCGATATTACTGTCATTCACTGCCTTCAACCTAAAAATTATAGCCACACTTTTTCGTCAGTTTGTTTGACAGGTTGGAGATCCTTACATCATGACATCGTTGGGCTTATTCGAAGCTAAATTGGAGGTTTTCGAGATGCGTATGGATGCTAAATTATGCGCTTTCTTCGAGGAGTTTAGATTGGGCTGATCACCAAGTCCAAGAAGATCACAAAATGGAGCAAATTCTAGTTGCAAAAAGAACTCATCAGAGATAAGAAGCGAGGATAAGACATGGCAGCCCTACACCTCGATGACGTCGATCTCCTTTATACAACTTCAAGAAGGGCACCTCAATTAAGATGCATAGAGTATGAGAGCCACATCCCAACTAAAAGCATATAAACCTTCAGCGTCAATCAATTACAATAACCTTGACAAAGAACTAACAAAGATCCATCAAACCTCTACCATCCAAGAGTACCAGATCAGGTTTGAAAGGTTAACTAATCAAACTCATTATTGGTCTGAAAAATAGATATTGAGGACTTTCATTAAGGGCTTGAAGCTGGAGATTCAAGAAGAAGTTAAAGCGTGACAACCATACACACTTAAGTCAACCATCTCCTTCGCACGACTACACAAAGACAGGCTGAACCAAGATGCTCAGAGGACCAAAGACATCGCACGACCAACAGCACAGAGACTCTTGGCCCCATCTACCACCAGCCAGTCACCTCAGCTGAAAAAGTTAACAAGAGAAGGGCTTTATGACAGATTGGCAAAGGGCCTATGCTGGCATTATAATAAACTATGGAGCCGAGACCATCATTGTGAAAAAGAGAGACCTCTATTGATTGAGCCCACTGAGGAACTTAAACTCAAAGATACGGCTCTTGAGTCCAAGGAGAAGGATATGAAGGAAAAAACACATTCGGCCGCCTGCACCTTTCATGCTCCACCACAGATATTGGACATTGATGGCTTCATCAAGCATCAGCTCGTCACCATCCTCACCAACACCAGGAGCTCCAATGACCTTATGAATGACAAAAGAAAATAGGTGATCTTATGTGGGAAAGGAGAGAACGTAAAAAAGATGATCTTGATACAGTGCTTGGAGAAGCTCGCTGAAATCTCAGGCACGTCCGCTGAACCAAGCTGACTTCTTCCTACTAGACTGTATGACCCCTGTATATTGGTCTTACAAGAGGAACCACGAGCACGTATTTGGCCATATTGTTGTCCACATTTTCAGAGGACCAAAGCTAAAAAGATCATCCAGGAGATGCAGGAGATACATATCATTCGACCATAACCTTCCCTTGCAATGATATTTTATCTTCAAAAATTTTGCCTCTTTGTCTGCAGGGATAAGCTCTTCTTGAAGTGTCATATTCAGCTAAACCAACTATGGTTTCTGATGCTGTGCTCCCTCATCTCGGACTACTTCCATGACTTCATCGAGGAGTGGACCATGATGCTAAAAGTTTTTCTTAATGATGATGACCTCGGATCCATGGCCCAGATCGCAAGAAGGAACAGGAGAAAGGCATCTATGTGACCCCCATAGCCATAATGTCATCTATACCGATGCTAGCATTACCTAAATGTGGCAATGTGTTCGTATTTGGAGCAGATACATCCAGAGTTAGGATCGGCATCACCCTTATGCAAGATGGTCCATAGCATGAAAGAGGAGTAAGCCCAAAAGAAGTAAAATCTATGCTCATGCCAGCACATACAAAGAAGAAATGGTCTCCCAATAAACTTCAGAATGGACGAAAAATTGAAGATCAAGTTTTTTTACACCTCTAGCCCAATCAGCAGGAAACTCGAGCCTTAAGGAAGTGGTCTTCCTATTTCTTTGGGCCTTGCAAAATTGGGGACCACATTAGGGCCCTAACCTGGAGATCAGATCCGTGCACCAGATCAAGATTACAATTGATCCACTGGGTATCCCAACTCAAATAAAAATTTAAAGATGACGACTCAACTCAAGTTCTTCCAACTGACACCCAAGCTAATGAGGAGCTGAAGACCTGGTTCCCTGAGTTCATGGAACTTCAGCCTTGAGGACAAGACTAATTTTAAAAGAGCGGGTTTGATAGGACTCCAACAGGCTTAAGTCCTAATCTCCCTTGAAGTAGTTAATAAAACCCTTCTAGATTGTAATAAAGTCATTCCTATCTTATAATGGAGTATGGCTAGGGTTTAGATTAGCCCTTAGGCTTAGTGGTCATCACCCCCTTACTAGGTTGGTTGGCTAGGGTTTCCCTTGCCTAGGTCAGCTATAAAGCTAACCTAGCCGCCCCCCTTGTTCCTATTAAGATAGGTTGGCTATAAGAGAGACAAAGGGATAATTTTACTTAGGCAAGCACCAGGCTATGGTTTTGATCCTTATATAATGATGTAGCTGCCCCCTCTCTTGAATCAAGCTATCTACAATTTTAATTCAGCCTTGTACCGAGTCTAGGAGGGAGGAACCCCTACAATGTTCCAAGGGTTGATCCCCCTCAAGGATCAAAATCTATAGAGCTCCTTCTAGGGTTCTATTAGCGACCACCTTCCTCTACCATCACTATCATCCCCTGCCATCTCCCACATCTACTTGCCCTCCGTTAGCCCCATCCATGCCTTATCACTTCCATATTTGTTCCAGCGTTGCTCTTCCCCTACCACTATCACCCTCTTCCTCAACCATAAGGATCGCCCAACCACCATCACGGTCATTGCCTTCCTGTTTCATATCGCTGCAGCCCAACCACCATCATCACCACTACCTTCATGTTTCATAACCATTATTGCCTCCCACTATAGTTGTGCCTTCCTCTCTCCCACTACAGCGTATAACCCTCCCCCATAGTAGCCCCAGCCCTTGGCATTTTCTTCTTCCTGCCTCATAGTACCACCATCGCATGACTTCTTCCCATGCAACAACAACCATCACTGCCCTTCAACCTCGGCAACAGCCACCGCAACCTTGGCAATCTCATCCCTACAACATCATCATGCCACCACCCTTTCTGGCCACCAACAAAGCAATAGTCGATCCCAGCCGAGATTAGCAACCAATAGATCTTATCTCAATAGCTATCCTCTACCCAGTGACTGTAGCCCTTGACGATGCCATCTTCCATCTCATCAGCATCCATGTAGCGACTCTTCACATCTATAGAGCCACCACTAACCAGGAGCACATCAGCAACACTGAGTAGGATAGTGCTGATGCCCTTAACCCAACACCAGAAATAAGAATTAGGTATTACAGATCTACAGTCCTATGCAATGACTACCAACAACTCATTAAAAGCCTAATTAGAAGCTTTAGAAACCAGAAGTGAGAACTGACTACAAGAAACCCTTAATGAGTTCAAAAGGAGCATATTGGAGAGCATCAACAAATTTCAGCAAGAGTAAAGTTCAAATCATATGTTGAACAAATCTGAAGACATAAGAAAAGGGCACTAAGAATAGGGCATTAATTAGCCACACATGAAGGTGGAATTTCCAAGATGGGAAGACGAGGATCCAACCAATTAGATCTTTGTTCTTTCACTTCCATAGGACTCTAGAAGAATCCAAGATGGAAATAGCTTTAATTCAACTTGATGGTGATGTGATCCAGTGGTATAATTAATATAAAACCTATCATGGGGTTCCTTCGTAGGAGAAATTTAAGAAAGGAATTCTTGTTCACTTTGGACCATCTAAGTACAAGAATGTTGATAGTCAGCTTGTCAAAATTCATCAGACTTCCACAGTATAGGAATATTATAGAAGATTTGAGCGACTATCAAATCAAGCTAGAGATTAATTTGAACGGTAATTGGTGGGTATATTTATTGAAGAACTTAATCCAGATATTCTGTGTGAAGTTAAGGCTCGCTAACCCCACATTATAATACCTATGATCTCATTTGCATGTTTGTATAAGGAAAAAATCAGTAGGGAGTATTGCTCAAATAGAAATAATAACAAACAGATGATTAGCAAGCTGCCCGCCCCATCTATTCCCAACAAAAACCCTAACACCCGAAGACTAACGCAAGAAGAAAATCAATAAAAGATTAACAAAGGATTGTGTTAGCATTATGAGTAAAAGTGGAGTAAGGAGCACTGATGCAAACAAGGGTAACTTTTGATAATTGAACCAATTAAGGAGGAACGTAAACTAACAATATGGAGTCTGGTTATGAAGGTATAGATTCTAATGAAGATATTGGACCGTGCATGCATTAGCTAGCTACTCTAACCCGCAAACCATGAAAATTAAAGAAATTTTGAAACATCAACCTATTACTAATTTAATTGATATTGGTAGCAGTAATAATTTTATAAACAGTAAGGTTGTTAATTGATTGCCCTACCACATTGAAGGCTGTGATAAATTCGAAGTAAAGGTTGACGATGGATGAATTCTAACTTGTTATAGTAAGTGTTCAAAGATAAAACTGATTATACAGGATGAAGAACTACTTGTCAATTTCTTTTTATACCCTTAGAAGACTTCCAAGTGGTGCTTGAATTAAATGGCTATCAATTTTGGGTGATGTCTAATGGATTTTTTCTAAACTGACTGTGAAGTTTTTTATCAATGGAAAGCAAGTGATCCTCAAGGGAAGACGTGGAAGCAAGGTCACAATTGCCATTAGCCATCAGATGGAGAGGGTTATCTTGAAAATCACGATGACTACTACACCGGAAGGCCGACCCATTGCTGAAACTATTATGAATTATGAAGTGGAGACCCTACTTATTTGATCAATGGGTTATGATGCACTGCAGATATCTTGTGACTGAAGTGCTCCCAGGGTTTAACGCTGCTCAGCCTTCAGGATAAGGTTGATTTGAAGAAGGGAGGAATTGTTAGGATGCCATTAAAATTTTGAATTATTAAGTCATGTTTTTTGTGAGTTCATTAGTCTAATTGGAGTCAGTTAGGAGTTTATTTAAATTTTATTATTTAATTAGGAGTCCAAGTCCTAAGGGACTCTAGGTGGAAGAGTCCAAGTCCAAAGGACTCTTGGTAGAACTCTATAAATATAGGTGTAACTACTTTTTTTTATTAATCAATAAAATATTATCTCAGCCATTTGGCAAACCGTAGGAGGCTGATCCCCTCGAAGTGATCAAGGAGGCCGATCCCTTCGAAGCGATCTTTATCCCTTCTCTCTCTCTTCTATGATAGAACCCTCGGTATTCCTATCAGACCAAGATGAAAAGAAAAGCTGATAAGTCCTTTATAAAGGATAAGGGCAAACTGAGTAAGGCAAAGGTTGCCAAGAAAGACCCGGCCAAGGAAAAAGGCCAGTGCTTCCATTACGGCAAAGATGGGCACCGAAAGAGGAACTGCAATAAGTACCTTGTAGTGAAGGCAAATAGAAGCTTGGAGAAGCTTCAGGTATATTCATGATCAGTCTCTATTTGTTAGAATTTTTTAATAATACATATATATTGGATACCAATAGTGCTTATCATATCTGTAATTCTTTACAGGGGGTAATGATATAAGAGTTGCGTCATTTGCTATTGGTGAGGTCACCCTACATCTGGTTGGTAGAACTACCATTGCTTTAAATGCATGTTATTTTGTTCCTTCTGTCATAAAAAATATTCTTTTCATTTCATGTTTGACAGGTATGGGATATAAATTAGTCTTTGAGAATAATAATTATTCATTGATATTGGATGATAAGATCATCACAAGAGGAATATTGTATAATAGTATATTTGTGCTAGATATAACTCCATAAATCATGAATGAAAGTATGTCCAAGAGGAAATGAGATGAGGTGAACAAAAAAAGTACTTGAATACAGATTTCACCCATTTTCTCAGAGACTATGAAATTCTATCCCAATGGCCACCTCCTTATACACCTTAGATAAATGGTGTATTAGAAAGGAGGAATTATAAGCTATTATACATGGTGCAATCCATGATGAATTTTGCCGACCTACACATCTCATTCCGAGGATATGCCCTAGAGATCGCAACTTACATTCTAAATAGAGTTTCATATAAGTCAGTAATGTCTACACCATATGAGATACAGAGAGGGAAGAAGCTTGATCTTAAGGTTGTTATGATTTAGGGTTGCTCTACCCACGTTAGAAGACACAACCCCGACAAGTTGAAATCAAGGATGAAATGGTCCAAGTTCATGGGATACCCCAAGGAGCAAAAGATTTTTGTTGCCAAAAGAGCTATGTTCCTTGAGAAGGAACACATTCTTGGTAGAAATAGTGGGAGTGTGATAGAGTTGACGGAGGTTGGAGAATATGGTTTAAGCACCATTCTAGAGGCCAAGTCTATTTAGGCACATAGCATACAAATTCTAACTTTGTGCAAGTCTAACAAAGTATCTCATCATCGTAAAAGATACGTGGGACATATCAGTGGAGATGACACTTAGGATGTTGATCCTTAGACCTATGAGAAGACTATTATGAGTATAGACTCTAGGAAGTATCAAGAAGATATGAATTTCTGATATGGATTCCATGTACTCTAATAAGAGTATCATACCCATCGACTACAAGTGGATCTTCAAGAAGAATGACAAAACTCTAGAGGAATTCTATGCAAATTAATCTTTGAGGGGGATCAACTCTTGAATGCTATAGGGGTTCCTCCCTCTTAGGTAGTCAGCCATAAGGCTAAATTGAAGATTGATCTTTGCTTATTCAAAAGAGATGAAGGCTACAAGCTTATATATGGCTCCAAACCCTAGCCCTAGGGGGCTACTTCCTAAGTGAATTCTCCCTTTTACCCTTCATCTAGTCGACTTGCCCTGTTAAGGGGGGCGGTGGCCTAAGGGGTTGTACAAGCCATGCGCCCCTGCTAGAAACCCTAGCTGACCAACCCAGTAAAGGGGGCGATGGCTAAGAAGCCTTAAGGCCCCAAACATAAACCCAAGCCACTCTTCTTTCTAGGATAGAGGCGGCTAGGTGGGGTTTATTACAATCTCATAGAGTTTTTATTAGTTGTTACTTAGTTGAGTAGGACCAACCCTGTTGGAGTCCTATCAAGCCCGTCCTCTTCAAATCAGCCTTGTCCTCAAGGTTGAGGTTCCATGAACTTAAAGAACCAGGTCTTCAACTCCTCATATAATTCCCTTGTGGCATCTTCAGGTGGTAAATTATTCCAATGCACTAGCACTTCAGTAGAGGGACGTCGGTGATGCATCATAATTCATCGATCAAAGATGGCTTGTGGTTGGGCTTGAATATCTCCATAATTAGTGGTGTTCGATAGTTGAGTCTGGGCTGACTCATGTTCTCTCAACTTGGGCTTCAAGAAAGACATATGGAAGACAGGGTAAATTTTGGCATCCTTATGCAATTTAAGTCTATACGCCATAGCTCCAATTACGCTCCGTGATTTGATAAGGCCTATAATAGTGAGGGTATAGCTTCATGGAGGATCGTGTGTTGATGGATAGTTGCTTGTGCAACTATAGGGAAAAATAAAGCCAATCTCCTACTGAAAACTCTCTTTCGTTCCAACGTGTATTGGCTTGCTACTTCATTCTAGCCTGAGCGGCAGAGAGATTATCCTTTAGCAACTATAGGAGTTTGTCCTTGTTAATTAAATCTTGATCGACCTGATCCACTTTAGCCAAGCTAATTATATACTTTGGAATCACAAGGGTCGGTCGGCCATATAGTGCCTTATATAGGGTATATTTTGTAGATGAATGATATGTAGTATTATACCACCATTCGGCCCAATGTCACGGACAACAATGTAAATAAGGTGTTCGATAAAATATTCGTGTTTGTCCATGCTTACAGTAGGCTTAGCAGCCCTAGTTTGGTTTACTTTGTGGCCAATTTTGGCTTATAAAAATGAGTGTGTCTTGTAAGCACTTGTGGGGACTTCGGTCTGTAATGGACCATTATCCTTTGTGTGCAACCTTTCTGAGTTTGTAATGTCCATGGGTTTAATTTGTATGTGGCTTTATAAAGTATTTTCTTGACCAGTTGCATCTAGATCCCATAGGAATTACTTCTTCTAGCTCGTTTTCTCTTTTGTAAGTCTAAGGGACTCTAGGAGACCTCGGGGAGGGCTGACATTTGCGGACGGACACGCATGGGTGCCGCACGACTTAGGCAAAATCAGATAAGCCCGTGATACCAAGGGAGCCATTTTGTTTATTCCTTTGGTCGGCCATAGGTGAAATACTGAAAGTACATCTCTAGACACCTTTTCACCGTATTTGTTTGGCCGTTAGTTTGTGGATGGTATGTTGTGCTCATCTTGAGTTTGGTACCCTGCAACTGAGATAACTCGGTCCAAAATTTATTGGTGAAGACCCTATCATGGTCACTTACAATGTACCTTGGCATCCCATGCAGTTTAATAATATTTTCTATGAAAATTTGAGCAATACTAGCAGTAGTGTAGGGATTTCACATAGCACAAAAATGAGTATATTTCGTTAATCGATCAACCACCATGAGGATTGTGCTTTTGCCTTTGGAAGGTGGTCGTCCTTCGATGAAATCCATGAAGATGTCAGTCTACACTGAGTCAGGTATAGGTAGTGGTTGTAGCTTTCCTAGACTTGCCACTGTTTCACCTTTTGTTGTTGACATACATCACATTGTGCTACATATTCAAAAAGAAGTTTTTTCATCCCTCTCTAATAAAAACTTTGCTTCACTCTTTTATAGGTTCTCAAAAATCTAGAGTGCCCTACCAAAGGTGTGGAGTGCATCTCTTGCAGGATCATTTTGACGTAAGGAGAGTCGGGTATAAGCATAATGCGTTCTTTATAGCACAGATTCTTTGAATCCTAAGTATAGTGGCTATTGTACTTGGATTATCCTCTAATTTCTTAATGATGTTGCTGGTCTCAGGATTCTTCTTTTGTTCCTCCCTAATTTCCTCAAGAAAGCCAGTGGTAGGAAGGGAAATGGCTGAAATTTTAGCTTGTTCGGGTAGCCATGAGAGTGCATATGCAACAATGTTTTCTTTCCCCTTTTGTAAATAGTTTCCTAATCAAATCCAAGAAGTTTGGTTACCCATTTTTGCTACTCAGGGGATGACATCTTCTACTCCAAAAAGTATTTGGGGCTTTGATGGTCAGTTTCAATCTGAAAGCATCGGTCGATCAGGTAGGGTCTCTACTTTATTACAACATGCACAATTGCGAGCATTTCCTTATCATATATTGACATTTTTTGATGGGAGGGAGACAACGCCTTATTGTATATGTGAGTGGTTGACCTTCTTGTATTAGAATGGCTCTAATTCTGATTCTAGATGTGTCGGCCTCAATTACGAAGGGTCGATCGAAATCTGGTAGTGCTAGCACTGGCGTCGTCATCATGGCTACCTTAAGTCTGTTGAAGGCAGCGAAGGCTTTGTTCGACCATTGGAAGGCTTCCTTTTTCAGTAGAGAGGTAAGGGGTGCACTGATCTTCCTAGAGTCCTTCACAAATTTTCGGTAGTCGCTAGTTAGTCCAAGGAAACTGCACAGCGATTTCACATTTGTAGGTTTCGGCCAGCCCTGCATTGCCTCAATTTTTGTTGGGTCAACAGCCACTCCTGCTGAGATTATATGCCCAAGGTACTCTACTTTTTGCTGGAGAAAGTTGTACTTTATTTACTTTATTCTCCCGAAGGATCGTCGAAATAAACTATAAGTGCTAAAAATGAGTCTCAAGAGAAGGGCTATAAATGAGAATATCATCAAAAAAATACTAGCATAAATTTGTGAAGAAAGCTCCAAAAAATATCATTCATTAGGCATTAGAAGGTGGAAGGAGTATTAGTGAGTCCAAAAGGCAATACCAAAAATTCATAATGTCTGTTGTGCGTTCGGAAAGTAGTTTTTTGAATATCTTCTTCACATACTCAATTTTGGTGATACCCAAATCGTAGGTCCAACTTCGTGAAGACTCGAGCTCCTTTTAATTCATCTAAAAGTTCATCCATCACTGGTATTGAGTACTTGTCCTTGACGGTGATGGCATTTAAGGCTCGGTAGTTGATGCACATCCGCCAAGTTCTGTCCTTCTTGCTTACAAATAGCACCAATAAGGAAATAGGGCTATAGGTTGGTCGAATCACCCTTGTTTCTAGCATCTTTTTATAATTTTCTCAATCTCATCCTTCTGGAGGTGAGGATAGCGATATGGTCAAGAGTTTGCTGGTGGTTTTCCTTGGAGAATTGGAATATTGTGGTTATGTTGCCGGGGAGGAGGAAGACCACATGGTTTGGTGAAAATGTCGACAAATTCAGTAAGCAATTAGGTGAGATTTTGATCTACAATTTTTATGTTCTTCTCCTTTGTTGTTGCTAGAGATACATCAAAAAGCCACCATGTGCCTTGTGTAAAACTTTCTCTATTTGTTGGGTCGAAATGGTGGTTACGTGGCTTCCATGCTTCCCGCGTAAGGTGACATGTTTGCCTCTATAGTAAAATTTCATAATCAATTTGGAAAAGTTCTAAGAGATATTATCTAGCCTTATCAGCCACTCAATGCTAAGCATGGCTTCATAATCATCAATAGGTATGAGGAAGAAGTCGGCAATGATTTCTTGGTCTTGCAACAATAGTTTCACCTACGGGCACCTTTGATCGTATTTTAGGATTCGACCGTCGGCGACCTTCACATCGAACATGCTGCAACCTTCAATGTGGAGTACCATCCTAGAAGCAACCTTACTATTTAGAAAGTTATTAGTGCTACCTATGTCAATAAGAATGGTGATCAGTTGTTGTTTAAGAATGCCTCCAACTTTCATTGTTTGCGAATTTGAGTAGCCGACTAGCGCGTGCACCGTAAAGTGGGTTGGTTGTGTCTCTTCTTCTGCATCTTCTTCCTCCTATTCGAGGTTCTCTTCTGAAGGTTCCATGACTTCTTCTTCTATAAGTTCAATCACGAGGAGTGGCCCCTTTTTATAGCAATTTTCGTGGCTCCATGGCTTGTCACAATACCAACATAAACCCTTCGCAGATCGCTCCCGAAGTTCTTCTCTCGTCAATTTTTTTAGTGTGGGGGCTCGCTGACAATAGAGGGGGGTGCCAACTTTGGCATTGCTAGTTGGGGAGCGACCCTAGTTTTTCGAGCTTCATGATTCAATCACTCATCTTGAAGTCACGCGAAAGAGATGGCTACCATAAGTGTGTACGATTGTCGCGCTTTCACTTCTCATTGGATCTTCAGCTTTAAGCCTCAATAAAAGTCCCCAAACAGCTTTTTTTTAGACTAATCATGAGTTTGATTAGATAACCTTTCAAACTTAGTTTGATACTCTTGGATGGTAGAGGTTTGTCGGATCTTTGCTAGTTGTCCGTTAACGTTCTCATAATTGATTGGTCCGAAGCGAATCAACATTCCATCTTTAAATTATCACCATGAAAGGACTCCATTGGTATGATCAAACTAGTTAAACCACTGTATGGCATCCCCTTCAGGATGAATTGTCACTATTTCCATTATAGATATGTTTGCATTTTTGTGGTACTGAAAATATCACTCCGCATGCGAGATCTAACCAATCGGGTCTCCTTCTTCCCATCTAGGGAAGTCTACCCTCATGCATGGATTGTAGGGATCAGTCATAAAACCTTCTTTCTCTTAGAAGTAATCTTTTTGGTCAGAGATCTTTCCTTGTTATTATATCTTCGAGATCGATGGTCAGCCCAAACTGAGTTCGGCAAAAAGGGTTCGTATCTTCTCCTCCATCTGCATTTCATAGGCTTCAAATTTAGCATTGATGGCATCCTCTAATGCCATAGTGTAAGCCTCTAGATCTGTAATGTTAAGATCTCTCTTTTGTTGTCAGGTTAAGGGCAAGAGTCGGTTGGGAAAAGTTATGATTGAAAAGGTGGGCAGATCGGTGAATGCATAGGCTACGGTTTAGGCTTGTTTTATGGCTATTTTGGATGCGGTTCAGGGCTATGGTTTAGTAGGGTTCTGGGAATGTGATGGTAGTGGATGAAGGTTAGGGAAAGGGTTTCAAATCTATGGAGGATAGCAGCAAAGGTTTCATGGAATTCGGTGGAGGTTTGCTACGGTAGGTGCTGTCTCGCAGATCAAAATTGTCATCAAAGAAATAATGGTTTCTCGATAAAATTTCTAGCAAAAATCGAGAGGTTTGAGGATGGAATTTGATAGCAAAATCTCAATTCAAATAGCAAAAATAATAGCAGTTTAAATCAAGAAAATTTTAGTAGCATAACATCAAGGAATTCAGTGTAATTTGCACACGTAGAATTCTCGTCGAAAAATTTCAGCAATGTGCGATGAAAATTTGCAACAACACAAGAATCATTTCAGAGATGATTTTCTTAGTAGATCAACCATGAATGAAAGCCAAAACAATCTATGAGATGTGTGAGAAATTTTGTCCAAAAAGGATGTCAAATAGATTAGTTCAAAAGCACCATATGCCATTGAAATTTTCTACAGCAATTCTTCATTCATAAAGACGATATCTTTTGCGATGAAAGGAATTCTCAGCAAGGAATTGATCAAACTTCTTTTTGGTATTTTGTAGATAGAGAATTTTAGCAACAAAAGGTATTGGTGATAGAAATATATCAAATTTCTAATGCAATTGTTGGTGGTAGCAGCAGATTGATTTGATCTGCGATAGAAGATGATGGTGGAGATGGCGATGTCAAAAGCAATTATGGGAATTTCTTGGCTAATGGTGGGTGGTAGAGATGGCAGTAAAGACAACAAGATCGCTGCTCTAAGACCAGATAATAGAACCTTAGAGGAATTCTATGTAGATTGATTTGATCTGGGATAAAAGATGACGGTAGAGACGGCGATATCAAAAGCAATTGTGGGAATTGCTTGACTAATGGTGGGCGGTAGAGATGGTAGTAAAGGCAACAAGATCACTACTCTGATACCAGATGATAGAACCTCAGAGGAATTTTATGCAGATTGATCTTTGAGGGGGATCAACCCTAGGAATGCTATAGGGGTTCCTCCCTCCTAGGTAGTTGGCCACAAGGCTGAATTGAAGATTGATCTTTGCTTATTTAAAAGAGGTTGAGGCTACAAGCTTATATAGGGCTCCAAACCCTAGCCTAGTGGGCTGCTTCCTAAGTTAATTCTCTCTTTTACCCACCAACTAGTCGACTTGCCCTGTTAAGAGGGGTGACAACCTAAGGGGCTGCACAAGCCATGCACCCCTGCTAGAAACCCTAGCAGGGGTTTGATTCTCCTATACCATCTAGGGTTATAGATACACAGTAACTATGGACAAACAGGTCCAATGGATTTGATTCCCCTATATCGTCTGGGGTTATAGCATAGTGGCCTAGTACGTCCATAGTCAATGAGTCGAGTGAATTAATATGAAGATAATAACTCACTATATCAGAAGTAGTTCTGATGGAAGTGACTTACTGTCACGAACGGTCGTCGCTCAACCGTAATGCCTTTGCTCCTTGAACCGTTCGTCACTTTTTCTTGCTTGTACATATGTTTGGCAGCTTATTTTGCCTTGAGTTTACATGTTTTTACCTAAGAAATATGAGCGAAAGTAGTGTAGAAGGCTGCAGAACGATCGCTCACTGCGCGGAGCCAAAACAGCCCAAAACAGCCCCATTTTTGGGTCCTTTTCATGTGCCACGACAACCTTTTTGAGCGGTGCGAAATGTCAGCCATTTCAGCACCTTGGAACCCCGGTGGCACTGGATGGGGTTCGGGTATATGTCGGCGTAGGCATTCATCGAATTGAACTTGTCTTGCGTCCGATACCTTGGGAGCCGTCGTTTGTGGACTTGACCGTTCCTACAACCCTCCAAAGTCCTGCTCTCTTTCTCTCTTTTCTTTGCTGCACTCAAGGTGTTCGATAAATTGCTTGTACCTTTCCGCTTTAGACGTCGGGATGTGTCCGCCGCCGCTTCGAATTAATCAACTTCTTCTTTGTAAGTCCCACGGGCCTTAAGAGGTTGTAAGAGGGCTGACCCTTTATGACAGGAAACGCATTGGGCGTTGTATGACTTAGGCAATCCCGCTAAGTCCGGAATAGTGAGCAAGGTTGCTCTACGACTTAGGCAATTTCAGCTAAGTCTTGGAGTGTCATGAGTGCCGCATTAGGCAAACTTTAGCTAAGCCCGTGACAGTGTGGTATCAGAGCAGGCAAGCAATTCATACGAACAGTGAATAAGATTCACAATCTCGCTATAGTGAAACATTGTGGTGAATCGAGTAAGATGGGGCAAGCTGGACCCTTGCTCCAAGCAGTCGCAGGTGGGCTGCAAGTGCAAACTCGCTCGCAAACTATGGGAGTCACTCATGAGGAGCTCTATAGTGAACAAGACGAGCGTGAAGTTGGGTATTCTCCACGAGGGGAGGAGGCGCCATCTGCAGCGCCAACCGGGAAAAAGGGTCAGAAGGAGAGAATTATAGCGGCGGAGACCCGCCTTGATGTTCTTGAAGCGAGCGTGGAGGAACTCTACCAAGGCCAGCGAGGGCTACTTAGGGTAGAGAGCTCGCTAGAAGAAGCTGAATCTCGGATCGAGAAAGTTGAATCTATGATGGATCAACTGACAGAGGACACCAAAGATTCCGTACGACACCTACATGAAGTTGTGGCGGAACTCACGGCGAAGGTGATGGTGTTAACAAGGACTCTTGATGCGGGAGGGAGCAACACCCGCGCTGCGCCACCACAAAACTTCAGGGCACCAGAGCCGCAGTGCTACGGAGGTGCTAGAGATGCCAAAGAGCTCGAAAACTTCTTGTTCGACATGGAACAGTATTTCCGTGCTACAAGGCTTGATTCTGAAGAAACCAAAGTTGCTATAGCAACAATGTATCTGAATGGGGATGTAAAACTTTGGTGGCGAACCCGTTGGGAAGAGATCCAACAAGGCCGATGTCAAGTGGATACATGGGGAGACTTGAAGCGAGAGTTGAGAACCCGTTCTACGGAGAACACAGAGTTTGTCGCAAGAAGGAAACTGAGACAACTCCGCCAAAGTACAACAATCCGAGACTATGTAAAATAATTTTCAGTACTGATGCTGGATATACGGGACATGTCTGAGAAAGACAAACTATTCAGCTTCCTCGATGGCTTGAAGCCATGGGCACAACAAGAACTACATCGAAGGAATGTCACTGATGTAGTCGGGGCAATTGCAGCCGTGGAAAGGCTAACTGACTTTGTTTCTTCGGAGGATTTGAGAAAGAAGAAACAATCTTCGGGAAATCGCCCATCTAAATACTCTCGAGCGAAGGAGTCTGGGGGCGAGCAAAAGAAGAAGAATTTCCACAAGGGACCGGGCTCAAGAGGTAGAGTCCCAAAACCTACTGGATGCTTCTTGTGTGGAGGACCGCACATGGTGAGGGAGTGCCCACAAAAACAGGCACTCAATGCTTTGACGGCATCGATTCTACCCGTAAGTCGACAAGGGCAAAGCAATCGCCTTAGTTCGAGTAGTTCGACTCCGATAGCGGCGGAGGCGTCGCAAGGACCCAGGATGGGAGCAATGCGTTTGTTGAATGCATTGCGGGGTCAAGTGGGGGAGAATACAAAGGCGAAGCCACCGAAGGCAGGAAGCAACGAGTTGATGTATGTGGACATCAAGCTCAATGGCCGAACAACCCGTGCAATGGTGGACATGGGCGCGACCCACAATTTTATTGCCGATCAAGCTAGCGATGGGACTAATATTGGAGAAGAGCCCAAGTCGTATGAAGGCGATGAACTCGGAGGCCAAGCGGATCTCCGGACAAGCAAAGGGGGTCCCCATCAAGATCGGGACATGGAATGGGAGCACAGACTTAATGGCAGTGCCGTTGGACGACTTCCAAGTGATTCTCGGAATGGAGTTTATGCACGCAGCAAAGTTGGTGCCAATACCTCTGAACTTCTTGTGTCTAATGGGAGGCGATGATCCTGCATGGTTCCAGTTTCTCGGTAGGAACCAAGGACCAACAAATATCGGCTTTACAATTGAAGAAAGTGCGAAAAGGTGAATTAACCTTTTAGCGCTATGAAGCTAGAGACACTTGACGGGAGGCCATTCAGAACTGCCATTGTGGCGAACATCCCGAAGGAGTTCTCGATGTGATGCCAAAAGAGTTGCCGAGAACTCTACCACCACAGAGGCGTGGATCATCGATTGAGAGCCGGAGTTAAGCCTCCAGGAGACCACCATACCGCATGGCCCCTCCGAGTTGGCGAATTGAGGCGGTTAGATGAACGCTAAGCGGTGGTCTCATCCGTCAGCGCCTTCGAGCTCCGGTCCTCTTCCAGAAGAAACAAGATGGGAGCCTCCGATTATGCATTGATTATCGAGCCCTCAACAAGATGACGGTGAAGAACAAGTACCCTATCCCGCTCATCGCGGACTTGTTCGATCAATTGGGCAAGGCAAAGTACTTCTCCAAACTCGACCTTCGGTCAGGGTATTGGCAGGTGCGCATCGCAGAAGGTGATGAGGCGAAGACTACCTGTGTGACCAGGTATGGAGCATTCGAGTTCTTGGTGATGCCTTTCGGCTTAACCAACGCTCCGGCCACATTTTGCACTCTCATGAATCAGCTGTTCAAAGAATATCTGGATAAGTTTGTGGTCGTCTACTTAGACGACATCGTCGTCTATAGCCAAACACTTGAGGAGCATGTTAGACACCTCCGAACAATTTTCAAAGTTCTCAGGGAGAACACCTTATTCGTGAAGAGGGAAAAGTGCTACTTCGCCCAAACAGATATTTTATTCTTGGGGCATCAAATTGGGAATGGGTCCATTCGAATGGACAAGGCTAAGGTGCAAGCTGTGGTGGACTGGCGAACACCGAAGAAGGTGCCAGAGTTGAGATCCTTCCTTGGGTTTGTCAACTATTATCGGTGCTTCATAGCTGGATATTCAAAGCGCCCAGACGGAGTTGCTAAAAAGGAGCGATCCGGAGATGGTCGGACAAATGTGAGGCGGCATTTCAAGACCTGAAGACTGCTGTGTTAGAAGAACCTGTACTCAGATTGCCGGACTATGGAAAGTCTTTTGAAGTCCATACCGATGCTTCTGACTTTGCTATTGGAGGAGTTCTTATGTAGGAGGGTCATCCAGTGGCCTACGAGAGTCGCAAGCTCAACGAGACCGAGCGGTGATATCCTGTACATGAGAAGGAGATGACAGCGGTAGTCCACTGTCTACGAGTGTGGCGACACTACCTTCTAGGAGCACCATTTGTGCTAAGGACCGACAATGTCGCATTGATTTACTTTCAAACTCAAAAGAAACTCTCCCCAAAGCAAGCACGATGGCAGGACTTCTTGGCTGAGTTCGACATGGTGATGGAGTACAAACCCGGAAAAGCAAATGTCGTGGCTGATGCATTGAGTCGGAAAGTGGAGCTTGTGAATGCTATACGCTTGGAGGGCGGAGGCCAAGCAAGTCAATTGCGCTCCAACTTTCTTTCCGTGATCGTGGTTGGACTGCGAGATCCTCAAGCGGTGGCTCGATTCAACTCATTAAAGAGGGCAAGGCACGATTTTGGGTCCAGGAGGGACTCATCTACACCAAGGGGAACAGAGTTTATGTCCCACGAGCGGATAACTTGAGGCGTGAACTCTTGAAAGAGTGTCACGATTCCCTTTGGTGGACATCCCGGTATCCACCGAACAATGGCTCTCGTGGAGAGGGCCTTCTATTGGCCAAAGATGGAGAGATGTGGAGGAATATGTTCGAACATGCCTTACTTGTCAACAGGACAAGATAGAGCGCTGGGACTTTTGGAACCGCCGTGCAGAAAGGCCATGGGAGAGCATTTCTTTGGACTTCATATCAAGCTTGCCAGAGGGGGACTTGGATCGATACTGTGGTAGTTGATCGATTTTAGTATGCAACATTCATTGCTGCACCCTATATTGCTCGGAGGAGGCGGCTAAGTTGATGATGAAGAATGTGGTTAAGTATTGGGGGTCCCACACAACATCATTAGCGATCGGGATTCTCGGTTCTTGGGATGATTACGAGTTGTTCAAGTTGTTGGGGTCTAAATTATACTTCTCCACAAGCCTCCACCCTCAAACAGACAGACAGAGAATTAACTCGCTCTTGGAGCAATATCTTGACTACGTGAGTGCCAACCAACGGATTGGGTGAAGTGTTGGACATCGCCCGTTCTCCTATAACTTGCAACGGAGCTCTGCATCCAACAAGAGCCCATTTGAGATTATTACGGACAAACCATCAACTCCTCATACCGTTATTGGTTATACAGGAGTAGCCCATCACCTATCACTGAGGGAATGGCATCGTAATGCGAGATATTGCGGCTTACTTGGAGAAGGCGGCCAAAAGATGAAGAAGTGGGCGACTTGGGAAGGCGACCACAAGAATTTAAAGTTGGTGACATGGTGTTGGTGAAGCTCAACCAAAGATCACTCCAATTCTTTAGACACAAAGTGCATAAAGGATTGGTACGCAAGTATGAAGGGCCTTTCCCAATCATCAGCAGGGTAGGCAATGTCTCATACAAGTTGCAACTGCCAGCATGGTTCAGAATTCACAATGTCTTCCATGCGAGCAACTTGAAAGCCTACCACTCAGATCCGCGAGATGATTCCCGAAATGTTCCAACTCGACTACCCCCCACCAGAGCCTTTTACGAGAAACGAGTTGAAACTATTCTAGCGGATCGTATAATAAAGCTACCCAATGGAGCACAACATATAGAGTACTTGGTGAAGTGGCAAAAGCTTCCTCAAACAGAAGCTAGTTGGGAGCCAGAAGATGCCCTACGACATGAAGAAGCTCGCATCAAAGCCTACCAACAAGCGTCGACGAGGGCGTCGACAGTTTAAGTGGGGGAGAATGTCACGAACGGTCGTCGCTCAACCGTAATGCCTTTGCTCCTTGAACCATTCGTCACTTTTTCTTGCTTGTACATATGTTTGGCAGCTTGTTTTGCCTTGAGTTTACATGTTTTTACCTAAGAAATATGAGCGAAAGTAGTGTAGAAGGCTGCAGAACGATCGCTCACTGCGCGGAGCCAAAACAGCCCAAAACAGCCCCATTTTTGGGTCCTTTTCATGTGCCACGACAACCTTTTTGAGCGGTGCGAAATGTCAGCCATTTCAGCACCTTGGAACCCCCCGGGTGGCACCGGGCTGGATGGGGTTCCGGGTATATGTCGGGCGTAGGCATTCATCGAATTGAACTTGTCTTGCGTCCGATACCTTGGGAGCCGTCGTTTGTGGACTTGCGACCGTTCCTACAACCCTCCAAAGTCCTGTTTCGCTCTCTTTCTCTCTTTTCTTTGCTGCACTCAAGGTGTTCAATAAATTGCTTGTACAGCTTTTCGCTTTGCGAGACGTCGGGATGTGTCCGTCGCTCGCTTCTGAATTAATCAACTTCTTCTTTGTAGGTCCTACGGGGCCTTAAGAGGTTGTAAGAGGGCTGACCCTTTGCGGACAGGAAACGCATTGGGCGTTGTATGACTTAGGCAATCTCAGCTAAGTCCGGAATAGTGAGCAAGGTTGCTCTACGACTTAGGCAATTTCAGCTAAGTCTTCGGGAGTGCCGCGAGGGTGCCGCACGGCTTAGGCAAACTTTAGCTAAGCCCGTGACATTACGGCCAGCTCGGTATCGGGCCTAGAGGGTCACACACATATGGTGGATGCTTCCGCGAATAGAGGATTAGATGGAGATCCAATTAGCCCATATTCTCATTAGATGAGACCCTATATTGATGGGCTCCTTGGTTAAGGCCCAATTAGAGGTCTAAGGAGATTATTGGATAAAGATCCAATAATATAAGGTTAGTGGGTAATTGGATGAAGATCCAATACCCACTAAGGCAAGGGCCCTAGGGTTTTGGTGCATCTATATAAATAGGAGGGGAGACTCATGGTTGATAGGCTGTAGTTCTAGCCTCCCCCTCCTATTCTCCTCCCTCCCTCTACAAGAGTTGTAAGATCAAATTGAAGGAGATTCGTTACAGAGATCCATCGTGTGAATACCGCTAGAGAGAAAGACGCTTGACTTCCTTCATCCCCTTCATCCAGATTTGGAATACAGGGATATATGATCTCCCTAGGTAAAATAATCTCTAATATGATGTGATTTTTTTTATTTTTACGGCTTTCTCATGCCCCAATCTTTTGCACGATGATTTGATCTGTGTGGGAAACTGATTTTTTATTTTTGATTTCCATTGCGTATGTGATGCTCCCACTAAGGTTTCCCAATAGTGGTATCAAAGCCAACATTTTCATGCGAAAGTTGATTTTAAACTACATGTGATTAGATTGAATCGCGTAGAATCATTTTACGTGTTCTTGTTGGGTTTTTGCAGTGAACGCAACAAGGAGGGGCGGCCAACCACAGCCAGACCCTTTGCAGGGGTGGCTAAACATGGCTAGGCCCCTTGCAAAGGCGGCCACCCACAGCCAAGCCAGCTGCAGGGGTAGCCAGCTACGGCCAAGGCTCCTTGCAAGAGGGCGGTTGGATGCTCGTAGGTGACCGCCCACAGGGGCAACAGTCGTCGCCTGCGTAACGGTAGTGCAGTGAGGATGAAGGAGGGCTAGGGCATCTTCTTAGAAAAGATGGTTATGCCCCTTAGAATTTGATAAATTCTAACTATATCTTATTTTATAGAATTCCTTAAATGCCCTTATCAATTCTAGAAATTCTAAGGATTGTCCTCTCATCCCGAATTTTAAAAATGCCCTTGACAATTTTAAAAATTTTGAGCATGTCCTAATTTCTAGAAAAATAATTAATTAAATAATTTAATTAATTATTATATATATCTAGTAATCCTACATATGAAGTAGATGGATAATCATGAGTTATGTATTGTTATGTGTATAATTATGATTATTATTATTATTATTATTATTAGGGCCTACGAGCCTCTATTTTTCTCGTTTATTGTCAGACTTGCGTGCTTGTGATTATTTATAATTATATAGAGAGGCGCGGTGGGAGCATTAAGGTGATAGTGAGACCCATGATGTTGTGGCAGGAGATCACGACGTATGGTGATGTGACGATCCGATAGAACAAATGATGACGAGATCAACGATCACAGGGTGACGGGTCATTAGGCCCATTGGCTTGGGCTTAATCATATTAGGTGACGGGTCATGATCATCAGGTGTGGCTTGCATATGTGATGTGTTGTTATACACCTATTAGATATATATACATGCATAAGATATAGATATATATTAAAAATATATTTGTGTGACACGACATATTAGGAGACTGATATAAAACAAAAATTCCTCCTATGATTATATTAAGTCAATAAATATAAGGTAAAAATATTGACCCACGTGGCCTTCCATTGTTATTGAAAGAAATTAAATCATGACATATGTTAAGTTGGTCGAGTCCCTCGAGGCTCACCTATCTAAGTGATTGAGTTCTTGCCTACGACATAGAGATATCACTAGTGACTTATGGACATGGTATGCTTGGTCGAGTCCCTCAAGGGCATATCATCGAATCAAACTCATCTTGTAATGATGGTGATGACTTAACTGAATGTCACAGTTGATCGAGTCCCTCGAGACCATGATGATTCGGAAGTCGAACATGATGGGAATCACAAGGAGTTGTGATTGACAAGAGTTGCCAACCTTTTGGGCTTAGTGTAATTAGTCAAGTCCCTCGAGATTGCACTAAGATGCCGATTGGATCCCGATCCCCACTAGGAGTCTGCCGAAGACTTCTAACTCATGTGTTGAGTGTGTCGCATGATTCACTAGGAAAATAGTTAGAGTATATTAAGATAGAAGTCCATATCTTAATTAGTATTTTCTGTAAAGTTTGCATGTTATTTATTTATGTTATATCTTATTTATCGCTTGCAAAATCCCTATATGGCATACTTGATGCCAATTGCCTCATTGGTCCAAAGGCTTGGTAATTTAAGAATTGTTAGCACGAAAGAGAAAATTGTATATGTCCTTAACACGATTGTGCCCATACTGGAAGAAGGGGGCAAGTGAGGATGAGATCACTCACTTTATGAAGTATAAAGATAGTCCTAAAGGATAACCTGTATGTTTATCTTATACTTCAGTCCCTACCAGATTCCTTTTCATAGTTCATTATTAACTTTAATATGAATAAGTTTGAGGTGATTCTACCTGAGCTCCCTAATATGTTGAGGGAAGCTGAGAGTACCATCAAGGAAGAAAAGTCAATTATCTATATTAGTGAGACCAATAGAAAAAAAATGGCTAGTAAGACCCTTAAGAAGTTCAAGGGTAAAGAAAGATCGGGTAAGGCAAAGGTTGCTAAAAAATACCTGGCAAAGGACAAGGTATAATGCTCCCACCGCAGTCAGGACGAGCATTGGAAGAGGAACTATAAGGACTACCTTGCAAATAAGGTGAAACAGAAGCTTGAAGAAGCTTCAAGAAAAATTCTTGATCAATCTCTACTTGTCAGATTTTTATGATAACACATGGGTATTGGATACCGGAAGTGTTTATCATATCTATAATTCGTTGCAGTTTCTGGCAAGACCTAGGAGATTGGCTAGAGGCGAGATGGACCTCAAGATAGGAAATGGAGCAAGAATTGTTGTAGTTGTTGTTAGGGAGGTCACCCTACATTTGCCTGGTGGAGCCATTATTGCATTAGATGCATGCTATTTTATTCGCTCTATTATCAAAAATATTATTTCTATCTCTTTTTTATAATTAGTGGATATAAATTAAGTTTTGAGAATAATAGTTATTCAAAAATTATGGATAATGAGACCATCACAAGAGGGACATTGATAAATGGCTAATATGTGTTAAGATACTTCTCCACATATCATGAATATAAATATATCTAAGAGGAAAAGAGATAAGGTGAATAATGCATACCTATGACATTGTAGGCTAGGTCATATACATAAAAGAAGGATTCAAAAGTTGCTGAAAGATAGACACTTAGATTTATTTGACTATAAGTCATATGCAATTTACGAACCTTGCCTTCGTGAGAAGATGACCAACTCTCATTTTAGTAGAATTGGAGAAAGAGCCATTGATTATTGGAACTCATACATAGTGATGTATGTGGTCCCATGTCGACTCAGGCTATAGGTAGTTACTTATATTTCATTAGATTCACTGATGATTTCTCTTAGTATGGATACATGTACTTGATGAAGTACAAATCTGAGGCTTTTGAGAAATTCAGAAAATATAAGGATGAGGTGGAGAACCAAATTAGAAAGAGTATTATGACTCTTCGATCAGATCAAGGAGGAGAGTACTTGAGTATGGAGTTCACCCATTTCCTCAAGGACAATGGGATTCTATTCCAGTGGACACCTCCTTATACATCTCAGCTTAATGGTATATCAAAAAGGAGGAATAGCATAGTGTTAGATATGGTGTGATCCATGATGAGTTTCACTGACCTACCCGTCTCATTCTGGGGATACACCCTAGAGACCGTAGTTTACCTTCTAAACAGAGTTCCATCAAAGTTAGTAGTATCTACACCATATGAGATATAGAAAGAAAAGAAGCTCGATCTTAATGTGGTTAAGATTTGGAGATATCCTACCTGCGTTAGAAGACACAACCTCGATAAGTTGGAATCAAGGACAGAAAAGTGTACATTCGTGGGATACCCTAAGGGAACTTGTAGGTATTATTTCTATCATCCGGAGGACTAAAAGTTCTTTATTGCCAAGAGAGCTATGTTCGTTGAGAAGGAATATATTCTTGGTGGAAATAGTGGGAGAGATAGAATTGAGCAAGGTTAGAGAACCTAGCTCAAGCTCCATTCTAGAGCTCGAGTTTGTTCAGGTACCTAACACACAAGTTCCAACTTTGCATAGGTCTAGCAGAGTATCTTAACCTCCTGAAAGATATGTAGGACATATTAATAGAGAGGACTCTCAAGATATTGATCCTCAGATTTACGAGGAGGCAATTACGAGTATAGACTCCGGGAAGTGGTAAGAAGCCATGAATTCTGAGATGGATTCCATATACTCTAACAAGGTTTGGAACCTTGTGAATGCACCTGGGGGTATCATACCCATTAGTTGCAAGTGGATCTTCAACAAGAAGATCGAAGTAAATGGAAAGGTGAAGATCTACAAGACAAGGCTAGTAGCTAAAGGATATCGTCAAAGACAAGGAGTTGACTATGACGAAACCTTTTCACTTGTAGCCATGCTTAAGTCCATTATAATTCTTTTGGCCATTGTAGCATATTATGATTATGAGATCTGGCAAATGGATGTCAAAATGGTATTCCTCAATAGCAACCTCAAGGATGAGGTGTATATGATACAGCCAGAGGGATTCTTATCCAGAGAGAGTCTAGATAAAGTGTGCAGGTTGCTCAAGTCTATTTATGGACTAAAGCAAGCTTGACATGGGAGTGTCTAATTTTTCAAAAATTTTAACCTAGCCCACTCAAAGTGACAGCTCATGAGCATATTCCTTGGACAAAGTTAAAGCTATATGATATGACTCTAGCAGGGTTGAGTCCTAATTATCTTAGTACTAATCAATAAAAACCCTGTTAGATTATAATAAAGTCACTTCTTTCTTATAAAGGAGTATGGCTATGGTCTAGATTAGCCCTTAGGGCTTAGTAGCCACCACACCCCTTACTGGGTTTCCCTAGGGTCGGCTATAGAGCTACTTATTCCTATTAAGGTAGGTTGGCTATAGGAGGGGTAAAAGGGTAATTCTACTTAGGCAAGCACCCCCTTAGGCTAGGGTTTTGATCCCTATTTAAAGATGTAGCCGCCCCCCATCTTAAATCAAGCAATTATCAATTTTATTTCAGCCTTGTGCCGAATCTAGGAGGGAGGAACCCAAATAGCATTCCAAGGGTTGATCCCACTCAAGGGTCAAAATCTATAGAGCTCCTTCTGGGGTTCTATCATCTGGTATCATAGTAGCGATCTTGCCGCCCCTGTAGTCATCATCCTTGCCTCCACCTTCCCAAGCAATTCCCACAATTGCTGTGACACGCGCCTCCACCTTCCACACCAATCGCAGATCAAATCAGTTTGTCACTGCCCCTACGTTTGATCTAGAAATTTCATATTTTTTTTCCATACCCCTTCAATATTGTAAGATTCTTTACTTTACACATTAAAGATTTTTTCTAAACTTTCTCTACTATAAATTTTGTTTGTTGCAAACGTTATCGTTGTTACGAAGGTGGAAAGCTGCAGAAATTTTTAGTCGTATTTTTGCCTCTTGAAACCAGCTTATTCCTTCTCCTTTTTGGCCAAAATTTTTACACAATTCTCAAGATCAAGTTTACTTTCATCTAGATTTTATTTGTCAAAAAAATTCTTCTGGAACTAGTTTTTTTATGCAATCTTTTATCATCATGCAGTTTTGAAATTTTATGATAAAGGAATCTTCTGCCTTTCATCTTTTTCCCTATTTCCCTACTATTATGCTACCAAAATTTTGTTAAAATTTTTACTAGTATGAACAACATCTGAACTAAGGATTTTTGCATAATTTTCTTAAATTTTTCTCTGAAATTTATGTCGAGAAGTCATCATTTTTTCGACATAAAGCTGGTTTAGCAGGATAGCACATTGCAACACTTTTTTTCACTTAATTCTATCATATTTGAGTGCTATTTTTTGTGAGATTTTAGACTCTCTTTTTCTCATCTCAAAACTCTACCATACTCATCAAGAACCCTTCAAAACTCTACCCTAAATTGAAACTAAATAGCCCCCCAAATCTATCTTAAACCGCAGCCTACTTCCATCCAAACTGATTCACTTTCCAACTGGCCACCCCCTTCTCTAAAATTCCCATGTCACTAACCTGATAATAGAAAAAAGATCTTAATATTATAGATTTCGAGGCATATACTATGGCATCAGAGGAGGTTATTAATGTAAAGCTTGAAGCTTTTGAAAATCGCATAGAAGAGAAGATGCGATCCATTTTCGCTGAATTCAGCATTGGCCGACTATCGAGCCCAAGGAAATCACAACAAGGAAAAACTTCAGATCGGTGAGACAATCCTCAAGAACATAGCCACATCACCTCTAATCTCAATAATCCATGCATGAAGGTTGACTTCCTTAGATGGGAAGAAGGAGACCCGATCGGGTGGATCTCGTGCGCGGAGTGCTATTTTCGGTTCCACCGAACCGTCGATGCCAAACGGTTGGAGATCGCTGTCATCCACCGCGAGGGAGATGCTATTCAGTGGTTTAATTAGTTTAAGCACACCCATGGAGGACTCTCTTGGCAGCAATTCAAGAATGACTACTAAACTGCTTCAGACTAATCGATTTCGACAACATCGACTGACAATTGACAAAGATTCATCAAACCTCTACAATACAAGAATACCAAACAAGGTTTGAGCATTTATATAACCAAACTAAGAATTAGTCTGAGATACAACTTTTAGGTACTTCTATCGAGGGCCTAAAACCAGAGATCTGAGGAGAAGTAAAGGTGTGTATCCAGAAAGAATAATTGAACCACGAGGTAAGAAGGACAAGGGTCACTATCCGACCCTCTGTTGTCGAGGCCTACTACCCTCTCTGCTGCCATCTAAGCCCCTGCACCAAAAAAGTTGACAAGAGATGAGCTTTGTGAATGATCGGCCAAAGAGTTGTGTTGGCATTGCTCGTGGAGCTATGAACATTACTGTAAAAAGGGTCGGCTCCTCATGATTGAAGCTAAAGAAGATGCCATGGAGGAAGAGTCCCAACCGGCCGACTATGCAGTGCACGTATTGGCCGGCTACTCCAACCCGCAGATGATGAAAGTTGGAGGACTTCTAAAACAGCAACCCATCACCATTCTCATCGACACGGGCAGCACCAATAACTTCCTCAATAGTAAGGTTGCTGCATGTTTGGCACTTCAAATCGAAGGTTACAACAAGTTCAACGTAAAGGTCACTGACGGTCGAATCTTTAATTGCGACCAATGGTGCCCACAGGTGAAACTACTCCTCTAAAATCAAGAAGTGGTAGTTGATTTCTTTCTCCTACCCATCGATGATTATGAAGCCATACTCAGGATAGAATGACTCACAACACTGGATGATATCTCCTAGAATTTTTCTAAATTAATCATTTATTGCAAAGGGAGACAGGTCACGTTATAAGACAAGCGCAGGAGCTAAATTTGTATCGTTTTGTCACAACAAAGGAGAAAGTTTTGCACAAAGCACATGGTGGATTTTTTATGCATATTCAGTAGCCATCTATGGGATAGAATGTACAAAACTCAAATCCTAAGCTTGCCCTTTGCTTGAATGAATTCACGAATGTTTTCTTGGAGTCACGCGAGCTACCCCCTAATCGAGCGCATGACCACTGCATTCCTATTTTGCCATGCAAACCTCAAGCAAATTTGTGACTGTACTACTATCCTCACTTGCAGAAGGATGAGATCATGAACATTGTTAAAGAGATGCTTGACACCGGGGTGATTCGATCGAGTTGCAGCTCTTACTCCTTATCGGTGTTGCTAGTGCATAAGAAAGATGATGAACTCTTGGATGAATTAAAAGGAGCCCGAGTCTCCACTAAATTGGATCTCCGATCTGGATACCATCAAATTTGGGTATGCACTGAACATATTTTAAAAATTGTATTCCGCATGCATAATGGCCACTACGAGTTTCTGGTAATGCCTTTTGGACTTACGAATGCTCCTTCTACTTTTTCAAAGCCTGATGAATGACATCTTCCGGAGTTTTCTACGTAAGTTCGTATTGTCAAAGTGCGGCATCTTACAGCGTAAAGTGGAGTATTTTGGGTACATTATATCAAAGGATGGAGTGGCGGTGGACCCGATAAAGATCGAGACAATGCAAGTATAGCCGAGACCTACAAACGTATAATCACTACGCGGTTTCCTTGAACTCACAGGCTACTACCAAAATTTTATGAAAGATTATAGCAAAATCAGTGCCTCTCTCACGTCCTTACTAAAGAAAGACTCCTTATGGTTGGATAAAGCCTCCACAGCCTTTGAATGATTCAAGGTAGCCATGACGTTGATGTCGATCTCAGCGCTGCCCAATTTTGATCACACTTTTGTTATTGAGGCCGATGCGTCAGGAGTTGGAATTGGGGCTATTCTTATGCAAGATGGTTGACTCCTAATTTACACCGAGGCTTCCCCCATACTTCATACGAGGTTTTTACAAGAGATACTGATTACTACTAAATATAAAATATGGTTGGATATAGGTCCATGGCACGAAATAGGAGTAAAACTAAAAGAATTGCAATCCATGCTCATGCCAGATTGGGCTCTCATCATTCTACATCATACCAGAGGGTAGTCACCATTCTAGAAGAAAGATTGACTATCACTAAAGACTAACCATATAGCAGCACATGCAAAGAAGAAACAGCCTCCCGACAAACTTCAGAATAGACGAAAAATTGAAGATTGAGTTTTTCTACACCTCCAGCCCGATCAGTAGGAAACTCAAGCCTTAATGAAGTGGTCTCACTATTTCTTTAGGCCTTGCAAAATTGAGGATCACATTGGGGCCCTAACCTACAGATCAAATTCGCACACCAGGTCAAGATTACAGTTGATCCGCCAGGTATCCCACCTCAAATGGAAATTTAAAGAAGATAACTCAACCCAAATCCTTCTAACTAACACCCTAATTGATAAGGAGGCCAAAGTTTAGTTAATGATAGCATGGGAGTCACACAAGGAGTTGAAGATCCAATTTCCAAAGTTTATGGACCCTTAGCCTTGAGGACAAGGCTGATCTAAAGAGGACAGATTTAATAGGACTCCAGCAAGATTGAGTCCTAATCATCTTAGTATTAGTCAATAAAAATCCTATTAGATTCTAATAAAATCACTCCTCTCTTATAAAGGAGTACGACTAGGGTCTAGATTAGCCCTTAGGGCTTAGTAGCCACCACACCCCTTACTGGGTTGGTCGGCTAGGGTTTCCCCCTGCTTAGGTCGGCTGTAGAGCCACTTAGCCGCCTCCTATTCCTATTAAGGCAGGTTTGCTATAGGAGGGGCAAAGGGGTAATTCTACTTAGGCAAGCACCCCCTTAGGCTAGGGTTTTGATCCCTATTTAAAGATGTAGCCACCCCGTTCTTAAATTAAGCAATTATCAATTTTATTTCAGCCTTGTGCCGAATATAGGAGGGAGGAACCCTATAGCGTTCTAAGGGTTGATCCCCCTCAAGGATCAAAATCTATAGAGCTCCTTCTGGGGTTTTATCACTATTTCAAGATTCATTTCTTCATAACCAAGGAATGCATAAAGGGGTTAGTTGGTAGATGTGGAGTACTTAATGTCATAGTTCCCTACGTATGAAGAGATGTTTCATACACTAGTACTTATTTTGATATACTAGGGTTGGAAAAAACTTTTGGATAGTTGATTGTATTTACAGAAGCTCTTTGGAGTCTATAAAACTCTGTATCTCTTGGATGCGTCCTTAAGTGGTGAGTCTTTTGATTTAGTTCTGTATTCTTGTTTAATTTCCTTGAGATGATGAACTTTATGTATCCTCTTGTGATTTTAAACTTGGTAATGAGCTATCTTTATCTATTTTATGCAAGTTGTGTTCTGAGTTTGTTGGTTTCCTATAAATCAACTTTTGGGTTTTCTCGTTTCTTTCCAATTTCATTCCTCTTTCTCCCTTCCCGGTATCAATTTGATATCAAAGCTTAAGGCTAGAGCTTATGGCAAGGCGGAATGGAAAAGATGCAGTTAGTGAAGGTAGTGGCTGTGAAGATGACATTGAATCTTTGAAGTTGCAGCTACAAAGTTTGTTACACAGTTTATAAGGAAAAAATAAAAGTATTAATGCACTTCAAATAAAAAATAATCAGTATGAAAATATTAGCCAAATGTATGATTCTTATGATGATTCGCCATCTTACCCAAGGGAGTTTTGAATATTTCAGACAAGACATAAAGACCGAGATGAATGACAGAACAAATATAACACAAGATTGGATATTCCGGAGTTTGAAGGAAAAAATCAGTATTGACGACTTTATTGATTGGCTTAATATGGTGGAAAGAATATTCGATTTTCATGAACCACTAGAATAAAAGAAAGTAAAGCTCATGGCACTAAAACTCAGAAAAATGCATCTTTTTGGTGAAAAAATCTGGAGATATAAAGAGAATGTGAGGGGAAGAGTAAAATCCTAACATGGGAGAAAATGAAAAGGGAGCTGAAAAGAAAATACTTACCTGACAACTATAAGCAAGAAATCATTATGAAAATCTATGATTTTAAGTAAAAAAATCTTAGTGTGGAGGAGTACACAGTAGAGTTCGACAATCTTATATTAAAAGGAGAGCTTATAGAACCAGAAGAACAATCCATTGTAAGATATCTTGGAGGTCTAAAATATGAGATTATCAAAGTGGTTCAACTCCAACCATATTGGTCTTTGAATGATGTGAGTAAGGTGGCTTACTCCAACCATATTGGTCTTTAAATGATGTGAGTAAGGTGGCTTTAAAAGTGGAGAAACAACAAAAGTTTGAAAAGGGTTCTCGATATGGGTGAAAGAAAGTTATACGAGAGGAGAAAATTCTAAGCCTACTCCCCAAAGCAAAGTAGTATCGAGGGGCAAGAGAAGAGTGAAGGATCAATCAGCAACAAACTGCCACCTAATTCTTCTACACCAAATGGTCGAAAATGCTTTAAGTGTCATGGTTTTGGGCATATTGCTTCAAATTGTCCAAATAGGAGGATTGTTACATTAGTTAATGAACACAGTGATGAAGAAGAAATGAAGCCAATGACAAAAAAAAATCTGATGATGATGATGAAGAGGTTAATTATGTTGATCATGATTTATCTATTATGTTACAGTGTAGCTTACAAGTATCTTATGTCGCTGAGGATGAAAGTTGGGTGAGAAAGAATGTGTTTCATACTAAATGTACCTCTAATGGCAAGATGTGTTTGGTGATCATTGACAATGGCAGCTTTGAGAATGTGGTATCTTTTGAGATGGTGTAGAAACTAAAGTTGGACACAATCCCTCATCCACATCCTTACCAATTATGTTGGCTACAAAAAAAAAGTGATATCAAAGTAACTAAAAGATGTTTAGTTCCATTTTTTATTGGCAAGTATTACAAAGATGAAGTATGGTGTGATGTTGCTCCTATTGATACTTGTCATTTATTATTAGGCATACCTTGGTATTATGATATGAGGGTATTATATGATGGCTATAAACATACTTATTCTTTTAAGGTGAATGAAACTAAGATTATTTTAGCTCCATTACAACATTATGAAATCAATGCACCTAAGAAAGAAGTTGGTGCTTTTTTGCCCTATGGTGAATGCAAGAGTGAATTGGAAAGGGGTAGTCATATTTTGGCTCTAGTAGTTATAGAAGAGAATGAACATCATAAGAAGCCATCGACAAACATGAAACCAATCCTGGAGGAGTTTCAAGACATTATACTAGAAGATATTCCACATGGTCTTCTACCATTGAGAGACATCCAGCATCATATTGACCTTATTCCGGGGGCTATTCTACCTAATAAGTTAGCTTACAGAATGAGTGCCAACGAGCATAAATAACTTCAAAGGCAAGTATATGAGTTGGTGAAAAAATGGTTGATTCGGGAGAGTATGAGTCCATGTGCTGTTCCAGCCTTATTGGTGCCAAAAAAAGATGGTTCTTAGATAATGTGTGTGGATAGTCGTGTCATCAACAAAATCACTATTTACTATTATTTTCTCATTCCAAGGTTAGATGATTTACTTGATCAATTATATGGTGCTTCTATTTTCTCAAAAATTGACTTGAGGAGTGGCTATCACCAAATGAAGAAGATATTCCACATGGTCTTCTACCATTGAGAGACATCCAACATCATATTGACCTTATTCCGGGGGCTATTCTACCTAATAAGTTAGCTTACAGAATGAGTGCCAAAGAGCATAAATAACTTCAAAGGCAAGTAGATGAGTTGGTGAAAAAATGGTTGATTCGGGAGAGTATGAGTCCATGTGCTGTTCCAGCCTTATTGGTGCCAAAAAAAGATGGTTCTTAGATAATATGTGTGGATAGTCGTGCCATCAACAAAATCACTATTTACTATTATTTTCTCATTCCAAGGTTAGATGATTTACTTGATCAATTATATGGTGCTTCTATTTTCTCAAAAATTGACTTGAGGAGTGGCTATCACCAAATGAAAATGAGGCCTAGAGATGAGTGGAAAACAACATTTAAAACTAGAGAAGGCTTCTAAGAATGTTTGGTTATGCCATTTGGGTTATCTAATGCTCCTAATACTTTCATGAGATTTATGAATCATATACTTAAGGTATACATTGAAACTTTTTTTGTAGTTTATTTTGATGACATATTGGTGTATAGCAAAAGTGAAGAAGAACATATGAATCATCTTAAGAAGATTTTTCTTATCTTAAGGCAGCAAAAGCTTTATGCTAATTTGAAGAAGTGTGACTTTTTTACTCATAGTGTGGTGTTTCTTGGATATGTTGTTTCAAAAGATGGAATCATGATGGATCAAAGCAAGGTAGAAGCTATTCTTAATTGGCCAACACCAACTTCATTGCATAATGTGAGGAGTTTTCATGGTTTAACTTCCTTTTACAAAAAATTCATCAAGGGTTTCAACTCGATTGTTACTCCAATCACTTAATGCTTGAAAGGTGATAAATTCAAGTGGACGAATAAGGCCGATAAAGCTTTTGAGTTATTAAAAAGAAAGCTGATCGAAGCTCCTATTTGGTATTACCCATTTTTGACAAAGTGTTTGAGGTTGAATGTGATGCCTCTAATGTGGGAATTGGTGTTGTTTTGAGTCAAGAATCAAAGTCCATTGCCTTTTTTAGTGAGAAGCTGAATGATATAAGGAGAAAATATTCTACCTACGACAAGGAGTTCTATGCCATTTATCGAGCTTTATCTCATTAGAGTCAATATCTTCTTGCCCAGCCATTTGTCTTATATTCTGATCATAAGGCATTGAAGTTTATTAATCACCAACACAAGCTAAACAAGAGACATGCAGCTTGGGTGAAATTCCTACAATCTTATAACTTTATAATCAAGCATAAATCTGGTGTCCAAAATGTAGTTGCTGATACATTAAGCAGAAAATATTATTTATTATCAACCATGGGAGTCAAAGTAGTTGGATTTGAGACATTCAAAGATCTCTATCAGAATGATGTGGATTTTAGCTCAATATGCCAGAATTATAAATCAAGTTCTTTTCAGCAATTTACTATCTTTGATGGATTTCTTTTTCAAGCTAATGCCTTGTGTGTTCCATCTTGTTCTTTGAGACATTTAATTTTAGTTGAAGCTCATGGTAGTGCTCTGGGAGGACATTTCGGTAGGGACAAAACTCTAGCTCTTATTCAATTAAATTTCTATTAGCTTAAAAGATTTATGAAGCAATGTAGAGTGTGTCATTTGGCAAAAATAAAAGGCCAAAATTTAGGTTTGTACACTCCATTGTCGGTGCCTAATGCTCCATGGGAAGATATGAGTCTTGATTTTATCTTAGGACTGTCAAGAGCTCAAAGGAACAAAGATTCTATTATGGTTGTTGCTGCTAGATTCTCAAAGATGTCTTATTTTGTTTCCTGTAATAAATCAAATTATGCATCTCATATTACTTATTTGTACTTCAAGGAGATCATTATATTGCATGGCATTTTAAGAACTATGATGTCTGATCGAGATTCAAAATTTCATAGCCATTTTTGGAGGACTCTATAGAGAAAACTAGGTACGTCTTTGAATTTCAGCAGTTCTCATCATCCATAAACCGATGGGTAAATAGAGTTAACAAATAGAAGCTTGGGAAACTTACTTAGAAGCTATGTTGGCAAGAATATTATGCAATAGGATCTCATTCTTCCACAAATTGAGTTTGCTTATAATTGTTTTATGCATTATAGCATTGGTAAGAGTCCTTTTAAGGTTATTTATGGTGCTAATCCTACTAGTCCTTTAGACTTAGCCCCTCATTCTATAACTAAGCAATTTAGTGGAGATGCTGATGAGAGGGCTAAACAGATAAAAAAGCTGCATGACGATGTTAAAGTAATCATTGAGAAGCAAAATGAAAGGTTCATGCAAGCAGCTAACAAACATAGAAAGCATGTAAAGTTTAATGCAGGTGATCTGGTTTGGATTCATCTAAGGAGAGGTTTCCACCAGACAAATTTGGAAAGTAGAAACCAAAGACTGATGGTCCATTCAAAGTGCTTTAAAAAATTGGAGAGAATACTTATGAGATTGACCTCCCTGAAGAATATGGGGTATCATCAACATTCAATGTGGCTGATTTAAGTGCCTATTATGGTGATCAAACAAATGAAGACTTGAGGATAAGTCTTTTTCCACCAGGGGAGATTGACATAGGAGTGTCTAATTTCTCAAAAATTTTAACCCAGCCCACTCAAAGTGACAGCTCATGAGTATATTCCTTGGACAAAGTCAAAGCAATTTCAAGATGCCTTTCTTCATAACCAAGGAATGCATAAAGGGGTCAGTTGATAGATGTAGAGCACTTAATGTTATAGTTCCCTATGCATTAAGGGATATTTTATGCACTAGTACTTATTTTGATATACTCGGATTAGAAAAGATTTTTGGATAGCTGATTGTATTTGCAGAAGCTCTTTGGAGTCTCTAAAACTCTATATCTCTTGGATGCATCATTGAGTGTGTGAGTCTTTTGATTTAGTTTTGTATCCTTATTTAATTTTCTTGAGGTGATGAACTTTTTGTATCCTCTTGCAATTTTAAACTTGGTGGTGAGTTATCTTTATCTGTTTTATACAAGGTCTATTATGAGTTTGTTGGTTTCCTACAAATCAACTTTCGGGTTCTCTCATTTCTTTTCGAATTTCATTCATCTTTCTCCCTTCCCATTATCAAAGCTTCTTGAAGTTGAAACATAAGATTTGATGAGACCATCAGATCTTACAGCTTGGTTAAAAATGAAGATGGGCCTTGTATATATAAGAAGGTAAGTGGGAGTGCTATTACCTTCTTGGTATTGTATGTGGATGACATCTTAATTATTGGGAATGATGTAGGAATGCTCTCCACACTAAAGACTTGGCTATCCAGAAATTTCTTTATGAAAGATTTAGGGGAAGCATCCTATATTTTGGGGATCCGGATATATAGAGATAGTTTTAAGAGGATACTTGGCTTATCCCAGTCTAGGTACATAGACTTCATTGTCAAAAAATTTGACATGGAAAGTTTCAAAAGAGGTCTCATACTAATGAGATATGGAATATCACTTTCTAGGAGTATATCCCCAAAGACTCCTAAAGAAAGGACGGACATGAATTAGATACCTTATGCCTCAGCGATAGGGTCTATCATGTATTCATGCTATGTATCAAGCCTGATATAGCACATGCTTTGAGTGTCATTAGTAGGTATCAGGCAGATCCAGGTTTAAAACACTGGAAGGCAGTAAAGTGTATCCTTAAGTACTTGAACGAGGGCTAGGGTCTAGATTAGCCCTTAGGGCTTAGTAGCCGCCACACCCCTTACTGGTTTGGTCGGCTAGGGTTTCCCCCTGCTTAGGTCGGCTATAGAGCCACTTAGCCGCCTCCTATTCCAATTAAGGTAGGTTTGCTATAGGAGGGGCAAAAGGATAATTCTACTTAGGTAAGCACCCCCTTAGGCTAGGGTTTTGATCCCTATTTAAAGATGTAGCCACTCCCCTCTTAAATTAAGCAATTATCAATTTTATTTTAGCCTTGTGTCGAATATAGGAGGGAGGAACCCCTATAGCATTCCAAGGGTTGATCCCCCTCAAGGATCAAAATCTATAGAGCTCCTTCTAGGGTTTTATCACTATTTCAAGATGCATTTCTTCATAACCAAGGAATGCATAAAGGGGTTAGTTGGTAGATGTGGAGTACTTAATGTCATAGTTCCCTATGTATAAAGAGATGTTTCATGCACTAGTACTTATTTTGATATACTAGGGTTAGAAAAAACTTTTGGATAGTTGATTGTATTTACAGAAGCTCTTTGGAGTCTATAAAACTTTGTATCTCTTGGATGCGTCCTTATGGTGAGTCTTTTGATTTAGTTATGTATCCTTGTTTAATTTCTTTGAGGTGGTGAACTTATTGTATCCTCTTGTAATTTTAAACTTGGTAGTGAGCTATATTTATTTGTTTTGTGCAAGTTGTGTTCTGAGTTTGTTGGTTTCCTATAAATCAACTTTCGGGTTTTTTCGTTTCTTTCCGAATTTCATTCCTCTTTCTCCCTTCCCGGTATCAATTTCATATCAAAACTTAAGGCTAGAGCTTATGACAAGGTGGAATGGAAAAGATGTAGTTAGTGAAGGTAGTGGCTATGAAGATGACGTTGAATCTTTGAAGTTGCAGCTACAAAGTTTGTTGCACAGTTTATAAGGAAAAAATAAAATTATTAATGAACTTCAAATCAAAAATAATCAATATGAAAATATTAGCCAAATGTATGATTCTGATGATGATTCGCCATCTTACCCAAGGGAGTTTTGAATATTTCAGACAAGACATAAAGACCGAGATGAATGGTAGAACAAATATAACAGAAGATTGGATATTCCGGAGTTTGAAGGAAAAATCATTGTTGACGACTTTATTGATTGGCTTAATATGGTGGAAAGAATATTCGATTTTCATGAACCACCAGAATAAAAGAAGGTAAAACTCATGGCACAAAAACTCAGAAGAAATGCATCTTTTTGGTGAAAAAATCTGGAGATGCAAAGAGAATGTGAGGGGAAGAGTAAAATCGTAACATGGGAGAAAATGAAAAGGGAGCTGAAAAGAAAATACTTACCTGACAACTATAAGCAAGAAATCATTCTGAAAATCTATGATTTTAAGTAAAAAAATCTTAGTGTGGAGGAGTACACAGTAGAGTTCGACAATCTTATATTAAAAGGAGAGCTTACGGAACCAGAAGAACAGTCCATTGCAAGATATCTTGGAGGTCTAAAATATAATATTATCAAAGTGGTTTAACTTCAACAATATTGGTCTTTGAATGATGTGAGTAAGTTGGCTTTAAAAGTGAAGAAACAACAGAAGTTTGAGAAGGGTTCTCGATATGGGTGAAAGAAAGTTGTACGAGAGGAGAAAATTCTAAGCCTACTCCCCAAAGCAAAGTAGTATCGAGGTGCAAGAGAAGAGTGAAGGATCAATCAGTAGCAAACTGCCACCTAATTCTTCTACACCTAATGGTCGAAAATGCTTCAAGTGTCATAGTTTTGGGCATATTGCTTCAAATTATCCAAATAGGAGGATTGTTACATTAGTTGAAGAACACAGTGATGAAGAAGAAAATGAAGCCAATGACGAACAAAAATATGATGATGATGACGAAGAGGTTACTTATGTTGATCATGATTTATCTATTATATTACAGTGTAGCTTACAAGTATCTTATGTCACTGAGGATGAAAGTTGGGTGAGAAAGAATGTATTTCATACTAAATGTACCTCTAATGGCAAGGTGTGTTTGGTGATCATTGACAATGGCAGCTTTGAGAATGTGGTATCTTTTGAGATGATGCAGAAACTAAAGTTGGACACAATCCCTCATCCGCATCCTTACCAATTATGTTGGCTGCAAAAAGAAAATGATATCAAAGTAACTAAAAGATGTTTAGTTTTATTTTTTATTGGCAAGTATTACAAAGATGAAGTACGGTGTGATGTTGCTCCTATGGATGCTTGTCATTTATTATTAGGCAGACCTTGGTATTATGATAGGAGGGTATTATACGATAGTTATAAACATACTTATTCTTCTAAGGCGAATAAAAAGAAGATTATTTTAGCTCCATTACAACCTTATGAAATCAATGCACCTAAGAAAGAAGTTGGTGCTTTTATGTCCTATGGTAAATACAAGGGTGAATTGGAAAGGGGTAGTCATATTTTGGCTCTAGTAGTTATAGAAGAGAATGAACATCATAAAAAGCTACCGACAAATATGAAACCAATCCTGGAGAAGTTTCAAGACATTATACTAGAAGATATTTCACATGGTCTTCTACCATTGAGAGACATCTAGCATCATATTGACCTTATTTTGGGGGCTATTCTACCTAATAAGTTAGTTTACATAATGAGTGCCAATGAATAACTTCAAAGGCAAGTAGATGTGTTGGTGGAAAAAGGGTTGATTAGGGAGAGTATGAGTCCATGTTGTCACGAACGGTCGTCGCTCAACCGCAATGCCTTTGCTCCTTAAACTGTTTGTCACTTTTTCTTGCTTGTACATATGTTTAGCAGCATGTTTTGCCTTGAGTTTATCTATTTTTACCTAAGAAATGTGAGCGAAAGTAGTGTAGAAGGCTGTAGAACGATCGCTCGCTGCGCGGAGCCAAAACAGCCTTATTTTTGGGTCTTTTTCATGTGCTGCGGTAACCTTTCTGAGCAGTGCGAAATGTCAGCCATTTCAGCACCTTGGAACCCCCCAAGTGGCACCCGGCTGGATGGGGTTCCGGGTATATATCGTGCGTAGGCATTCATCAGCAATTGAACTTGTCTTACATCTGATACCTTGGGAATCGTCGTTTGTAGACTTGTGACCATTCCTACAACCCTTCAAAATTATATTTCACTCTCTTTCTCTCTTTTCTTTACTACACTCAAGGTGTTCGATAAATTGCTTGTATAGCTTTCCGCTTTGCGAGACACCGAGACGTGTCTGTCGCTCGCTTCTAAGCTAATCAACTTCTTCTTTGCAGGTCCTACGGGACCTTAAGAGGTTGTAAGAGGGCTGACCTTTTGCAGACAGATAACGCGTTGGGTGTTTCATGACTTAGGCAATCCCAGCTAAGTTCGAAATAGTGGGCAAAGTTGCTCCACGACTTACGCAATTTCAGCTAAGTCTTCAGGAGTGCTGCGAGGGTGTCGCACGACTTACGCAAATTCAGCTAAGTCCGTGATAGTGTGGTATCAGAGCAGGCAAGCAATTCATACGAATAGTGAAGAAGATTCGCAATCTCGCCATGGTGAAACATCATGGTGAATCGAGCAAGATGGGGCAAGCCGGACCCTTGCTCCAAGTAGTCGCAGGTGGGCTGCAAGTGCAAACTCGCTCACAAACTGTGGGAGCTGCTCATGAGGAGCCCTACAGTGAACAAGACGAGCGTGAAGTTGGGTATTCTCCACGAGGGGAGGAGGCGCCATCTGGAGCGCCAACCGGGAAAAAGAGCCATAAGGAGAGAATTATAATGACGGAGACCCGCCTTGATGTTCTTGAAGCGAGCATGGAGGAACTCTACCAAGGCTAGTGAAGGCTACTTAGGGTAGAGAGCTCGCTAGAAGAAGTTGAATCTCAGATCGAGAAAGTTGAATCCCTGATTAATCAACTGACAGAGGACACTAAAGATTTCGTACGACATCTACATGAAGTGGTGGTCGAACTCACGGCTAAGGTGATGGTGTTAACAAGGACTCTTGATGCGGGAGGGAACAACACCCGTGCTGCGCCACCACAAAACTTCAAGGCACCAGAGCCGCAGTGCTACGAAGGTACTAGGGATGCCAAAGAGCTTGAAAATTTTTTGTTCGACATGGAACAGTATTTTCATGCTACAAGGCTCGATTCTGAAGAAACCAAAGTTGTTATAGCAACAATGTATCTAAATGGGGATGCAAAACTTTGGTGGCAAACCCATTGGGAAGAGATCCAGCAAGGCCGATGTCAAGTGGATATATGGGGAGACTTGAAGCAAGAGTTGAGAACTCCATTCTTTCCCGAGAACACAGAGTTTGTCGTAAGAAGGAAACTGAGACAACTCCGCCAAAGTACAACAATCCGAGACTATGTGAAATAATTTTCAGCACTGATGCTGGATATATGGGACATGTCTGAGAAAGACAAGTTATTTAGCTTCCTCGATGGCTTGAAGTCATGGGCACAACAAGAACTACATCGGAGGAATGTCACCGAAGTAGTCGAGGCAATTGTAGCCATGGAAAGGCTAACTGACTTTATTTCTTCAGAGGATTTAAGAAAGAAGAAACAATCTTCGGGAAATCGCCCATCTAAATACTCTCGAGCGAAGGAGTTTGGGGGCGAGCAAAAGAAGAAGAATTTCCACAAGGGATCGAGCTCAAGTGGTAGAGTCTCAAAGCCTACTGGATGCTTCTTATGTGGAGGACCGCACATGGTGAGGGAGTGCTCACAAAAACAGGCACTCAATGCTTTAATGGCATCGATTCGACCCCGTAAGTCAGACAAGGGCACAGCTATCGCCCTTAGTTCGAGTAGTTTTGACTCCAGTAGCGATAGTGAGGCATCGCAAGGACCCAGGATGGGAGTAATGCATTTGTTAAATGCGTTGCGGGGTCAAGTGGGGGAGAATACAAAGGCAAAGCCACCAAAGGTAGGAAGCAGCAAGTTGATGTATGTGGACATCAAGCTTAATGGCCGAACAACCCGTGCAATGGTGGACACGGGCGCGACCCACAATTTTATTACCGATCACGAAGCTAAATGACTAGGATTAATCTTGGAGAAGAGCCGAAGTCATATGAAGGCGGTGAACTCGGAGGCCAAGCGGATCTTCGGACAAGTAAAGGGGGTCCCCATCAAGATCGGGACATGGAGCGGGAGCACAGACTTGATGGCGGTGCCATTGGACGACTTCCAAGTGATTCTCGGAATGGAGTTTATGCATGCAGTGAAGTTGGTGCCAGTACCATTCCTGAACTTCTTGTGTCTAATGGGAGGCGACAATCCCTGTATGGTTCTAGTTTCTCGAGGAGGAACCAAGGACCTACAACAAATATCGACTTTACAATTGAAGAAAGGGGTGCAAAAAGGTGAATTAACCTTTGTAGCTGCTATGAAGCTAGAGACACTTGACGAGGAGGTCATTCAGGAACCTACTGTTGTTGTGAACATTCTGAAGGAGTTCTCAGATGTGATGCCAATAGAGTTGTCGAGAACTCTACCACCACGGAGAGGCGTGGATCATCGGATTGAGCTAGACCAGGAGTTAAGCCTCCAGCGAGACCACCATACCGTATGGCCCCTCTAGAGTTGGCAGAACTGAGGAAGCAGTTAGATGAACTGCTAAGCGGTGGTCTCATCTGCAGTTCTAAAGCACCTTTCAGAGCTCCAGTCCTCTTTCAGAAGAAACAAGATGGGAGTCTCTAATTATGCATTGATTACCGAGCCCTCAACAAGATGACGGTGAAGAACAAGTATCCTATCCCGCTCATCGCAGACTTGTTCAATCAATTGGGCAAGGCAAAGTACTTCTCCAAACTTGACCATCGGTCAGGGTATTGGCAGGTGCGCATTGTAGAAGGTGATGAGGCGAGGACTACCTGTATGACCAGGTATGGAGCATTCGAGTTCTTCGTGATGCCTTTCGGCTTAACCAACGCTCCAGCCACATTCTGCACTCTCATAAACCAACTGTTCAGGGAGTATCTAGACAAGTTTGTGGTCGTCTACTTAGACGATATCGTCGTCTATAGTCAAACACTTGAGGAGCATGTTAGACACCTCCAAACAATTTTTAAAGTTCTCAGGGAGAATACCTTGTTCGTGAAGAGGGAAAAGTGCTACTTCGCCCAAACAGAGATTTTATTCTTGGGGCATCGAATTAGGAATGGGTCCATTCGAATGGACAAGGCTAAGGTGCAAGTTGTGGTGGATTGGCGAACACCAAAGAAGGTGCCAGAGTTGAGATCCTTCCTTGGGTTCGTCAACTATTATCGGTGCTTCATAGCTGGATATTCGAAGCGCGCAGCTCCGTTGACGGAGTTGCTAAAGAAGGAGCAGTTCTGGAGATGGTCAGACAAATGTGAGGCGGCATTTCAAGACCTGAAGGCTGCTGTGTTAGAAGAACCTGTACTCAGATTACCGGTCTATGAAAAGTCTTTTGAAGTTCATACAGATGCTTTTGACTTTGCTATTGGAGGAGTTCTTATGCATGAGGGTCATTCAGTGGCCTACGAGAGTCGCAAGCTCAATGAGACCGAGCGGCGATATCCTGTGCATGAGAAGAAGATGATAGCGGTGGTCCACTGTCTACGAGTGTGGCGACACTACCTTCTGGGAGCACCATTTGTGCTAAGGACAGACAATATCGCATTGAGTTACTTCCAAACTCAAAAGAAACTCTCCCCAAAGCAAGCACGATGGCAGGACTTCTTGGCTGAGTTCGACATGGTGATGGAGCACAAGCCCAGAAAAGTAAATGTCATGGCTGATGCATTAAGTCAGAAAGTGGAGCTAGTGAATGCTATACAGTTGGAGGGTGGAGGCCAAGCAAGTCAATTGCGCTCCAACTTTCTTTCCAAGATCAGGGATGGACTGTACCGAGATCCTCAAGCAGTGACTCTGATTCAACTCATCAAAGAGGGCAAGGCATGGCGATTTTGGGTCCAGGAGGGACTCATCTATACCAAGAGGAACAGAGTTTATGTCCCACGAGTGGATAACTTGAGGCATGAACTCTTGAAAGACTATCACGATTCCCTTTGGGCTGGACATCCAGGTATCCACCGAACGATGGCTCTCATGGAGAGGGCCTTCTATTGGCCGAAGATGGGGATAGATGTGGAGGAATATGTTCGAACATGCCTTACTTGTCAACAGGACAAGATAGAGCAGCAGAAACCAGTGGGACTTTTGGAGCCGCTGCCCATACCAGAAAGGCCATGGGAGAGCATTTCCTTGGACTTCATATCAAGCTTGCCCGCATTAGGGGGACTTGGATCGATACTCGTGGTAGTTAATCGATTTTCGAAGTATGCAACATTCATTGTTGCACCCCCTATATTACTCAGCGGAGGAGGCGGCTAAGTTGATGATGGTTAAGTATTGGGGAGTCACACACAACATCATTAGTGATCGAGATTCTTGGTTCTTGGGACGATTCTGGACCAAGTTGTTCAAGTTGTTGGGGTCTAAATTATACTTCTCCATAAGCCTCCACCCTTAAATGGATGGCCAAATAGAAAGAATTAACTCACTCTTGGAGCAATATCTTCGGCACTACGTGAGTGCCAACCAACGAGATTGGGTGAAGCTATTGGACATAGCCAAATTCTCCTATAACTTGTAGCTCAGCTCTGCATCCAACAAGAGCCCATTTGAGATTATTTGTTATACAGGGAGTAGCCCATCAGCCTATCACTTCGCAAAGGAATGACATCATAATGCAGATATTGCGCAGGTTTACTTGGAGAAGGCAGCCAAAAAGATGAAGAAGTGGGCAGACTTGGGAAGGCAACCATAAGAATTTAAAGTTGGTGACATGGTGTTGGTGAAGCTCCAATCAGCATCACTCCAGTTCTTTAGACACAAAGTGCACAAAGGATTGGTACGCAAGTATGAATAGCCTTTCCCAATCATCAGCAGAGTAGGCAATGTCTCATACAAGTTGTAACTGCCAGCATGGTTTAGAATTCACAACATCTTCCATGCGAGCAACTTGAAAGCCTACCACTCAGATCCGCGAGATGATTCTCGAAATGTTCCAACTTGACTACTCCCCACCAGAGCCTCTTACGAGAAGCGAGTTGAAACTATTCTAGCGGATCATAAGATAAAGCTACCTAATTGAGCGTAGCAAATAGAGTACTTGGTGAAGTGGCAAAAGCTACCTCAAACAGAAGCTAGTTGGGAGCCAGAAGATGCCCTACGACATGAAGAAGCTCATGTCAAAGCCTACCAACAAGTGTTGACGAGGGCGTCGACAGTTTAAGTGGGGGAGAATGTCACGAACGGTCGTCGCTCAACCATAATGCCTTTGCTCCTTGAATCGTTCGTCACCTTTTCTTGCTTATACATATGTTTGGTGGCTTGTTTTACCTTGAGTTTATGTGTTTTTACCTAAGAAATGTGAGCGAAAGTAGTGTAGAAGGCTACAGAACTGCATAGAGCCAAAACAGCCCTATTTTTGGGTCTTTTTCGTATGCTGCGGCAACCTTTCTGAGCAGTGCAAAATGTCAGCCATTTCAGCACCTTGGAACCCCCCGAGTGGCACTGGGCTAGATGGGGTTCCGGGTATATGTCGAGCGTAGGCGTTCATCAGCAATTAAACTTGTCTTTCATCTGATACCTTGGGAACCGTCGTTTGTGGACTTGCGACCATTCCTACAACCCTCCAAAGTCCTATTTCGCTCTCTTTCTCTCTTTTCTTTGATGCACTCAAGGTGTTCGACAAATTTCTTGTATAGCTTTCTGCTTTGCGAGACGCCGGGATGTGTCCATCGCTCGCTTCTAAGCTAATCAACTTCTTCTTTACAGGTCCTACGGGACCTTAAGAGGTTGTAAGAGGGCTGACCCTTTGCGGACAGATAACGCGTTGGGCGTTTCATAACTTAGGCAATCCCAGCTAAGTCCGGAACAATGGGCAAGGTTGCTCCACGACTTAGGCAATTTCAGCTAAGTCTTCGGGAGTGCCGCGAGGGTGCCGCACGGCTTAGGCAAATTCAGTTAAGTCTGTGACAATATGCTGTTTCAGCCTTATTGGTGCCAAAAAAAGATGGTTCTTAGATAATGTGTGTGGACAGTCGTGTCATCAACAAAATCACTATTGACTATCATTTTTCCATTCCAAGGTTAGATGATTTACTTGATCAATTATATGATGCTTCTATTTTCTTAAAAATTGACTTGAGGAGTGGCTATCACCAAATAAGAATGAGGCCTAGAGATGAGTAGAAAACAACATTTAAAACTAAAGAAGGCTTATAAGAATGTTTGGTTATGCCATTTGGGTTATCTAATGCTCCTAATACTTTCATGAGATTTATGAATCATATGCTTAAGGTATGCATTGGAACTTTTTTTATAGTTTAGTTTGATGACATATTGGTGTATAGCAAAAGTGAAGAAGAATATATGAATCATCTTAAGAAGATTTTTCTTATCTTGAGGCAGCAAAAGCTTTATGCTAATTTGAAGAAGTGCGACTTTTTTACTCATAGTGTTGTGTTTCTTGGATATGTTATTTCAAAAGATGGAATCATGATGGATCAAAGCAAGGTAGAAGCTATTCTTAATTGGCCAACACTGACTTCATTGCATAATGTGAGGAGTTTCCATGGTTTAACTTCTTTTTACAAAAAATTCATCAAGGGTTTCAGCTCGATTGTTGCTCCAATCACTGAATGCTTGAAAGGCGATAAATTCAAGTGGACGAATGAGGCTGATAAAGCTTTTGAGTTATTAAAAAAAAAGTTGATCGAAGCTCTTATTTTGGTATTATCCAATTTTGACAAAGTGTTTGAGGTTGAATGTGATGCCTCCAATGTGGGAATTGGTGTTATTTCGAGTCAAGAATCAAAGCCCATTGTCTTTTTTAGTGAGAAGTTGAATGATATAAGGAGGAAATATTCTACCTATGACAAGGAGTTCTATGCCATTTATCGAGCTTTATCTCATTAAAGTCAATATCTTCTTGCCCAGCCATTTGTCTTATATTCTGATCATGAGGTATTGAAGTTTATTAATCACCAACACAAGTTAAACAAGAAGCATGCAACTTGGGTGGAATTCCTATAATCTTATAACTTTATAATCAAACATAAATCTAGTGTTCAAAATGTAGTTGCTAATACATTAAGCAGAAAATATTATTTATTATCAGCCATGGGAGTCAAAGTAGTTGGATTTGAGACATTCAAATATCTCTATTAGAATGATGTAGATTTCAGCTCAATATGGCAGAATTGTAAATCAAGTTCTTTTCAGCAATTTACTATCTTTGATGGATTTCTTTTTCGAGCTAATGCCTTGTGTGTTCCATCTTGTTCTTTGAGACATGTAATTTTAGCTGAAGCCCATGGTGGTGCTCTAGGAGGACATTTTGGTAGGGACAAAACTCTAGCTCTTATTTAATTAAATTTCTATTGGCCTAAGAGATTTTTGAAGCAATGCAGAGTGTGTCTAAAAATAAAAGGCTAAAATTCAGGTTTGTACACTCCATTGTCGGTGCCTAATGCTCCATGGGAAGATGTGAGTCTTGATTTTATCTTGGGACTGTCGAGAACTCAAAAGAACAAAGATTCTATTATGGTTGTTGTTGATAGATTCTCAAAGATGTCTTATTATGTTTCCTGCAATAAATCAAATTATGCATCTCATATTACTGATTTGTACTTCAAGGAGATCATTATATTGCATGGCATTTCAAGAACTATGGTGTCTGATCGAGATTCAAAATTTCGTAGCCATTTTTGAAGGACTCAATAAAGAAAACTGGGCACGTCTTTGAATTTCAACAGTTCTCATCATTCACAAACCGATGGGTAAATAGAGGTAACAAATAGAAACTTGGGAAACTTGCTTAGAAGCTATGTTGGCAAGAATATTAAGCAATGGGATCTCATTCTTCCATAAATTGAGTCTGCTTACAATTGTTTTATGTATTATAGCATTGGTAAGAGTCCTTTTAAGGTTGTTTATGATGCTAATCCTACTAGTCCTTTAGACTTAGCCCCTCATTCTATAACTAAGCAATTTAGTAGAGATGCTGATGACAGGGCTAAACAGATAAAAAAAGTTGCATGATGATATTAAAGCAACCATTGAGAAGCAAAATAAAAGGTCCATGCAAGCAGCTAACAAACATAGAAAGCATGTGAAGTTTAATGTAGGTGATCTGGTTTGGATTCATCTAAGGAAGGAGAGGTTTCCACCAGACAAATTTAGGAAGTAGAAACCAAAGACTGATCATCCATTCAAAGTGCTTTAAAAAATTGGAGAGAATGCTTATGAGATTGACCTACCTAAAGAATATGGGGTATCACCAACATTATATGTGGCTGATTTAAGTCCTTATTATAGTGATCAAACAAATGAAGACTTGAGGACAAGTCCTTTTCCACCATGGAAGATTGACATAGGAGTGTCTAATTTTTTAGAAATTTTAACCCAGCCCACTCAAAGTGACAGCTCATGAGCATATTCCTTGGACAACATTAAAACTATTTCAAGATGCCTTTCTTCATGACTAAGGAATACATAAAAGGGTCAGTTGATAGATGTGAAGCACTTAATGTCATAGTTCCCTATGCATGAAGGGATATTTTATGCACTAGTACTTATTTTGATATACTAGGATTAGAAAAGACTTTTGAATTGCTAATTGTATTTGTAGAAGCTCTTTGGAGTCTCTAAAACTCTATATCTCTTAGATGCATCATTGAGTGTGTGAGTCTTTTGATTTAGTTTTGTATCCTTATTTAACTTTCTTGAGGTGATGAACTTTTTGTATTCTCTTACGATTTTAAACTTGGTGGTGAGCTATCTTTATCTGTTTTATACAAGTTCTATTCTGAGTTTGTTGGTTTCCTACAAATTGACTTTCGGGTTCTCTCATTTCTTTCTGAATTTCATTCCTCTTTCTCCCTTCCCATTATCAAAGCTTCCTGAAGTTGGAACATAAGATTTGATGAAACGATCAGATCTTATGACTTTGTTAAGAATGAAGATGAGCCTTGTATGTACAAGAAGGTAAGTGAGAGTGCTATTACCTTCTCGGTATTGTATATGGATGACATCTTAATTATTAGGAATGATGTAGGAATGCTCTCCATAGTAAAGACTTGGCTATCCATAAATTTCTTTATGAAAGATTTAGGGGAAGCATCCTATATTTTGGGGATCCGGATATATAGTGATGGTTTTAAGAGGTTACTTGACTTATCTCAGTCTAGGTACATAGACTTCATTGTCAAAAAGTTTGACATGGAGAGTTTCAAAAGGTCTCATACCGATGAGATATGGAATATCACTTTCTAGGAGTATGTCCCCAAAGACTCCTGAAGAAAGGGCAGACATGGATTAGATACCTTATACCTCAGCGATAGGGTCTATCATGTATTAATGCTATGTATCAGGCCTGATATAGCACATGCTTTGAGTGTCATGAGTAGGTATCAGGCAGATCCAGGTTTAGAACACTGGAAGGCAGTAAAGTGTATCCTAAAGTACTTTAGAAGGACTAAGGATCATTTACTGGTATATGAAAGAGGTAGCCTCCAGGCTAAGGGCTACACGGACTCGAGTTTCCAATCCAAAATTGATGATAGCAAGTCAAACTCAGGGTATATTTTCACCTTGAATGAAGGAGCAGTAAGCTAGAAGAGTTCAAAGTAAGATACTACTGCTGACTTGACCACAGAGGGAGAATACATTGCTGCAGCAAAAATAACAAAGGAAGGAGTGTGGATGAAGATGTTCATTAGAGATTCGGGAGTCATACCAAGCAGCATTGAGCTTATTCTCATATATTGTGACAAAAACGGGGTGATTGCTCAAGTGAAGGAACTCATGTCTCATCAGAAGTCTAAGCATGTTCTGAGGAAGTTCCATTTGATTAAAGAGATCATAGCCCATAAAGGTATAGTAATGGAAAGAGTTCCATCCAAAGATAACATTATAGATCCACTAACGAAGCCGCTGGCTCAGATTATATTTGAGTGTCACAGGGGTTTGATGGGGATCAGGCACATAGGTGATTGGCTTTAGGTCAAGTAGGAGATTGCTAGTTATAGGTGTCTTGCAAGCCAATCACATGAGTGATAGTATGTGTGACACACTGTGTAATCTTTTTGCTTATGATTAATATTATGATGTGTTTAGTTCTGTGCAATGTGAATCAGATTGTGATGAGATCATGATAATGAGATCGATTCACCTTTAAATATAGATCATAAATAATCTCGATCATAGGTTACTCGAGAGGGATATCGAGATAACCAGATAAATCTGTGTATTATATACTCATCCATATGACGGAGACAGGTGGTCTCATAGCCACTTGTATGGAGACACTAAGGATATATTACAGGTGCTCATTAGAGAATAAGTTCACTAATTGATCCGCTTATGGAATATTGTATGGTTGATGATACATAATGTCAAACAACGATTCCACAGTCTCAGTTATGTATATGGTCCTTTAACTTGAGACACTAAGGATGTCTTGTATGAGTACTCCTTTCTTTGACGCCAGACTTACAGGTTTAGAAAGTTTCAGATCTGGTATAATTGGTTATCGAGATTGGTAGCCAATCTTACAAAGGCAATTGAGTGTCAATAGAGGATTATCCACTCTTGGTATCATGAGAGGAATATCTCATATGTGCTTAATCAGACATATCCCTGGCCAGGGTAATTCAGATTGAGAGAAAAAGAATTCTCTGGTAGAATCCAATTAGAGCAAGACAAATTAATCCATATATGATCTGATAGTACCATATCCAATATACAGTCTCTAGGATATTAGTTAGACGAGAGATTATAGATACACAGTAACTATGGATATACATATCCGATGGATTTAATCCCTCTGTACCATTTGGGGACTATGGCATAGTGACCTAGTACGTCTATAGTCGATGAGTCAAGTAAATTATCATGAAGATAATAAATCACTATATCAGAAGGAGTTCTGATAGAAGCGACTCACGGTTAGCTCGGTATCAGGCCTAGAGGGTCACACACATATAGTGGATGCTTAAGTGAATAGAGGATTGGACGGAGATCTAATTAACTGCTATTCTCATTAGATGAGACCCTATGCTAATGGACTCCTTGCTTAAAGCCTAATTAGAGGCCTAAGGAGATTATTGGATAAAGATCCAATAATCCAAGGTTAGTAAGTAATTGAATGAATATCTAATCTCTACTAAAGCAAGAGCCCTAGGGTTTTGGTAGCTCTATTTAAATAGGAGGGGAGACTCATGATTGATAGGCTGCAACTTTGGCCTTCCCCTCCTATCCTCCTCTCTCCTTCTGCAAGAGTTGCAAGATCAGATTGGAGGAGATTCGCTGTAGAGATCCACCGTGTGGATACCGCTAGAGAGGAAGACGCTTGACTTCCTTTATCCTCTCCATCCAGATCTGGAATGTAGGGATATAAGATCCCCCTAGGTAAAACAATCTCTCACATGATGTAGTTTCTTTGATTTTTATGATTTTCTCACACCCAAATCTTTTGCATGACGATTTGATCTGATTGCAAGATTAGATTGAAGGAGATTCGCTGCAGAGATCCATTGTGTGAATACCGCTAGAGAGAAAGACGCTTGACTTCCTTCATCCCCTTCATCCGGATTTGGAATACAGGGATATACGATCTTCCTGGGTAAAATAATCTCTAATATGATGTGATTTTTTTGATTTCTATGGCTTTCTCGTGCACCAATCTTTTGCACGACGATTTGATCTGTATGAAAAATTAATTTTTTATTTTTGATTTTCGCTACACATGTGATGCTCCCACTGAGGTTTCCCAACCGTTGCTACTTGGTTGAGTAGGACACAACCCTACTAGGTTCCTATCAAAGAATATCAGAATAGATAGAAAGATGGAGACCTATAATGTAATATCTCTCATTTTCAAAATATTTGTAATGATCTATTTTAAATCTTTAATGAGGATTTATTTAATAATAGATTGTTTGTAAGGACCTATTTATAAATATGAGAATTTATTTAAAAGCTTTTTGCTAGGGACTTATATATAAAACTTAAAAGTTTGATATGAATTATGTAAGATTCACATTAAGCTATAAAAAAATGGGTGATGATATGTGTCATTACATAGTTTAAAGTGGTGCCACTTATGCATGTGCTTAGGTGACACATGTGCACCTTGCATGTACGCTTGAAACCTAAAATACCATATGTTAGCTTAAACAAATAGCAAAGAGAAGAAAGAGATCTGGTTGCAACGTAAACTTGTGAAAGAAAAGAAGAAGAAAAGAAGGAAGAAGAGAAGGAAGAGGATAAGAAAGGATTTAGGGGTTTTGACATTTTAATCAAATCCACATTTGGGATCAAAATTTGTAAAGGAAAGTGTTCTAACCTCATCCTACATAATATCTTCCATCATTTTTCTACTAAAATTTATCCTTGTTCCTACTTTGATTATAAGGAAAATTTGGGACAAGACCGAAATCTCTTTTGTTGGTTGCCTAAGTGTGAATTTGTAATATTTTTTAGATTATGACCTGTCTAATTTGTTCAAGTTGTAACTTTTATACCTACCGTCGAGGCTGGAGCTTCTCGACCAAATGGACCTCTCGAACAGTGAGCAACTCTGTACCAGTGTTGTCGGCCGACGAGACCGAACTAGTCGAGATCCTCCAAGGGATCCTTTCCATTTCAAGGTGGGTGAAGGACATGAATGAGGCCTGGTTGGTCAAGGCGGGTCTCAGCCCTGCCCCTGGAGGTATGTTTTTCCCGTTTATGTTTTCTTAATCATACATTTTGTTATGCAAAGATGTTTAACCTCGGTAAGATGAAGTCTGATGGTGGAGCGGGTACCGGTTTGGTAGTGCTGTCGGCATCTAGCGCGCTTACAGCAGGGGATGTCAGGGTGTCCATGGTTGAGAAGCACCCTAGCTTCGGAGCGAGGGCAGGTTTGAGGAAGCATCATCAGAAGGTGGTCACCGAACAACCTATGAACGCTTCTGGGAGCACCACAAGGACCTCTGCCGACAAGGGCAAAGGGATGGTGGAACTCGAGAAGGTCCCCGAGCAGGGGTACACTATGAGGGAACTGTGTGAGGTTGAAGATCGAGAGGGAGCGGATAGGTATTTCACCTCCATCATGATGCGGCTGAAGTGCGCCGATGGTGAGGATCCCCTGGTGCCGAGGTGGTCGACCATCTCCGAATCTAGTCCGTTCTGAACCGAGGGGCCATTGTCCGGGGAGTACTTGCGGGGTCTTTACACCCCACCTTAGCGAAGCAAGTGTATGAGTGCTCCTCCGAGGAGCTCCTGAATTGGGCCAGCAAGTTGGCTGTTTGGGTAAGGAGCATCTCTTTTCTTCATCTCTTATTCTTTCAAACTTAACTCCCCTTTGCTTTCAGGGACTTCAATTCATCAGCACCTTTATCGATCGGGTCCATGATGCGGGCTGATTGGTTCAGAGCCAACATGAGAAGATCCTAGCTCTTCGAGCTGTAAATAAGGAGCTAAAGGCTGGCGTTGACTAAGAGTTGGTTGCGATCGCTGAGCGGCGACTGAAAGAACTAGAGGGTGAAATTGAGAGGATGCAGACTGAACTGGAGTCCCATAAGAGTCAGCGAAGGGAGCTTGAGCAAGAAATCGGGCTCCTGTGCTCCAGTTTGGATGGGGCTCAGGACAATCGAGCTCGCCTGAAGGACGACGTCCTCTCGCTGACCGAGGTAGCAGCATTCCTCAAAGCCAAAGTAAAGGTCGAGGGTCAGTAAGCGGTGACCGCCTACAAGGCATCCCAAGGGTTCAAGTCTGGTCTCGAGAAGATGCGGAGGGTCAGCTATGAGTTTGGGTACCGGGTGGCACTCGAGCGACTTCGGGGGAAGCACCCTGATATTATGATCGAATGGGACCCCTTCGCCGAGTGTTCTAAAGATACTAACATCGAGATGGACCTCGACCAGCCTTTCGATGATGGCAACCCCTTTGAGAAGCAGCCGGCCTTGTTAAAAAAAAATTAGAATATTGGGCATTTGAAGATTTGTTTCCTACTATCTCGCTTGACCATTTTGTAGCTTTTTTCTATTAAATGAAGTCTCCTTCTTAAACACTTTGCTTTATCAGAATAGCTTCGAATGCCGAGTCAATATTGTTGTACTAGACGTAGAATTTCTTCAAATTCGATACATGTCAAGTCTGAGAGAGTGTTTTCTATTCCGTTGTCAATAGGGTGTATGTCCCATCTTGAACAACTTGGGTAACATGATACAACCCCTCCCATCTCAGGGCGAGTTTTCCTCGGGTGTGTCCAGGGTCATTGACCTCGACCCTCCTGAGGACTAGGTCTCCCTTCTCGATGGGTCGGGGTTAGACCCTTCGGTTATAGAGTTAGGCAACCGCCCTCTAATAATGTAGGTTCTTCAAGTACGCCTTGGCCCTGCATTCTTCGAGCATGTCAAGATTTTCCCTAAAACCTGTTTCTAATGCTTCAAGGGTGAAGTTTTTGATTCTTAGCATCAGGAAGATCACCTCGAGAGGGAGGACAGCCTCGGTGCCAAAGGCTAAACTTTAGGGGAACTCCTCCATAGGGGTTTTCAGCGTCATCTGTAGAGCCCATATGACACTGGGGAGCTCCTCGACCCAAGCTATCAAAGTCCCGACTACTTGTCTTTGTAGCCCTTCTAGTATGCTTCTATTGGTTACTTATGCCAATCCATTGGCTTGGAGGTGAGCCACCGAGCTAAACTTCAGTTGGATCTGGTAGTTTTGGCAGAAAGCCTTGAACTTAGGGTTGTTGAACTGCGTCCCACTATATGTGATTATGATCTTTGATATGTCGAACCTTATTATGATGTTTCTTCAGATGAAATTCTCCATCTGCTTCTCAGTGATCGAGGCCAAGGGCTCAGCCTCAACCCACTTAGTAAAATAATCCACCCCAATGATTAGGAACTTGCACTACCCAGTCGTTTGTTAGAATGGGCCGAGGAGGTCTATCCCCCACTGCATAAAAGGCCAAGCGCACTGAGTTGAGAAGAGTGGCAAAGCTGATTGGCGAGGAATGCGGGCATGCTTCTGGCATTCCATGCACCTCTGGACGTAGGATTTTATATTTGCTTGCATGGTCGACCAATAGTACCCGAGACGAAGGATTTTGAAAGCCAATGTATGCCCTCTAATATGTTCATCACATATCCCTTTGTGGACTTCGATAAGCATTGTATCAACCTCGGATCTTGACAAGCACCGCAACAGGGGCTAGCTGAAAGCTCTTCTGTAAAGGCGCCCATTGATGGTGTCAAACTATGCTTTGGTTCTTTTGATTCGTTGGGCGGTGGCCTCGTCCGCTTGGAGAGTTACATCTTTCTTGTAATGTAGTATTTCCTCCCTCCAGTCAGGATGCATGGCTATAGTAGTCATTTCAACTGTAGCGACCATTGGCTGGTAGAGGCTAGGAATGGTCAGTAACTCACCAGCTACGTCGACAAAGGTCGCCTGGGCCAGGGCATCGACTATGGCATTCTTAAGGCATAGGATTTGAAAAATTTTGAAGTACTTGGTCGTACTTATCAATTGACAGGCCTCGGAGAGATAGCCAGTCATGTTTGGTTCTCGATCCTCGAAGTTCCCATCGATTTGACCAGTAACCAATTGGGAGTTAGTGCACACCTCTAGATGTTCAATTTGCAGCTTGGTGGCCAGTCGTAGTCCGAGTAGCAATGCCTCATATTCCACTTCATTGTTGAAAATTCTAGGCACATGACATGTTCCTAGGTTTGCCCATCGGGGTCTCTCAGGACTATTCTAGCTCCTCCCTTATAGAAATTCACCAATCCCTCAATGTAGAGGGTCCATGCAAGCTTCTTCTGAGGGGGTTCTGGGGCGATCAGCTCCAAGGAGAAATCAATAATGGCTTGGGATTTGATTGCCTTTATCGAGGCGTACTCCAGGTCGAACTCACTAAGCTCTACTAACCACTTGAGCATTCATCCTGCAATGTCAAATTTAGAAAAAATTTAGCATAGCGGTTGGTTAGTGAATACCTTGATGGTATGAGTCTGGAAGTAGGGCCTCAACTTTCTAGCCATGAGGACTAGGACGAAAGCGAGTTTCTCTATCAGAGAGTACCGCTCCTCCGCACCTTGCAAGATGTGGCTGGTGTAGCAGACGGGTCGCTGGCTATTCCCATTAAGCTTTATCAGAACTAAGATGATGGCTCGTTCCATGGCAGAGAGGTATAGCTCGAGTTGGTCACCTGGGTTGACTGAAGACATCCGAGGTAAGGTCACAAGATGGGCTTGAGCTCTTGGAATGTTTGCTCACACTCGAGGCCCCAGTGAAGTCTTTGTTCCACCTTAATGCTCGCAGAATGGGGTAACTTCAGTCGCCAGCCTGAGATATGAACTACCCTATTGCTGTCAACCTCTCGATGAGGCGTTGGACTTCTCTGGGTTCACGTCGAACCCTCGTTGGTGAATAATGAAGTCAAGAAATTTTCCCACTAAAGACACATTTGGCAGGGTTGAGCTTCATACCGAACTTTATAAGGGTCTTGAATGTCTCGGCGAGGTCCGTGCAGTGTGTCTACATTTGCTTGCTTTTGATGATCATGTCATTAACATAGGCCTTCATATTTTTGCCCAACTGGTCCTTGAATAGTTGGTTGACCATTCTCTGGTAGGTAGCTCCTGGGTTCTTTAACCCGAACGACATTACCCTATAACAATAGGTTCCTTGGTGTGTGATAAAAGTTGTCGTCTCCTGATTCTAAGGGGCCATTCGGATCTAATTATATCCTGAGAATACATCCATGAAGGAGAGGAGCTCATACCCAGAGGTGGAGTCTATCAGTTGATTAATCATCGGTAGTGGATAATAGTCCTTCGGGCAAGCCCGATTAAGGTTGGTGTAATCAATACACATGCACCACTTTCCATTAGACTTTTTCATGAGAACTACATTAGATAACCAAGTCGGGTACCTAATCTCCGTTATGAACCCGACCTCCAACAGTCGATCTACTTCTTCTTCAATGACCTTTTGCTAGTCGAGGGCAAACTTTCTTGGCTTTTGTTGCACCGACCGAGCTCTAGGGGTTATGTTCAGTTGGTGTTATACAATCTGTGGATGTATGCCCGACATGTCACTCGTTGACTAGGCGAAAACGTCGAAATGGCACCCAAGGAAATCTATGAGCTGGATGCATTGTTCCTCCGGTAGAGCTGACCCAACCCTTTTCTAGTGGCACTTTCAGTATTGGTTCGGAGGGCTCGGGTCGAGTGTCGGGTCTGTGAGGTTCATGAGGGTTAGGAACCGGAGCCATCTTGCCTTTTCTAGGGATGGTTGTTGCTGCTAAGTAGCATCACTTTGACTCTTGGGGGGTCACTTTTGATCTCTCCTGAGCCTGCACTAGTCGGAAATTTCATGCTGTGATGGTATGTGGAGACGACTGCCCTTAGCTTGTTAAGGGTTAGCCACCCGATGTTCACATTGTAAGCTAAGGGGAGGTCCACCACCATGAAATGAACCATAAGGGTCTTGGTTATTGGCTCATCATTGAAAGTTACGGGGAGAGTTACGACGCCTACTGGAGTTATCGTGTCACCGGTAAACCCTGTCAAAGTTGAAGTCATGGGAATGAGGTCCTAGTTAGTCATTTTGAGCTTGTGAAAAACATCAAGGTATAATATATCGACGGAGCTCCTGTATCTATCATGATGTGCCTGACGCAGGTGTTTGCAATACGAGTCGTGACCACCATGGCATCGTGATCTGGGTATTCGCTCTTGGATTCGACAGTGAACCTAGGATCACTTTGGGGTCAGGATCGGGGCCTCTTCTGAACTTTCGTGCGGGCATAGGCCTTCCTCACTGAGGAGCTAACGCCGCCCGTAGTCGGGCCGCCCACAATGACGTCGATGTGCCTTTCCACAGGACCCTTTGGACAGAGGGATGGCTCGTGCGACTTACTTATGTATCAGTCAAGGTGGTCGTGATGTATAAGGTCCTCGATCTGGTTCTTCAAATCTTAACATCCCTTAGTATCGTGCCCATAGTCACGATGGAAGTGATAGTAGCATCTGTGATCCTGATCTTCAGCTCGAGACCTCAGCAAGTTGGGAGTTTTTAAGAGTCCCTTCTCTCAGATCTAGAGGAAGATCTCTATCCGAGTGGAGTTGAGCGGAACATTGGGCGGTCGGGGCATGGTCTGCTCACCTCTCTCCATCCTCCTCCTTGGGAACCCAGAGGGTGGACCCCGAGGGGTTCAGCCTAGGGGTGTTTCTGATCTTCATGTTTCTCCACCAGCAAAGTCTCAACGGTGACATACTGGTTGGCCCTCTACAACATCTATGGTACAATTATGGGGGGTCACTCCAAAAGCGACCAAAAAAGGTGAGAAGACATGATCCCGATCATGAAGGTATGGATCACCAACGATGGATGCGCATCGGGAATAGCCCTGACTTAGTCTGTGCAGAGAGCGAGGTATTTGCTGGTTACAGGTGCCCTGCAAGTCAATCACGTGAGTGATGACATATGTGACATATTGTGTGATCTTTTTGTTTATGATTAATATTGGCATATTCTCACATTATATTATCTGTTGTATATATATTATAATATCCTTAGTTCTATGCAATGTGAATTAGATCATGATGAGATCACAATAATGAGATTGATTCACCTTTAAACACAGATCCTAAATAATCCCGGTCATACATTACTCGAGAGGGATATCGAGATAACCGGACAGATTGGTGTACTATATACCCGTCCATATGATGGAGGCGGTTGGTCTCATAGCCACTTGTGTGTAGACACTAAGGATATAGTACAGGTGCTCATTGAAGAATGAGTTTACTGATTGATTCGCTTATAGAATATTGTATGGTTAATGATACCTAATGTCATACAATAATTCCATAGTCCCAGTTTTGTATCTGGTCCTTAGAATTGAGACACCAAGGATGCATTGTATGAGTATTCCTTTCTTTGACGCCAGACTTACAGGTTTGAAAAGTTTCAGATCTGGTACAATTGGTTATCGAGATTGATAGCCAACCTTACAAAGATAATTAAGCGTCAATAGAGGATCATTCACTCTTGGTATCATGAAAGGAATATCCTATATATACTTGTTCAAACAAATCCCTGGCTAGGGTCATTCAGATTGAGCGAGAAAGAGTTCACTAGGAGAATCCGATTAGAGTGAGACTATGACGGATTTTGTATATGACCAGACAGTACCATATCCAGTATATGATCTCTGTGATATTAGTTGGATGAGGGATTCTAGATATATGATAATTATAGACAGATAGGTCCGATAGATTCAATCTCCCTTGTACCGTTTGGGGACTATAGCGTAGTGGCCTAGTACGTCCATAGTCGATTAGTCGAGTAAATTATTATGGGGATAATAATTCACTATATCAGAAGGAGTTCTTATGGGAATGATTTACGACCAGCTCGGTATTAGGCCTAGAGGGTCACATACATATAGTGGATGCTTCAGCGAATAGAGGATTAGATGGAGATCCAATTAACCTCTATTCTCATTAGATGAGGCCCTATGCTGATGGGCCCATTAGAGGCCTAAGGAGATTATTGGATAGAGATCCAATAATGCAAGGTTAGTGGGTAATTGGATGGAGATCCAATACCCACTAAGGCAGGAGCCCTAGGGATAATAATTCACTATATCAAAAGGAGTTCTGATTGGAGAGACTCACGGTCAGCTCGGTATCGAGCCTAGAGGGTCACACACATATGGTGGATGCTTCAGCGAATAGATGATTAGATGGAGATCCAATTAGCCTCTATTCTCATTAGATGAGGTCGTATGCTAATGGGCTCCTTGATTGAGGCTCAATTAGAGGCCTAAGGAGATTATTGGATAGAGATCCAATAATACAAGGTTAGTGGGTAATTGGATGGAGATCGAATACCCACTAAGACATGAGCCCTAGGGTTTTTGGTAGCTCTCTATAAGTATGAGGGAAGACTCATGGTTGATAAGCTGCAGCTTTAGCCATCACCTCCTATTCTCCCCCCTTCCTCTGGACAAGAGTTGCGAGATCGGAAAGGAGGAGTTTTACTGCAGAGATCCATATAGGAGGAGTTTCGCTACAGAGATTCATCGTGTGGATACCGCTAGAGAGGAGGATGTTTGACCTCCTTTATCTTCTGTATCCGGATCTGGAATACAGGGATATACGATCCGTCTTCTTTGTCTTATCTATCGTGTAGATACGGAGCAGTGACGGTAAGGGAAGAGGGCTAGGGCATTTCTTTGAAAAAAGAACTATTTTACCCCTCTAAATTTAAGAAATTTTAAGGACTGTCTTCTTATACATAATTCCCAAAATACCCTCAATGATTCTAAAAATTTCAAAAACTATACTTTCATCCAAAATTATGAAAATGCCCTTGACAATTCTAAAAATTCCAAGCATATCCTGATTTTCATAAAAAAATAATTAATTAATTATTTTAATTAATTATTATATATATCTAGTAATCCTATGTATGATGTGATGTACATGTGATGTATGATGTAGATGGATGATCATGAGCTATATGTTGTGATGTGTGTAATTATGATTATTATTATTATTAGGGCCTGCGAGTCTCCATTTTTCTTGTTTATTGTCGGGCTTGCATGCCTGTGATTATTTGTAATTACATGGAAAGACGTGACGAGAGCGTGGAGGTGATAGCGGGGCCCACGATGTCGTAGCGGGAGATCACATTGTATGGTGATGCGACGATTCGACGGAACCGATGATGATGAGATCAACAATCACAGGGCATGGAGATACGTCGATGCACACAGATCCTATTTTGAGTGATTAGGCCCATTGGCTCAGGCTTAATCATATTAGGTGACGGCTCATGATCATCCGGCGGCTTACATATGTGATGTGTTATACAACTACTAGATATATGTATATATATATTTGCATGTGATGTTAGATATATATTAAATATGTATGTGTGTGACACGACATATTAGGAGACCAATACAAAATGAAAACCCCTCCTACGATAATATTAAGTTGGTAAGCCTGAGGCACTAAGATTGACCCACGTGGCCTTCCATCGTTATAGGAAGAAATTGAATCACGACATAGGTTGAGTTGGCCGAGTCACTTGAGGCTCACCTACCTGCATGATTGAGTTCTTACCTATGATATACATATGTCATCAGTGATCTGAGGATATGGTATGACTTGGTCGAGCAGTCGAGAGCATATCCATTGAATCATACTCATCTTGTAATGATGATGATGACTTAACTGAAATTCATAGTTGGTCAAGTAGTCGAGACCATGATGATTTGGAAGCTGAATATATGATGGAGGCGACTACTCTCATAGCCACTTGTGTGGAGACACTAAGGATATAGTACAGGTACTCATTGGAGAATGAGTTCACTGATTGATCCGCTTATAGAATACTGTATAGTTAATGATACCTAATGTCGAACAGCGATTTCATAGTCCCAATTATGTATCTAGTCCTTAGACTTGAGACATAAGGATAACTTATATGAGTACTCATTTCTTACACACCAGACTTATAGGTTTGGAAAGTTTCAAATCTGGTACAACTGGTTATCAAGATTGGTAGCCAACCTTACAAAAGCAATTTAGTGTTAATAGAGGATCATCCATTCTCGGTATCATGAGAGGAATATCTCATATGTGCTTGCTCAGATAAATCCGATTATAGCGAGACTATGATGGATTCCGTATGTGACCTGACAATATCTTGTCCAATATACGATCTATGGAATATTAGTTGGATAAGAGATTATAGATACACGGTAACTATAGATAGACATGTCCAATATATTTGTTCCCCCCTGTACCGTTTACGGACTATGGTATAGTGGCATAGTATGTCCATAGTCGATGAGTCGAGTAAATTATTATGGGGATAATAATTCACTATATCAGAAGGAGTTCTGATTAGAGTGACTCACGATCAGCTCGGTATCAAGCCTAGAGGGTCACACACATATGGTGAATACTTCAGCGAATAGAGGATTGGATAGAGATCCAATTAGCCCTTATTCTCATTAGATGAGATCCTATAGTGATGGGCTCCTTGATTAAGGCTCAATTAGAGGCCTAAGAAGATTATTGGATAGAGATCCACTAATGCAAGGTTAGTGGGTAATTGGATGGAGATCCAATACTCACTAAGGCAGGAGCCCTAGAGTTTTTGGTAGCTCTCTATAAATAGGAGGGAAGACTCATGGTTGATAGGCTGCAGCTTTAGCCACCACCTCCTATTCTCCTCCTTCCCTCTACGCAAGAGTTGCGAGATCAGAAAGGAGAAGTTTTGCTGAAGAGATCCATAATGTGGATACCGTTAGAGAGGAGGATGCTTGACCTCCTTCATCTTTTCTATCCAGATTTGAAATACAGGGATATATGATCTCCCTAGGTAAAGTCAATCTCTCCACATCGTAGTTTTTCAATTTTTGTGAATTTTCTTATGATCCCAATCTTTTGCACAACGATTTGATCTGCGTGGAAAATCGATTTTTATTTTAATTTTTGTTGTGCATGTGATGCTCACGTTGAGGTTTTCCAACAGTATTATCTGAGATGTTCCTCGTTCTTCTGTCTCATCCCAAGGAAAGATGCAGCGGTTGGCTTTGGTCACATGCTAAACAGAAAATTACCCTCAAACTCCCTTGCAAGTTGATTAAAAGAGTGAATTGTGGAGGGTGACAACCGATCGTACTAACCTCGGGTGATCCCTTAGAGAGTCGTCGAGAAAGCTCAGCACATTATGACATCTAAGGTGCCATACAAAGTCATCTGTGCATAGAATGCAGCCACATGCTCCGTTGGATCAGAGCTGCTATCATACACCTCCAGCATTGGGAGGCGGAAGTGTGATGAAATAGGCGCATCTTGAATTTCCTAGACAAAAGGAGAGCCACGGAGGGGACCCTCGGCATGCTCATCTTTCGTCCTTAGGATCCTACAGACATCGTCGATCCTTTGATTCACCAGGCATATTTGCTCCCTTAGAGAACCAGTGGAGTCCGAGGAGAGTGTGTCGGGGTCCAAAAAGTTACGAGCCGATGTGCTAGGCGTGGGCTCTAGTCGCTTAGCTACATTGCCAGAAGGGACCTGATCAGATCCCGGGGGAGAAATGGAGTAGGTTGTTTGCAGAGCGGGTCATCCGTGGTGGCTTATTTTGTGGTGGTGTTGCTCTCGTCTGAGGCAGGAGGGTTGCTGGAGGCTGTAAGCTTGGCTATTAGGTGAGCTATGGGATGTAGGAGATAATTACTTGAAGTATTCCCACTATGGCCTGGACCTAGTTAGTAAGCCCCTTAAAAGCCTCGGGAGTCACTACCGGGGTCTTTGGGTTCGGTGGGGGTGGAGTTAGCCCAGGGTCATTGAGTAAGCTCCAATATCGCTCTTGGGTGTGGGAAGGTATGTTCTCCCATCTCCGAAAGAAGGGAGTGGAAGCGGGGGTCGAAGGGCTCCCCCCGAGGTTAGTTGCGTTGCAGGAGGGACATCATCTTCATGATTGATTGTTGTCGAGCACTCTTGTGACATTGGCGGCCCTTCTTCTAGCGCCAAATGTTGTGGGTGCTCCACGTGTCTAATGAGTCCACACAATGGGGTTCAGACTGTGAGCAAAGAGGGGCTCCACGCTGGCAGTTCAAGGTCGGCGTATGTGAATGCTCGTGTTACGACTTTGATGCGAGTCCTTCTAACCACGCTACACTATTCCTGCAAGACAAGGGATGGTCTCTCTAATGATCAAGTTAGGGTTGTTTGGAAGGGTGAAGTTTGACGTCTCCTCCTCGGACGTCGGAGATTCTCTTTTTGATTGAAGTAGAGCTAAAGGGAGAGAGCTAGAGAGAGAGAGAGAGAGAGAGAGAGAGAGAGAGACCCCTTTTGAGGGCCCTTGGGGTGCCACTTCTATACTTGTATGTCATCGACTGATCAAGTTTCAATTTCATCATACTTGACGATTCGCCACTGTTTAATGTTGCATGCCGATGGTGGCCGCTGCGGTCGCTCGCTCGCTATCGTGTGGTTCCATCAGGTTCTTATGAGATTTGATAGTGACCGCACGACGTCCGATGTTACTAGACCTTGGGTTTGTCTGCCCGTTTGTAACACATTACTCGTGTGTGTCAAAGGGTGGAGTCGGGGAAATTGGTCATCTGATCTCGTCCTTCCATGTTGGTTCATCTTGGGCCACGTCAGTTTGGTTTGGGAGGAGACCACTATTATCCCTATTAATTACCAACTTAACTCGCTTAATCCAAATTTAAGTACTCTTCAATAAGCTGCATACGTATGGAAATCAAAACAGATATCTGAGCAGGATCTAAAATGAATTCTCCATCCAATGTCATATCACAGAAGAATAAAATTTACGAATAATCTATTGCTATCTTTGGAACCCTTACGTAGCATATGTGAGCGAGATATATTATTACCAGACAGAAAGTTTAGGTTAACAAATATACTCTTATAATGACCTACTTGAAAATATATTAAAAATATATATTTCGATGCCGACACGTATGATAAAAAAAAAGGAGCATCTATTAAAAGTATAGGAGAAGGTTGTTGAATATACTCAACAAAGTCCACGCTTCAATATCAATAAAACCACTTCTAACCAAATTGTGCCATATATACAAATAGTTGTACTTATCTAATGTGAATATTGGAAGATGAGATAGTAGTCTATAGTTAAGTAAGTGGCAAATCAACCGAATCACATCCTATCAACACCTTTAAACTTTAATCGGTGCCAACGTATCTCTCAGATCTCGATATGTGCCACCGACGTACGATCATGACATAATGTGGTCAATCAATATGTTGACTTCATCAGTCGATTGGATGTCAGATGCCTAACTCTATTTTCCATTTTCATCATTGGCATATGCAAAATTTAGATGATTAAAAATTACATGAGTATAGGATGCTTATGAATTTTATCTTATTTCTTTTCAAATTGAACTCGAATACTTGAATTCATCTCATGACTTGATGTAATTGGCCCGGAGAACCTGATCAGTTATTATCTTTGTAAATATTTAATCCTTGCTAAATGATTGAATTGTATATAAATCATTAAATCGAATATGAGATGTATTATACTATCATAATGTTTCAACTTAATTCGTATCGCCAACTTCACTTCATGGGGCGTAATAGACCAAAAGCGGATCGTGCGTTGGAGATGTCGCCATCAGCATGGAGATCCTGATTCCCATTCCGATCGTACCTACTGACCATGCATCTGTTACTCTTCCTAGCTACCTGCTTTGTTATTGGGGTTAGAGAACAAGCAGTTGGGTCTCACTTTGCTTGGTATCTGCTTTGGGGGCCACTCGCAGGATGTCCTCGTCGCGTCACAGGGAATTATTGAATCAGAACGAGGACCCGCGTGGGTCCCTTTTACCCAGCCATACGAAGGCCACGTGGGAATATACACGTCCCCTTGACGTGGCAGTTTTCACGGGCGAACGCCGTACCCGGGAAACGTAGAGCTCGATACCGCTGACTCGGTCCGTACCTTATCATCGTCACCGTCGACTTGACCGGGGCCCAGCTGATAAGGAAATGACGGAGCGGGTACGGACCATTGGTCTCACTACGGCTGACGATGCCCCTTTCCGTGCTCCGGACCCACACGCCCAGAGGCATGCCGACGCGGCCCCGCTCGTGTCCGGTGATAACGCGGGTGTGATACGCAAGGAGCCCTTTCCGGATCCTCCCTTGGATATTGCGAGGCTTTCCTGTTTCGAACCAGGCAAGAGCCATGTTCTCCTCTGCCTCCCACATGCTCGTACTGACGTCATCGAGTTAACACGACGTCATCAACTATTCATATTACTTTTGCTTGGGAAAATCGTGTCCTCTGCTTCGATCATGATAGCAGATCTGCAAAGCTTCTTCCAGGAGGGGCTGCATACCACCATGTAGTAAGTTGACTCTAATACATTCGTTAATGATATTTTTAGTTGGCGAACTGCTAAATAAAGCGCTAATGTTGCCTAATTTCGTGCCGTGTGGTCCAATTTGGTGACCAGACACTTCAATCTTCCTCTTTTCCCCCTGTAATCGGTTCCAAAGTCTAAATAGCGGTCTTATTTGTCTCAAATTAGTTTGACGTGATATCAAATCTGAAAGGGGCAGATGCGATGTCTTTTGGCCAGTATAAATGGCCAATTCTCACTTGTCTACGTTCGATCATGTAGCACGTAGCAAGAAGGTAATGATGGTTCCAAGAAACACTGTAAATTACGACGTCGAAACTTTCACTACAAGTAGCACATAGAATTGCATTTAGTGCAATGCTTATTGGTTCCACGTAAACTGTAGTAATACCATCGCACACAGTTCACAGGTAGACATACAATGGGTGTTGAAATCGTTGTCGTGATGAATGACCTTGCAGAGGAGGGAAAAAGAAGACGCTTTTGGCTTCGTAGTCCATGCGAATTAAAAACACAGGAGCAGCGTGGTTCATAGATCTCTTGTCCTTATCTCAACGCGACGGTGTTTTGCACAGGAGAATCTTTCGATCGGCGCTAATGGCGCCGAAATTGATACGTGATGCAGATGTTGTTTGTTGCAATGCAGCATAACGTGTTTGGTGTTTAAGCCTTCGCTGGACTGCTGCTTTTTCTTGTTAGCTACAACCTTCCTGAGCTGATGTAATCTGATCCTAAGCAGATAATTTAGTTTAACTCTTTTGACCAATACTTAAGACCAGCAGAATACAATGGAATCCAGGTGTAATTTTATGAGAAGCATGCCTGCGTAGATCGCGAAGGACATCCTCGAAAAAGGATCAAGCAAAACTGGGTCGACGTAAAGCTCTCATTAAAATGGTAGAGAAGCAGAGCGAGCATGATGTTATTTTGAGGACGGCATCCGTTATGATGCGTTATTTGTTTTGGCTTTTTTTTAGACGATCATTTTTGGGTTTATTAGAGGGAAGGAAAAAAGAATGTGGAAAAAAATGTCACATTTACATTTTAGAGGCAATAAAAAAAAAGTAATTTTCAGCTAAAGTTTTCTGTTTTTGGTCAAGTAGAAAGCTTGGAAGAAAGTATATAAATACCTCCTCTCCTTCTTCTCATCCCACTCTTCTTCGCCCTAACGAGATAGAGAGAGAGAGAGGAATTGTTCCGCTTGCTAATTTTCGCTTTTCAATTCGGGCTAGCTTCTATACTAGTCGTTTTCTTCATTGTGGGTGTGTGTATGTGAGAGAGATGAAGTACGTGTTGGTGACGGGGGGAGTGGTCAGTGGACTGGGGAAAGGGGTGACGGCGAGCAGCATTGGAGTCCTCCTCAAGGCATGCGGGCTCCGACTGACGGCAATAAAGATCGGTACTTTTCTCCTCCTCTATTCCAAGTGATCGAGCTTTCCATTATCTTGTACACATACGAGAAGTTTTTCTGTCTCGAGATTGAGGCTTGTTTGGGGCGTCAGCTTTCCCTTTTACCGATTAATATTGCAGTTTCTTTTGTCCCTTTTCTTGCTGATGTTTCGCTCAGAGATGGTCAGTCTGGTCTCTCGTTGGAGAAGGAACAATCTTATCATCATGGTTTCCAGGGAGAGTAATCTGTTCTCACTTTGCCAAACCATCATCTCTAGCTTTTCATTTACAAGGGGAACAATCATGCCAACATGGTATCATTTTTAGCATGGTACTTGCGTTTTCTCTCTTGAGGGCCACTGATTCACAATCTGACTTGTGAAATAGAGCAGCTTGTTTATTTTGGTTTCGGTAACAGTTGTTCTTCAGTTCTTTGTCAAACTGGATTTTATTTTCTTTGCGGTTAGCTTCGGGATCTTTAAGTTTTAATCAACTCTGCTTTAGTTCTGTAGCCTTTTAATTTGGGAGATATCATGCAGATTTTTAGTCATTAAGATGAGAAAAACAACAACCTTGAAACTTCAGGATATGATATATAACATTTATCTACAGTAACTAAAACTGGGAATACTTAAATTCATATTGAAACAAGCATTTACTCATTTATTTCTAATTCTTGTTTAAGCAATATAAAAGGCTGAGGATTCAGTCAAAACAGATTCATATGTGATGGCAAAAGGGAACAATTAGCAAAAACAATCACCCTTCCCCTTCAATTTCTTTCACGGACAAATAAAATTGAATGGTACTATGAAGTTATTGTGTTTGAAGTCTGTGTTAATAGTGGAGTCTCAGTTGTGTGGTTCACAATGTCACTTTGTTGCTTTTGTTTTGCCAAGGATGACTTATCTTTCGTTCTTGGTATTCTTTGCAGATCCTTATCTAAATACTGACGCTGGGACAATGTCCCCGTTTGAGCATGGCGAAGTGTTTGTCTTAGATGATGGTGGTGAGGTAAGTAATAGTTCTTGCGACTTTTTTGTGCCTACTATCTTTGTCCCACATGCCTTCTATTTCAACTGTTATATCTTATTGATTTTTATTGAAATAATTCTTTTTCTTCTTTGTTTCGCTTTGGCTGAAGATTTATTTTTCGCAGGTGGATTTGGATCTTGGAAACTATGAAAGGTTTCTTGATGTCAAGTTAACTTGTGACAATAGCATCACAACTGGAAAGATCTATCAGGTACCAAATATATCCATGCCTTCCCTATTAACAAGTCTAACTATACTGCATTTATGAACTACTTTGACATGTACGCTACAACCATATTTTGTACTTTACATTCATCTTTGAATTTTCTTTTGCAAACATTGTCTATCTTTACTCTATGAACTTACCATTATTTCTTATTGTTTTGTGATAGTTTGTCATTGACAAGGAGAGAAAGGGAGACTATCTGGGGAAGACAGTCCAGGTGTGAGTCCTGCCTGCGGCTTTTCTCTTAAAAAATCATCTGATCTGTTTGGATCATAATTTGGTTATTATCCTAGTAGTCCTGAACCTCTCTCAATGTTTGTTGTACCAAGGTCATGCCGCACATTACAGATGCCATACAAGAGTGGATAGAACGTGCAGCTATGATACCCGTGGATGGGGAAGAAGGGCCTCCTGATGTTTGTGTAATAGAATTGGGTGGAACAATAGGTATATGATCTTGTTTGATTTTCCTCATACAAAGATGAGATATAATATATACATATATATATATTATATTATATATACACACACATATATATAATAATTATATATATCAGCCAGAAACTTGGCAATTTATTTATGGATAATTATAATTTTCATGATGTTACCCATAGTGGTGTAAGTATGCGGTGCAGGGACCACGATCTTTTCACGGCATAACGACAGTGGAATTCTTGATGCAGGAGATATAGAGTCTATGCCATTTCTAGAAGCTTTGGGTCAGTTCTCTTACCGCGTAGGTGAGGAGACATGCTTAGAGTCAACTATCTCTTACAATCAAACTATCTCTTACAATCAACTTATCATCTCAGTCATTTTTACATATGAGTGTTTCTCCAAATCAATCTTCTTACAGGTCCTGATGACTTCTGTGTGGTCCATGTCAGTCTTCTTCCTGTTCTAAATGAAGTCGGTGAGCAGGTTAGGGATGTAGCATAGTATACATTCTCTGTACACCAAAATTGTGCAACAATTCATCTTGCAGTCTATATGTTGTTTAAAAAACTTTGTAGAAAACTAAGCCAACACAACATAGTGTTCGGGGCCTAAGAGGACTTGGGTTGGCACCCGACATTCTAGCCTGCCAGAGCACTAAGGTTTCCACTCAAATTTTTTTCTCTATCCACCATCTCCTTTTAAGCTTCTTTTGTTATCATTTTATTTAGCCTATGATAGTTCCGATTCTTATGCTTTTGTTAGGCACTGGATGAAAACATCAAAGAGAAACTTTCAAGATTTTGCCATGTCCCGGTATTCTTCTTAAGTTCTAATGATTGCTCCTCAACCTTTTTGTTATGCTGAATACTACTTGATTAATAAGTTGTTTTTGCAGGCGGCAGATATCATTTCTCTCAATGAAGTTACAAATATTTGGCACATTCCTTTATTGTTGAGGGTATAGACTATTGTTTCTGATAAGATTGTGGATGTTATTATATCTTTGAAATATGTACTTTTGAAATATGGACTCCTGTACATTTAAACATTACTTTTGTCCCTGTAGGAACAAAAAGCACATGAGGCTATTATAAAGCTATTGAATCTTCAAGGGTTGGTCTGATTAACTTGTCCTTCAATTGCAATAATTTTGATTATTCATCATCTTGATCTCTGCTTAATGATATCTAAATATAGATAGCCATGATTTAAATATTCACTTTTTATTTGCATAGGATTGCTAAGGAACCTGCGTTGGAAGAATGGACAAGTAGAGCCAGAACTTATGACACCTTGCATGATCCTGTTAGAGCTCTCTCTCTCTCTCTCTCTCACTCGCTCCTTTCTCGTTTGCTCCTAGGTTAGGTGCCTTGGTTATTTGCTGGTTGCAGTTTGACCCATTTTGTTTTTTTTCAGGTTAGGATTGTGATGGTTGGGAAGTATACTGGCTTTTCTGATTCTTATCTCTCAGTATTGGAGGTGAATACATATTTATTCAATGATATATATCCATGTTCCTAAATTCTGAACTCTGGTATTTGCTGGAAAGTTTTGCATTGATCGTTTAATTTGAATTATTTAGTTGTTGCCATTAGCTGGACATGATAAATAGATAGTTCTTAATTTATCTCCACTTCTGCGGTCCATCTATTGCAACAATAGTTGATTGAACAAAGAGATGATCATGTGATTAGTAAATTTATGTACTTTGGATGCCTAGTGACAGTGAACTTTTCTAAATGTTGACATAACTCTCCATGGATTCTCCATGTACATAGTTTTACATTAGAGCACATTGAGTTCAGATAAAATGCATATACCACTATCTCTAGAATATGTCTGTTGTCTTCGTCCTGTATTCAGCAGCATTTCTACTTCGCAGTCTATCATAATGGTAAGACCACAAACCTTTTTCTAGGATGAAATATTGGTTGAGGAATGCAATTATGTTATTCGAGGAAACTGTAGCTAAGAAACTACTTGACTAGGAAGTATTTGTTGCTTTTATTATGCATTATATGATGTAGCAAAAGAACAATTGATATTGGATTCACAAAACACATATGGAAATAATATCTGGAAATTAATCAATCCTCGGCTGGTATTCAGCTTTGTCCATGTTGCCTGGAGATGATAGGATACTCATGTTGTATTAGGACCCTATAATCAATCACAATCTAAGTTTAATGGATTTCCCCATTTTTGCATTGTATCACAAAATGAGGAAGAATATGGTAATTGTATAGCTTGAGCTGGCATACCATGTATTTTCCACCTGATTGGGCCCCTTCTTGTCCTATATCACACCATTAGGAAACATAAAATGAAAGGTTCTTTGTTAATACTTCAGATGGTTTAAAAGTATGACAGTTGTGTCTACTACTTAGTGCTTAGAAGATCTAACGTGGATTTGGTTAATTATTAGTGATAATAAATTACAGTTTGGTCTCTGTAATTCATCTAGCAGGAAAGAGTCAAACATTATCTACATGCTCCAATCCCAATCACATTTAAGTGGATGAAGGATTAATGGACTTGTAATGAGGATCTAAGTGAGATTAAAAGTCTGCACATTGATCCAGAGCAAGAGCAAAGGACAAATGGTGGAAAAGAGGGTACCGGTCAATCAACGACATGTTCTTGTACTGTGATAATAATGGTTGGGTTAACATTATTCCCAAAAGCTTTGACATGTAGGAAGAGGCTTGGCATTAAGCATATAATCTAACTATTAGCACAAACATGCTCAGGCTATTTAATTCTTTTAGAGGATTTATCCTCTGTTGCGCAATCTATGATGTAATCAGACAAAAGTTCAGTCATTGTGAGTGCTTTAGACTCTTTTTAAGAAAATGGTATCGTAAAGATGCAAAATAATTGATGTTTTGTCCCATGTTTTTCTTTGGAATTTAAGAAGGAAGATTTGATAAGTTCCACCCATTAGTTGATATCATTAAATATGTGCTTCTCCAACTTATAAATTGCACCTGATTGTATCATCAATTTATTTGCAGGCTCTTCTGCATGCTTCTATTGCTTGTTATAAGAAACTTGTTGTGGATTGGGTTCGATCTTCTGACCTTGAAGACAGTGCGGCAATAGAAGTCTGTTTATTTTTCAAAATCCTTCAGTCTTTGCTGCTGGTTCACATTTGAAACTGATGACTATATGATTAATCTCATTTACAGACACCTGATCTTTACAGAGGAGCATGGAAACGGTTGAAGGTGTGTAATTCTCATTTATATAGTTGGTCTTAGATTCTTGAGACAATCTGCATTTTCAAGGTTTTAACTGTAGTTTTAACAACAGTAGTAGGTTATACAATTTTGCTTGTATCTATCTAATTATCTTCAGCTCAGGGTGCAGATGGCATACTAGTCCCAGGGGGTTTTGGAGATAGAGGGGTGGAAGGAAAAATTCTAGCTGCTAAATATGCCCGTGAAAACAATGTTCCATTTCTTGGAATTTGTCTTGGCATGCAAATTGCTGTCATTGAATTTGCTCGTTCTATTCTGAACTTGCATGATGCAAATAGCACAGAGTTTGATCCTGATACAACAAATCCATGTATTGTTTTTATGCCAGAGGTAATTAGTTTGGCCATCATTTTTTTTATTTCTATCAGGAATCTTCTGCAGCTTTAAATATCTTATTATGACAAATAAAGGGTTCTAAGACTCATAAGGGAGCTACACTGCATCTTGGATCAAGGAGGACCTTTTTTGAGGGTGCTGACTGTATATCTGCAAAGTTGTAAGCAGACAAATATGCTTCTAAAATTTTATGCCCATTTCTATTCTCATTTTTCTGCATTGCCCTTATGTAGCATAAATCTAAGTGAAGTTCACCTTCTCTTTAGGTATGGGAATGTCAACTTTATTGATGAACGACATCGACACCGATATGAGGTCTGTTTATGTACATATAAATTGAGAACTTCAGTATAATGTTCTAATTTGAGATGCTTAAATAGATACATAAGTTTTGGGAAATTTGTTTATGCTGGATTATTATGTCCACAGGTAAACCCTGAAATGGTTGCAGAACTTGAAAAGGCTGGTCTCTCTTTTGTTGGCAAAGATGAAACCAAAAGACGAATGGAGGTATGCATATGATGGCATAGACCTGAATTTTGTGAAAATTTGAATTCTTTTAAATATTTATAAGCTGGTGCAGATTGTTGAATTCCATGCTCATCCTTATTTTATTGGTGTGCAATTTCATCCGGAGTTCAAGTCAAGACCTGGAAAGCCCTCTGCCCTATTTTTAGGTAATGCTTCACGCAGAAACATGTCCATTTTTCTGTAGCAGCATATGCACTTCCTCTAGTCTAAATTCACCCTAGAATTGGTCCTTGTTCTTTCACTATTTCTTGGATGTCTTTTTAAATTTTCATTTATCAAGTCTACATGTAATTGACTTGCTCATCATTTCAGATTAATGATTTCATAATCCATGGTTTCATCATTTTTTCTTTCTTTTTAGGAGAAAAAATTACCAACTCCTAAATATTTTTCTGTCCTATTGCCAACTTATTGCTTCTAACCAATCAATTCTCATTTACTTTCCTCTAAAGACGGAATTTGGAACTCAGATGCTGTCTGTGTTAGCAAATACTTTTAGTTTCATGCACAATGATGATGGTCTATTAGTTGGACACTTCTACACATATCGGAGAGATGATTTTGTTGTTGTAACCCCTGTATTTGAAGTGCAATAATTCTTAGGCAAAATTGCATATTAATATATATATATATATATTTATATTAATATGAAATCACAAAATATATATTCATATTTGTGTTTCTATATATATAGAGAGAGATAAAAATGAAAATCACTAACTTTGAAGGGAAATACCTGTGTGTGTATATATATTGAAGCTTTGAGTTATGAACCGCAATGACATATTTAAGTCTTTGAGTTATGCAGGAATGCACATCCTAAATCTAAATTTAGAGTGTGTGTGTATATATATATATACACACACACTCTAAATTTAGATTTAGGATGTGCATTCCTGCATAACTCAAAGACTTATATATACACACACACTCTAAATTTAGATTTAGGATGTGCATTCCTGCATAACTCAAAGACTTAAATATGCCCTTGCAATTCATAGCTATAATTGACTACTAGTATTTATAAAGCTGGAATTGACATTAATATTTCGTTAGATTGGTTGTTCTTTGGCATTCTGTTGCCTTCCTGTCAGCTTCAAATCTTCGACTCTCTTTCAATAATTAATGTAATTATTAAAATATCAATTTCTTATGGTCTGTTGTTGTATGCATTAAAAGATCATTTCTTTTCCAAAATTAAAATATCTATTTCTGATTTTAAGATCGTAGCATACAGTGAAAAGAAGAGAAAAAGGAAAACCAAAGCCTATTGCAATGAACAGAAAAGAAAGAATCTGAGTAAAAAAATGGTGAAATAATAGTAAGGATATATTATACCTTTATTTTTTAAATATAACTTAGCTACTAATAATCATGATTAAAGGGTGAGTAAGAAAGAATGCTAATGGACCATTCAGTGGTTCTCATGTACCCCTTTGTGTCACTGACCACCTGTGGGTAAGGCAGAGAAATTTATAGAGAATGATAAGAGGGCAATTACACCTCTTGGGCTCTGCACTTCAGCCTTGTTGGTGTTAGATGCTATGATTAACTTCTAATGGGATAGGCAGGCTCATATATTCTTTCCATTGTATATTTGCAATTGCTTTTCAGTGCTATTGAGAATTTTTCTCTGATCAACTTCTGCTATTGCTTCCAAGCATGAGATGACATGGTGATTATGGCTGGCTGTTTATTGTACATCGAGCAGATGAGCATGTTTATCATGCGCCTTCTGTAGAAATATTATATGCTTTTCTTGGTAATGAACTTTGGATGTCCTCCTTGTTTGTTTTTGTTTAAGTTCATTATACAAGGTTATAGTGTATGTTTATATTCATATAGTTTACTCCATATGAGAAAGTGTTCTACTGATTGCTTTGTGTGGTACTGGCTGTGTTATCACAATTCCATTTTTATATGAAGCTTTCTGAAGGGTTGAGTGCTAATGTATGCATCTGTTGTTCATTTAGGCTTTCTGATGGTTGTTTGAATTTGTACTACTATCCATGAATATCTCACTTTTATGACCTGTTATGTTATTTTCATGTCAGAGAATGAAGTTGATTCTAGCATCTCTTGACCATAGCAATATCAATTGTTTGGCAGGACTCGTTGGAGCTGCATGTGGGCAACTCGATACTTTGCTGCAAAATCCCAGCCATTGTAGCAACCCAACAAAAAGACATATCTTTAGCAACAGCTTCTCACCTGCGAAATCCTACAGGAACAAGAACTTGAAGAAGCCTGTAAAGAGCCTGCCATATAGGAACCTCTACTCCAATGGCAACGGTGTTCATGTCTAGTTAACCATGGTTTCTGATGAATAAGCTGCGGGAATGGTTCTCGCTCCAGGGTTTTTAGCAGGGGATGACCATACTTTTCCTTCAGCCAGTTAGAATTTGAGGGGTTTGCTTAATCTCGCTTTCTTTATAGGTTGGAAAATGTTGTGCATTCATCTAAAAGACTTTGGTTTCATTATCTTTATATCGAGAATGTCTTTCTTACCATTTTAAGTCTGCTGTCAGCCTACTAGTAGCATCGATGTACATATGTTCAGGAAGATAAATATATAATTGTGTTTCGTTGGTGCTTAACATCGGTTGTCACTAATTATTTGTCCTTCAGATGGTTTGTTTTCTTCTTATGCTGAAAACATTGGCTTTCCGGATTATGCAGGGCCATAATTGAGTAGTCCTTGTTTGATTTCTTTCCAGATAAGGTGGACTAAAAGTATATTTTATGTTCTTATCATACTTGAATATCTGATTAAAGTGTATATTTCAAGTCATTAGTCAAAATTCATTTGCATTCCTGCAGGCTGTAGAATGCATCAAGTTTCAACTGAGCTCTTATTCAGCTTGTTAAATGTGTATGTCTGCAAACTGTAGATGGCTGGAAGTTCTGCAAACCATATTTTAAGTGCTCCACATGCATCAAGCAGTGGCCTTCTTATGTTGCCTGCTAGATTTGCTGTTTCTCCAGCTAGACCCGATCACTGTTCGGTTTAAACAAACCACTCAAGAATTCAAATAGAAATCACACTCGAGAATTAAAATCGAACCGGACCAATGGTTCAACGGTTGTAAGTTGAACCGAGATCGGATTCTATTTTCAGAATCGAAATCGAAATCTTTGTTTTCAAACCAATTAAAATTAAAAAAATTAAAATATAAATAAAATCCATGGTGGCTAGATAACAAAATTTAAAATTTAATGATTTATATTTGAATTTTAGTAGAGTAATTTTTATATTAATTGAAACCGGTAGTTTGAAGAAACCAAACCGATTGATTTGGTACTTAATCCCAAATTTAATGAACCCGGAACCATGGTCAGATCTCTATTTGGTACAAACTGGTACAAATGTTACTGGTTAATATATGTAGGGTCTTTTCCGGACCGCTTAAATCCTTGATATTTATGATAACCACCAATGTTGTATCTGACCCTCTTTATTTTACGCTCTAATTGGTTTGCATGGTGTCTTTGGACTTGTTCACACATCATTGCTTACTTTACATATACATATATATTAATATATCACTCCGATGTCAAAATATCAGAAAAGATATATATATATATATATAAACTCTTTTCTTTTTTTATAAACGAAAACCTTTGCTTTTGCCTCACTTATAACCATAACGATCCGTCATTAATCGTTGGGTTTTTTTAATTATTGGATCCGGGTTTACCAGGCCTCGCTAACGGGTCGGGTTCAGAAGTTGCCAGTATTTAAAACCCAAACACCTCTCTCTCTCTGTGGACCCTTACCCTCCTCCCCTCACCACCCCCCACCCACCCCAACCCTCCCTCTGAATGGGAAGTCGGAAACCCTAGTCGAAGACTCGCTTACCTTCGGTCCTTCGTCCGCTATGTCTAGCAACATCTACAACTACCGCACCATCTACGGCGGCGGCGGACGTGACGCTTCCTCCCTCTACTACCGTGACTCCCCGCGCCTGCCCAGCGTCGACCCCTTTGCCGACTCCGACACGGAATCCTTGTACGCCGACCGTGTGCCCTCGGCCTACACGAAGCAGGTGATCGGGGCCTCGAGTAGGTACACGGCGGCCGCGGCGGCCATGCCCACGCCCTCGCTGTACGGGACCTCGGCCTTCGATCCTTCTTTGCTCGGTGGAACCAAGCGTACCGTGGAAGGTTAGGGATTCCTTGATTTCAAGTTTGATGATGTTTCCATTGTTGTTGTACCCTGATTCCAGCATAGCTTCCGTTAGAATAACTAATACGGAAACCTGCTTTGATTTGATTTGGTTACTTAGATAAGTATTTTTTTTTACATCTTTTCATGATTGTATGTACAACACAGACTATCACTTTAACCTGCTCTCCAAATAGATCAGGCTCATCACAGGATGCTTGATGTCTATGGGTTCTGCTTTCTCATTTCCGAGATATGGCTATGGTGGCTTCCAAGAGGTCGTGCTTGCGTGAACATGAACCTAAATTGATGAATGCTTTGGGCTGATAGCGTTTTGCTGTTTATGACCTCAGAAAGCGAAGCTATTAGAAAAGCTAATATAAAACTTAAAGCTCTGACCATTGCATGTGTGTCCAAGGGGTTATAGAAAAAATTAAAATGGGTCAAAACAGAGTTTGTGGTGCATTAGACAAGTGACGAGTGGAAGTGACTGATCGTGATAGTTAAAATTATATGACGGTCTGAAAGGGTAGCGCATTTTGGAAATTTAGGCAGAAATAAAATTTAGAGGCTGACTGCCTGGTAATATCCTGTTTTTCCAATTATTGTGGACAAAATTTAAGTAGATGTGAAACCAACAAATTTTCACTTAAGTATAACCCTTGATCTTATTAAAAAAAAGATATTAACATCATAGTCTCGATGAAGTGTAGTCAGGAATATCATATCTAGATGATATTTTCATATCTAAGGAGCCCATACAACAAGATGATTTCAGTACTATGGACATATGAGAGAGTAACAGGTTTCAGATGGCTTGATAATCATATCTTCTGAACTGTGAATTTGGCTTGTTATGTCAAGATTCAAAGATACATGAAATTTTGGATAAACAATAAGCTCTAGATGTTTGGAGAAATATTTTTTTTTACATGAAACAGGAAGAATAGGCAGTTCTTGTAGCATCTTGGGGACCATGACAGCGATTAGCCAATTAAGTTGTATAATAATCCTGTTGTACAAAATCTTTGATTAGCCAAGTAAGTTGTATGGCTATCCTGCTGTACATCATCCATCTATTCCATTCTATGGCTTTTGATAATCAGAAAGATTCAAGTAAAATTAAGTTTGCTAGTTTTAATTGTGAGTAGTTAAAGAAAAGACAAATGAGACAGTAATAATGTTCATCAACTAGGCCTTTGATGTTTAAGATGAACCACTTCTTAGGTACTTTTGAGGAACAAATTGCAACTTTTGTGTTGTTACTTCTATAGTAGTTACATGTTTCAAATATCTGAAATTTATTATACATGTATAATTTTCACATGAAAAAGCTGTGCAAGGACCACCATCCAAGTAACTAGAGGGTTTGGTATCTCAGAGAATTTTCCCTTGGGTCAAGGATTTGATATCCAAGTAAAGCTCCTGGTTTACATGTCTCGCCTATGTGTCTCTTGTATTATATATATATGTATATATATATTTTGCAGCTCAGATCTTTTTATGGTTATCTTGTTTGCTGTGCATCAGTTGACATACTTCAGTTTTAAGCAGCAAAATTTATGACCAATTATGATGATCTGTTAGTGGCGACCTTTCATTTTTTAGTTCTAATGTTTTATTAGTCAAAATAAATATTTGAAATATTTGCCATTCCACATGTACTCAAATATGAATGATGCATTTTCAATTCCAAGTGAAAATTGTCAGTTTCCTTGTTGTTGAGACTATCTCAAGGTTTAAAACACTGCTTCTTCACTAAATTAGCTTAAACTTTGACAAATGCTCTAGATCTTCGTAACTGCTTGTTGCTTTGGTTATTTTCATTCTGGGCTCCTCCTTTTGCGAAGCCCTTTTTGAGGAACACACCATTCGTACACATTTTCCTGATTTTTTTATTCTATTATGAAAATCTAAGGAGTGCATTTGGTTCAGTCTATTTTTGTATAGGTGGCACCTTATAAAAAAAGAAGGCTAGATGTATGATAATTGCACCTTATAAAAAGTGAAGGGTAGAAGTTTCTTTTTTTGGGTTAATTTTTTTTGGCACCTTGTAATGTCTAATTTGACTTCTATGAGATCCTAGACGATTTATGATATGATGTGTGTCACACACTACATGATAACTTAACAGGAAAATACTAAAGTTTGGTCTTTCAATTGACCCAGCTGCTGTTGATATTCCAACTTCCAACTTAGCTTATGGAAGGTTTGCTTTCGACAGTAGAATGCATTAATGGCTGCTACCCTTTTGATATATTTAAGCTTGTTGTTGCAAATCTTAGGTGAGTAAGGGTATGCTCAGATCAAATCTGTAAAAAGCTCATGCTATCTCGAAGAAAAATAGTGACAATAAATATGCTGATGGAAGTACATCATGAAACTATAGAGAATAAGCAATTGGACAGACTGTTAAGAGGCATTTATGCAGGATTTAAAGAGATAGATACAAAAGAAATTAATTAGGAGAAAAGAAATATGGTAAAAAATTAGTGGAACCTTAGACCATCTAGTCAAGGAAACACCTACTTGGTTAGTTCAAGAATTTGCATTACAATGTCCTTTCTCTTGGCCATTCTCATCTCCTTTAAATGATTATAGCTGGACTATCCTTGATAATATTTTTTTATATCTTTTTCTCCCTTATCTATTGTGTTTTTTTGCTTTGATAAATAACTTCAAGTAATCTCTTTTTTTTATTTCATTTTTTCATTTTTATGATGTTTTTGTTTCTCCCTGGATTTTCTATAGATATTTTTAATATGCTAATTCTTTGGCCCAAGCAGTCCCCAAATGCTTGATGCAATATTGAAGTCATTAAATTCTAAACTTAAGAGGATGAAGTGTTATGAACCTTGATATATAATAGCAAGCTGAGTGCTTCACCTTGTAACAGGTGGATCAAGCGAGGCGTTTGAAGGAGGCGCCACTCGGGTGTGCGCTTGGGCTTAGGCATTGGCGACTTAGGCACCTGCTCGATCAAATCGAGTCTAGGTTTAACCAATTTCACATTGTTGGCTTAACATTGAACCAACTGATTACAACACTTACCCCTTGGCGTGCTTGACCTGGTGTAAGGAATCGTAAACCCTATCTGAGTCACCTAGACCCTATGTCGTTGGATTGTGAGATTCCTTCACCCTGTGCCGCCAGACTGCAAGCTTCCTTCACTCTATGTTGTCGAGTCGCAAGCCACCTTTGCCCTACGTTGTCGGATTGTTCGCTTTCGTCGCCCTATGTCGATAGATCGAAAGTTTCCTCTGCTCTTCACCATCAGGATTCGAATGTCCACACTACATCATCGGACCGCAAGCCTCTTTCCTCCCTATATCGTTGGACTCTGAGCCTCCTTCGCCCTACTATTATGAACTTAGCTAGTTTTGCCTAAGTCGTGTGACACACTTGCGTGTTCGTCCGCAAAGGTTAGCCTCCCTGAAACCTCCTATGGCTCCTTAGGACCTACAAAAGAGAAAATAGGTTAGAGAAAGCGTTTCACACAGGATCCACAAGCAACCATTTCAGTAAATACTTTATAGCCAATGCAAATTACAAACATAGACTTCGTAAATTCTGAACAGTCGCAAACAAAGGTTTATTATCGATCGAAGTCCCCACAAGTGTCCATATGACACGAGTCTCTCGTTTACAAGCCAAAAACAATCATGAAAGCTAACCAAACTAGTGTGCCAAGCCTACTGCTAGCCCACTACTTGCTATACAAAGCATGAACAAAGATCGAAAGACACGGACAAACATGAACATTACGTCGAGCACCCTGTTTATATTTTTGTTCGTGATATTCTTCATCACTTATTCCTTCGACATCCTCGTCGAAGCCATTGCAAACGCTGCATCTCCTCACCTTTTGTTGAATCTTCAATCTTTTACTCTAGTAGCAACATGCCTTTTGGCTCTTAGCTGCTCTCCATCGTTGTTGTTGAGTAGTCGAATTTTGACTCGCCATGTTGCTTCAACTCGCCAATGATTGACTCTGGTGTGGGGTTGGTTGAGTTGTGTTGATCCTTGTTGATTCCTGCAGATCCTTCTGATGAAGGAAAAGACTTTCCTTGTTATGTGCTAGTATTTCAATCGTCTCATACTAATTAAATTGGGTGGATGCTTGTTGGAGCTTTAACGAGCATCACTTCGCAAACTTTAAAGTTTTTTAGGCCTTTTCTTTACAAAATTTTTCCATCAATTATTCTTCAACTTAGTTGTCGCTACCAAGTAGGTTTGCATCACTTTCGCTTTCCATTGACATTCTGTTGGGAAATGAAGCGGATAATCTACTTAGTAGCATCAATCACCATTAATGAGGATTTGACAACTATTGTCTTACATTAGGTTTCTTCAAAGGGTCTTTGAATCTACGCAGAGCTCCTCTACTAGATAAATAAGAGAATTTGAGGTACTCAGTTTCGCCCATTCTCTTAAGAACTGAGAAGGCAAAGATTTCATTCGCTTCCTTAAGGTTGTACTTCATGCATCGAGCTAATTACTAACTTTTGCCTGCTCTTTGCTCACACTTTTGAAGCACCCGAAGTGTTTGCACTCCTTGCGTTGAGTTAGCTACTGTGATTTATCTTCTCACTGTCATCGAACTTTTGGAATACAAGAAGTTTTGCTCGAAAAGAACAAAATTTCACCCCAAGTTGGAGCAAGTCTCTGATAGTTTTGGTTGCCTTTGGGATTGTACCACCTTTTCTATCATCTTCACCACCTACTCTTCTGAGTAGAAAAGGTACGGCACCACGTGCTGCCTACATTGTTCCTTGGTTGAGCACTCTTGTATTAACTCGAAGTCCTCCACTTTCGGTTATCTTGATGAGAACCTCATTGACACTGGTCTTATGAAGTTCCTTGGTCTCTGCCCTTCAGCCTTGTCTTGTTACTTGGAGTTTGGCTTTGTAATCTGCATCTCCTCGGCTCCTTTCACGACCAACGCTCTCCCATCATTAGAGCAAGGGATCGATGACTCCATAGAAGTCCCGCCTCTGCGATACCATGACGTTGCCAAGCCCATGGCACCACTTTCCGTTGCCTTGCATATGCGTCCCTTTCTTCACGATCGGTAGATCCACCTCTACTGCACTGTGGCACTCCTCCGAGTCCACCTCCATTTTGGCCAATGCTTGGCTTTTGGGTAGTTGAGCCCCTTTGGACTCGTCTTCGCTTCCTCGCCTCTTTCGACCACCTGCTTCAACACCTCTGTGTTCTCCAAGCAGTTCCCTTTGATCGATGAAAAGATAGACTGCAGCTCCCATGCATGGCCTTCGGCATCCTGTTGTAGGGCTGGTGCCAATTTTTATTCTCTTTAGCTTCCTTGGTAGCAACATTCGCTTACTCGGCCTTGTTTACTGATTTGTCGGGCTCCCTTAAGCGAATATAAGCACTAGAGCAATCCAACTATCCAACCACTCCGATTAAACCTCTATATGATCAAGTCTCCCCCATGGGACTCACTGATACTTGCACTTGGGATTCTCCCTTGGTGGCACTTGGGATAACCAAGGTTTCATCTGATGCAAAATTCGATGCAGGCACGGAAGACCTGCCTCTGCGATACCATGGTAGTCACTCCTTGAATCCATAGCCCTTCTTGTCATCGTGTTATTCATCAAAGTGGAGCTCCCACTAGCTCATGATCATACCTCTGCATTAAGTTCCTCACGGGACTTTTCCCACGTGTGTTGTATTGCCTCAAATTGCTCCACCACGATTCACTGCACCATGTTGCCTCCTGGTGACATCTCCATTGCATTTATATTCTTGTGGGATGAACTCGGACTACAATCTCGCTACGTGTGGTTTCTGCCAGCACATCGTAAGGCCTCCGCCACCTCCGATTATATTCGCTTCTTTGGCAAGTGATCTTCGTCCACCCTTTCTCGGGTCACACCCGAACAAAGCATCGCTCTAGGACAATCGGTTGGCTAGTAGCTCTTGAAGTTCACAGACTTCACTGAAACTGGTGCTCCATTGTCTGGATCTTGGGCCTCTATCCCCCCACCAACACAACCTCCGTTGTGCACCGCTTTCTTTGTGACAACTCAAATGGTAGCACTGTGGCATATTCTTCAAGAGTACCGGCCTCTGCGTCCTCTTGCCCCGTGCTAAGGCCTTTTGATTGCAACTTCGCCTCAAGCCAATTGAGTCGTCTTAGTTCCTTCGTCAAATGCTTCTCTGAGATAAGGTGCATGTGCCTTGAAGCTCCCTTCGTCTTTGGCACCATACATGATGAATTTGCTCCATTAGACTGAAGAACCTATGGAATAACATGATCCCGCTCTTGCCTCTACAAAAGTTCATGTCTTTGACCTCTGTTCAAGAAAAGCTTTCATGCCTTTTCTCCATGTTTCATCTTCTATGTCGACCCCCTTTATGCGGCTTGGATACTTCACCAAGTTCCACCCAAGTTGCTCTGCCACTCGATTTACATTGAGTTGATGGTGACCCTCGAGCCCACCAGTCCACGGGTGAGCACTCTGTTGAGTCTGATTTTCACATTGGCTCTAAGTGTGCCTTTGTTCGATATTACCATGGGTCACTCTCCCACTTGATCTCGCAATGCATCCACCAATGTGCGAGATCATACGACAACTTCTTGTCGCTCGCTCGGTCCGTTGAGTTTTATGGAGTTGTTTTGAGGTACTCAACATGTGCGGTCCGCTGCACATGATTCTCCTTCTGAAGAACTAGGACTTATTCCTCCTGGATATTTGTTCTGTTGGAGCAACTTTCCTCTTCGTATCCTTCTCTCTTGGAAATTTCGGAGATCACCATTCTCTTGGACTACTTCGACTTGCTGAATAAGCTATGTATTGTTCTGCTCTTGCAAATGCACTTGCTAGATTGCGATTCTTTGCCAATACAGACCCCGTTGCACCCTTCAAGGCCTAGCAATATGCTGAACTTATTGCACACTTCAGCCTCCTACTGGCGTATCCTTCCCATACTGAAGAGAAAGTTTCAATGCTTCATGCCGTTGAGTTTCGATCGCCTTTGGATGATAACAGATACTCTATCATCCGCATACAAGCTCTTGCATGAGTATTAAATTCTTCGAGTTAGTAATTATCATCACTTTTGTGAGCTTTGCACAACTCTTTCGATCACTGTACAACCCATTCCACTTTGCACGATCTCATTCTTTACCAAGCGCCCCGCTTGCCATGAGCATCGTCGAATTTGGTTGTCAATGTTAAGTCGTAGCTCGAACTCAACCATCCTAACCGTTGTGCCACTTAGCTTGCTTGTCCTCGTTGTGCCTCTCGCAAAGGGTTGGCCATTCCTCTAAATGCTAATCTTTGATGCCCTCTCATCTAAGTGACTCTTTTCCCTATATCTCAATACTCGTTTCCCTCAAATGGTCGTGCGTGCTTGTTGCCCTTCACGTAGCCCCGCTCCGCTAGGTCCCCCACGTTTGTATGACAAGTGTTTCTACGTGTGCTTGTCCCGCTTTGATACCAAATTTCACGTACTTAGCTGGTTTTGCCTAAGTCGTGCGACACCCTTGTTTGTTCGTCCACAAAGGTTAGCCTCTCGAAACCTTCTATGGTCCCTTAGAACTTACAAAAGAGAAAATGGGTTAGAGAAAGCGTTTTACACGGGATCCACAGGCAACCATTTCAGCAACCACTTTATAGCCAATGCAAATTACAAACATAGACTTCACAAACTTTGAACGGTCGTATACCAAGGATTATGGTCCATTACAGATCGAAGTCCCCATAAGTGTCCATATGACACAACACTCTCATTTACAAGTTGAAAACGGCCATAGAAGCTAACCTAACTAGGGTTGCCAAACCTCTTGCTAGCCCACTACTTGTTGTATAAAGCATGAACATAGACCAAAAGACACGAACATATATGAGCTTTACATCCTCGTGACACTACGCTGTCGGACCATGAGCCTCCTTCGCCCTATGCTGTAGGACCACGCACCTTCTCCCCCTACGTCATCATTTATAGCTTCCTTTGTCTGTCATGTGAGCTTACGTCATCGACAAGCTTTGTTTGACCATCAGTTGAGATTATCCTTCGCCCTAACCACCACCTTCCTTTACCGGCTTCTTCATCTCCTCCTCTTTCTCAGTTTATATTTTATAGGTCACAATAAATTTGTAAAGTGGTCTCTTTCTTGCACCTTTAATGATATGCTATTTCTTATTTGTATTTCCTGCACTTTGTTAAATTTCTAAGATCGGCTCGAGGTGGGTACATGATTAGGAGTTAGTATATAACAAAACATATACTATTAGGTAGGAACATTGCAACTTTGATATTTGCTCTTATTTCCTGCAATGTAACTTGGTACTTTATATAATTTTGTCATTTTTATTTTTATGATCATATTTATCAATCATAATATATTATTAAAATTTTAATATTTGGAAGCCCCTTGCTTCGTTTAGGTGGGTGCCAAGCGCCTCAGGCATTTTTGCAGCTTAGTGCCTAGCACTTTTGAATACACTGTTTAATGGTTCAGCGATAGTTGAAAGGTTCTCTTTTTTTGGACGAGTGTTTCCAAAAGGCGCTCGGCACTCATCTAGGTGCTAGGGTGAGGCGAGGCCTTAGCGCCTCGCAGAATTTGTAGGCACAGTGCTTCAATGACGTGCTACTCATGCACTCGATTGGACTTATAAGTTGGTTCAATCGAATCAACTAACATTGTTACCCTAACACCATCCAATTCCCTCCCTCGCCCGACTTAGTAAGAGAAAATAAAGGTAAAAGAAACCCTACATCTGTTGCCTTTGTTCTCTCTGCCAGCTGTCATCGGCAACCTTGTCCAATCTCGTTCGCCGCTGTAGCTCAATTGTTGTTACTACAACTTGTTCGTCGCTGCAATTCGTCCGCCACTGTAGCTCATCTAAATTCTAATCCTCCTCCACTGCTATCACTCTTATCTGTTGCTGTAGTAGCTCTATCTGTTGCTGATGACAACCTCTTCCATTGCCTTCGTTCGGCGTTGTAGCTTCTGTTTGCAGCTATAGTTTTGTTGCCGCCCTCTACTTTCCCAACCTTCCCGTTAATTAAACTGTGAACTGACGAGCAACAACTCGTTTGGAGCAGTTAAAATATATTTTGTTGTTTCTACAACACCATGGGCAATATGTTTTTGATTTATACATGAAACTCCCTTGGCTTTTACTTGATGATGTCTTAGAGCAGCAAAACATTCCTGGTTAACAAGATGCTTTTGGAGCAGTTTAATTCTAACATTGGTCTTCATAAACATGTTTAGCATATTTCTATTTAGCTGTATATTATTTTAATTATAATATTCGGGAGCACCTCGTTTTGCTCAGACAAGTGCCTGGTGCCTCGAGTATTTTGGGACCTTGGCGACTTTTGGTGCCTAATGCTTTTAAAATCGTTGTTCTGGACACTGACCTATTCAAATTGTGGAACAGTGCCATGTCATCATGACATATGTGATATGCTGTGGTTAGTGGTCAACTATAGATAGTTATTTGGAGTTTGTCCTTAACAAAACAAATATTCTCTTCCACTTTTATTCTTTTGCACTTGGAAGTTAAGAGAGATTATTGAGGTTGTAGTGTCATTCTTAATTTTGTCTTGTAGTATGTATTTGTGCTAGATATGGTATTTTTTCAAGTCCATCATTGCATTTTGAGTTGAAAAAAGAAGACAGGCCTCCCTTGGGAGTTATAGTGAGAAATTAGAATCTATTTGGTGAATTATGTCACAGAATTCCCACTTTCCAGCTTGGTGCATTTGACTTGTATTTCTTACATCTATCTACTATGGTTGTTTGATATTTAACTGATACTTAAGTGTTAAAAGTTACTGATTATGTAGAGGCATTTATATAAATTTAATATTTTGGTTTAAATGTAAGATTTTTATGTTACGATAAACTTTCTCCTATCATATAGTATACAGTAAGTTCAGTGAATTTGTGTTTGTTGGCCTATATATTTTTGCATGCACATTACCTTTGTAAAGTTTCTATATTTAATTGTTTGTATTATTTAGTTGGATGTAATATGAGTTTTTCCTGTTTAATACTCTACAATAAGCATATATTTACAAAGTATGTCATATATAACGATGTTATCTTATCTACGTATAGCACTCTACCATCAGACAGTTCTTGGAAGTCATAACAGTATTGGGCAAACTGAGGCCTTATTTTCTACAAATTCTTTGATCAAACGCCCTAGACTTGAAACTGGAAGCAATCTTCCAATCTATCCTCAGCGACCAGGAGAAAAGGATTGTGCTTACTATATGATGACAAGAACCTGTAAATTTGGTGATACCTGCAAGTTCGACCATCCTCTTTGGGTTCCTGAGGGTGGAATACCGGATTGGAAAGAGGTGACTTTTGGTTAATCTTATTCATACTTTTGTAGGCAATAACTACATATACGATCTTTTTCTATGTAGATATGTCCTACATCCTATTTAATCTATGTTCTTCTGTGGATATGTGTAGAACAATTTGGTTACTTATACTATATTGTCCTTATGTGGATATGTGTAGAACAGTTTGGTTACTTATACTATATTGTCATTTATCAATTTATTTGATATTTTAGATATTTTAATGCAAGATAAGTATAATTCTCTATTGTAATGAACTAGAAACTCATGTAATTTGTACAAAAATTCTGCCTTCTGCACCAGGAGAGTATTAACTTTTGGATATTTATTGGTGCTATAAGGTGAGTATTCTCATACCCATTAATAAAGAACTTTTGATAGTACAAATGGTTGACTCAGCTTCTTCAGAATATATCTTTCCTCGAAAGTCTTTGTTCCCACCAAGAGATTTGTTTGATCTGGAAATTAGTTAATATATTTTTATCACGAATTTCATCTAAAATTTTGTTAATATATATTTTAAGGTGTTATGTCCTTTGTCAAACCAGCATAACACAAAAACTGGATATATCTGATTTTTATATGTACTTGTGCAGATGTCAGATCATTTTCTTTTAAAAACTTATTTTAAAGTGAAGCTTTCCTCTTTGTTAGCCGTTATTCTCACTGTGTTCATCAAAATTCAAATAGTAGCCGCGAGATTAAATCAAAGTTTGATGCTTGTTACTGGGGTTTTTTCTGTGCTTCTTGTGAAGTCCATCACTTGATCCATGATACATGATAACTAACAAGTAAATCTAAATTATTTTTACCTTGTTACTGGCTTATCTAAAGAGAAGTCTACTTAATTTTTGTTGTTTGTTTATGTGTGAAGGTAATTTTTTACGACAAAGCATGTTCATCATGTTGTGATTAAGAGTGTGGTTAATGGGTATATCCTTTTGTGAACAGTCATCTTGGTCATGTGCATACACAATTTGAACAATTATTTTAACATTTATTTTTTCTCACAAAATGGTTGTTCCTATTTTTGGGAACTTATCATATCTGCACTGAGTCATTCTTTCTTTGAACCACTGAGATCCATAGCTATTATATATTCACATTGTTTGCCTGAGGTTCACATCCTGTATTTTTCTTCCCCTAAGAGTTGGATCTGTATTGATGAATTAATTTCTTGCCATTGTTACATCATGGCGTGCCAAGGTCCACTGAGATCCATAGCTATTATATATTCACATTGTTTGCCTTCCCCTAAGAGTTGGACCTGTATCGGTGGATTAATTTCTTGCCATTGTTACATCATGGCGTGCCATGGTTTTAAAAAGCATGATGCAATATGCTGTTTTTGCTATACATCAGTTGGGGTTGCCTACAATAATTTACTATGAAATATATAATGTTAATAGTTTTTGAAGTAGTTGATGGCAATATATATCTGGTCTCTGTTTCTTTGAAATGATGATGTTTCTATGGAAGTTTCAACCAATGGAACTGAAATCTTGAATTATGGATCAGAATGTTGTTTAATTTTGTATCGTAGAAGCTACTGCTTTTGAAATAGACCATCTAGTTTCTAGTTAGCATTAATTAAGTTGTTTTAACATCAAATGGATCTCTGTAATTGATCATACAAAATTTCTACTCTTCTTCCCATCTTAACCAATATTGATGCCATATGATCTCCTCAAATTTTCTAATGGTTTTGGTTTTTCATAGTAGGCCAGTTCATCAATGTTGTTGAGTGCTTGGAAAATTAATTACTTTTAACGTTTTAATTATTTAAACATGAGCCTACATTTCCTGTAAAATGAATAAAAATTTCTTTGTGGGTATACTGTGGCATCTATTGACTGTGCAAGGGATATTACATTATTTATGAAATTCTTTTTTTATCTGATTGTGCTTTTCTGCAGATTCCACTCATCCCCACTAGCGAATCTCTTCCAGAGAGACCAGGAGAACCTGATTGTCCTGTTAGTAGTTCCTGTTGTATTCATGATATCTGTTTGCTTTGCTTGTTACCGGAAACCCTTTTGTCATGTATTTTCTTTAATTTGCAGTACTACATGAAGACACAGAAATGTAAGTTTGGAATTCGTTGTAAGTTCAACCATCCAAAGGAAAAAGTAAATGCTTTTGCAAGTGAACTAGATGCAGAGGTAAGTGATTTTGTCCACTTTATTTACTTATATATTTGTTCTGTGTTTATGTGTTTTATGAGCGGGCTTGTCACCCTCCTTTCCGTCAATGATTTCTGTGCGAAGCTGCAGGGTTCTGAAACTGCTGATATCTCAATCTTACCTGAGAGGCCGTCTGAGCCACTTTGCTCTGTAAGTTTTCTCTTAGCACATTGCATTATTTCCTTTGATTATTTGTTGTCATATTTAATCTAAATTAATTTATGCCACAGTTCTATATGAAAACTGGAAAATGCAGTTTTGGCACAAGCTGCAAGTTTCATCATCCAAAGGATCTTCAAATACAATCAAACATACAAGATAGTGTGAGGCATGGACAGCAAGAATCACAAGGGCAGAATAGCAACTCATTTGTTCCCTTCACCCCTGCATTAATGCATAATTCAAAAGGATTGCCCATTCGTCCGGTAAAATTGAAGTATCATATTTATTTAGTAATATTTAATAGTGACTTGTAACTTGAAAAAGCAGAACATTAAGTTTCACCATGACATCAATTATCATATAGCTTTTAGATTTTTGTCCTGTGCACTGGGGCTGCCCATTTTTATAATAAGTAGCCATTTATTTTGAGTGCTTTTTTATTAGCAATTGGAATTGGATTCTTAATCTATGCATTAATTTTAAATCCCTGTACATTTAATTTTGCCTTATATTGTAGGGTGAACCAGATTGCCCATTTTACCTCAAAACTGGAAGGTATAGGACTTCTGTAGAACTATAATCATTAGCCTCAATTTCTGGTTTTCTTTCAAAGCCTGATTATGCCTTTATGATTTATTTGCCACTCAGCTGCAAATATGGTTCCACTTGTCGCTACACTCATCCTGAAAGAATCAGTATGCTATTTTCACACTTGCCATATACATTTTGCATTGTAATTGACAATTATACTGATTTTTTGAAGCCAAAAAAAAATACTATTAGCGACTTCTCTCTCTCTCTCTTTTGTCCTTCTCTTAAACAGTTAATCCATCATTGGTGGCTGGTCTGGGACAAAGTTTTCTGCCTTCTGCAGCAACCAATCTTTCATTTGGTGGCCTAAATCCTGCTGCTAATTTTCTTCAGAATATTGATCTGCGGTCAGCCCAAACATCGGTAAGATGAAAAATTCCAGTGTTTGATGATGCATCCATTGGTGTCTTACAAGGAACCTTATTTGTGTCAGGTATGCTGATTCCTAATTTTTCTAATGCAGATCAGTGTCATCCCAACAATCTATCCTCAAAGGCCTGGGGAATTGGAATGTGATGTATGTTATTGCTTATATCCATTGGGATCACATAATTACCCATTAATATGACATTCAAAGTAGTTACCGCTTTAGCAATAATGTTGGATGTAGCCGCTATTTCCTTATGTAGCATATTGTCAGTAAACTTTTTTATGTCCCTAAGCTCTATGGTGCTTTTTTATTTGGATAATTTTTTCAGTGAAATAATGGCATTTCAATTGATTTGATTCTTTATCCTAGATAATATGTTTGTTTGTCACATCTATATCATATTTAGCTTCAGACTGTAGGATTTATTGTAATTTAATCAGACATATATCCTATGTTTATGATGGCATAAGTAATCAATAATCAGAAGTTGCTTAAGATTATCTAATTATGTCTTTCCTGGTTAGACATTATATTTTTAGTGAGGATCTCTAATTATTGCCATTTCCTATCCAATTCTCTCTTGCATGGTTATTTAATCATCTTTATGATTGTAGTCTTTTCATGGGATTTTTTCATGTGCTTTTGAGGATGCAGTTCTATATGAAGACTGGACAGTGCAAATTTGGAGAAAGATGCAAGTTTCACCATCCTATTGACCGGTCAGCACCAACTTCAGTATTGAAGCAGACTCCTCAGCAAACAGTAAAGCTTACTCTAGCGGGATTGCCACGAAGAGAGGTATTATGTTGGAACCACTGATTTATGCTTGCTTTATTAAGCTGATTGGTTCATATCTGTTGCAGCAAAATTTAGTTTCCTCAGTGATTAGTCAAATACTTAATCATTTAGATAAATTGGTTACACATTTAATATGGAATTTCCATTGGTTTTTGCTGTTATCTAATATGCCATTCAGCTTTTGATTTATTAAGGTTATGGTTGATTTTTGGATGAAGACTTGGTTAGCTTAATCTATGCAAAGTTACTTTGTCAATGCACTTGCTTACTTTTTGCTAGGTTTAGCGATTTTTGCAAGAACATGTTGTAGATTAATTATTTCCTACCTGACGTTGGGGATTGACATGGTCTTGGTGCATAGGACCAAGGTTTAATATATCGGTCCGTACCGGTATACCGAGATTATCTCAGTTCGGTATGGTACATGTTACAGGGTGGTATGCACAGTACGTAAAATATTTTATGATATAATATTATATAATATAATATTATATAATATAATATTAAATATAATATTAATATATTAAAAAAAGAAAAAATTGGCGACATCACCTCGATTTTTCTCCCCGTGCGGGGAGATATTCCGTCTCCTCGCGTGGGAGAAGAATCACCCGTGGGCGAGGACGACACGTTGGCGACCCGCGGGCGACAACGGCATGGGAAAAGTAGGTCTTCTTTCTTCTTTTCCTCTTCTTCTTCTTCCCTTTTTCTTCCTCAATCGACCGCTGACGGTCGACTTTGGCGCTATCGCACGGTAGCGGGCAGTCCGTGTACCGGTAACCTGGCGGACCATTATGTACTGCTCATACCGGGCAGTACAGATCGAAATTGCATACCTTGTTTAGGACGTTCCACACATGGTCAGGCACATGATATTTCAATGTACTGGTTGGCATAGGTTCAGCTTGTCTGGACTAGTTGGACCAAACAAAACTCTGGTTTAAGGGATATTTTTTATGGTTTCTACCTGATTAAAGCCAAAAATTATAAAATATAGGTGAAATCGATTATAAAACAATAAATGATTAGTCAAGTTATGTTTCAGTTATGGAATACTAACTGTATTAAAGAAAACATGAATATAATAGTTGTAAACATGGGTTTTTTGTTCTAAAATTTGATATCCTTCTTGATATTACGACTATTAATCATCTTGAGTCAATGAGAGGTGGTTCAGAATCCTTTATGTGACTTCATTGTAGATAAGTATGTAGGTCTGATGGACCTATGCACAGAACTTTGCTCATGACATCAGATACGGGTAGATAATGTGCAACTGACGTAATAATATAGTGACAATCGAGTTATCATCATCATTAACATCTTATGTGGAAGGAGGTATCTTAAGCAAGGATGAATGTGGTAAATACAACTCTGCAAGATGCAGTATACCAGAGCTGCAACTGTCATCACTATACTGGAACTGTCGTATGATGCATCAAGAAAAACTATTGTGCATGAGATCTATGCTAGGAAGAAGGTTTTGAATATGAGGAATTCCTATCGGACTTGACCTCATTATGAATTTTGTTTGTTTCATCTCTACATGGTCATCAACTGATTTTCCTTTTGCTTTATCCTTTCGTGTGGATTCACTTGTGTTGTGATTCACATCTCGGATGACATGATTGAAATATTATTTCATATAGATCTAAACTTGATTTTTGTGGATCTAGGTTTCAAATTCCTCAAAGAAGGCACCATGAACTACTTCAATTCATGAAATTACTACACAGATCTAGCCTAGATTCACAAAGTTCTAGGCTTGATCCTTGTAGATCTAGTACCATGTTGGCTGAGGAAAACACCCTATGCTCCAAACTAAATTCATGAAATTACTTCTTACAGTCAATCCTAAACTAATTGTGTAGGCCCTGGTCCATGTGCCGGTTGAGGGGCAGATCAATAAGTAGTGGGCAGTACATATTGGTCCACCTGATTTAATTCGTTGATTTTTAACCTTCTCTTATTAGGTTAGATCTTTGGTTAAATAACCTTGCTTAAGTTTACTTAGTTAAGTGAGTTTAGCCCCACATCATTTTCTGACCCAGCTTTGTGCTGAGCTAAGTGCAACTGAAAGTGTATGAATGAGAGCAGTGATGTTCTCAGCACTGGAATTTCTATGTCGGTTGTTGGTTAATGCTGTTTTTGAATACAAGAAAATTTATGATTACACTTAAGATTCCAACAAAATAGTTGCATTCTTGCCTTACTTGCAAACATGTGTCAGTAAACTCCATGTTATTTTATTTGTTGGATTTGGTTACACTTGCATGTCTTTCTTGAAATTCCCACAAGATATACATCACTTACTCCTAGTACCAAAATTTCATGCTAATGTTCTTACATAGAATGTTATTGCACTTCCATCTGTCTTGTTCTTACTCCTGGTATCATCAGTTTGGCTATACCTAGCATCACTTCAGATTTTTGCTTGTCATTATTGGACAAGTATCCAATTCAATGCTTTTTATGAACAGAATCATTAGCCTCAAATATGTAATCTTTAGTTTTTGTGGAGAATATTTTAGCAATTTTAATTTATCCATTATGCTACAAGCTCTTAAGCATAGCAAATAATTGAAAGTTCGATTGTATTGGAAGGGTACTCATATCTGCTGCAGTGCAGTCAGTATCAGTTGCAGTACCGTGCTTAGAGGTAAAATTGCTGATAAGGCCAATGTCATTGCAGGGTGCAGTTATATGTTCCTTTTACATGAAGACAGGCACATGCAAGTTTGGCGCTGCGTGCAAGTTTGATCACCCTCCTCCAGGGGAGGCTATAGCTATGGCAACCATTCAAGGAACTGCTGAGGGAGAGGAAACGAAAGATGCTCCAGAGGTTCAGCAATAGAAGCCCATGGCACGGTGCCCTGCCTGGCAATATGTCATTTAGGGACTGCATTTTGAATTCTGTAGACGTTCCTGCTCCCATCATCTGATGAACTGTGAACAACTGTACTGGTTATTTTGGTAATGCTAATGTGGTTGTGCGTCGTAGTCTCAGCTATCTATTAAAACAGGATGAAGACTCCCTTTCCATCTAATGGAAAGGTCCTTTCTGTGGCGTGTGTTGTATGACCAGTTTTTGACTCACTCTGGCATGGTTGTGTTTGAGATAGTAATTCTTCATTTGTTCAGTTTCAACTTGAAAGCGTCGTCATTTCACCGTGTGTTCAAATGCTTGTCAATAAATATCTTAGTTTCTTCTATGTACCATCTGACCGAAGCATTTCATGGACGGTTTGTGGCTGAACCCATCTAATCTTTGCGTCACGGTATTGACCTTTCTGTAATTTTTTGTGCTAGGTGGGCAAATTGAGCATATTGGGGCCGAAGTCACGCCAATCTAACCTCTCTTAAAAGAAACGAGAAGAAGGCAGGATACTTTGAATATAATATTATATATAATTTAAATTTTTTTTTAAAAATATTTTGTTCAGGAAGAGGAAGCGGTGAAGGTCATAGGGGCGGATGAAGGTAAAGAGATAAAGGTAGGAGATATCAAAGCAGAGAAGAGGAAACTTATATCATCATGTTGTAGGTGCGACGGGAGAGGGCATAGAAG